>JAVSCE010021932.1:0-600000 GCA_032199065.1 Smutsia gigantea | reverse complement strand
TCACCAACGATTAGATGATCACACCAACCCCCTAACGCCCAATCACCAACATCCCCTTAGCAGGACACACCCAACCCCAACTCCTCAAAAACATGCTTCCTCACCTGTGAGCTGCTGTTCTCTACTTAGAGACAGCCACTTTCATGTTCAGCCATTAAAATCTATTGTGTGGGTTCGTGCCTCCCTGAGTTATTTCGGGCAAGGGAGAGTCATGGCAAGATATACTTTCAATGGTGCCGTGACTTGGATTGAGGCTCTCACATTGACTTGCTCTTCCTCCAGGAATTTGAGCTGCCTAGGGAGCCCTCAATCCCCAATCCTCCTCCATGAACCCACATTCCATCTCCCTGGTTGCTCGATCTCCCACCCAACACCGGCCTCCTATTTGGTAAGTTTCCCTTTGGGTCCATTTAATTGCCCCTGTGGAACTCAGCAAGTGACCGTTGAGCGTCCGGCATCACCATGGTCTCCTCTGGGGCAGGAGAACCCCCAGCCATGGCTTTCAAGGCCACGACTGATCCCTATATATGACCCTTCTCTGCCTCCCCATGGTGAGAATCCTCATTCACTGAGGTTCGGTCTCCTTTTATCTACTCATAAACTCCTGGTACCAGGTACTGAGCCTCCTTGGTGCTTTTCACCTCGACTGCCTGGTTAGAGGTGGCGATGACCCCCTAGCCATGTTCAGTCTTCTCCTCAATCTTTCCTTATCGCTCTGGGATGCCTTTGTGATCTGTGGACAGTCTCATTCTCACCATGGGGCCTCGCCCTTCCATCCCCATAGACTTGCCATTAGGATGTTCACTTCATAATCTCAAACCCCTCTGCCTTACTCCTGACCTCAAACCTTTCAAACTTATTCGCTACTGTAATGAGGTCTGGCCACAGTATTCCCTAGATAGTCCAAGTGGCCACCCAATGGCTCTTTAGATCCTAAAGAGTGTACAGGAAAGTGGAAAGAGATTCCTTATGTCCAGGCTTTCTCCTACCTCCAAACCAAGCCCTCTCTCTGTCTCCCTTGCAACCCTAAACACTTACTAGTCGCCCTAAAGTCCTCACCCTCCAACAAACCAGATCCCACTACATCCTCTGACTTTGACCCCACTGACAAACCCCCACCCTACTGATCCCAAATCCCAATGGCACCTCCTCCTCCTCCTCCTCCTCAACCCCCCTGGTCTGCCCTGGTGCTGCCGTGGAACCTGCACAGCCTCCTCCTCCTCAACCCCCCAGGTCTCCCACCACAAGCTCCCATCGACGGCGATGCAGCAATGCCACCTTCTCAACCACAACCAGTCCCCCTTCCATCCCGAGATCCCCTACCAAGTCCCCCAGTTACTCGCTCTCGTACCCAAGTCATATCCCCACTATGAGAGGTAGTGGGCACAGAAGGTGTTTGGGTCCATGTCCCTTTTTCCCTCTCTTACCTGTCTCAAATAGAAGAGATTGGGCTCCTTCACCTCCAGCCTGGCCACTTATATAAGAAAGGAGTTCCAGTACCTGACCCAATCATGTGATCTAACCTTTCATGATGTACACATGATCCTCTCCAATACCCTTCTACCCGAGGAGGACAGGCGAGTCTGGGAACAGGCTAAAATTTATGCTGATGAAGTCCACCAAAACACACCAACTCACCCTATTGGGGCAGTTCCCGACTGAGACCCCAATTGGGATTACAACACCCCCAGGGGAGTCATTAGCCTAGATCAATTTATCACTTGTCTCATGGTGGGTCTCAAGAAGTCAGCCAATAAAGCCATCAATTATGAGAAACTCCAAGAAATTATCCAAAATAAAAATGAAAATCCCTCCATATTCCTAGACTGTCTTACTAAAGCTCTTCTACAGTATACCAATTTAGAACCTGAGACCCCAGATGGGAGACAACTACTTACGACTTACTTTTCTCCCAGAGCTTCCCTGACATCAAGGCTAAAGTTAAACACCTGGAGAGGTGACCCTTGACTCCCCTGGCAGAAGTCCTGGAAGTAGCCTTCAATGTGTACAACAGAAGACATGAAAAAGTCCAAATACCAAATGATGGCTAAGACCTTCCAGCCTGCCTCAACCTCTGCTACCCAGGTAACCCCGCTTCTCAAGAAACAACCAGGAGGACCTCCATGTCCATGTTTCAAATGTAGCCAATCGGGACATTGGGATAGAGCTTGCCCAAATTGCCAGAAGTCCCCAGTCCATGTCCTAAATGCCATCAGGTGGGACATTGGGCTGTTGACTGTCCTCGCACACCAAGAGGTGCCAGGCCATCCAGCTCCAACAACCCACCTATAGACCTTCTGGGCTTGGCCACCAATGACTGAGGGGGCCTGGGACTCCCACACCCGGCTACTAACATCACTTCATGGGAGCCCAGGGTGATCATTGTGGCTGTGGGGAAGCCCACCTTCTTCCTATTGGACACCAGAGCTACTTACTCAGTCATGAAGGAGTTCTGGGGGCCCACCTCCCTTTCACAGTCCTGTATAGTCAGGATAGAGGGCATACTCTATCAACCTTTACAAACTCCCATGCTTTACTGCCTCCTTAAGGATGTTACTCTCTCTCATTCCTTTTTAGTGATTCCCTGTTGTCTGATTCCCCTTATGGGAAGGGAACTTTTATCCAAACTAGGGGCCACTATCACCTTTACCTTTGGCCCATGCCTCAACCCCGACTCGCCTTCGATCACTTTTCTACTTGCCCTCCAAACCATTCCAGACCCACCTCCCTCCCCTTTTCCCTTACCCCCTTGTCAGGTAAACCCCATAGTCTTGGATACCTCTACCTCCTCCATCACCACCTTCCCACCCGTGACCATCAAACTCAAAGACCCTACCTAATTCCCCTTACAATCTCAATACCCCTTACCTCTCAAAAGCCTATTGGGTTTACAACCCATCATCCGAGAATTATGAAAAGGCTTTTTGAGACCAGCCAATTCTCCTTACAACATCCCAATACTGGCTTTC
Organism: Smutsia gigantea; assembly: GCA_032199065.1. Lineage (NCBI taxonomy): Eukaryota > Metazoa > Chordata > Mammalia > Pholidota > Manidae > Smutsia > Smutsia gigantea. The sequence goes on along the minus strand of JAVSCE010021932.1, from coordinate 597,031 downwards.
AATAAAACCTAATGGCTCTTATAGGGTAGTTCAGGATTTAAGGATTATCAATGCAGCTGTTATTCTAATCCTTTCAGTAGTTCCTAATCCCTATACTTTGTCATCCACTATCCCCGCCTCTTCTACTCACTTCTCCATCCTCGACCTCAAAGATGCATTCTTCCTGATCGCCCTCTATCCCAACTCCCAAAATATTTTTGCCTTTACATGGACTGATCCCATCACCCAAACCTCTACTCAGTTAACCTGGACAGTTATTCCTCAGGGCTTCAGGGATAGTCCCCACCTCTTTGGACAAGCCTTGGCACAAGACCTCAAGTCCCTCACTCTCTCAGACTCTACTCTCCTTCAATATGTTGATGATCTTCTCTTATGCAGACCCTCATTACAAACCTCTCAGCAAAATACTACTCTCCTTTTCAATTTTCTCTCAAACCATGGGTATCAGGTCTCACCTTCCAAAGTCCAACCAAGATACAACCAGCCTCACCTGTATCCCCTCTAACAGTTGCAGTGTTAAGCTCCTGTTTTTAAATATGGCATAAACTTGAGGCAGTCCAACATTTACTTCCCAAACCACCCGCATATCCCCTCCTCTTATCCTGCTTTGACCTCATAGTATATCTATCCTTGGAAACAGGCATCTTTTGGGTATGCGGAGATAAAGCATATGTCTGCCTGCCAACCAACAGGACTGGGATGTGTACTTTAAGTCTCCTTACTCCTACCCTTTCCTTAGCCATACCTGACCTACCCATTCCTGTCTCCCCTATAACTCACATCAGAGTGTGCCATGCCATGCAATTAGTCCCCCTAATTGCTACCCTAGGAATAATCACGGGTACTGGAATGAGGACTGGAGCTCTAGGGATATCCCTTTCAGAATTCACTAAACTATCAAGGGAACTCTCAAAAGGACTAAAAGAAGTCTCTAACCAATTAGAACACCTACAAGATCAAGTAGATTCACTAGCCTCAGTTCTTCTCCAGAACCGCAGAGGTCTAGACCTCCTTACAGTTACACAAGGTGGCATATGTACCTTACTCCAAGAACAATGCTGCTTCTACACCAACAAATCTGGTCTCATCTGAGATGGTGCAAAACGCCTTCACAAACAAGCCTCCAATCTTCTGTAAAACTCCCCTAACAATCTGTTCCCTTACCCCTTCAATTGGCTCCTGCCCCCCTAGCCCCTATTACCTTTATTATTATTCTCCTTTTCCTTCCCTGCCTTATTAACCTATTCAAAAAATTCATTCAAAATAAAATTTTGAAAAATTCTAACCATACTGTCAATGAGTTACTCCTCCAGGGCTATCAAGGCCTTCTTACGAAGAATAATGAAACCAGCTATGATGATGTCACAAATCCTCTCAGATGCCCACGCTCCCCCAACTCTACAGCAACAGCCTCTCTGACCCCAGAATCTGTGCCTCTTTCCAGCAGGAAGTAGCTAGAAAATGAGACTCTATGCCCAGTTACCCAGAGGCCCCTATTAAGAAAAGAAAAAGATGGGAATGAAGGCAATTCCAATGCACTAAGGTGCCCGCCATCTTGGGATAAGGAGCCGCCATTTTGTTTCCCGCAGCACCCAATCACCAATGAACTGATGATCACACCACCCCACCTAAAACCCAATCACCAACATCCTCGTAGCAGGATACACCCAACCCCAACTCCTAAAAAACACACCCGTGAGCTGCTGCTCTTTACTTAGAGACAGCCATTCTTCTTTTTCAGCCATTAAAATCTCTTGTGTGGGTTCCTGCCTCCCTGAGTTATTTTGGGGAAGGGAGGGTCATGGCGATATACCCTTTCACAAAACCTACTTCCACCAATCACCAGTTGTATGATTTAGGGGAACTTATATCAGTGAGTTTTCTCACAGTCAGAAGATAGGCCCAAAATTAGCCACTACAATACTGAATTCACAAAATAGACTGTAAGGGATACAAAATCAAGTAAACCAGTATGGTGATTGACTCTAATTTTTGCCCCAATTTTTCATATTTCCCTGTATCCACCAATTTTTCATATTTCCCTGTATCCATTCCTATTGGTACTATGCTCCTACACTGACTGAGGGCTTGCTCTGGATGACTTACTTTAGCCAAAAGGTTTTTAGCAAATTTTACATCAACAAAAGTTTGAAAAATCACTGGTGTAGAGCTTTTTGCATCCTTGTTCTCTTTCCACCGCTGTAAGAACATGTATAAGCTAGCCTAATACAGGGATGTGAGAAAGACACATGGTGAAAAATCAAGGACATCCTTAACCAGCCCAGAATCAACCATCCTCAAACATGTGAAAAACTTGGCCAAAATCAGCAAGCCCACCTTAAAGCCTCTCAGATGACTGCAGATGTATGAATGTGCCCAGCCCAGTGTAAGGAGCCCACCTGCCAACCATCAACATGGAATCAATGTAAAGAAGGATTTCATTCAGCAACTAATTCAATTTCTTGGCAGCTTGTTACACAGTATTTTTGTGGTAATAACTAATGTATACAGCAAGGGGGAGAATATTCAAGAAGGACAGGAGAAATGATGGCTCTAATGAGGCATAAGTGAGGAAGAAATCCTTGCCACATGTAAGACTCACAGCATACAATGAACTCCGGAAAACCTTCAAAACTTAAGCTCTGGTCTTGCATGCCTGCTCTGGAAAAGAAATAGCTATCAATATATTTGCAGTTCACAGCCAACTGTACTTGGCACAGGGAACTCAAGTCTAGGTATCAGGATGGAAAGATGGCTTTCAAACATTCTGTTTATAAATAAACTAATACTAGGAAAGGCTCTAATAAGTAATCTAAAGTGTAGCACATATTTCTACTTGTTATTTTTGTTAAAGCTCCCATTTAAAAAACATCAGTTATATATACAAAAACAAGTAGGCACTTCTCATCAGTCAGAATAGTAAAATATTTCCAATGTGTCTTAAAAAGCTGTCATGCTAGAATTCAAAACATGGTTTAATTACTGTTTAAGACTGACAGAGGAATAAATGTATTTTCATATGGAGAATGACAGTTTAATAGAGATTATCTCTGAAAGAACTTTTAAATGATTCATTTTAAATAAGAAATATTCTAAATACATAATATTGGAAGAAAATGTCCAAATAATTACTTTTCACAAGTAGTCTTGTGCAAATAAGTTGGCAAATATGTTTGTAATTCAAAATGAGCACTGGACATGAATCAGGCAATATATAACCAACAGTGTCAGTAAGATAGAGCAGATAGAAAATAGCAGATATAAAATAGTGTAGAAAGTGGAACAAGGAGACCATAATTAAAAGCAAGATCTCTTTTTTCAAGTATGAAGTGCAAGGGGAGATGGTTGAGAAAGGGGAAATTAAGAAATCAATGAAAGGGATGGTAATTTAAAAATCACAATATTAGGTGATAGCAAATACTAAATACATCATTAATCACTCTACATATATATGAATTTAACTCACTGAAAGACAGTCTGAAATGGTATATAAAACAATCAGTTCTATGACATTGATAAACATAATGACTCAAAAAGTTGACAGTAAAAAAATACACTGGGAAAATATTAGCCATGGATTGTTGGTATGCAATACTAATACAGTTTTATTATTAAGGATGAATTATCCTTATTGAGGACAAAGTGATAAAATGAACTATTCAACATAAGGATATGACAACTCATACCTAGTCATTATTTAACAGTTGAAATTCAAAATTAAAAACAAAAGACAAAATTACAAGTCAATTTTGATGAATCTGTAACCAGAGACAGATCTTAACATCCTTCTCTCAGAAACTAACATAAATTTTAATAAGTAATAGTTTGGTTTTGTGAAAATACATAATCTTATGTTCAATAGTTATAGAATATGTCTCTAACTCTATCATCTATCTAGAGATTCCATTCCATTAAAGCACAACGTCGAAGTTTTATCAGCATTAACAAACTAACCTATTTAAACAAAATGGGTAATACCTTAGAAAAATAATTAATTCGTCAAAACTGACTCAAGAAGAAAAGGAAAACCAGAATAGGCCTATAATCATGAAAGAAGTTAGATATATTAATATTTACCATCACTTCCCCTCCACATATGAGCATCAGGCACAGACTGTTTTACAAGAAGTTTTACCAAAGCCTCAAGAATTTGATAACCCTCATCTTACACAATTGTTCCAAAGATTAGAAATAGAAGAAATGACACTTTATGCAAGTTACTTTATGCAGACACTTTATATAAGACACTTTATCCCCTTCTTAAACACTAAGACTTATATACCTAGTGTAACTTAATATCAAAAGTGGACATAAAGAATAAAAGGAAATAATATTATAGATTTCACTTACAAATGAGATGCAACACTCTACATAAAATTTTATCTAACTAAATCCCACAATGTAAGGTTATTCTAGGATCATAAGAATGTGTTATTTCTACTCTAATTCCTAAGCTCCTTACCCCATCTACCAACATGAAAGAAATATTCTAAATAGACATGTCAGTATTTTACTTTATTTTTTATGTGATCCTGTCAACCGCTTCTCATGTAGTCATCATTTGGAAGAGTTTGGTGGTAGGGATTGGGTTTGATGATAACAACTTACTATTCAATAGCTTTTGTAGGCATTTCTGTATTTTTTTCCTAATTCATCCTCAAAACAATCTGTGTAGTAAGACAAAGAAACTGAGGATTTAGAAAACTAATTCAACACGAGGAGAATGGTTTTAATGGGTTACTTCATGTCGATTAACCAGCAGGATGACCTTGAAGTGCTTTGCTTAGGTTTCCGATTGACATTTTCCCTTTGACATACCCACCCATACATGTCTTTGGTGATTTCAGATTATGCAGTGCCACTGTCTGTTACACTTTCATGAATATACATCAAGACATAGTTACTAAAGTGCAATTCCAGAGGCAGAGTTTCAATAAGGACATTATACCTTCACTGTTATGAATATGCTAATTTTGCTATAAAATCAAGCAAGGAAACCTAATTTTATGTTTAAAAATAAATGTGCAAAACAAATCTGTTGAAATACATAAATACAACTGGATAACTAGGGAAATGTTTTGCATAGTAAGGATACCTCCTGAGACTGAAGTTCATATTATAAAATTCATACAGTAAATTCTAGGTACCACACTGCATTAAGTGACTGCAAGAAGATCAGGTTATGAGTTTTAAGCAGATGTACATTAATCTCTGCTCTGCATAGTCCAATATTACATTTATGAATAATAAGTCACCTGATAATTGTGTCACCAAAGAATTCCTTATGCTGAGTTTTTTACCCTTTAACCATTCTCTGAATAAGAAGGGAAACAGGCAGTACAATAACTCAGTTATTATGCATAAAATAACATGTTTAAGAGATGAAATATTTGAGGTAATATATGAAGCCATGGGTACACGCAACATTTTGGCATACTGCATATATGGTGATAGGAAAGTTATTCTGTGACTGCATATATTCACCATACTACTCATGTTCCTGATTCTGGATCTGTATAATAGGGATGTTCTTAGTCCACTTATCACAGTGCTTAAGGTCATCAATCACACAGTAGGTAGCTGATTATCCTCTTTTAATGGTAGGGCATATTCAGACTTATCAGTACTAATTTTCTGTACTCTGGTTGTATGCAATCACTTAGTTTTCTTCTCTACCTCCTTCCCTTCCTTTTTATATCCTCCTGTATTAGAACTGTTATTCCTCAACATTATCTATGTATGTATTTTTTTCTTTTACATTCTCCAAATGGCTTTCCTCTGAGGTTAGATTTACATCTATTTCTTGCAATGAATTGGGAGTACAAGTGATAGACCTCACTCCTAGATCAGGGTTATCCAGTGTGCTTTCCTGATGCTTTCTTCTCCCACCTGCCATAGGAATTTCCTTAAAGTCAGAAGAGGATGGAACCACAGGGTGAAAGCAGTCTTATCTTTGATTCATCAGTTGGAAGTGAGATCATTTATAAGACATTTACCTGAAAAGCTAAGTAAGTGATAAAGAAACATCTGTTATGTTAAGACAATAAGGTTATCTTGTGGTTTACTAGAGAAAAATGACCACTTGTCTCCCTTTCTCTCTTCCTTCCTTTCACCTTTCAATTAATATTTATTTATCACTCAGGATTGTGCATTATGCAATACATCGGTGACACGGATGAGAGACCCAGGCTTAAGGCAGATGAGGTCCTGTCTTATGGCAGCCCACAGATAATAGGGAATAAAGGTAAAGAAGCCAATGATTACAATACATTTTGATGAACGTTATTACAGAGTTAATGGCTAAGGACCCTGGAATGCTAAGGACTCTAGGGCAGGCACCCTTGCAAAAGTGATGCTTGATGTTATAGGGCCAGGAGCATTTATCCAGAAGGAAAGGGAAGAAAGGCATTCCAAATCCAAGGGAGCGCAAGTGCTTTTTGTACCTCGGATTTTCTTTTCTTCTGGACATTTGCTCAAGACAGTAATAGAGTATTTCTGACCACCATGGCCTTCAACTCCCCCCACCCAGTGAACCATCCAGTCCTGTTGTTTCCATCTTCTTAATGGCTATTGGATCTATCTTTTTCTGTTCTGCCTTCTGGGAACTTAGTGTGGATCACCTGCATCTCTCATCTTAAAGGCCTTGTAATTGGTCTTTAAAATTCCATTTTATCACCTTCTAACAATCTTCTATACCATAGAGTTGTCTTACTAAAATTCAAATATGGTCATATCTCTTCCACAGTTAAAACTTTTCAGTGACTTGCCTTTGGGATAAAGCACAAACTCTTCAGCATGATATATTAGTGCTATGACTTCAGTTCACCCCACTGATAGCATCTTACCATGTGCAGTCTAGCCTAACTGATTCTCTGTGTTTAACCCTAAAAGAGCGTTTATTGCATCACAATATTCTATAATTTCTCTACACACTTGATGATAGATAAAATGCAAGCTCACACACACAGCTTTGCTGTAGATAATGTGCAGAAGGTGTCTGGATGAGGGAAAATGACTGCTATCGAGAGCTATGTCATCAAAGGCCTTTCAAGCCACATTAGAGAGTCTAGACATCCACAGACTTCAGGATAATCTCTGGGATTTGTTTCCATGTCAGCACCAATCTCATACAAGTTATCAATTGTTAAGAAGATAACTGTCAAAAAGCATTCTTCTTGGGTTTCTTGATTCAGCTATCTTCATGCCACGTCTTTAGAGTCTCAGTTTTGGTTGTTGTTCTAAGATCCTAAAAGAAGAAATTTGTGCTTACCCAACTATCTCCTAGCTTTCTATTTCCCTAAGAGAGGAAGAGCTGCTAACATATTCGTTGAGAGCTAAGATACTGACTGGACTTTGTTGTCAAGAGGGCAAAATTGCCATGGGTTCCAGATGTCTCGGCTGTCCCAGACTCTCCCTTGGTCTCTCGTCTCATCCTTGGGTGTACTGAATCTGTTGATCGGGGCATGCTCAGAAGACTGTGTTGACTTCAGCCTTTCTCCACCTGGGTTTACACTTTGAGGAGAATAAGTTTTTATGTGGGTTGAGGGGATGGAGGATGGTTTAATATTAGAGGTTTTTGTTTTGGTGGGGTTTTTCTTTAAATGTTGTCTTGACCTGGTTTTCAGGCCGCGTTCAGAGGCTAATCAGTTCTTGTTTGGCCTCTGATTATATCACTCCCCAGCTACCTCCCTTTTGGGGTTCTCACTCTCCAAAGCTTCTGCATACCCACCCTAATCACTGCAGGGTCAGGTTCCAGACAACTGGGGACGGTACCTATGCGCTGGAGCCCACAGTTATTCAAATTAGCCAATCCATGTAGGAGTCCATGAACCCTCACCAACCCTGCCTGGGTTGCCACACAAAAGCGGTCTCCCATAGCTGCAGCTTGCTGTCCTCCATCCCCTGCTGCACCCCCCCAGGTGGCCCTACTTAGCAGTTTCCTCTTATTCAGAGCTTTAAGTAACAAAGAGTTCTTTCTGACTTTTATCTGTTAAAATGTCATTGTGCTGTGTCTTGCCACCAAAATAATGTCTTTAAGTCTTAGAAAACGGATGATAAGAGAGGAATCGGAAGGTGTACTTATCTTAAATCCAAGTGTTCTAAACCAGTTTTCACAAAAGCTCTGCATAAAACATTCCTAAGGGCTGCTCAGATTTGCTGAAAAATTATACTTTGTTTCTCATATGACTTCCCTTCCTCATGTATACTTCTTGTAGTAATTCCACCGGAGGTTAAAATAAAGTCAGTTAAGTAAAAAAGGCAGATCAAGGATGTTTTTCTGCATCCTTGATCATAATGTCATCAAATTATCAATAAAATTTTAGTTCATACCCTGGCATATTAGTGTAGGGCTTGTAAACTGGCCAAGTATATGTACAAGTATGACCATTTGGGGACAAAGCAGAACAAGGGGAGATTCAGGTACTTACACAGCTCTGGGAGTTGGCATTAGCGGATATGGAATTGTTAGACATTTTCTTTTTTATTTTTTATCTCTTTGTTCAGTTGAATCTCATGGATTGTTCAAGGGAATTAAGATTCTGTTTTCACAGAAAAACAGGTGATTACATGGAGATAGACTACCATTGGAGTACAGAAGGTTAAGCAAAGCTCAGGGAATTTAAGGCAAAGTTTTGTAGATAACTACCTAAAGTTCGTATTGTTTCTCTTCAGGCTATAAGAGAATCTCAGAAACATATCTTTAGGTTAAGAAAGTGCTGAATTTCTGTAACATTTGAGTATCCATTCAATCATTGGATTGAAAATGTCTCCCAATACAGTGTAATTATACAAATTGCAGGTAATGAGAAAATAATCTAATTTACTTTTATAATGCCCTGGACACTAAATGATGGTATACTATACATAAACAGGTGATGGAGAGGAACATTCTTCACCTGTCTGTACCATCAGAAAATGCTTCTTAGGAGAACTGGGGTAATAATTGAAGCAATAAGCATGTTAATTTTAATTATGGCTTAAAAATGTCATTCAGCGTGGGTCTGGAAAGGAATTAAACTATGAAATTCTTTTTCATAGAATTTCAAATTCTATGCTATACAAATCAGAAGCTGAATGGAAAAATTCTAGAGGATTCCAGGAATCAAGTTTTATCCTGATAAGTAAATTTCTCTAGTATGGTATTAATATATAAAATCCTTTAGGTGCAAAAAAAAAAAACTGGAGAAATTAAGGAAAAGTCTTCTCAATATAGGCCATTGTTTTCTGCTTCTTAAGTAGTTATTCAACTTATTATCATACTGTATCTCATCTGAAAGTTATGACAATTCTATACAAAAAATATTTTATTTTGGTATTTTCAAGAGTAAAATGTATTCAAGGAAGTTAAATGGCTTTGCCAAAGTTGTGACATGTGACAGAATCAGGACTGAAGTCTCTAAATCCAGTGAATTTTCCACAACATGTTACCATTAAAGGGAATTTCAACACCAATGCTACTTGGAGAAGAAACTGCAAGTTACAAGAGAGCCCAGGAAGTCTGGGGAATGTATTCTTATTCTACACTGGAGTCTTTAGCATCTGAACTATGAATAAGTGGACTGTGTTTTATTGGCTGCAATTTTTTTTAATCTTTACCTTTCCAAAAATTCTCATATCAGTCTCTATGATAAGAGAAATTAAGGGGAAGAGTTTTTGCCTATACTCAAACCAGCATTTTAAGAAGCATATATGGTGCTAGGGGTTGGAAGTAATGGAGGTGACATTCAGAAACAAAGTCGGAGATGCTGATCCAACTTCTCTTCTCCATCTGGAAATTCCCTTCTGGAATCCTCCTCCCACAGAACTGCAGAACATGACCATGTTCTAAAGTCAGTGCCTTCTCCATACAGGCTTATTATGGACGTTTCCAATTTTAACCTATTTTATCTACACTTCCCTGCATTTCTTAATGAAAATGGGAGCCATTCTAAAATTGTGAGTTCTCCTAGTCTTATCAAATTCAAGTGCGCAAAGGAAGATACACTGGACTTGAGGAAGGCAGGGGTAAAATTTAGGAACTAAAATTTAGTGATTTAGAAATGCAAACAAACTTAGTTCTACAGCATTATACCTTTAATGTGACACCTTAACGGTCTTATTTAAGCATTTTGAATGGAAATAGGAATGATATTAATGAATTAAATATGAACTTTTGCTTAAAAAAATCCATTCTTCAAAATAATACTTAGAATTTTTTAAATAAAGGACTACTTTAAATAACCAAAATGAGCATGAGCTAGGTCTTAAATGTGCTTGTAAGTAAATAATATAAGCCCATAAGTGATGAATAAATGATGAGGAGAGACTACAAAAAACTCATCTAGGTAAAGACTGTAGCAGGTGATATCTGAGAATCAGCAGTTTACTGTTTCTCATGATTTCACTGCCTATTTACCATGATTTTGATATCACTAAAAATAGGGTAAATGTATGGATTACAAAACAAAGACACAATTATCTTCATAGATGTCTCAATGGCTTTTATGCAGTAGTGACGTCACTAAGTACTGTTCCGTGTGTGGTTGTTGGTATTTTATTTTGTTTGGATGTAGATTTATTCATCATAACATCAAAGGACTAATAATAATAATATGTTGGATTAAACAACTAAAGAAATTTTTCACAGAATTACAGTAACAAAAATTTCGCATGTGGAAAGCATGAGTTCTAAATATTCTAGCATTATTTGGTATTCATTTTTATTAGAAAGTCATCTCAAAAGTTTGTTAAATTCAATTTTAGTTTATGGTTTATTTGTTTGTTTTTAATCAGTTGCTCTTAGAAATATCTTAGTGTAGTAAAAAAGGATATGAGCTTTGGAATTTCAAAGCTACGTTAGGAACAACAAATCTAGTTGGCAAAATGTTTTTTTTGTTGTCAATCAGGTACTAGTAGTGACTGGCTTAAATGTCATTAGGTATTTTCTGATTTACAAAAAAAAGAATAAAAAACAATAACTGTACTCATAACTCAAGCTAAACACTGGAAAAAGCAGTTTTTATGTGCTATTTGTGTTTTCCCCTTCACAAGAGTAATGATGCGCACAGTAATAGTATAGAGCAGGATAACAGTATTACAGCTCTTTTCTCGGACCTGATTCCAGTGTGTGTGTGTGTGTGTGTGTGTGTATGGGTGGGTGGGTGGGAGTGGGTCTTCCCACACACAACACTAAGCAATTCTCAAACACCAGCAGAGTATCTGAGAACTCAGCTCAGTTCTGATGCTCTCTGCCTGGAAACAGCACCAGATTCCCCAGGTTAAGGGCTCCATCCTATAAGACTGCCTCCACCCCCTACTCCAGACACTGGGGTCGCAAGCACCAGGCAGTTCTGACCTACCAGCTACAGGTTGGAGGTTCTCACAACCTCCCTCTTAAGTTTGATTAATTTGCTAGAGCAGCTCACAGAACTCGGAAAACACTTAATATTTACCAGTTTAATAAAGGATACTGAAAAGGACACAAGTTAACAGCCAGATGAAGAGAGACAGGCCAAGGTCCCAAATGAAGCTTCTATCCTTGTGGAGGTGTTCTGTTCCCTAAGCATAGATGCTCTCTCTGACAGAGAAGCAAGATCCAAGAGAGGGGTAGATCTTCTCAGGGGTTTTGTGAGGGCTTCATTGCACATTGCATATTGGCCATTGGCTGATTCATCCACCAGCCCCTGCCATTGGGTGGGGTCCAAAAGTCTCATCAACATGACAAGACACCCATTTCACCTTTAAGACTCCGCAGTGTTTTCAGGAACTGTGGATGAAGACCAAATATACCTGGGAAATACATATTTGGTCATATGAGTGACCAAATATGTATTTCTTATGACTCATGATATCACAGTGGTGACTCTGAAAGTTGTTCCGAGTCTTGTAATACTTCAGGTTATTCACAATCACAATAATTTTCATTCTAATCATGTAGATGACAAGTAAAATAATTTATTTTTTTCAGTTATTGAAATTCCTGTAACCTGCTCTTACAAATTTTGTTTGTCCTTTAAAAAAATGTTCCCAGCCCAAGTTCTCTTAATATTTAAACACACCCACCCACTCCACACCCTCCCCTATACACGCATATACATCTTTATCACATTTCATAAGCACATCGTTATTTAGAAAGAAGGCACCTTTGTTTTGACATTTTTCAGTTGTGTTGAGCGATACTCACAGAGGGAAATCCACAGACATTTGTCTTCAACGCAATCATTTGTAACCTTGTTTGGATAATGGAACTGTCAACGTGGTCTCAGTCAGGGTCCCTTGGCCATTAGAATGTTTGTTTGCTCTGTACAGTCAGCGTTTTCATTTTCATATGCCTGTTAGTACAAATAGCACTGCCTCAAAACTACTATTAAGGAGAAAAAAATGCTCCGTGCTACCCATGAGAACAAACTGCCAAAATAATGTGTATGTAATTGGAATGATAAAGAATCTGTCACCAAATCTGACATATTAGTTTTCTTTCTCTTGCCAGAAATATCCAGCCTGACTCTCTTATTCTTCAGCGGCCTTTGTTAAGCATAAATATTTCAAATTTTAATTTTTTCTATCTGTAGTATATTGATATATTGTAACCTGATTTGTTCCAGGATCCTACCAAAAAATATTAAGAGCTGGATGGAAATCCAACGTGTTTGTGCAATTCTAAGAATTATTTATGCTTCTTTTTTGTGTAGATATGTCTTTCAAAAACAAAACAGCCAAGTACATTCATTCAAATGCACATTCCCTTAGTCAACTTCTTTTACACATGAATTCTGGGATCTATTTGTCCATGGCTGAGATTGGGCAAGCCAAAATGTCAAAAACTTCTGGGAGGACAGGTAGCTAATGTTATCTCAGATTGACCAAGAATACTCTCAGGTTCATGGCAGAAAATTGGTTCTTCAATCAGCCTCTAAGCAACAAAAACAAGTGTCTTACAAGAAAGGCCTCCCTTCCACAATTTGTGGGAATGGCTATTCTTTGTCCAATTTCCATCCCTCTTGGACACTTGCTAAACAACATATATACTCAAGTTTGTTATTGGAATTGCTGAAGTTGCAAGGACAAGGTTTGATATCAACAGTAAAATAAAGCAAAGAAAATTAAATTCAGCCTGCTTCTGTTATTTAGAACAATTATCTTTTTTTTCTTTATGACTCTCTGCTGGAAAATGAACAGGGAGATCCCTCCTTTTTAATTACACACAATTTAACTGTTCAATGTGGTCATCAATGAATAGGTAACAAGATACAGTACATGAAATGACTTGCTTTTTGTGTCTACTTATTTAACACTTACAGTTTATAGAGAGCTGATATATATTTTGATCCACAAACAACATTCCTAGGCCCCCAGGAAATTTTATGTGTGATGTAATTTTTAGATTGTTAGAACGTTAATGTTTGCACCCTCACCATCAAATCTGCAATAGTTTATAGGATATCACAGCTTTATGTCCTCAAATCTTAAGCATGATATTTGATAACTCTTACAAATTTGAACCACTTTCAGATTTATACTGCTATTGGTGATCTTTACATGACAGTTGGAGTGAGATATCCAAGAGTGAGTTTGGGTAAGTGTAATTTAGAAATCAGAATTTCTAGACTTGAACCTCCTTCATTTGGAGGTACAAAGACAAACTGATTTTGATTATTTTCCTTGAGCAGCAATAATAGCTATTCTTGGTCCATTTGGACATCTATAACAAATATACCATACTTTGTGTGGCTTATAAACAGCAAATGTTTATTTCTCAGTTCTGGAGGCTGGGAAGTCCAAGACTGTGGTGTCTAATGAGGGCCTGCTTCCTTTGACATGTTACTGTAACCTGACACAGTAGAAGGGACAAAGGATCTCCCTGGGGCCTCTTTTATAAGGGCACTAGTCCCATTATGAGGACTCCACCCTCAGGACCTAATCACCTCCCCAAACCATCACATTAGAGGTTAGGATTTCAACACATGAATTTTGGAGAGCATAGCAAGATGCCAGGCTAACCCCATAATCTGAGATCAGCTCAGACCCTCCCTGAAAACCTGGTGCTGGGCTGCAGGTGTTCTGAGTAAACACGAATTGAAGATCCAGAAGTATTTGGTCCAATGGGAAAATACATTATCCCTAGAATGCATATGTAATTCTGGCAGGCTCCTCTGAAGTACTAATTCATTCGTTTATTTATTCATTAATTCTAACAAACATTTGGTGAGGTCCTACCAGGTACTAGTTAGTGGAGATAAATACAGAGGGTGTGCATTTGACAGCAACCTATCAAATTTAAATTCAGGATTGAAAAAAGGGCTCCTGGGTCCCCAGTGAGAAATAATGCTGGGGTATATAACAGCTATGATACATGCAAAATATATGTTTGGATGGGCATGGCATAGGAGAATGGAGGGATAAAGTTGATATGTACATGCATATCATGGAAGAGTGGGTAGTGACTCCAAAATAATCCCAGATCCAAAGTCGTAGTAATCTCGATGCTAAAGAGTTGTTTTAAAATATATAGCAAACACTATTTTAAAAAAGCAGGAAAAGCAGAAACAAGAGCCATACAGTTAAGTAGAATCTAAAGTTGAAGATAGTTGCAGAGGTGGAAGTCAGATGTCAGTTTCATTATTTCAAACACAAGAGAGCAAAGTCAAAAAGCATATTACAGTTGATGTGAGCTTGCCCTGGGGTGCCCATCTGCATGTTTACCTTAGACACATACTCCCACTTTTTGAATAAAGGAGATATAGTGTTCAGATTATAAACTAATATATGTTCATTTGCTAAAAACTTGCCATGTTCTAAAGAGTATAGATTTTCAATACCCAGAGCTAGTCCTTGTTTGTAATTATATGTTTTCCATCTCTCGGATACATACTACTTTTTATAGGTAAAGTGTGCCATGCCTAATAATTTTCTTCACTTAACATCATCAGTGGTTTCTAAAATAATATAATTTAAGTCACTGCGTAAGGAAGTTCATTTTTTAGCCTGTGAAGGCATTTTCTTCCTTTCAAATAATATCTTTGAAAAGCCCATGGACTATGATTTTAATCAATCAATCAATCTTCAGTTGATCGATTCACATCAAAGAAACATATCAGGATCAAAAAACTTCTCACTTTAAAAATACAGTTTTCAGATTAAAGCAAGGAGAAAAAAGTTACCAAGAAAAGTAACTGTACTCTTTACTTTTACCTTTGGTGTTTACCTCCATATTTTTTTACTAACTCTGTTTTTGTATCAGTCACAGGATTGCCTAAAGTAACTCACCAGCGGGCTGCTGTGAATCCTATGGTCTGCTATGACTTTTCAGATCCTTGTCTCCAAAGTCCATCTAGACATCAACATAAAATGAAAAAAAATTCCAGAATAAAAATTTGTTAAATTATATATATATGCACTTGGGGTATACATAATGTAAAGGAGCTGGGTATGGAGTCCTATATTGCAATCTGTGCCTTCTATAAACATAAAATCCATACCTCTTTATTGTGGATGTTAGGGAAAGTATAATATTCTCACTAATAAATATTGCTGGTCATGAACTATTTAGCAATTCCTACCTGTACTTGCTAAAATCTTGTGCCAACCTCCTAGGTACCACTTAAAGAATAATTGCTCCAAACAGAACACTTTATTCCTTTCAGCCTAGATTGTTTATACATAAAATCCAGCCAGTATTGGATGTTTCATAATGTATTATTAATTATAGTAGCCTTTGCATTAATACTAATATAACATTCAGTGGGTCTCTTTGGGAAATGTGACTTTTACTCTTTTAGAAAAAACAAGTATTAAAAATAGGATAGTTGGAACTACAAGATACATGGAATTTCAGTTCAATTTCCTGCAGGTCTTTAAGAACCTTAATGAAATTATCTCCTTGACAACTTGTGATTTAGAAGTCCAGATCCACCTTTGAGAAAAGCGATATTCCCTTGTGTTACTCAAGAGCATAAGATGAGTTTTAGGGTTGCCAAAACTTTCATTAAAATTTTATGTAACCATTCTTTAGAGCATGGAACTTGTATACTACCTTACCATGAATGATTTATGAATGTCAGATTCTATACTCACCTTATTTTTAAGCTTAGTCTTTATGTGTATTTATAGCAGGGTTCCCATAAGCTCATTATGCTGTAAGTATACTTAAAAAGAAGTATACTGTATCACCGATTGAAAATAACAAAAAAAAGTCTGAAGGAGGGTCAAACATATGCATTAATATGTAACCTCAAGCCCCCAGCTGTGACTCACCATCAAATGTTGAAGTCATCCAAAGACATAAACTGAAGATTTATTTAAATCTCTACTACATACAGCCCCAGACACTGTAAATTTAGGGTTTAGGAAGTTAATTTATAGTGTTTAAACATTGAAAGTATCAAATAGGAAAACAGTCCTTAATCTTCAGAGTCAGAATCAAGAAATTCAAAGTAAGAATGTAAGACAAAAGTCCTCTTTATGTCTATATATTATTTTATCTCAATTATTGTATATAATGCTGTGTTGGGAAGCCTGAGACCACTCCAGTGGGTGATTTGCTAAAAGACTCACAAGAATCAGCCTAAGATTTATTACAGCTAAAGGATAAAGACTAAATCCAGCAAAGAATAAAGGTAAATAAGGAAAAATCCAGAAAACCCAGGCCCAAGCTTCTAAGAGTCTTTTTCCCTGTGGGGTCACACGCAGGACATACATAATTCCTCCAGTATCAAATAATGATAACACATGTGAAGTGTTATCTCCTAGGGAATATCATTTGAAATTCAGTGCCCAGGGTTTTTATTGGGAGAAATTCATACAGGCACCCTTTGCCTAGGATGTACCAAAATTCCAAACTCCCAGAAGGAAAGCAGGTGTTCAGCATGAACCATATTGCTTGTACAGTTTAGGTACAAAGAACCATTCTTCTCAGTTTGAGGACTGGAGGCAATTCACCCAGAACACATGTTCCTTGACACTAAAAAAGGGCCAACCTTGTAAGTAGGCCCTTCTATGCTAATTCTTTGCACAAATGTCATTTTAGGAAATTAGTTGTTTTAATTCCTATTATTGTCATGTCTCTTAAAGCTATTTTCATCTTGATAATGCAAAATATGCATTCAAATGCAGAGTTGGAAAGAGATGTTTACACCCTTATTCAGAATTCTCACTGTACAGATTCAAGAGACAGAAATAATTCCAGCATAACTCATAAAATAGGAAGTAATGAGTTTTGAGTATGTATTACCTTTCTTTTTAATTTTGCTGATTTGAGTAATGGTTATGTTTGATAACTGGTTTGAAAACTCCTGAAAATTACCCTTCACTGAGCTGTCTTTGGCAGACCCACAATAACGCAAGCACTTACCCATCCTCGGCTCCCATTCTGTCTACTAATATCTTCTGACTCCCTTTCCAAGTCAGGGAGGGGAAGTGTACTCCTTCCAGAAAAGTAGGACAGAAGAATGGAAGATCTGCTGAAAAGTTCTATCCTACCATTCAAACTCTTATTCTGAGTAGCATTTTTCAGTTCTTATAGTATGCTCACTTGCCTTATTTTATTCAGTTCTACTTAATTTTATGGGTGAACAAATTACAGTCCTGATTTTGTTCTCTCAACAGTATCATCCACTCAGTGGTAGAAAAGCAAGAGACAGGGGAGGCAGACATTTCTTAATTTTACTTAGGTGCCCCAAATTTAAACTCAGAGCAATATTTCTCAACCAAGAATAAAGCTAACTTTGCCAAGATGCTTGTAAACTCTCACTGGACATTGAATTTATAGTTTCTAGGCAACATCCTTCCAAGATTCTGTTTAAGGTCTTTTCCAATGCATTATTCTGCTTGAAATGGAAAAATTGCCAAGTCTCTAGTCCATGAACTTTGTTCCCAACTTGTAAGTGCTTTGCAGCCTCTGAAGGCTTAGCTGTGTAAAAGTATTTATAAAGCTGGACCATTTAAACAAATCCTGTTTGAAGGTCATACTGTTAGGAAGGAAAGGACTCAGCTTGGTGTTGCAGGAAGTCAGATACAGTGAGACAAGAAACCAAGTCAAGAAAGCAAAGTAAGTTTTAATACACTCTGCGGAGTAACAGAGCAGGCCTACCTAAAATAAGACAGGCCCAGATACACATTCTGAGGCTTCTTTTATGTGTTTTTGGCAGTGCAGAGAGGTCCTTGATTGACAACTGTCAGCTCTCTAGGCTTGTTCCGATTGGTGAAATAAGGACAGGGACTGTGCTGTGTCTGTGATGTTTCTTATCTGGGGGACCCTGCATATTTCCTGAGTCACTCTTGGACCCTGTGGGTTCATCTGATTAACTTTCTGAGTTATTTATGGCTTTCTGGCTCTATCTGATCAACTCCCAGTGTCATCTTTGGGGGGCCCTCTTTCCTTTTCATCCTGCTCATTTCCGTCTTTATGCCTAACAATACTTCTTTTTTTATCTTGGAGAAGCATAGCCCTATCCTCAGCTGATGAATATATGCCCTGCTGAACTTGAGAAACGCTATTTTATATGAAATTATGCCCACAAAGACTGGTGGTGAAATAAAAATGAGGAGTGATATGTCATTGGAGAGAATCTTTGTGTGATTTATATTCAGTTCCTATCATCACCAGAATCTTTCACTTAACAATAAACTAATTGTCTCAAAGAGCTTTAGCTCTTGAAAATTGTATAAGCTCATAGAATTGACTGCCCACTCTCTTTTTGTGCTAAGGAATGTCTCCAAGAGACATTTCATTAGTAAACACCTTTAGGACTTACAGATAGTCAATACAACAGCCATCACTTCTACCTCCACTCTAGTCTCCTCCTGGTCTCTGGGTAATTTTCATTTGTGTCTTATCTCCCAAACTAGCTTGTAAAGCCCTTCAAGATAAGAACTTTATCTTACCTTCCCATTGCATCATTTAAGACTCCTTTAAAGCTTATATTCCTGTAGAAAGGAAGGCCAGGGACAGAAGAATGAGAACAATAGTCACTCCTCCAATTAATTTGTTAATTTATTGCAATTCCTCTTCAGTGACTTATGCAGCATTCATTAGACCTACAATATTTCCATACCAACAAATATTCCAGGGATGCTGGCACAGAATATGCTCTGGGATCTTGCCTTAGGTTTTTAACTCCCTTCCCCATTCCCATCCTTTCGATTTTGCCACAACAAACTATGTTTTCTTGCCCCTTGTTCACAGTTTATGCTTTCCCATGTGCCAGACAGTCTGTCGAGAGTTGCTTTCTTCAGCCTGCTTACACTTCAGATCTCACTTCCAGCATGACTTCCTCTAGAAAGTTGTCCTTGATTCCAAGATCTGGGTCACAGACCTCCGTGTTTCTACCATCTGATCTGACGCCTGCCTTGACATTGATCATTTTATAATTACTGACTAATCTGCATGGCTTTACTAAATTGTAAACTCCTTCAGGACAGGAGCCCTATTGTACTGTTGTGCCCAAGTCACGAGTGCCCGAGAGATCACCAAGGAGTCGGTTCTGATGCAAACACAAAAGGGTCATTTATTTCAAGCTCAAGCTTGGACTCACACCTGTCACCGATGCAGCGGTTCCAAAGTGAGAGCCCTGAGCTCAGTGTAGGCAAGGTTTTTAAGCATTACAAGGTGCAGGGAGGGGGGGGTGCTCTAACTTGGACATTTTCCATGGGTTAAGTCTGGCTGGCACCCAGCTGCCAGCTGATGTATCATGTAAGGTATTTTATCTTTAAGGGACAGGAGAGCCTGGACCTTGATGGTCTGGACCTTGAGGTCGTTGCTAGGGAACTATCTGGGGTGAGGGTTACTGGAACAAAAAATGGGTGGTTTTTCCAGTAACTGGCTTTTTTCTTAATTTGGCCTTTTTAAAATGGAGTTTCTCTTGCTCTCACATTCCCCCCTTCTCTTGTACATTGGGTCCAATCATGGGCCCAAAGTTTTTAAATGACAGAGATGTTTAGCTGGGCTCGACCTGTGACACAGCCTTTCATAGGGAATGTCTCTCTCATCTGGGGGGGTGAGGTTCTATGCCTCACCTCAATTAGCTCCATGTTGCTTACCTGAGGTCCCTTGCGACTGTGCCTGTCTTAGGTTGTTCCTCCTGTGAGGAATCTTACCCATCTTTGGCTAACCAGCCATCTCTTGGGACTAAACAGGGAGATAAAATATAAAAGAGAGGACAGCCAACAGCTATAATTCTGGATAAAATCATAATATACATGATTATATTCTTGCAGTAAATGCAGGTAGGGAATCAGCATATGACTCACTTATTTCTTGAAGTTAATTCTTGAAAAGTAGCACAACTATGTATTGGCTTTAAAAGATTAGCAACTGCACTCTGTACACATGCTAGGAGAATAGGAATACAAATACATAGCAAAAGCAGAAAAATCAGACAAATTAGAACTACACATTCCTGGAAACTGTTCACATCTCATATGTTCTTTTAACAGCAGATAATTTATGGTAGCATAATTCTGAAGCCCTACAATTCATACTTTTCCTAGCTTTTGATTGAGTTCAGATAATACAGAAGCAGTTAAATTTGTTGTCACAATCAGATGGCAGAGCTTGAAGAAGTTTTTCATGACTATTTCCAGGATAATCTATTAGAGCAGGAAGGATGTATCTCATGCCGCATATACCTTGATAATGTGAAGAGAAGGCTTAGGGTGTGGACCTGTACACCTGCCCTGCCCCCAAGGTGGGCCGGGCCACTGTCTGCCTGCTAGGGCTGCTTACAGCGAAGTTATGGGTCATGCCTCATCTGCGGAACACTCAAACATTCTAGGCTAAGCTACCTTTGGCCCTTTGAGTTTCAACTCGTTTCACTGAAGAAAGACTCTAGAACTTAATGTTTAACACAGAGTTTCAGTAGGGAGTTTTTGCATGTAGTTACATTGCTCTGACTGCAAACATTCTGCCCCGCCCCTTCTGGAGGCCCTCCTCCTACTCCGAGTACACTCACAGTCCCTGTCTCATTCTTCTCTTTACAGATAGAGACTCTAGTTGCTGCTAGGGAAAGGGGATGATGACCGCTCTGGCTGCTTCATGCTGAGATGGGGCACAGTAAGGGGTGCAGCTAGGTCTCTATCAATGGTTGGTCAAGAGGGCTTTGGAAGATGGGCACTTCTATTCTGGGTTTTATTGCTATCACTGTTTGCAGTTTCATGGCTTCTGTTCTGTTGAAATCCAGCTCTTCACTAGTTCAGGAGCAACAAAACAGTGACTATAAATGACAAAAGACTTGTAAATGAGAGTGGCTAAAGATCTGACTAGAGCTTACCACAATACAGTTGACATAAGGAAATTTGGATATTTTTGCAACACAAAACATCCAGCAACAAAGTTTAGCATCATTCCCTTTGACAGTGCTTTCTAGGTAATTATATATCAGATAAATAAGCCAAATTAGCCAAATACTTTCTCTAATGAGAAAAAATTCCTCTGACATGTTCTAGGGGCCCTCTGGAAAGTATCAGAGTTAATTACAGGTAAAAGTACTTTTTTGAATTTGATTTTGGAAAGTTGTCAGAAGAAAGTTTCTTTGGCACTTGCTTAAATAGGATTATAGGTGTTTAACTAGAATGATAATAAAAAGGCTTAAATGCAAATACAGATTACTCAGTTGTTAACATTTGGCTTACAGTCTTTTTAATATGAAGATTTCACTTTCTTAAATACTCAGAGAACTCATTGAGACTTTAAGCATGAGAAACTGCTTTGATAAAAACAATTAGAAAATTCTTTGCAATTTGTCAACATTAAGAGCAGGCTAACCATTTAAGGAAACTTTATCTTTTTAACTGAGAACAAAATTCTAGTTTTGCTGTATACTTAATATCAAGACTCATTTGCTTTAATTTTACATAGCACGACCATATCAATCCCTCTACAAACTTTCTACAACTTTCTTTTTACTTTCACTGTTCTCTCTCTTTAAATAAACACTTGTACTTTAGAAGTTACCTTCTTTTACCCTCAACAAAATGAATTTCTATTCCTTATACTTTCTCTTGTTAAAACACACATTTTTTTCTAGCAGGCAGAGATGTTTTAATTACAACTTAAAACCAATAGGAACTTTAACTTTCAATGAACACTGAAAAATAGGCTATTGTAAACTGTAACACCAGCTTTCCTCAGATTGATACATTTATGAACACATTTTATCATTTCTGGATATATGCCTTACAGCACAATTTTTACTGAGCACAAAACATCTTCATATAACTTAGCAAAACTCTAAGAATTTTGGTTACCACAAAAATTCTCAGGCTGTTTGCAGATATATACACTGTTATACATTAATATACTATTATTATTAAGATATTCATTTGTTACACACTCTTTAGCAATTATGCTAGATTACTTATAAAAACGTTTACTGAACATTATACAGAGTTAAGCTTAAGCATTTTTTTTCTTGAAAGATTTACAAAGATTTGAGTTACTGATATCTAATTGTAGAGGTCTCTAGTGGCGAAAGGCCAGTAGTGATGGGGCTGATTCCCTCCCCCACGTCTGGGGGACCGGTGGCTCACAGAGGCAAGGGGCGGAGGCAGACTGCTCTCTCTAAGCCCTTTGTCTGGTATAGGGCGGGCTTCTTACTGGAGCACCTCTGCCCTCTCTGCTCTCGGAGCAGCTTCTGCTTCCCCAGTGGGGGATGGTTGTGGCCTTCCCTTAACTTCTTTAAAATGGTCCATCATCAGAGATAACAGAGTAGAAGGAGTCTGATTCATTTTCTCAAAATAAAAAGCTACTGACAGCCCACCAAGTAATACAGACAAATAAAAAGCAAGACAAATGCCTTTGGTCGTTCTGAAATGGTGTCCCTCTCAAATGGGCCCGTCGGCCCTACTAATGTTCCCGTTGGCCCTACTAATGGGGTGTCCCCCTCAAATGGGCCCATCGGCCCTACTAATGGACCCCTCGGACCTACTAATGTGGTGTCCCCCTCAAATGGGCCCGTCGGCCCTACTAATGGGATGTCCCCCTCAAATGGGCCCTTCAGCCCTACTAATGGGGTGTCCCCCTCAAATGGGCCTGTCGGCCCTGCTAATGGACCCGTCGGCCCTACAAATGGGGCATCCCGATTCAGCCTCAGACTTGACCGTCAGAAAGTGAAAGAGCGTAGCGCAACACAAACAATAGACATAAAGCCTGTATCACTCACACACACACAAAGTTCTTACCGGCTGGTTCAGACCCTTCAGGTTGGGAGTCCTGGGGGTCTTGGGGATCCCGGGCGAGCCCCCAAATGTTGTGCCCAAGTCGCGAGTGCCCGAGAGATCACCAAGGAGCCAATTCCAATGCAAACACAAAAGGGTCATTTATTTCAAGCTTGAGCTTGGACTCACACCTGTCACTGATGCAGCAGTTCCAAAGTGAGAGCCCTGAGCTCAGGGTAGGCAAGGTTTTTAAGCATTACAAGGTTCAGGGAGAGGGGGGCTCTAACTTGGACATTTTCCATGGGTTAAGTCTGGCTGGCACCCAGCTGCCAGCTGATGTATCATGTAAGGTATTTTATCTTTAAGGGACAGGAGAGCCTGGACGTTGAGTGTCTGGACCTTGAGGTCGTTGCTAGGGAACTATCTGGGGTGAGGGTTACTGGAACAAACAATGGGTGGTTTTTCCAGTAACCAGCTTTTTTCTTAAGATGGCCTTTTTAAAATAGAGTTTCTCTTGCTCTCACAGTACCTGGATTTTGTTTTCAGCACCTTAGGGATCTAGCACAACATAAACCCTCAATACATGCTTATTGAATGATCTGTGGGCATTCTCAAAGTTGGGGAGCTGTTTTTGCTAACCAGGTTAATACAATTCAAAGTTTTACACTTTCTTTTTTTTTCTCTCATACAGCTCCATCTGTGAGGAATGCTCTTATTCCTCCCTGTCTTCCTGAATTCTATTGATCCTCCAGGTTACCTGCTACAATTCAGGAAAGATTACTGTATCCACTGAACCATTCTCGTGGACTTTGTAATCTCTTACCTTAATAATCTATGTTGTATTTTTTCATTCTATATTTCAGTAAAATTTTTCTGACTATAAAATATAAGTTTACTTTGGAAATTAGAAGGAATAAAGCAAGAATAAAGATAATATGTATTTCTTTAGCTGGAGATGATTACTATAAACATTTTAGAACTATTTAAGTCTATGTGAATATTTATATATAATTAAGAGTAACTTCTTATAGTTTTGTGCTCTTTTTTTCCCCTTTAATATTATATCATGTCCACTTTAAGTTCAGTACATTGTCTATAAAGTATGGGGAAAGAAAAGATGTAGATAGATATTTCAACACTGTCAGTGACATATTTGCATCTTAGCCATACTGGGAACCATCTTGACTCTGAATCCCAGTGGAGATCTGAAAACAGATGGAGAGTAAGTAAAATAAAGCTTCATAGTTTTTGAAATGTAACCCTCTTAGTCCAGCTAAATCTGACTAAAATTTCCAAAGAATAATTTCTTAAGTTCCTTAGTCTCAAAAGGAAACTGGAAAAAAAAGTGTCTGAAATAGATACCACTGATATTAACATTTCTGAGATGAAGATCAATTAATTGTTCTATTTTCAGCCTTTGGGACTGCTAAAACCCACCAACCTTCCTAACACCCTCAGTAAATGGTAGCATTTTAATATTGTCATCATCACTGTATTCTTCTCAATTTTTCCACACTGACTAAGGACATCCTTCTGAGTTTCTATTTCAGATCCCTGATTATTTTTGGCAAAATAAATAAATTCTTATCCGGGTTAAGTTAGATATCTTTCATTATGAACTTGGGGCTTTCAGTTCTGTCTTCTGCACTAACCTTTGAATATTCCCTGTGATATCTAGGTTGCTTTTTATAGTTTACACTTTGAAAATGAAAGGCATCAGAGATAGAGGCAGTGATTGGAAAGACAATTGAAGAGAGATTTAGAAGACAGAATTGCTAGGAATTAATCAGATATTTGATATGCCTGGACATGGAAAGCACTTGAGTATTTAGTCTTATGACCATTTTGGTAATATTTTGCCTGATAATTTGAACAAAATGAGACTATTATATGGATATAAAATATATTCATAAGGATTTTTTCCATTACAAAAGTAACATACGGTTGTTCCTGAAAGTTTGTACAACAGAAATGTGGAGAGGAGCAAAAACAAGTGACACATCAGAAAGAGCTACTGTTAACAGTTGGGGTCATCTTTGTGTTTTTCCATATTGCAGAATCCTATAAAGTACAAAAGGTACTTGAACTTAAACTGAATGGTGACCAAATACAGCTTAGATGAAGGGAACTGCAGGAATAAAGCAAATGTTTATACTATATTTTACATACCAGTTATCAGAAGTGTTCTGTTTTGCTGTCCTGAAGTGTCTCCCTTATTCCTTGAAGGAGTCTGTTATTCTGCACTGCAGTCATGTGAATAACGTGGTGCTTCAGACATCCATCTAGGGCTTTAGTGGAAGCAAGAATCATCTACCATTCTCATTGGGCTTCTACTGGAAGCCACGGTGCAGTCACTTCAAAGTTAACAAGAGCACTACCAGTCTGATCTGGGTAAGGACAGGTGCTTAAGCTCGGAGTTGGATATTTCTGAGGTAGACATGTTTGTGGATTGAGCTCAGCTTGAGCATTAACAGATGATCGACTAACTTCCCAATCACAATGTTGTTAAAAAAAAATGTACACTGTAACATGCTTGCCTGTCCTCTGTATGACTGGATGGAAATAAGCTATTTTCTTACCTTGGAAAAGTATACTTACTGGATTCATTCCTGAAAACACCTGTGTTCTTTGCAGTGGAAATTAAGCTTCACTTTTCTTTCACCTTAATCAGGATTCAGTGCCCCTGTTATCTCCAGTGAATAAAAAAAAAGTGTGAAAGGCAAAGGAGAAATTCCATATATATAGTATTTCATTTTCTCCCTAATCCTCTCCCTGCTCAGCAGTTTTTAACGTGATGAAGATCAGTAAAAAGGAAGTATCTACATGTCACCAGCTACACACAGATATGTGCCCTCAATGTTTTCAAGTCTTCTCAGGAAGCCACCTCCGATCACCCTATTCAATCACAGATGCCCCCACTCCTCACCATTTAGCCCTTTTCCCTACTTTATTTTTCCATAGTACGTATCCTCTTCTATTATACTTTATATATACATTTATTTTACCTTTTATTTGCCCTCCCCAACACACATGCACACACACACTAGCATAAAAGCTCCAAGAGGACAAGGTTTTTTACCTGTTTTTCAATAGGCACCTTGCTTTGACTAGTACTTGATGCATTGTAGATGCTTGATAAATATTTGTGGAGTGGATAAATCTTAGTTTTCTTCAGTTAAAACACAATTGAAATACTAATTTTTTCATGATATATTGATACAAATGGCTGATACATATAAGTATTTAGATTTTTTTATATAGACTATGCAGTTTATGACTAAAAACAACTTTACTTCTTCAATTCCCGATCTGTATGCTTTTACTTCTGTTCTTGCCTTAATATTGTCTAACTGGATCCTTTAGCACAGTACTGGAAATGAGTGGTAGGAGATACCCTTGACTTATTTCAGATCTGATGGGCAAAGAATGCAGTCTTTTACTGTTAAGTAGGATGGCAACTATAAGTTTTTGGTAGAAGCCCTTTACTCAGATTGACAGTCTCCTCCGTACCTAGTTTCCTGAAAACTTTCATCAGGAATGGATGGTAGATTTTGACAGTGCTCTTTTATCTATCAGAATAATTCTTTTTTCATTGTTTGTTAATATGGTGAATTGAATTATTGACTTTTTTCCTTCTTTTTCATGGTGGTAAAATATGCACAACATGAAATCCACATTTCTAAGTGTACAGCTCAATGGTACTAGTCCATTCATAATGTACAGCCATCACCACCATCCATATCCATAGCTCATCTTGTATGACTGGAACTCTGTATCCATTAAACAATAACTCCCCATTCTTCTTTCCCGCAGCCACTAAGAATCACCATTCTACTTTCTGTCTCAGTGACTGTGACAACTCTACTTCCCTCATGCAAGTGGACTCAAATAGCATTTGTCTTTTTGGGACTGGCTTATTTAAACATGGCATAATGTCCTCATGGCTCATCCACATTGTAGCATGTGTTGGAATCCCTGTCCTTTTAAAAACTGAATAATATTCCATTGTATGTATCTACCACATTTTGGGTATCC
The DNA here is from genome assembly GCA_032199065.1 of Smutsia gigantea. Classification (NCBI taxonomy): domain Eukaryota; kingdom Metazoa; phylum Chordata; class Mammalia; order Pholidota; family Manidae; genus Smutsia; species Smutsia gigantea. The sequence continues at coordinate 569,866 of JAVSCE010021932.1, read as the reverse complement.
ATTCATCTGTCAACAGACTATTAGGTTGCTTCTACATTTCAACTATTGTGAATAATGCTGCTCTGAACATAGGTATACAAATCTAACAATGCAGTGACTCTGAAAATCAGATTGTTCCCCTTTACCAGGTTTCGTTGCTTTGTGTTGTTTGTTACATTTGTTTGTTTGTTTTTGATTTCTATATGTTGTCTCTGTGCTTAGGGTTAGACTATGGTGTAACTTTAAGATCTTCTCAGGTCTTCTCTGAGCCGCCTTTCCCTGGTCACTTTCTAATTTTTCCCTTATATGCAATTGCATTTGAATGATCTAGTCTTTAATATCTGGCTCCCAAAAGCAGGAAAAAGAGAAAACTAAAGGAGGTGATGGAGCAGCAAAGGGCACTGGCTTTTTAAATCCCCTGGAAGTGACTTCACCATAGGGGAGGAGTTTGCAACAACGTTGGGGGGCTGCCACACTGTGGGTCCACCTCTTTGGCTCCATGTCTGTGATCAGAAGCAACAATCAATCGGCAATCGGCGAATAGATTCCTAGTATTTAAAGAACAGAATCCCTTTTGTCCTTCCTGGATCCTGCACGCTGTGTGTAAGCAGCTCCAGGAACATGGGCACAGCTGCTTGTCACGTGGCTGTGGGCAGGGGTTTAAAAGCTGCTTACTGTGCTAAGAGCTGGAACTGACTGAAATTAACTACATTTTACTCTCCAAGTCTTCTCCTGGATATTGTAAGACTTAAATAGACTAGAGTTCCAAAATACTTCTACCAGATAGAATCTTCCAGGGCAGAGGTGGCCCCAGGTCAGGACACAGACTCCTGGTGCTTTCTACTCCATCATCTTCCCAGAATCCTCTTTTACAATTCTGATTTTGTAATGGTAAATTAACTTTGCATTCCTTAGTTAAATGCCATTTTGTCATAATGTAGTACCCACTTTGCATACTGTTAGATCAATTTACTGAACTTCTAGACATTTTGAAAATTGAGACATTTTGAACCCATGCTTATAAGAAATGATGGTCTGTAGTTGGTTTTTTTTTTTTTTTTTCTTTGTGTGTATGTGTTTGTGTGTGTGAGATGTTTTTGTCTGGTGATGCTGGCCTCTTAGAATGAGTTGGGAAGTATTTTCTGATTTTCAATTCTTTGCCAAGTTTTTATTGCTATGTAAGTTCTACTTCTCTTTTTCCCCTCTGTTTCTCTCTTACTTTTTCTAATGGTATTTTTGTATAGAGACAAAATTTTTGTTACTGTATTATTACTTATTTTTATGTAAGGTGAATTCTTCCCAAGTAAGTGGTATTCTTTGAACACTTTGTATTCAGGAGGAGACAGGGCAATATTCTGGCTCACAATTAAATCAGGAGTTTCAGTGTATCTAACACAGTTACTCTATGTTTCCGTTGAAAATGTGAGTAGCCATAAGCCAGATTTAGTAAATACAGAATACACAGTTAGAACAGAATTTCAGAAAAACAACAAATAGCTCTGTGTGTGTGTGTAACAATGTTTCCTGAAATATTTGGACCTTACTTATACTAAATATTATCCCTTTTATTCAGTCTGAAACTCAAATTTAACAGAGTACTATGTTTTTTTCTGAAAACCTTAATTGCAGGGCCACTTACCATTCACAGGTTTTCCTGTATAATATGACACATTTGGCTAAATGACATACCTATGAATCTCCCTCTTTATGCCCTGGAGAACTACAAACTAAAGAAACAAATCACCCACCATCCCCCCTCACCCCCATCTTCCAACCCACAATATGGTAGTGAAGTAGGGAAAGACAAGAACCAATATTATATTCCCATTTGTGAAGAGGATGAAGAGCAGTCACATAGCAATTACTGGTGTTTAGACATTCTCAAATTCCCTGGGAAAGTGTTTCAAAAGCCTGCAATTCTGGGGGTGGAAAATTCTCTTGATTAGGCTCTGGTCTACACTTTGTCTTCCACTGTGTCTTTCAGCTACAGTCAGTTTGATTTTTATTCTAGGTCCATTTCTTTCTGTTGAAACTTAGATTTTATGTTCAATTTTTTTTCACACTTGTTTTTTTTCTCTTTAAGTTTCTGTTTGACACTTTCTCTAGCTCTGTATTCAAATTCTCTAATGCTTTTCTCTATTGAATTCAATGTGCTGTTAAGCCCATACAATGAATTTTACATTTCAGAATATTATAATTTTCATTTGTAACATTTTCTTTTCACTTTTTCAAAGTTTCCATGTTTCTATTAAGATTTCTTATAGTTACACATTTCTCACATGTTCAACTATAGTAGTTTCATCAATTTTTTGCCTATTTTATTTCTTTTAAAGCCACTTCCTTACAATTTTCAGAGTTTTTTTAAATCACAGTTACTTAAAGTCCCTGAATGACAATTTTAATATTCAAGTCATCTCTGTATCTACTTCTACTGACTATGCCTTTTCTTGACTATTGACCCAATCTCACTTTTTCTTTCCCATTCTGTTTTTGCTTGAGTTTGCAAATTTGTTTTTGTGACAGAAGTAAATTATATTTACACTTAGAAAAAAATGACTATACCTTTTAGGCTGCTTTAATTGGGGCCTTATTCAACTTTATCTGTACTGAAAGAGGCCTGAGCATTTGACATACTAGTCTGAGTGAGTGGCTTTAGCTGGTATAGGTTCACTGCTGCTTTTTCACATTTAGACATTAAATGCAGGTCTTTTTTCCTATGAGGTCTGGGATCTGAGAGTATGTGAGATTCTAGAGATATCTTCATGCTTTATAGCTGAACTGCTGGCTTTCCAATTTGTAGAGTGTTTTTCTCTGCTTTCTGCCAATATAGAAGGTTTTTTTTTTAAGTTTCTAGGGAATCTCCTGTAGTCTCAAAACTTACTCAAAAGTGAGGCTTTGCACACTCAGAAAACTTTTGTTTTGTTTTGTTCTCTTTCCATTACCACTGCTTTGTTCCCACCCCTTCCTGGGAAAATGTCTGCATGCCTTGGATTTATTTCCTTGGGCATCTTGCTGTTTCCATCATCAGAAAGTGGTTTCTCTGTGGTACTTGGAGGCCTCACACACCTTGGTGGGAATGTCTTTCTTGGCTCTCCTGTTCTGCAGCCCAGCCAGAGTTATACTGTCTCAAAGCAAATGGAGAAGACCCTTGGAAGAGTTGGTGAAGGGGTGCAGACTGTTCCATGTCTTGGGTTCTTTGGAATTCTAATTTTTCATGTAAGCCAAGATATAACTCTTAAAAGTACATGAAAGATTCAGCTTATTTTTTCCTATTCCACAACTGGAAAATTCCTCATACTCTCAATGTTCTGTGTCCAGAAACAATCTGTTATTAAAAAAAAACTCATCACTTTCCAGAGCTCATATTGCAGTTTCTTTGCATCTAGAACTCTCTGATGGGCTCAGAAAAGTTATGATTTTTATAGTTTATTTAGTTTGTTTTGATTGTTAGGGAAAAAGAAACAATCTCTTGTGACTTTCTATGTCCTAGTAAAAGCTAAATATTCTATTCCCTGCATTGATTTTATTTCTAAATATTCTTCCAGATTAGCATGCATGCTTTTGTTATTATAGTAATAGATAGAGTAAATAAATAGGTAAAACTAATCAGGTATTCCACCTTGCTCAAAGAAAGTGGCTTAAAATATGCAACATTAAATATTAAGCTTTAGAAGACATTTCTTTTATACTAAGAGGCAGTTTACTCGATGAAGGCAAACATTTCCTATTGTCTTGCTTTTTGTTACTTTTATAAATGTTGAATTTATAATAAAATTCTGGATTTATCCTCTCTATGATGGTAGAGATTGTGAAGAAACACTGATATGTTAGGATCATAACAGCTGAAAGAGAATCGTACTATCACCATGTACATAATTAACTTAGAAAATCAATGGAGAACTGCCAGTATTTGGTAAGGTATGACAACCTTATAATCCAAACAGTAAAATGTTTACCATATTACAGATTGGGAATCAATCAAAGCAACATAAAATAAAGCAAACCAACCAAAACAACAAAACTTACACTCTTAATTTGCAATTTATAAAAATACTTCAGTGTACCAGTGTTATGTTCTTACCTATATAAGCACACATCTCTACCACATCCTTCTGGAAGAAATAACAGGCTCGTACACTTTAGAAAAGTTGCACAGGGAATTGAGTGATTAATGCAGAATCAATACTTCTACCAAAGAGTCTACCTGATTTATCTTACAATCAACATAGAAAAGCCATTTTGATGTTATGACTCAGCAAATGTCAAGAGGCAAACCTTTCACAAAATGATTTCAAGGCAGGAAGTAACGTGCTTACTCTGCAGAACCAAGCAAGAGAGACAATGCCAGTAAGAGTTCACCCAAGGGCTTGCCTCAAATGTACCGAGTGTTCTTTCTCATTCTTTCTCTCTCTCCCCCTAACTATTGTTAGGAAGAACACAGATGATTTAGTTAGCAATAAACTGGACAGAATATTAGTGCCCCAGGGAAATTGTTAGTTTGAAATGGCTAAGCAAGACCATTTTACCAAAACTTGCCTGGAATGGATCTAAACTGCCAGATGAGGTAAGGAAAGAATTATAACCATTTGAAATTTAAAACTGCACAGTTTCCTGTTTTAGAGAGTCTTTCAACTTGTTAGATATAGAAGTTTTCCTCCAGAAACAGCCCTGATCCATCACAAAATTCTCATCTCATTAACAGAATCCTTGTTGAAATGTGTTAACAGATCAGTTAACATAAAAACTGAGGAAATTCTAATGTAGCAAATCCAAAAATCACCAGGACATGGTGAATTGTCCAGGGTTCTGGAGAACTAAATATGGCCTCCATTCAAAAAAAATTTAGAAAACTGAATCCATAGAAGTTGACCTCATTACAATAAATATCCTTTGTATTTTGTTTTATATAATTATTTGCACACCATCCTCATCTCCATATGCATAAACACTCCTTCTCCATGATCTCTGCATGGACAAACCCTTCTCATTCTTTAGTGTGAGTATAAATATCACCTCCTCTGAGAAGCCTTCCTTGACTACCTTATCTCAATCTCAGCATCCTATTTACTTCCTTCAGGGCCCTGTCACGTTGTGCTACTTAAAAAATGTTCCTTAATTAATTCCTCTGCAAATTAACATAAGCCTAGCAGGGATATTATTCATTCTTACAATAAAAATACCCAGAGATTGATCTTCACAGAAATGGTAGGATCTAGGCATTAGAAACAGCATCATATCCCAGAATTATTGTTTCTCTCTTTTCATCTTTCACCTCTGCTTCCCACTGAGTCATCTTTATTTGCAAGCAAATTCTCTATATGTGGGAAATGTGGTCTCCAGCAGATGCAGGCCAACATTCAACCATCTTAGCAAAGCAGAAAGAAACCATCATCCCTGTTATCACAGTGAATGACCAGACTTGATTGATTTTCCAAATCTATCATCCCACATCCATCTCCTGAAAAACATCCTGGAATGGTGTTGTGTATTTTGTTTTTTGTTGTTTCATTTGTGCTTACACACGAAAGAGGGATTATTTTACTGGAATAAACAAGCAAGACTAGAAAGGGCTGGGAAGACCAAAGTATAGTTCATTTGATCCACCACACATTTTACCTGTAACTCTTCCAGAGAAGTTGCTACTTTATATACCCTTTATTATGGTATGGAATATACAAACCTTTGCTTGGTATGTCTGAGCTTCTGTTGTATTAAACAGTTCCTAGTTTAATACTTTCTCATAATAAATGTCTTATGAATGAATTCATGAATGAATGAATGTTTTTCTGAATTCTTCAACAGAAACTGGGTTGAATTTTCTAATTAGATTTAGAATATAACTTTGTCTTATGAGAATCACACTTTTCCTGGGTGGTGAGGAGGGGTGAGTGATGCTACCAGGGGATGTTTCTACGTCCAGGGACTATAATTTCAGACAAGGACATTCCCAAACAGAATTCTATCAGAGAATTACAACCACAGAAATAGGATCACCACAGAGAAACCACAGTGAAATTGTTTTGAAAATTTAAAAATAAGCCACCACCACTTGGAATATTATTTATAAGTTTTTGTCCTATTTTCTCTCTTTAAAGAAAAATGAAACAAAAAACTGTGTTCTGAGTTCAGAGGAGAAACAGGCTTCAATGAATGAGGTGAACTTTGAAGACATTACTAGTATATAGATTCCTTTAGCTCTCTACAGTACACAGTAAAGCAATAAATAATTCATTTGTGATGTCTCTCTCTCTCTCTTTATACATATATAATCATATAATTTGAAAAGCCCATAGTCAAACCATGTACAATTTTGAGTATATCTGAAATTCTGAAATCATTCTTATTACTTATTGCAATGTTGTAAGACCTCAGAATGGAACAGACATCAAAGTTCTCATAGATCTTTGTTAACAAAACAACAAAATCAGCAATCCTCTACTAAATGCTACAAAGGGAGAAATATAATCAGTTAAATTATATGTTTCAGTATTTCACAGAAAGCTTATTACTCCCCAAATGGTTCCTTTGTGTGATCATTAATGTATAGGAATCTAGAATTATGAGAAATTTCTGCAAAACTGTAATTCCAGTATCTAGTTATGTTCATCTAATTGTTACAACTACTGTCTCAATTTAACCAAGATTTTTTAAAGGATTGCTAATAACAAGTTGATTTTAAATTCAACAGAAAGTATAAATAAGCAGGTATAGACAAAGATTTTAAAGTCAAATTATTTTAAAAAACAACAGCAATGAAGGGACACATGCCCTAACAGCTGTCAAAATATACGTTAAACATATAGTATTATCGACATTTTGGTCACTTCTTCAGCTCATTTTTATTTCTTTATCATTTCCCCCACTATGTGAGGCAGCCATATGGTTTGACTGTAATCGAATTGGCCCCAAGTCAATCGACATTATGTCCGGTGTAAGGATGGGTATGTTTTTTTTTTTTAGTGTTTGGCTTTGTGATGGGAGGTCTAGGGGTGTATAGCTGTTTGGCCAAAGGAAAGAAAGTGAGTCTGTAATGACATCAGCACAAAGTGGGGCAAGGGGCGTTAAGATATTGCCAATACATGTGGCTGGATCCCAATTAAAGAATCTTCATGCAATCTACTCAGAATAGGGTTTTCTGTAAGTTGAAATAAAATACACTGTATGTCTCATAAGTGATATTAACAAATATAAAAATTGAATCAATATGGTCTAAGTGAAAGAATTGGGAAAAAATAGATGAATAGAACAAAACAGAGTCCAGAAACCAACCAACCAAGGTTGCCACATAAGAACTTAAAAAAACAAAGAGTGGGGGAAAGATTGCTACAAAGATTGGGAAAAAATACTCCAGCTTGCTTTTTAATTGTGCTGAAATATTTCATAGTGTCAAAATATGGAGTACATTTACCAATGTGTTCTGTGTGTTGTCAGTATAATGCTGACTTCAAGAAAATTATGACACAGAAAAATTAACTATGGCCATAACACAGTTAGACTATACATTAAAAGATTTAAAAATAAAACATAAGCAAGAAAAATTACAGAAATTTATAAAAGAAAAATATGCTGTAACCTAGTAGTATTTAGTTTAGGAAACAGAATGCTTTAAAATTTGATAATCTGGTACTGTAATTCACTGCATTAATAAGCAAAAATGTAAGATCATAATTAATACATTGCTATTGATGGAATTTGCCAGGAATTTTTGAATAAATCTTGTCAAAGAGACAGAGGGAAATGTTCTTCAGTTAATAAACATAGTAATGCTCAGCATTGAATAAATGTTCATCAGTGGTTGAAGAATATCCAATGCAAGAAAGAAAAATATCACTATTCTCCCTAACTCATTTATGAATCAAATTGCTTTCTAATAAAAAGAAAAAACACAAGGTGTGTTTATGTTTGGTAAACTGATACCATAATTTATTTAAAAAAGGGTAAAATTTTGAAGACTGTTTTGGGAAAAGAAAATGTTATAGTGGTGGTTTTTACCAGATATAAAGGTATAATTCATGTAATAATGTACAAGATATGGTACATGGATCAATGGAATAAATATGTGTGTGTGTGTGTGTGTGTGTGTGTGTGTATATATATATATAAAGCACATTATAAGAGAATCATTTTAACATATTAGGAAAAAAGCTCTTTAGTAAATGAAACAGGGTTAGTGGAGTATTTAGAGAAATTTGATATACTTAATTACAAATGTATCCAACATAAAAAAATGAAAAATAAGTATGAAAAATTATAAAATACTTGAAAAATATGAGAAAGATGTATTTTATTACCTAGAAATGTGGAAGTCTTCGCTTCTTAGGACAAGAATAAGAAGAAAAAATTATAATGCCACTGACATTAAAAATCTACATGCAAATAAAGGTAAATGATAAAAGACAAAAAGATAGTGTGGAACATGAAAACACAGGTCCGTTCTCCCATATTAAAAGATCCCATATAAATAAATAAATAATAAACATGTAAGTAAAGAGAAAAGTAGATAGACACTTTAGAAAGGATGTTCTTAAGAAAATAATTCAAATGACTCCAAAGAAAGAATATAGGTTCACAAAGTCCATAATGAATGGGAAAATTCAAGCTAAACCACTGAGATAGCATCTGTAGCTTGTAATATTGGTAAAACACTGAATGATTTACAGGCAGTGTTAAAAAGAATGGGGAATATGGTATTCTCAAATAATGTTGATGGATATAGATGTGGACAAAGATTTTCAAGGTCACTTTGATGAACCTATTAACATTTTTTTGATAATCAAATCCATTAATCTAGGAAACGTTACAAAGTGAGATATGTTCAAGGATCTCCATTAAAGCATTACAAGCTACCTAAATTGTCTATCAATATAGGAATATATAGATCAGCTTTGATACAACCATTGAACACTATGAGCCACAGAAAGAAGAGTCTGTGTTCATATGAACTAAAAAGCAAGTCTATGATATTTTCATTAAAAATTACAAATACAGTATAATATGAGTCCATGTTTGTAAAACTGCTTAAAGATCTAAAATACTCGGATGGACATATTTGAAACCTTAGAGAAATAAGCACCGACATTTTAACATTTAGTTCTCCTGGCTATGTGACTGCAAGAAAAAGGAAAATTAATTTTTGATGTTATTTCAGCATTTTAAATTATTGTACTATTTTGCACTCTTAACATTTATTTTTAAAATCAGACTTCTTCTGATATTCCTTTTTTATCATTTGTTCTAAGTCTTGTAATTACTGTTAAATATATGTTATAGTAAGTATATTAAGGAAATTAAACAGTTTTCATTTTAATAAAATTATTTGCACAGTATGTTTTAATTTGTAGTAATAAGTTTCAAATCTTTAAGAAATATTGCCTGTCAAATTTTTTTTGCTATTATTAATATACAATTACATGAGCAACATTATGGTTACTAGACTCACCCTATTATCAAGTCCCCACCACATACCCCATTGCAGTTACTGTCCATCAGGGTAGTAGGATGTTATAGAATCACTACTTGTCTTCTCTGTGTTATACTGCCTTCCCCGTATCCACCCACCCCACCCCCATGCCCCCTACATTATGTGTTCTAATTGTAATAGCCCTACCTTATCCCTCCCTTCCCACACATCTTCCTCAGTCCCATTCCCTTTGGTAACTGTTAGTCCATTCTTAGATTCTGTGAGTCTGCTGCTGTTTTGTTCTTTCAGTTTTTTCTTTGTTCTTATACTCCACAGATGAGTGAAATCCTTTGATACTTGTATTTCTCCACCTGGCTTATTTCACTGAGCATAATACCTTCTAGCTGAATCCATGTTGTTGCAAATGGAAGGATTTGTTTTCTTCTTATGGTTGAATAATATTCCATTGTGTATATATACCAAATTTTCTTTATCCATTCATCTACTGATGGACACTTAGGTTGCTTCCATTTCTTGGCTATTGTAAATAGTGCTGCAATGAACATAGGGGTGCATATGCCTTTTTCAAACTGGGCTGCTGCATTTTTAGGATAAATTCCTAGGAGTGGGATTCCTGGGTCAAATGGTATTTCTATTTTGAGTTTTTTGAGGAAACTCCATACTACTTTCCACAATGGTTGTACTAATTTACATTCCCACCAGCAGTGTAGGAGGGTTCCCCTTTCTCCACATCCTCACCAACATTTGTTATTGTTTGTCTTTTGGATGTTGGCCATCATTACTGGTGTGAGGTAATATCTTATTGTGGTTTTAATTTGCATTTCTCTGATAACTAGTGATGTGGAGCATCTTTCATGTGGCTATTGGCCATCTGAATTTCTTCTTTGAGAAGTGTCTGTTCAGCTCCTCTGCACATTATTTAAGTGGCTTATTTGCTTTTTGTTTGTTGAGGTGCATGAGCTCTATATAATTTGGATGTCAACCCCTTATTGGATATGACATTAAGGAATATATTCTCCCATACTGTAGGATGTCTTTTTGTTCTACTGATGGTATCCTTTGCTGTACAGAAGCTTTTTAATATGATATGGTCCCATTTGTTCATTTTTGCTTTTGTTTCCCTTGCTGGGGAGATATGTTCATGAAGAAGTTGCTCATGTTTATGTCCAAGAGATTTTTGCCCATGTTTTTTTCCAAGAGTTTTATGGTTTCATGACTTACATTCAGGTCTTTGATCCATTTTGAGTTTACTTTTGTGTATGCGGTTAGACAGTAATCCAGTTTCATTCTCTCACATGTACCTGTCCAGTTATGCCAACACCAGATGTTGAAGAGGCTGTCATTTCCCCATTGTATATCCATGGCTCCTTTATCGTATATTAATTGACCATATATGCTTGGGTATATATAAGGGCTCTCTAGTCTGTTCCACTGGTCTATGGGTCTGTTCTTCTGCCAGTACCAAATTGTCTTGATTACTGTAGCTTTGTAGTAGAGCTTTAAGTCAGGGAGCATAATTCCTCCTGCGTTATTCTTCCTTCTCAGGATTGCTTTGGCTATTTGGGCTCTTTCGTGGTTCCATATGAATTTTAGAATTCTTTGCTCTAGGTCACTGAAGAATGCTGTTGGTATTTTGAAAGGGATTGCATTGAACCTGTAGATTGCTTTAGACAGGATGGCCATTTTGACAATATTAATTCTTCCTAGCCAAAAGCATGGGATGTATTTCCATTTATTAGTGTCCCTTTTAATTTCTCTTAAGAGTGACTTGTAGTTTTCAGGGTATAGGTCTTTCACTTCCTAGGTTAGGTTTACTCCTAGGTACTTTATATGTTTGGATGCGATTATGAATGGAATTTTTTTCCTAATTTCTGTTTCTTCTAGTTCATTGTTAGTGTATAGGAATGCAACAGATTTCTGTGTATTAATTTTGTATCCCGCAACTTTGCTGAATTCAGATATTAGATCTAATAGTTTTGGAGTCGATTCTTAAGGGTTTTTTACGTACAATATCATGTCATCTGCAAACAGGGACAATTGAGTTCTTCCTTGGCAATCTGGATGCTTTTATTTCTTTGTGTTGTCTGATTACCGTGGCTAGGACCTCCAGAACTATGTTGAATAAAAGTGGGGAGAGTGCGTATCCTTGTCTTGTACCCGATCTTAAAGGAAAAGCTTTCACCTTCTTGCTGTTAAGTATAATGTTGCCTGTGGGTTTGTCATATATGGCCTTTATTATGTTGAGGTGCTTGCCCTCTATACCCATTCTGTTGAGAGTTTTTATCATGAATGGATGTTGAATTTTGTCGAATGCTTTTTCAGCATCTGTGGAGATGATCATGTTGTTTTTGTCCTTCTTTTTGTTGATGTAGTGGATAATGTTGATGGAATTTCGAATGTTGTACCATCCTTGCATCCCTGGAATGAATCCCTCTTGATTAGGACGAATGATTTTTTTGATGTATTTTTGAATTCAGTTTGCTGATATTTTGTTGAGTATTTTTGCATCTATGTTCATCAGGAATATTGGTCTGTAATTTTCTTTTTTTGTGGTGTCTTTGTCTGGTTTGGTATTACAGTGATGTTGGCCTCATAGAATGAGTTTGGGAGTATTCCCTCCTCTTCTTCCTTTTGGAAAACTTTAATGAGGATGGGTATTAGGTCTTCACTAAATGTTTGATAAAATTCAGCAGCGAAACCATCTGGTCCAGGAGTTTTGTTCTTAGGTAGTTTTTTGATTACCCATTCAATTTCTTTACTAGTAATTAGTCTATTCATATTTTCTGTTTCTTCCTGGGTCAGCCTTGGAAGGTTGTATTTTTCTAGAAAATTGTCCATTTCTTCTAGGTTATCCAGTTTGTTAGTATATAATTTTTCATAGTATTCTTTCATAATTCTTTGTATTTCTGTGGTGTCCATAGTGATTTTTCCTTTCTCATTTCTGATTCTGTGTATGTGAGTAGACTCTCTTTTATTCTTGATAAGACTGGCTAGGGTTTATCTATTTGGTTTATTTTCTCAAATAAACAGCTCCTGCTTTCTTTGATTCTTTCAATTGTGTTATTCTTCTCAATTTTATTTATTTCTGCTTTAATCTTTATTATTTCCCTGCTTCCACGGACTTTGGGCCTCATTTGTTTTTCCTTTTCTAGTTGCATTAATTGTGAGTGTAGACCATTCATTTGGGGTTGTTCTTCTTTCCTGAGGTAGGCCTGTATTGCAATATATTTCCCTCCTAGAATGGCCTTTGCTGCATCTCACAGATTTTGTGGTGTTGAATTATTGTTGTCATTTGTCTCCATATATTACTTGATCTCTGTTTTTATTTGGTCATTAATCCATTGATTATTTAGGAGCATGTTATTAAGCCTCCATGTGTTTGTGGGCTTTTCATTTTCTTTGTGTAGTTTATTTCTAGTTTCATACCTTTGTGATTTGAGAAGCTGTTTGGTACAGTTTCAATCTTTTTGAATTTACTCAGGTTCTTTTTGTGGCCTAATATATGATAAATTCTTGAAAATGTTCCATGTGCACTTGAGAAGAATGTGTATCCTGTTGCTTTTGGGTGGAGTGTTTTGTACATGTCCATTAGGGCCATCTGTTCTAATATGTTGTTCAGTGCCTCTGTCTCTTTACTTATCTTCTGTCTGGTTGATCTGCCCTTTGGAGTGAGTGGTGTGTTGAAGTCTCCTAAAATAAATACATTGCATTCTATTTCCCCCTTTAATTCTGTTAGTATTTGTTTCACATATGTAGGTGATCTTGTGTTGGGTGAATAGATATTTATAATAGTTATATCCTCTTGTTGGACTGACCCTTTTATCATTATCTAATGTCCTTCTTTGCCTCTTGTCACTTCCTTTGTTTTGAAGTCTATTTTGTCTGATACAAGTACTGCAACTCCTGCTTTTTTTCTCACTATTAGTTGCATGAAATATCTTTTTCATCCCTTTACTTTCAGTCTGTGCATGTCCTTGGGTTTTAAGTAAGTCTCTTGTAGGCAGCATATAGATGGGTCTCATTTTTTTATCCATTCAGTGACTGTACGTCTTTTGATTGGTACATTCAGACCATTTACATTTAGGGTGATTATATATAGGTACATACTTATTGCCATTGCAGGCTTTATATTTGTGGTTACCGAAGGTTCACGGGCCATTCCCTTACTATCTAACAGTCTAATTTAATTTACTTCATATACTATTACAAACACAACCTAAAGGTTCTTTTTTTGTGTTTCCTCCTTTTTCGTCCTCCTCCATCCTTTGTACGTTATGAATTATATTCTCTACTCTTTGTCTTTTCTTGGGAGACATGTTTTTAGCCTTAGGATTACTTCTGTCTATAGGAGTCCCTCCAGAATACACTGTAGAGGTAGTTTGTGGGAAGTAAATTCTCTCAGGTTTTGCTTATCTGAAAATTGTTTAATCCCTCCTTCAAATTTAAATGACAACCTTGCCGGGTAAAGTATTCTTGGTTTGAGGCCCTTCTGATTCATTGCATTAAATATATCATGCCACTCCCTTCTGGCTTGTAAGGTTTCTGCTGAGAAGTCTCATGATAGCCTGATGGGTTTTCCTTTGTAGGTGATCTTTTTTCTCTCTCTAGCTGCTTTTAAAAGTCTGTCTTTATCCTTGATCTTTGGCATTTTAATTATTATATGTCTTGATGTTGTCTTCCTTGGGTCCCTTGTTATGGGAGATCTGTGCACCTTCATGGCATGAGAGATTGTCTCCTTCCCCAGATTGGTGAATTTTTCAGCAATTACCTCCTCAATGACATTTTCTATCCCTTTTTCTCTCTTCTTCTTCTTCTGGTACCCGTATTATGTGAATATTGTTCTATTTGGATTGGTCACACAGTTGTCTCCATATTCTTGCATTCTTAGAGATCCTTTTTTCTCTCTGTGCCTCAGCTTCTTGGTATTCCTCTTCTCAAATTTCTATTCCATTTACCATCTCTTCTACTACATCTAATCTGCTTTTAAATTCCTCCATTGTATGTTTCATTTCGGAAATGGAATTTCTTAATGATTGAGTCTCCAACTTAAATTCATTCTTGAGTTCTTGAATATTTTTCTGTACCTCCATAAGCATGTTTATAACTTTTATTTTGAACTCTCTTTCAGGAATATTGGTGAGTTCAGTTTCATTTGGCCCTCTTTCTGAGCTTTATGAGATTTTGGTCTGGGCCATGTTCTTTTTTCATTTCATATTTCTGTGTAGTGCCCACTAGTGTGCAGAAACTCTGGTCTCTGCAGCTTCTCAGCCCATAGAATGAAGTTGGGGGTCATAGGGGAGTGGAACTGGTGCCCTGTTTCATGAGGTCTGCTCTGTTTGTGGGGTCTGTTTGCAGTCTGGCTTCAGCCTTCTTTCTTTTTAAGGTTAGTTGTATTAATTAACTATATTTTTCTACAATTTTTGGTTTTGTCACGAGCTCTCCGTCACACCTTTCATGCCACCATATTGCAAGTCCAGAAAGAGCTAAGGCAGTCTTGCCTGTCAATTTTTATATAGGTTAACTCATTAATATAAATTCCATTTACTTTATTGCAGTATTTAACAACTGAAATTTTGATCTCATCATTGTATCACTTAATTTTGAAAGTGATGGCATAGTGTATATTGACTTCTATTTTGCCCTGTATACAAGGACCTGGCCTATAATGGATATTAACTTCAAAATAGTATAAAGTAAAATTCAGGAATCTCATATGCTTCTCACAGCCCAATTAAATATTAAAATAGAATTGAGCTTGTATATATGATAATATGTAACTATGGTAAAACATGTCTTGAACAGTATTTTTTAAGTAAGATCCTATTAGTATATCCATACCAAACTATATGACTTGTTAGTTTCACTCACATACTCATTTGAGGAAAATAAAAACCAGTAAAATTTTATCAGCATTTAATTTTAGTTATGGTACATCAGAGATCTGGAATAATATATCATAGAGTACTCCAATTACATTAATTATCTTTAATTTTATTCATAAATCACTTTTAAAGTAGACTAGGGACACATGGTAATTCTCACACACCAGTGATACATTGTTTACCCCTCTTCTCTAGGCCTATTACCTTGTCTGTTTCCTTCCATATGTGGATGTTCTGTAGCCAGCTTGTGCCTTGCTTAATTCAGTCACGTACACAAAACTGTCATGAAAGAAATGCTCTCTAGATGTCCTGAACAGGATCATCAATGGACATACACTACAGTGGCTGAAGACTTCATATCTGGAATCACATATAGTAGAATTTAGCTCACACATCTGCTGTACATTAACTGTGTACATTTGGGTGAATTGCATAAACTCTTTAAGCCTCAGCTTTCTCATGGGAAAATGAAAGTGATAATAATATCTAGCACATAGGTTTCTTAGAAGATTAAAGGAGATTATGCATGCAAATACCTAGCTAATGTCCTGGCATGTCACCAACGGTTAATATTCAAATTTTCCCAGTCCATGTTCCTCTAACACCCTGTTTTCACCCTCATCTAAACCTGAGAGTGAAGATCCCAGAAAAATTATCTTCCAAGCAAAGAAGGAAAGAGAAAGAAAGGGAGAAAGAAAAGAAAGAAGGGAGGGAGGAAGGGAAGAAACAGAGAAGGGAAAAGAGAGAACTTTGAGTGCAGTGATTAAATTTTTCTGAGGTTAACATTCACCAGAACTATTAGAATTATATTACTTCAATTGGTGGTCATTTTTTCATCCCACAGAATCTGCGAAGATATTTTATCCTGATCTATAATTGTAACAAAGTAGTATTTGAAGGCCAGCAATAATCCATTTTAAAATCTCTTGTTATTAATACTCTCAACAAACACCTGAGATGAACTGAATAATAATGGCACCTCATTTTGCAGTTGGGAAATTAATGAGGTCCTGAGTTATCAAAATATACCCAGCATACTTTACACATAAAAATCCCTCATGGTAGTGACTTAAGTTTCTTGACTTTGTCTAATCCTGCAATGGTGCTTCCTTGCATTTTCTATTAATCTCAGTATATGCAATGACTGCGTTTCTTTTAGAGTCTGGCAGCACAACATTTAGCTATTGGTACAAACTCAAAACAGCCTTTTCCTGTTATTGTTGCTTTTATTTCTCAGGCTATTCCAACATATATTTAAACAAGCCTAATTTTCCCCAGATCAGGTTGGGAGGGGGGGAATCAAACTGACATCTTCTCAGATGAACATTTTCCTCTCTTCAGATGCCATGAAATCAGTTATTGCCATAGAACTTGAATTTGTAACAGCAATAAAAAGGATGAAGAGTGAAATAAAGTGAAGATTTAAAGATTAGGCACCCTGGAACCATAAGTCCTTATACTCCCAAATCCATGTCCACATGGTGCGATAGACATTTCAGGGTCAAAAATAACAAAGGAAAGCACACTTGTAGAAATTAAACTTAAACCCAACACCACCTATTGTTCTGCAATAATTAGAGTAAAAACGGTTTATAGAGCTCAAAGACTGGTGATACTGAAACACAGCAGGCACATTTTCTGTCTCTGTGTAAGCCTTTCACATAGATTTGTGGGCCACTCTAACAATAGAAAATCCTTTGAGATGTGGTTATGCTTTTATTGACATAGTGAACTACCCAGCATCCAAGATGTTCTGGCAGAGAATTGATCCCCCCTTAATGTGTTTTATAGAGCCCTGTTTCTTTTCATCACTGTGACTTACAATAGTCCATCTTGAAAGGTAAATATGTACTAAGGCACTTTCTCTCTAATAAAAAAATGGCTTTCACAATTCTGAGAGCTACTTTCCTCATTATACATTTCACTTAATACATATAATGGCTGAATTCAACATGCACTTTTATGCAACTGCTTGACGGAGAAGTCTTAAATGGTGATATTAAATACTTAAAAACAGATGAGGTCTACCTAAGTTTGTAAGCCTTACTCACTAGTACACATATGTAAATAGGCATATTGATAGATGATTGTCCTAATATACTCCTCTAACTATTATTTCTTGAATTCCCTCTGCATTGATGAACAGACAAATCTATCAGGCACAATTAAGCATATCGTCCTTTACTTTGTCTTCTTACTTGTCATGATGTATTTAACCCTCTTTAAAAATAAAAACACATTTTATTTCCATAAAGCATGTCCAGATTACCAACTCAGCTTCTTAAAAACATGAAGTTACACGTTAAAGGACATACCATGTATACAAAGATACTTGCATGTAGAACACGTGCTACACTTGGTCCATCCATATATTAAAATTTGATAAATTGTTTACCCACAAGTGGAAAAAAAATGTAGGTTCATTTAAGAAACTTGACCTGGTGCCTCTGACTTTGGGTAAGAAAAATAAGCAACCACAGCCAGCTATTTAGAAATCTGTACTGCTATAATTCTCCATTTTTTATATCAGTTACATTTCTAAATCCAAATGCCTGACAAATGCCTTCTAAATGGGAAAAACATTTCCATTTGTTTTGCTTGGCCCAACTGCACACGGCTTTCTAAGTTCCCTATTAATAGGCCTCATTCAAAATGTTCTTTAAAAATTCCTTTTTTTGACTGATTTCCCTCCCTGAAGGCCAGAAACGCTGTCTAAAGTGTCAATTTCCACATGGAAGCCCTAAAAGTACCTAATGCATAATCAATCAGAGAAGCAAGTTAATACTGAGATTTCCTTGATGATATGCTCAAGATCAAACACTACCCATCCTTGGCTCAGAATGCTACTCATCCTTACCCAAAGACACAGGCTGGTTCGTGATTGGAGTCTTGCTTGCATCAGGCACCCTGAGGAATAGTCAGATCGATTAGACAAGCCTAGATTTAATATTAGCAGAGAGCCACTGAATGGACAGTTTACTTCTAGAATATCCAGCAGTAAGAGTCATAAAATCACAAACTCACTTTCAAAGATCTTTGCAGGATCTTGACTTCCCTTCTGAATGCTGGCACTGTGCTCTAGAAACAATGTATATTTTAAATTTAACCATTTTTATGTGTTTCTAATTCTATTCTGAGAGTATTTTCTGGGCAGCTAGTAGATGATGAGGATGATAATGTTGAGAGTGATGATGATGACAATAAAAACTACCCTTTCCTTAGCTTTTACTGGTATATCAGTAAGTCACTGACATATTCTTGCTAACGACCCCGATGCAAGGCAAACATTAATATACCCATTTTATAATGAACAACCTAATTTCAGAGTTAGAGAAACTTCCCTAAAAGTCCCAAACTAACAAATTTCAAGTTCAAGCTTTTATTCTAGTTCACATTCTAAACCATAATTCCTTTTTCATCTTTGGGAAGCTTCCCATTGTAGAACCCAGTCTCCTGAAGACAATTATACTCAAAATATTAGGTAAGAATCTACCAAGTGTTCACGTGTGCCTCTCTAAGCATGATGGGGAGTATTGATGAAGTATTAGATATAATCATACCTTTCTGTGAACTAAATGAAAATGATCTTGCTTTCAGAACTATTTAGACAACCCTTGAAAACAACACATTAGGAAAATATGAATCATAATAGACAATTCAGTTATTAAACCTCAAGCCCCTTGAGGATGGGGATGAGGCCTAAGCCATCTTTTTCTTGCAAAGAATGTAGCAGTTTCTCAGCAAAGATAAGAGTTGTTCATTGAATGAATGCCTGATGGAGGCTGAGCTGCAGTCACTCTTGCCTACTCTTGCATCCTTAACTCCAAACAGCCAGTTAGTACCCCAGTCCTGACGGCATTGTCTTCTCAATCTCTTCCAAATATGTCCCTTTTCTATTTCTTCTATCCATTATAGATGCACATAGAGCCAGAAATAATCGAACAGCAATAAACACCTGGAGTGGCTCCTACCAATAAACAAAATTAATTCCAAATTATTATTCACATCAACCAAAATCAGGCTCATTTGTCTTCTTTATCTTTCCTCTAAACTCAAAGTTACTTGTGGACAGATGGGTAGATCAAGCCAACTTCTGGTTTTATTTTATAAATCCCTATCGCTTTAATCTTCACACTGTTTTTAAATGTTTGAATCAGTTGCCCATATTTTTAAATTTTTAGACTTCACAGAACATCTGCATGTCTGGCTTTCTTTTGAATTAGATGTCGCTACCCTGAATTCTGCTGTTTGTAAAATTGAGCTGCTCCAGCCCTCCGTTGGCGGAGTATGCCCTCGCCAATTCACCCTTGTTTCCATTACTCACTTTATCTCTGCAGCACTGGCCAAAAGTCACACCATGCTAAGGCTCAAAGAAAATATTTTCCATACCAGCCCTGCTCATTTGAGGCTGTGACCACTGCTTTCCATGGATAATCCTCTTCAAGCCTGGCATTATTTTCTACTTCTGTGCTGAAGCACATCTATTCTAGCATCTTAGATCCATGGTTTGAGGCCCATTAACATGTGTGAGCTTCAGTTTCTTTAACTATATATAGCATGAGTCTATAAGTATGCCTGCCTTTTTATATTTCTGTGAAGATTAAGTGAGGTGTTTCTCATCAAGTGCTGTGGGCTTTGATGGCTACTTAGTAAGTGCTCAAGGCATACTGACTTAGTTCCATAATGGTGATGATTTCTGCCTCTTGCATAGCCACATGTAGAAATAATTTGGCATGGGAATTTCTCACCGATTTTCATTGTAGGGTGGAGTGAAAGCAATCTGGGATCAGGATGGAGGCCTAAAGAGGAAAATAAGTCCCACTGAAACAGCCTCTGAATTCCCAGATGTAAGATAATAGCCCCAGATAGAGAAGGCAATTTAGAGATAAGAGAAGAGAGGGAAATGATGTCTTGATCTATATATAGACAAGGAATGAAAAAGAGTGGGCTAGACACAGATGCAAGGAAGGGAGCCAGCCTTACATATGGGGGCAAGGAGGGGGCTGTGGACCCTGTGTTATACAGCTGTATTGATATGAAGCCAGAAGTGACAGAACACATATCTAAGACCTCTGCACCTCTTAGAATTAAGTTTTCAGTAGCTTGCCAGGACAAGAGGAAAATACCACATAAGTTCAGCTTCCTGGTAGACTGTACTCTTACATGGAATGAGGAAACACTTTTCTAACCTCCACACACATTCTTCAGCTGCTTGCATTTATATGAAATTCCTTTAGTAAAGAAGAATCATAGCTACCATTTATGAAATGCTTACTATGGACCCATTTTAAGCCTTTCACGCATATTAACCCATTTGTTTTTTTTTATAATTCTAAGAGTCATATCAAAGAAATAAAATCAACTGTAATGTGGTAGGGTGGGGAGAAGCCTGAGTCCTGGAATTTGAAGTCTGGGCTAAAGACAAAAATATTGATGGCTGAGAGCTAGTGATGATCGAAATATATGTTAGCTACATTGACAAGTTCTGATGTTTTAGTTTATGTTGGGAGAGAGATGATGAGGGAGGATAGGGAACTGAGTATGATTTGAAGGTTTTGAGTTAAGATGTGCTGCTGGGTGTAAATGTCATTAATCAATGTCTATATTGAATAAAGTGAATTCAGGAGGAAAAGCAGGGTTGTGGAAATAGGATTTGAATTCAGGCATGAGCACAATGAGTTGGAAGAATTTATGGACAATGAAATGCAGGTGTCCAATATTGTTTTGACTGGTTGATCTCTGATATAAGGATTAGACAATTTCTTGGTACAAATACTGGTTTCTAGTGGCTACACCATGTTTCTCTGCACCACTAGACTTCCTCTTCTCAAAGTATGGGTGACTTCGGACAAGGTATCTAATTGGAAAATGGTGATTATAATGTCTATAAATAAAGGCTCTTTGAAGAATAAAATGGCCCTGCAATGGCCCTGAATAAATGTTATTTCATCTGTGTGATTATTTTAAAAAATCATAAAAGATATATTATAAAATAACTTAGTTTCTATTAGGTACCAGCAAACACTGCTGGCATTATAAGATGTATTCAAGACATACCATAGATATTTTATAGTATAGGCTTAAGACATAAATATTTAATATTATTTCTAACATTTTATTAACTCAAGCCCTATTTTCTTAACCATTGGTTTATAATAGAATCACTTGGAGACCTTTTTTTCAAACTCTAATGTCCCACCCCAGGTTTATTAAACTAAAATCTCTGGAAATGGATTGAAATGTGATGTCAGTGTTCAGAACCACTGGTATAGCCCATCCTGTTAACCTGGTTGGAATCCCTTGAAAAAAAATGTTATTAATGAATTTGCCTATACTGTTTCTCTGTGTTAGTGATAAGACTTTGGTAATTGGGATCTCAAGATTTGTTGCTAGTGATTTTCTGTTACTTTAGGTTGCCTTCTAGAAAAGAGAATCACTCTTTAGAAAAAGTAATCCTTAGCCTTACGACATTTGAATTTGACTTCTGCCAGACTTACTTCCCCAATATTAAAGAAACAAAGAACTTTGTTTCCATCTGATATGGAATAGCCTTAAAGTGTGCTCCCTTTACTCCTTTGCCCAGTCACTTTTAATAAAATGCAGATACAGAGAAAGAACTTTTCAGAAAGACAGCAGAGGGAATGTACCCCGGAAATGGTTTCTTTGATGAAGCAGACCAAAGATTCATTTTAGGCTCAGAAGAATAAGGAGAAAAGCTATGTGCTGTCCTTTAGTTGATTGATTCCCAGCCACTTAATGCCATCTAGCCCAGACTCTCAGCCCATTCTAATTTGAAAATATACAAAATATTTTAGTTTAATTTTTTTTTTTATATAACCTTGTAGGAAAAGATTTATTGTTATGTAGTTCTTACAAATTCCATGATCATGCATGTTTTCATACTATCCATATGGTTTCTATGTCCTCCTATGTAACAGAACAGAACTGAGATTACACATTTGAAATATATCCCATAATTAATACATAGCCATTTTGATGAAAATCCTTAATGTTATCATGAGTCACAATTCTCTTTTTTTCCCAGCTTTATTGAGATACAGCTGACCTACAATGATGTGTAAGTTTAAGGTGTACAGTGTGATAACTTGGCACACATATATTGAGTGGAATGTTTACCACAACAAAGTTAGTAGTTAACACACCATTCACCTCACATCATCTACCACTTTTAAAATTGTTGTTGTTATGGTGAGAACAGTAAAGATCTACTCTCATAGCAACTCTCAAACATACAGTACAGTATTGTTAATTATAGTCACCATGCTGTAGGTTTGATCTCTGGAACTTATTCATCTTACAATTAATGTTTGAATCCTTTCATCAACATCTGAACATTTACCCCACCCCCACCCCAATCCCCAGTCACCATCAATTTACTCTGTGTTTATGACCTGGGTGTTTTCAGAGTCCACATATAAGGGAGGGCACACATTATTTGTCTTTGTCTTTCTGACTTATTTCACTTCTCACAATGCCTGTGAGATTTATTCATGTTGTCACAAATGGTAGGAATTCTTTCTTTTTTATGGGTGAATAATATTTCATTGTAAAAATATACCACATTTTCTTTATCTACTCATTTGCTGATGGACACTCAAGTTATTTCTAAGTCTTGGCTATTTGGAATTGTGCTCCAGTGAACATGGGGATGCAGATATCTCTGTGAGATCTTAATTTCATTTTCTTTGGATAAATACCTTGAAGTGGGATTGCTGAATCATATGGTAGGTCTGTTTCAAATTTTTCAAGAAGCCTCCATATTGTTTTCCATAGTGGCTTTACCAATATATATTGGTAAAGTGCATCAACGGTGTGCCAGGGTTCCCTTTTCTCCCCATCTTTGCCAACATTTGTTATCTTTTGCCTTTTTGGTAATAGAAATTCTAACAGGTGTGAGGTGATTGTGGTTTTGATTTGGATTTTCCTGATGACTACTGATGTCAAGCATCTTTTCAGGTATTTGTTGACCATTTGTTGACCAAATGTCTCTTTTGGACCTTTGCTCATTTTTAAAATGGATTTTTGGTTTTCTTTGGCTATTAGGTTACATGAATTTCTTATATATTTTGAATATTACCTCATCAGATACATGATTTGCAAATGCACTCACGAGGCTAGATGGTCTCGCCATGAGCGTATGGCAGTGTAGGGCCAGTGTAAGTACGTAACTGGGGGGTTAGCTGCTGATGAGCCCCATGGTACAGCCCAGTGACAGGAGAACAGGGCCAGATCTGTGCCCATAAGCAGCTGCCTGGGTCCTGGCTGTCCAAGTACACTCACTCCTGCGGCCACAGGTCTTTCCACAGGTGTGGGCATGGCAGTCAGAGGCTGTGATGGAAGCTCAGCTAGTAGGGTGCAGGTCTGCAGCTGGAGGGGCTAAGTCCTGAGCACGCAAATGGTGGCAGGGCTCAGTATGGGGTCCAGGTTGGCATCTTGCACTCAGACACCTGCAGAAGCTGAGGCTGGCTGGCCATCAAGGATCCTGGGCACCAGCTGGGCATGGAAGGGCAGAGTGAGGGATGGCTTGGGTGGGACTCAGCTGACTGGCACCTGCAAATGAGAAAACCTGAGGGGTAAAGCCCAGTGAAACCTTCAGGGTCTGCTCAGGGTTTGCTCAGTTGCTTTCTGCACCACAATGGAAGCAGGACAGATGGGCATTCAGCTCAATAGGCCAAAAGCAGGCAACGTTTGATTCCCTGAGGGGTGAAAGCTGCTGCAATCCTCTGCAGAGCAGGTTGCTGGGAACCGGGGTTATTTCCACTACATGGCTGGGTCTAGCAGCCTTTTTCCTTGCGTCTGACTAGCCATCTCTATGTATCTTAGCTTTGCAGGTCTCTGGGTGGGCTGAAACAGAAGCAGATCCTTCATATAGTGCCCCAAAAGGCTGGGGTAGCTGCCCCTTCATTCAGGTGGAAGGAAGTCTTTCTCACTGGGGAGTTGCCTCTTGGTGCTGAGCAGTGCCTGCCTGGGATGAGATGATGCAGGCAAAACAAAGCTGTTGAGCCTTCCCTTTCTGCGCAGTTATTCTCAGGGCTTCTGTTCCACTGTATTGTTGAAGTTTCATGCATGGACTCCTGATCTCTTGCAGAGCTGCTTTTGTCTGTGGACAGCTATCTAATAATTGATCTTTGCGGCAGATGGAAGCTGGGATCTCCTACACTGTCATCTTGGTGACATCACCCCTGGAGAACCTTAGGAATCACAATTCTAATATTTTACCATGTTCTAGGTCTTGCAAAGATCAGATATTTTAATTTTTTTTCCAAGATTTTCCATGGACCTTGAGTGACAAATAGAAGGATAAGCCAGGCTAGGCTGGAATCAGTATTCAAACAGGGACTCCATCATGGCTGTGTGTTAGACTCACTCCTCACCACCCCACACCAACAGGGAAGAGCTTTTGAATTGATTATCGCTGAAGTTCCACCCTAGATTGAATATGTCTGGGCTGAGTACCAGACAACAATTTGTCTTACAAACTCTCTAGTTGATTCTATATGTATCAGGTTTGAGATTCCCTGAATCAGACCACAATGTGTTCTGTTAATAAAGAAGGAAGTGGGAATAAGCAGAAAAAAAATCTGGCATGAAGTCAGGTACATAAGCACTCAGGGTATGGAGACCAGAATCCAGGGACCGTAATTAGGGTATAAAAGAAGAGACAATGAGGGGTCAGTAGATTGGCAATAATGTCTATAGGGGACCAGCTGAGACGCATCACAAATCATCAAGAGGATTAGGGGATGTGATTCCTAAGTTTAAGTATGCAGAACCACAGCAAGTAAATTATCATTGAAAAAATTATGGACTACAGTCATATTTCACAAGTGAAATAGAAAGACTTCTAAAGAACAGAGAACTCTAGGGTTAAAAATCCTGGCAGAGGGTTAATAATTACCTTGAAAAAATTTATGAGATAATTTTTGAAAGACTATCAAAACAGAGATTAGAAATCAGTCCTTTAGGCTTCGTTTAAAGTCTTATTTAGAGTAAATGCACCATTGATTTAGTAGAATGGTTAAAACTGTTAAAAAAGGATCTCTCTGAAGCCCACAGTGCCTTAAAATGGTCAATTCTAACAGAGATGACTTGTAAGTAAAATATATTATTTGTTCTGTACATTACTTTAAGTGTAGCACCTCCAAAATTTTTCTCCTCTCAATATATTTGGCTCTTCATTTAAAACTAGGAAAATCACTGTGGGTAAATAAAATAAAAAGGATAAAATGATGGTAAAACTCTTGAAGTTTGAGAACAAGTTTTCTGCAAGTGAGCAGGTAGTCTGGTGACCTGTGAGGCTAAAGCCTCTGTTCGACATCACCACATCCCATAAAATTGTCATCCTTTTCCACTTAAAATCACACTGTGCTCCAGGACTGGATTTTGATGCTCTAAAAACCAGAGCTGTTGATGAATATGAACTTACCAGTTGTTATTCAATATCGTCAGTTTAGCCATTTTGCTCTTCAGCCAACTGTTTGACTGCTAAAATGGTAGATATATAAAATCTGACGATTTGAAAAATAGAGAAGAAAAATAAATCAGACATTATTCTACCACCCCAAGATATTTTGCTATGTTTCTATTGGGTCTGTTTTCTATGATTTTGCATATAATTAAAACCATGCTCGACAAACAACTTTACTTGCTTTTTCCACATCGTGTTATTTTCTATCTTAACGTTTATAACCAGCATTTTAATAACTATACAATATTCCACTGAGTGCATTTTTCACTCACCTACTGTCAGGGATTTAAGCCCATTTTCTACTAAATCATCACTCCTCAAATATTTTCTTATATAATCAATAGTGTTTAGAATCAAGTGTTATACAGATGAAAATCAACAAGTTTTAAATCACTATAGTAAACACCTTCAGACCATTTTCAGGACACTATTTGCTAAAAATCTCTCAGAGAGAAAAGTGAGGAGAGAGGGAAAGAGAGAAAATGTGCACCAGGGTTTAAGAAACTAAAACTCTGCTATTCATGAAAAATTCTAGATATTTGTGTAATTCCCTATATTGAGTATTTCTTGGAATCCCCAAGGAATGCCATAGATGAGTCCACAAATCAACCTGTTGCAGATACCCATAGCCAGAGAAACTGATGTGGCTGAAGCCACCGTCAATCACCTTAGAGCTAGCAGGTCTAGAGCTCTGTCTTCTGGCTGACTTGGGTTATATAGGAATTTACAGTCAGTAAAACATGCTCTTGAAACTTTTAGTGTCATGTCCGCTAGACAATATATTTTGAAAGAAGAGAGATAATCTCCCTCCCTGTGAACTAAGCTCAATTATTTAAAGGGTCCCAAGGCCAGGTAGCTTGGGCTCTAAGATACTACAGATTCATTTAGTTTCCACTGTAGCTATAACCCTGTGAAAAAATTATTTTAATTATTGTTTAGGAGCTATAGCTAATTCTGGCTCACGAAGTCAGACTGTTTACTTCAAGAAAAGTACACTCCTCAGGAACCTTGTTAACTCTTCTAGAATTCTGGCTTCTAGCATCAATGCCTATTGTTTACATTTATCATGAATGTCTGTATTTCCATGTGTATTTGAAGATTTACCCTAGATAGTCTTTAATCTTTTTCCTCGAGATCCATACCTCATTAGCCCTCTTGGAGGGGAGGGGGAACAAAAGCAAAGAACATTAAGACTAAAGAAAGCATATTAAAAAAATATCAAGGGAAATAAGAGGGTTTCTTCTATAACGAATTTTATTCATTTAACTTAGACTTTTTCAATAAATAAATGAAGCATGATATTCCAAAAAGGGAAGCCAACATGCATGAATTTATTTAGAAAGCACAAATGGAGAAATCAGAACTTTAAGGATTTTCTCTTGCTACTTTGACATCAATACCTTTTAGTATCTTGGTCCCAAAATGCCCTTGGAGTTGATTCTGACTCAGACTGATACTCTCAATGCTCTTATTGGAGTGGGGGTCAAGGTAAGGATGTCTTCAATGGTAGAAATACAGCATTAAAATATTTTCTCTTGTTTTGGATTATTCCAGGTAGATTGTCATACTTGAACCCCAACTATTTACTTTTACTGATGAAATGCCATTGCTCTTATGCTATTTAGCTCCCCTTTACTTTATGCCCTAATATCTTATTTACATACATTTTATTGTACATATATATTTACATATCTATATCTAAACCATGTTTATGATTTCTCTATGCTTGTACACATTGTACAGTTCAAGCAGTTATGCCATTCTTTCTCATGTTTTTAATGAGATTGAATGTCACTTACAGAGTTCTAACCTTAGTCTTTCAGAAAAATCCTACATCAGTGATTTTCAAATATCTCTAATGAATTTCTCTCAATATCATAGTACATTGACAAGACAGCTTAGAGGTTAAAGAGATAGCCTGAAGCTGCTATCCCATTCTTAGTATTTTAAACTATTTTATATTTTGTATCATATAGAGTTTTTACTCTAATATAAAAATAATCGTTTTTTGAGGTATTTGTCTGTGCCTTCCTTTACTAAAAATGGGTTAAAGTTCATGCTCCGTTTGGATTTATTGTAGCATACTACTGGCTCTTCCCTAGAATTCAGCTGCATTTGTATACTTGTATTAAAGTGGTGAATTGTTTGCTAGCATGTCTTACATTTTTTTCCCTCAGAATATCTAGATTGTTGTGGGTGGTGGGTAATATCAATTGAGAAGGAGGTAATGATGAGGATAAGAAAACAGAAGAGAAAGAGGAGGAAGAAAAGCAGGAGAAGAAAATAAACAACATCCCTATAATCCGTGATTTTCTTCATGCTGAGCTCAGAACACCTGTGCTATTGTTCGGCTTGTTCAGAGCAGCTCTATAATAACCTCTATTGATGTGCATCAAATCAAAAATACTCTCTAATAGTCTAACAAGTAAACATTTAATTTACATTTAGTAAGGCTGTTTTTATGTTAATTAAGAGACATGGGGTAACTGCAGTATTAGAAGACCAATCTAGTTGGTGTGCATTTAACTCAAGTGACATCAACAAAGAATGTATTACATTAAAATCAAAGAAAACTAAAAAGCAATAGAAGTTATCTTGTCTGCATTAAGCCTGTTTTCATTTGTCCAGATATACATCCTGTGGATTTCATATTTATGAGACAAAATAATCAGGTATCTTAATTTCTGGCTTATTTTCTCTATTGAAGGAAGATCTCCATTGCCGTACAGATTCTTAAAGATAAGACAAACAAGGTTTAGTGCTTTGAAACCCTGGTTCACTTTGCTAAAGGTGATTTCTAATGACTTTAATGACTTGTGAGTTTCAGGGTCAAAAGCAGTTAGCAGGAACCTGAACACATGTCCCATCTAGGATCTGCATGGGGATTGAGGTCCATTAGCAGACTTAAGCAGGATCTGGAGGCTCTTCAAAAACTCAAAGATTGGAGGATATGAAAATACCTGAAGAGGAAAGAGAAAAGAAGTTAACCTAATAATGGAAGTGAGTCATAATTTCTGAAGTTCTACAGCTGATGGAGAGTAAATGGATTGCTTACAATATTACAAATAGATTGAACAATGGCTGCAAGCTGCCTGAGAAGGCGGGACACCAATGCTATAGCTCTGAGAATATCACTGGGGTGTTTTAACCAAGCATAAAATCTAAATGTGAAGTAGAGAATTGCTCCTCTGAGAGGCATTCCTGAACCCACTTGGAAATGTGGTTTAACATGAAGCGGAAGCCATCTCTTGATATTAGCGACGGTAGAGGCAATGCACACCATGAGATAAGGGGCCGACCTTTTTTCCCAGGTTTCTGGTACTAGAGAACTACAGGTTTTGTATGCATACTTAGGGAGAGGGACTGTTTCTACAAAAAGATTGACACTCTTGTTTACACTGATGAGTAAGGGCTCTGAGAAAGTTGAATTTATTATATAAAAGTAAAGATAGCTGACATTTTGTTTTCATGGAGGATTCTAGAGAAGATTCATATTCACTACACTTACTTTGTCTCTTACATGGCACATGGAGTCTAGAAGAGGATTGGAAGAATCATAAAAAATTTTATTTCTCAGAGAAATTTTGAGAAACAACGGCAATTTTTTCTATATCAATTTATGTATCCAAATATCACTGTAGATTCCCAAACTCTCCACAGTGAAAAATAGTTGTCAAGTACTAAGGTAACAGTCTCGAACAGCAGTGGGTACACATAAAGATTGCTTCTTTTCAATTCACTTAAAAATGATCGACATTCATCTATTAAAATTGGGTATACTAATGTCTTGGAATGTTTTGCTATACTAAAGTTGTCAATCTTTTTATTGTTTTGGTTTCCAAATCATCATTTTATTTCTTCTCCCATATTTTTATCTACTTTATTTCCATAATCCAAATAGTACCTGAAAGTATATAGAAAAGTAGAGTATTTTATTTCTGAATTAACCTTTTCATATCGACAAGCCCTATCCTACCTCTTAGCTAAGGACTAATAGTACATCCCTTAGACATCTGGTCATGGCTTACCAGAGGTTTGATAGCCTGTGCTCAAATTGCTCTTTAGAATGACATCTCCACTAGGAACCAACATAAAAAGATAGTAAATAATTTTCTGTTTTCATTGTAATGTTTATGACCTAAATTTTATTTATAAAAAAAAGTTGGCATGATAGGCGATTAGTAAATTAAATTGTTGGGTTGTCTTTTTCTTCAGAATAAGATACATGGATAATTGGAGTTATGGTACAACATTGTTGCATGATCTTTATGAGTTTCTATAGAATGGAAGGAAATCATATATGCTATGGTATTTGACAATAAAGATCAATATTTGAGCTTATTTGATATACTGCATAAGCTTCTTACAGGAAATGTATTTGCTCAGGCTATCTTAGAGGATTCTCTTCCATGCTTATTGAATTTTCTTCGCATTCATGATGCTTTAAAAGACACTCATAACTAACACCACTATCAAAAGAAAAAAAAGTACTGGAGAAAAGAAAAATACTCCAGTAGTTGTGCTGATTGAAGTAAGATGCTTAATATTCTGAACACACGGGTCTTTGCCTATTGAAATTTTAAGAAATGTATTCTTTTAAAGTTTCAAGCTTCAGTACATTTTGAAATATAGATATGTAGTTTTATTCAATTTTTGGCTTTGCTTACTTATCACATGTTCCCCACATTAATTTGATTAAAACTGTGTGTACCTTTTGGGCTGTTACTGCATATTCTTTCTAGGATGTACTTAAAATGCCAAAATAACTTTATAGTACAGGATAACAGCATTATTTGAAATAATGAAAGAAAGACAATTATGAACTTGTTTTGGAAATAGGTTGTGCTATAGAAATACATCAGTGGGGGCAATGTAAAAGAAAGATTGGAAGATTTAAACAGAGTTAAAAAGTACCCACATTGAGGTACTAATGACTTGTATAGGTTAGGGTGACAAATACTATCTGCTAAATACACACACCCTCAAAGCTCAGAAGCTTGACAGAAAATGTATTTCTGCTCACTTAATTTCCAGTACCACAGGCCAAGAAGTAGACTTTTATATCATCACTCAGGGGCTTTTTGTAACAGCTTTCATCAAGAATATTGGCCTGTAATTTTCTTTCTCATCCGGTCCTGGTCTGGCTTTGGAATCAGGGTAATGCTGGCCTCCTAAAATGAGTTCAAAAGTGTTCCCTTCTTTTCTATTTTTTGGCATTAATTCTTCTTTAAATGTTTGGTAGAATTCACCATCTGGTCCCTGGATTTTCTTTGTTGTGAGAATTTGATTTCTGATTCAATCTCCTTACCTTGTCTGTTTAGATTTTCTGTTTCTTCATGATTCAGCCTTAGAAGGGTGTATATTTCTAGGATGTCCCCCTTGGGCTCTCTTACCCCACTGGAGAAACTGTAGCCCAGGTGGGCCCTCTGGGACTGGTGCTGTGCTGACCTGGGAGAGGAACATGTTAAAAGTGAATTAGCTTCTCTTAGGCTTATGATGTGAACCCTCCCTGTCTCTGTGGTCCGGGAGGTGCTTCCACCTCAGCCTGGGTTCTGTAATAATTTTCCCTGTGTCGTCTGGCCCATGGATAGTGGTTGGCTGGTCTTGGACTGAAATCAGGAGGGGCCAAAGTGGCCGTCTTGATGATGTCACCTCCCACCCTCTTATTTTCAAATGCACGGCAGCGAAGTTGCCTGAGTTTCTTTATAACTGAAGACATTTTGATTTCACTAATTCATTTGAAAATGTGCTAATAAAGGCAAAACATCTCCTTACAGGTTAGAAAAATCAGAAAACTGTCTCCCAGTACAGGAAATTGTCCCACCTATGCTGGGAATTATAAGGAAATAGATGATTTTAGAAGCTAGATAAAGGGATGATATTTTTCAAGGAGAAAAAATTTACTTAAAGAAAAGCTGGGAAACATTTACAGAGAAGAAAGAAAATAAGATTGTTGGGAAGGGATAAACCAGTATTTACAAGCACACCCACACGCACTGGGTTAGTCAGTGCCACCAAATGAAGATGAGAGGTCAAGCAGATATAGGACTGAAGATAAGACCTAGGAGTCGGTAATTAATAAATAATTGGTGACCATTGAAAGAAAATATTTATTAAAACAGTATTCTTAGAAATCAGATTAGGATGGTTTGGTGAGGGGACAGGAGGTGAGGAAAGAAAGGTGGTGATGTCAGTTTTCGATAACGTTAGCTTTCTTTCTGACTGTGTAATGCTTCTGCTGCTGCTACTGTGTATATGAGCTCATACTGATGTCTCCAGCTCTAACCCATTGCCATGTGGATCATTACAGTCTCCTCTTGGCTCTAATTTGTAACCCCTCACCCCAGCAGTGAGAAACACTGTCCCTACCAACCATCATCCATTTATTTAACCACTCATTTTCAATGTAGATGTACAGCAGTATCAAAATTGTTAACATGTACTCCTTTGGGAAACAGATTCTTCAAGTAGAATATAGGGTTTTATGTACAGTTTCTTTTTTTTAATTAATGTATCATTCATATACAATCTTATATTGGTTTCAAATATACAATAGTCACCCAAATTATTAAATTCTCACCCCCTGTAGTGCAGTTACTATCTGTCAACATAGATAGATGTTACAGAATCATTGACTATGTTCTCCATACTGTACTATCCCCATGAACAACTTATATTGTGATTACGAATCACTGTTTTGTTCATTCTGTTTTGCTTTGTTTTTATATTCCACAAATAAGCAAAATCATACAGTTTTTGTCTTTCTCTGCCTGGCTATTTCACTTAGCATAATGCTCTCTAGGTCCATCCATGTTGTTGCAAATGGCAGGATTTCTTTTCTTTTATGGCTGAATAATATTCCATTATATATACCACATCTTCTTTATCCATTCATCTGTTGATGGACACTTAGATTGCTTCCTACCTTGGCTATTATAAATAATGCAGTGATAAACTTAGGGATGCATATATCTTTTTGAATCAGGGATTTTGTTTTCTTCTGGTAAATTCCTAGAAATGGAATTATTGGATTGAATGGTATTTTTATTTTTAGTTTTTTGAGGAACCTTCATACTGCTTTCCACAGCAGCTGTACTAATTTACATTCCCACCAACAGTGTAGGAGGGTTCCCATTTCTCCACATCTTCTCCAGCATTTGTTATTTTTATGTCTTTTGGACAGTGGCCATCCTAACTGGTATGAGGTGATATCTCATTGTGGTTTTAATTTGTATTTCCCTGATGATTAGCAATGTAGAGTACCTTTTCAAAATTTCTTCTTTGGAGAAATGTCTGTTCAGATGTTCTGCCCATTTTTTAATTGGATCATTTGCTTTTTTGGGTATTGAGGTGTGTGAGTTCTTTATATATTTTAGATGATAACCCCTTATTGGATAAGACATTTATGAATATATTCTCTCATACTGTAGGATGCCTTTTTTTCTGCTGATGGTGTCCTTTGCTGTACAGAAGCTTTCTAGTTTGATGTAGTCCCACTTGTTCATTTTTTATTTTGTTTCCCTTGCATAAAGAGATGTGTCCAGGAAAAGGTTGCTCATGCTTATATTCAAGAGATTTTTGTCTATATTTTTCTCTAAGAGTTTTATGGTTTCATGGCTTACATTCAGGTCTTTGATCCACCTTGAGTTTACCTTTGTGTATGGGGTTAGACAATAATCTAGTTTCATTATTTTACATGTAGTTGTTCAGATTTCCCAACACCAGTTGTTGAATAGGCTGTCTTTTCTCCACTGTATGGCTCCTTTATCATATATTAATTGACCATGTATGTGTGGGTTTATATCTGGCTCTCTATTCTGTTCAACTGATCTACAGGTCTGTTCTTATGCCAGTACCATACTGTTTTGATTACTGTAGCTTTGTAGTAGAGCCTGAAGTCAGGGAGTGTAATTCCCCCAGCTTTGTTCTTCTTTCTCAGTATTGCTTTGGCTATTCAGAGTCTTCTGTGGTTCCATATGAATTTTAGAACTATTTGTTTTATTTCATTGAAAAATGCTGTTGGTATTTTGATAGTGATTGCATTGAATCTATAAATTGCTTTAGGCAGGATGGCCATTTTCATGATATTAATTCTTCCTATCCATGAGCACTGGATGTATTTCCATTTGTTGGTGTCTTCTTTAATTTCTCTCATGAATATCTTATAGCTTTTAGAGTACAGGTCTTTCACCTCTTTGGTTAGGTTTATTCATAGGATTTTATTCTTTTTTGATGCAATTATAAATGGAGTTGTTTTCCTGATTTCTCTTTCTATGTACAGTTCCTTATGCTTTAAGTTTTCAGACTCAGACTCCACTTATTGCTGAAGTAGATCAGGTCAGTGCCTTATCCCTTCATCCTCTTCTAAGAGGTTATTTCATACATTTGTAATTTTGTTAGATTGTTTGCCATAGTCTGCATTCCATCCTGGAATTACCCTAAATAAACTCCTCTGTGTGTGTGTGTGTGTGTGTGTGTGTGTGTGTGTGTGTGTCCATTTTAATTTCACACATTAGATTTCACTCATTGTTCTGGAAGGTTCTATGGGTTTTTTTACATTCCATTATTGATGACCATTATTGTATCCCAATAAAATAGATTGTGTTGTGTGCTACGAGTGAGAATTAGGTAGATTGGAGATAAGGCTGGAAATGTGAAGTTAGTTTTCACATAGTTTGGAATAGCCACAATGTGGATAAAGAAAGCAAAACAAAGAAAGCTCAAAAAATAAATACTGAGTTGTTTCAAGGCTTACATGAAGCTGCAATTATAAATGTATACTGGACATAATTACAGAGAGTATGAGGTTTTTCTCTAACAGCACTTCTCAGCCCAGGAAAAAGGAAGATGGTTGGATAGGTCAACATTTGGGCACTGCCAAGGAGGGGAAGCAGAAGATAAATGGGAGTGAAAATATGTAAAGTTGTGGGGAGAAAGTCACTGAGATGACTAATCATGAGATCCATCCAGGATATCCTGGAAGGAAAACAAAGCTAGAAAGATTTTATAACCTAATAAACTAAGAAGAGTTCAAGTGATTAGAGGTCAGAGATAGGAGTAAAAGAGGGTCTGGCTGAGTGGAAGAGTTAAAACTATAAGAAACTGGATGGAAAGGGGAAATATCAGAAGTCAGAAATATGGTTCATTAAAATTTGTATCCAACCCACTAAATGTATTAAGAAAGAAAAAGTATATATAAGCATTACATAATAATGAAAAATAGAACATCCTAGCCTTAATAAAAATTGCATTTGGGAAACATAAACTTGATTTATCATTCATTTTATTTTCACTGAATCTAAAGTGTTAAGCTGAAAAGCTGTAAATCAACGTCTCAAGTAGATTTGTTAGTGGTCATGCAGTTAATTAAAGCTAACTCAAATGCACTTCATGAAAATTATCAGAGGTTAAACTCACATTTAAACCCAGGTATTAACTGATGCATAGCTTATGGTCCTATATAAATCCTTCTGGGCTTTGAATTTAGACCGAGCTATAAGTATACCAGTCATTTACACTCTGACATGTTTCAAATTTCAAGTCTTACACAGTATTACCCTTTGATTCCTTGAATTCTGCTAAGGAGTGTAAAGAAGGTTACAAAGAAAACATACTAAATTTGAGCAAAGGAAATAAATCAGCTAAATATTTTCTAAACTTAAGATGCCTGAATTATTACTTATTAAAGGTAAAAATAATATAGTAGTAAGTGAATTCTTCCTGGAATCTCAAAATGAAAAATAAAGACAGTCACTGAAAACAAACCTCTTCCAAAATCTCTTCAATCTATCAAATGTCTCACTAAGCCCTTAAAATATATGTAATCCCCTCTATCTGTGATTAAGGTTGCATTTCAGCCTTAATATGTGAGAAATCCTATTTATTTATTCATATAATATCAATTTAAGCTCCTTGCATCAGTTACTGTCCTTTTGGAAAATATCTTCTTTGGCTTTAGATAAATCCCAGCAGACATTTATTTTTGGATGGTGGTAATAAAGATAAATTGATTACAATTAAAAATGAAACCTTCCCAAATATTGTTACTTGGATATACCTAAAATCTAGGCATTGTAAACACTAATGCATTGCAGAGTAAATATTATGGTTTAAACAACATTCTTATAGTGTTTACTTGCCCTTAAAAGTTTTGTTCATTGTAGTTCTTATCTTTGAAATCACCAAGGAATTCTGAAATTTTGACACTGCTATCATGTGCAATCTGGAGCTATTGGTAAAACTATCTTCATATAGTTCCACACAGTCACAGCTGTTCCACATGGATGCTGGTTTCATAAACCACCCCCAGTCTAAATATGGACTTTAATTAATTGTCTGGTATTTTCAAATTCTAGATTAATTTGCAAATATGGTAATCATATTTACTAACAAGATTACAATTTTTCATAAAGTCTTACCAACTGAAACCCATTAGTTCTTTTTTATACAAGCATGATGCAGTGTTAATGTTATTAGAGCTTAAATAATTGATGTTGCTAGCTTGAGGAGAGCAAAATTCTATGTATACTATTCTTACTGTTGTCACAGTGTGAACAAGAATGGATGCTTCTCTGTTATAGTGCGTTACTGAATTCAAAACATTTGGTTCAAGACCAATATTTTCACAAAAGGAGGAACAATGTTGAAATTGAGCATGTATGGAATAAAATGAATAGCACAGAGAGACTAATCAAAGGATTGTACAAGAATGTCATATGTGAGGGGAGGTTATTTCCTTTTGTTTTATTTAAACTGTGTAAGTTACATTGTTAGTTAAGAATTCTGCAGAACTTTTCCCTAATTTTAAAAATGAATTGCCTTATAAGAAATATGTGGTTTAAAAGACTTTTAATTTAAGCAGATTTGAACAGCAGATTCCATGAAAGACTTGTGAGAGCCATGTTTCCATTATTCAAAAACCAGTCTTGGAAAATGGCTCCAAGTTTGTAGCATAAAAAAGAAATGTATTTAAACATACACAGGTGCTATTTATAGATCTGTTTAGACTTGGGAACTTGGAAAATCACATGAAAGTCACAGAAAGCTGTAAGCAGATTATCTAAACCTTGAACATTATAGAAGTGGGGGAAACCAATAATGCAGGGTACCATCAGGGGACCATGGATGGTTTTGGAGTTTACAGATTCAATTTGGTGGATTAATATTGTGAATCTAAGAAATGTTGGTCCAGGTCAATGATAATATAATCCATCACTTAATAATGACTGCCTTGTAATATGTGTACCTAGAATGTATGAAACTCTAATATAGCAAAGTTGTATTGTTTCCATCAGGAATTAACACTCATTTTCTAGAAACATTCATGACAATAAACTCAATTTACTGGAACCAAAACATCTGGGAACTAAATTTCATGAGCTTTCTTAGCAGTCTGCTTTAGGATAGTCATGCAGATCAAGAGAAAATAGGATTAGTTAAAAAACTACTTGGTGTTTAACCGTTTTCAAACACATTTTAGCCCTATGATCAAATCTATATGTATACTGTTACATCATGAAAGTGATTATTCAGAATAAGCACTTTCACTTTTCCTTACTTTTAAAGTAAGAAAATTGAAATATACATGTCATAAGATTGACATGAGGAACAAAAAATGCAAAATCTCAAATATGTATGCACTATTTTATTCTGAGGTGTTCAAAATTGGACAAAAACATATTTTTCTTAAGAAACTTGGAAAGGATGAGATAGGAAAAATAGATATGTTACTAATTATAAGTTAAGGTCAAAAATAATACGTGCCATTAAAGGTAAAGGTAAACAGTATCATATTTCTTAGGTGAAAACTGTTTCTTTTATAAAGTATGAAGAGAGGTTTCATGTGGCAAGTCTCATTTACCATGACCTTCAAATAAATATTATTTGGATTTATGGTGATGAGAAGTATCCTGGAGAAAGTGGATAGTGAGAGCAAAGACATTTTTTTTAAAAGTGGAGCACTATAGAGAAATATATTATAAATGGTTCAATGAATGCCTTGTTGAGCTGGATAGATGAGGATTCAAGCGTCCCTTCCCAAATTTACTAGCTGTGTAAGCTTGCATCCGTTATTTACCTTCCTCATCTGCAAAATGTAAATGGCAATAGTATTTTTATTAAGATTTTTTGAAGAAAATCAGAAAATTCATATAAAGTTCTTGGTACATACTATTGTTATTATTATTTTCAATATGTTTTATTACAGGGTTTGGAAAGTGTTATCTTTTCATCCATGTTTGAATACTTACCTTGATGAAATGTGGAATTACTAGCGTTGGAGGTTAGGAAAAATAACTTTCACATTGTTACCAAAGTATTTAATTTAAATTTTAGCATGTATGATAACAATAACTAGGATGTATGGGTAACCCTGTATGTATATTACATGTATTGACTGATTTAACCTTTACCATAATCCTATCAGGTAGGTGCCAATATATCTCCATTTTACAGATGGAAATAAGAAAGTGAGTTCATGCTTCTGGATCCACTGATAAATATGACAAATAATCCTAAGAACAAGGAATATAAAATTTACCTAACCTTATTACACAAAAAGAAATCCTTAGGAAGATATAGAATTAGTAAATGTTACATAGATTTATTACTCATACCATTCAAAAGAATTTATGTAAGAAAATTCTTGAATTGTGCAGGTATTTGCTGTTATTTGTATGCAGAAAACACTGCTGTAGGCACTGTGGAGTAGGCAGTAATTAAGTTTGCCTCCATCCCATTAGAAAGCCATCTATTTACATAGTTTACAAAATTGCTATAATAGAGATGTAGGTGAGGTTAAAAGAGGAAAAGTAAGAGAAATATGAAATCTGCTTCATGTTAATCATGGAAGACTTAATGAAGAAGGATCATTTTTGAGCTGGACCTTGGATAACTTGGATTTTGTAAAGAACATACTAACTAGAGGGAATAGAATGAGCAAAAGTATTAAATATTAATGAAATTGTTGCAGTAGAAGAATGTAAGGATGGATACAACTGTAATTGTAAATACAGAGATTGCGGGGGCTTTTGGAGACTGTTAAATCTAAAATTGTTTGACAGGCGATCATGATGGAAGAAAAAGACTTTTCTGTCTCTTAACTGAACATAAATTTTCTTCATATTATATAATGGTAACTGGTGGAGTTATGAATGACAGGAGAAGAAAAGATTGTGAGAAACATTTCAGACATTATTTCACAAATCAAGAAGAGAGATGATAAGGAACTGGTCTCAGAAAATGGCTTTGGAAATGAAAAAGATGTGATGGAGTCAACAGAATTTTATGTTATAACTAAATTTAGGCAGTGATGGAGCATTAGAATCTACAGTGATACTGCAAATTTCAAAACCATGTAACTTGGAGAGAAACGGTCACAGAAAGAACATGGAGGATGTGAATTGAATGAGGATAAAAATAGGATAATGATATTTATTTTATGAAAAATATTTATGTCTTTAAAGTATACTCATGCATTTTTATCTGTTTAAATCAGAAAAGATAAATGCAAGCAATAAGATTGACATGAGAAACAAAAAATGCAAAAATCTCAAATATTTATGCACTGTAAAGACTGATGATCTTGAATAAAATAGGAATTATACTAAAGTCAAGAAAGATGGATTAGTGTTAGGGGGCATATCAAAAGCAGGTAAAAAGAGTGGCCAGCACCATTTTGCTAAGTGACGAATTAGCCAGAAGTCCTCAACTGGACC
The DNA here is from genome assembly GCA_032199065.1 of Smutsia gigantea. Lineage (NCBI taxonomy): Eukaryota > Metazoa > Chordata > Mammalia > Pholidota > Manidae > Smutsia > Smutsia gigantea. The sequence continues at coordinate 530,380 of JAVSCE010021932.1, read as the reverse complement.
CCATTTCCTGTGAGAGAAAACTTCTCTCTTTTAGTTATAAGATGCTGGGCATAGTAAAATAAGTAGTAAACTGGCGTGAGACATTTAATGACAAGGACTTGATGAGACAGAGAGCAAAGGAGGGTATTAGGCAAGGAGTTATAGGCAGAGACTCTGTTTTATTAAATTAGGTTCTCTCTGGTATTTTTAAGTCTAGGCTAGCTTGCATCTGGTGATGGACTCTCTCTTGGAGGTAAGGACTTTCAAGGTGGAATAAAGTAAAAGCAGTTCCTGACTCTTATTTCCAACTATTACTAAGAAGATGGCTGGCTGCATATGAAGAGACTACTAGAAAATAGTCAGAGGATTAATTAATCACAAGTAAAGTTAATGATATGCTAATGAGGTGCTGGCACAGTTGGTTGTGCATTAAAGGCATCATCTCATGTATTCATTACAAAAACCTTAGGAGGTAGGTATAGATCAGCATATAAAGGAACAGTCATATAATCATACTCATCATATCCTCAGCCAGTATTGGAGGACCTGAAATTCAGAAGAAAAAAAAAATTAAGGTAAACTTTGAAACTTTGTAATTACCAACACAGAGCTTACAAGGTAGTCATGATGATAACTGAAGAGACAAGAGTAGAAGAAAATAGGTCTGGAGGAATCTTTAATTTTTCTGAAGATTTTAAGACTCTAGATGGCAATCAGATTTTTGCCCTTAAATATAAATGGCCTGTTGAGATGTCAAGTTCAGAGTTGTACATCCACTACTGATAAAAACTTGACTTATATGAGCATTATCTTTCTGAAGTTCTTGAGACATTTTGTCCATGCCAATATCAGCAATTTTCTTGACAACTTCCTAGGGAACACCTAAGTTGGCTAAATGATTTGTTCAAGGAAGGAGAAGCAAGAAACTCAAGAACTTCCAGGAAGGTTCATGGAGTCTCGGAGGCGACCAGAATCTCAAAGCCTGGGGAAAGAGTATTCACAGAAGAAGGAAGTGATAATCAGTTTCAAATATTACAAAGAAGTAAGACAACTGAATATTGCAAAGAGATGAAGATGTTTGGACCTTTCAAGAGAACAGCTTCTGTGGAATGGTGGAGGTTGAAGCCAAGTAATAATGGATTGAAGAGGTAATGACTCAGAGCAGCATCAAGAACATGGATTTTTTTGGTGTTCTTTTTTAATTTTTGATAAGTTATTAAGGGGACTGGTTCTTATCTATCTTTTAATAGGACAAATAGAGATGTTACTCATGAATCTAGAGTTTTTTTAGGTTAAGACAAAAAAAAAGGACAAGAGACACTAATTCTGTCATTTTACTTCTAATGCCAAAATTATGATACCTATCTCAGTATGAGACTTGTCAACATTCCCTTTGACTAGGAGAGAAAATAAAAGAAATAATTACTAAGGAGTCCTCCATCCCTTTGCATCCCTCAAAATATCTTCCCTACCATCATTTACCACTCTAAAAGGGAATGCCTGTATATATACTTTGCATTTATATTTTGTTCTTGGGTGGTGATGAAGAGGAGGTGCAAAACAAAGATACAAAATGGTAACACCCCACAAAATAAAGAAAAGAATATTTAAAAGGGGTAGGATAAATCTAAGCTCTAAAATTGCACCCAAAGAAAATCCTAAAGCTGCATCCAAGCTGTGTGTGTGTTAACATCCCCACACTTATCATATAATTACATACAAGGTAACCAGAGGACAGAATTCTGAGGTGAGCAGACAAATATTCCACTTGGCTGACTTTCCAGCTGAGCAAATGTTTCTCTTGGACTGAACACAGACCTTCATTTATTTTCATTGTGAATCATTTTCCTGGAGTCACTGTTGTGTAAATGGTGCTTTCCTGACTCCTGATAGACCCAGACGCCAGAATCAGTAAGTGTGCAAATGAGCTCAACAGGCAGGTTTCTCTTCCAAGATATTTGTTTCTGTGTCCATTTTCTTATCCTCGACTGTGAAATGGTCTTTCTGCAAGGACCCCCAGGCAGTAGTCATGGAATTTATCCTGACAATCCTTCAGTACTGTGTTCATTGCTCACGTAATTGTAGTCTAGATCTCCCGAGAATTTGGTGGATTCTCATTCACTCTCAGATCTGGCAGCTTGTGTTTCCCCTCCTCCTTTCCCCCCGAATGACAGCACCTGGAGAGATGCCAAAGAACTCTTGGAAATGTGTAGAAAAAAATTTTTAAATCACTACAAAACCTTGGGGACCAGATGGAGATACTTGTACGACCAATATACGTATGCGTGTGTATCTATATATATATATACAACAATTTTTTTGTAAAATATCATTTCCTGTAAAATTATGGGAACAAAACAAAAAAATGAAAACATTGACTGCTCATCTGCTCATCTCTGAAATATGTTGTTAGGGGTAGCTGAGATGTTTCCCTTTTGGTAAGCACTGGTAGTGTCTAAAATTTCCACAATGATCAAGAATTTGACTGTAACTTAAAACATTTTTTTGAAACCAACTTTTCATATGAAATTATAAACAAAAGCAGATTGGTGTAATCATGTGAACTACTGATTTCATTTGGATCAAGATATGTAGGTCTGAAAGGAGCTTCAGGGATTGTGTCTCAAAATTATTATTTTACGGATGAAATAAATGAGTTCCAAGGCAGGGTCAAATGACTTGTCCACTGTCAAATAGTCACATTGCTTGAGACAAGCATGTATCTCTTACCTTAAAAAATTAACCTCAAGCTTAGAAATACCTCTATTCTGATTGGGTTCAAGCCTCAATTACACTTTAAGAGTGAAAAACTGACCTGGGAAGTCCACAGGTCTGCGAATCACTTAAATATTTACCAGAGTGTCTGACACATAAGTGCCCCATACCTAAAATATAGTTGGTGCTAGATGGATGGACGATAACCAAGTTTGTGCAGAGCTATGGGTCACTGTCACATGGTGTATTTGTTGAAGGCAGGGATCTTTATATTACAGCAAACTGGAGAGAGGGGCATTGATTTGAAACCAAGGGCATGTGCTTTCTTTTTATCTGCTTCCTGGGATAAATGATGTTTCTCAAAATGGGAAAAAATTTTTCAAACTCTTAAAAGGAAAAAAAGTCACCCGTCATAAATAAAAGAGACTGCTGTCAAATTAGTAATTATGTTAAACAAACAAAGCTGCCCGGTGTTATGCTTTAGCCTCATTTGACCCATTTAGAAAGATTAAAGAGGAAAACAGGAAAGCTTGAAAGAAGAAATATATTATCCGAGAGAGACATTTCTAGCTCTGAATCTACATCTAATTCTGCTTTTACAAAGTATCCAACATAAATAGTTTCTTTCAGCATATTGGAGAGTGAAAACACATGCTCCTACCAATAAATTGGATTTGCGTTTGGGAAATTTATGAGTTTACGCCTAAGAAATATTTGCATAGAGCCCCCACACAGAGGAGCCAACAGAGCGTGAACCTTAGTTGTGAGGATAACAATGTATACAGGACACTGGGAGATGCAATTTGTGTGTAAAACAATTCAACGGCTGATTATGAGAGTGACACATTCTGAGACGATGTGCCTTTAAATTCAGCAGTAAACATGAATATGGGACTCCTGCTGTTTGCCAGCACAAGTTTCCACATGTCTGATTTATTCCCACATACAGCTTCTTAATGCATTCAAGGCATAATTTATTTACTGATTGTTCATCAGCTTTTAAAAAAAAAAAACATACGAGATATTTGTAGACTATTGTTTTAAGCACCCTGTGGCCTGTGCTACGTGAATGATAATGGCAAAAGCAACATGCAAAAAATTTTAAGAACCCACAGGCTAAGTAAAGGTTCTAGCTCTGTAAATTCAGCAATTTATTTATTTATGTGTCTCACAGCGGCTATGTCAGTTTCCTAATCTGTACAATGGACATAATAATGCTACTTACTTCATAAATACCTGTGAAGATCTAGTCAGATCACGTATGTAAAGAACTCATTATAGGCCTAGCAAACAGTAAGGGATCAAAACGCGTTACTTTCAATCTTTTTCTAAGAACTGACATTTTAAGATCTGAGGTCTGAAACTGGGCTTGCATTTTCAAAATGCAGTATCAGGTATTCCCCTTGACAGTGAATGCCACTGACATTTAAAATAAGAGAGAGAGCTGTTGTGGACAGTCTGAGAGGAAGCTGAATATCCAGACAGCTGAATGTTACGAGTGGTCTAAATAGTGACCATCAACTGGGTGTAGGAGCTGGGAAGCCAAATGTCAGTTTGAAAGAAAGACTGCGATGTCTCAGAAACATTTCTCCAGAATAGATCCTGGGGAGAGGATTGGGGGCCAGTTTTAAAACCGTAGGGTCAGAAAATGCTTTTTGTTTGTTATTTCTTTTGTTTTGTCCTTCCCTGAATATAGCCCAGGTCTTTCATGGAACTTTGTCCTAGGTTACCCAGCCATCCAGTCCCATTTATGCCACCAGGTAGAATGAAGACTGGAAGTCAAAGAGGAAGTAGCCATGTTACATAAAATCGTACAATCCTGAGGCCCAAATGGCACTGCTTCTGTCACCTTTTCAGAATGGATTATGGAAGGGAGAAGTAGTTCTGTCCTTTTCCCACTGACTCTGTGCAGTCCTGGCATCTGAAGGCACCCACATATGCATGGTCCAGCCAGTCCCCAAGGAGGTGGCAGAGGCCTTGGGGCTCAGTGGGCAGGGAGATGGGACTGGGAGAGGCAGCAGGAGAGCCCAGGAGGAGGGCTACGAGAGTCAGGCTCATACTGAGCGCTCAGGAAATATTTGTCTAATGCCTCACAGTCCCTGTACTAGATGGAGTTGTGTCACCCAAAAAGATACGTTTAAGTCCCAAGCCCCAGTACCTGTGACTGTGATCTTATTAGGAAATAGTCTTTGCCAATGTAATGAATTTTAAGTGAGGTCATACTGGATTAGGGTGGGCCCTAATCCAATTACTGGAGTCTTTATAAGAAGAAGGAGATTTGGACACAAGCATACACCAAAGAAGAATGCCATATGACTACAGAGGCAGAGATTAGGGTGATACATCTACAGGCCAAGGGATGCGGAAAGACTGCCAACAATTATCCAAGGCTAGGAAGACACATGGAAACATTCTTAGAGCCTTCAGGGAGAGCGTGACGCGGTCAACACCTTCATTTCAGACTTGTAGCCTATAAAGCTATAAGGGAATACATTTTTTAAATTGTAGTTGATATACAATATATTGATTTCAAGTATACATGGTGATTGAACAGTTCTATACATTATTAAATCCTCACCCCAACTAGTGTAATGTATTATCTGTCAACATAGGAAGATGTTACAGACACACTGATGATATTCTCCAGGCTGCACTTTCATCCTGATAACTAATTTATAATTGAGATTTTGTGCCTCTTTATCCCCTTCACCTATTTCACTCACCCACCCCAACCCCTCCCTCATAGTAACGACCAGTCACTTCTCAGTTGTTCATGAGTCTACTGCTGTTTTGTTCATTTTATTTTGTTTTGTTTTTAGATTCCACATATAAGTGAACATTTTTGTTTTCTAAGTCACTCTATGTTTGTTATGGCAGCCCTAGGAAACTGGTATGGTCCCCAGAGCAAAAATATTTTGCCAATACCTAGCAAAGTCAGTGGAGAGTTAAACCACCTACTAGATGATCTATGGTGCCTGCTAAAGGGGTAATAGCAAGGCAGAGCTTGCAGAGTCTACGAAACATCTATTGCCATGTGAGTGTTGGTCATACTAGGTGACAAGAAATGCACTTGCCAAGATTACCCTCAAGGGGGCACCAATATAACTTGAATAAAAGGGTCAAGGTCGGGGGCCTTGTAGGGAACTGGTGCTACGGGCAGGTATCTCCCAGTGGCCTCATTTTCGGCATCACACTGGGGAGGCCTGAGGAAGCGTAGGCTACAATAATATAGGGCAGCTTCCACTTGATTATATGAAGAACTGCATTAGATTGTCTTTTCCTGCATGTGGATCTCTTCAAGTTGTAAATGTTTTAGGGTCACTTATTACCCAGAAATGTGCTTTTTGCCGGAACGATTATGCCAACTGTTCCACTTAAAAGGCCCTTGATCACTGAACACAGTGAAAAGTAATTCAGAAATGCTGACTCTAGAGAAATGTTTTGATAACAAAAGTTGCCGAGGCAAGCCGAAATGAAGGCATTTCTTAGCCTCAAATTGAAAATATTTAAAAGAACCATAGTGAAAAACAGTAATAACAAGCCTTCAAAAGCTGAAGATAAACATACATTAGAAGTTGCGATTAAATGAATTTTGACTGAACAGGATCCATGAAGCACCTGTTACATGGCCTGGGTGCATTGTAGGCGATAAAATGGTTGATAACCACAGGACTACAATAAATATGAAGGATGAATTGTATCTTTTCTTCTCCTTAAAATTGTCTTTCTATGATTGATTTGTAGTAAATACTTTGTCAGCTAAGACCGAAGTTATTACAAATATGTGAAAACAAAAAAATATATTACTGTATCACAAAAGTTTTACCACCTGGTAGGTGGTTAGAAAGGTTATTTATAAAAGGGATGACACCTAAGCAATTGTTTCTCCCACTGGGCTGATTCTAGGGATTTCCAGGTAGACCCAGGTCTGTTCATAGGAAGAAAGCCTGTGGGTACAACAATAACTATAGCATATACTGAAACTAACATTATTATTTTAGTGCTTCCACGAACCAGGGTCAGCTCTAGGTGTTTTACGTATATTGACTTAACCACAGATATGTCGCCATAGACCCACCAGCACATGGAGGTTAGGAATGTGGGGCTGGAAGTCAGAACTGCATACTGTAGTTCTAGAGGTCTGTCTTTAATCAATACACACCCTGTCTTTCAGGGTGGAAATAATGACTGCGTTTTTCATTGGACTTTCTCTGGACTCTAGACATTGTACCTAGTATAGTGCCAGCTATATAATAAAAGCCCCAGTGTTTCTTGAGAGACTAGCTGCTTTTGAAGGTTCAAGATACATGTTCCATTACCTAGAATATTACATAATACAAAGCAGTATCAGTGGTAGGCAAAAACACAAGAGAGGGCCTGGTCAAAGGGCAGAGACTGTTCATAGCCTTTCTGTCCAATGTTACTTGGAAGTTATGCTGTGTCTATAAATGACTCATCAATGAGAAAAGACAGAGACCTATGGGTACCCTCTACTCCCGATCAGGGCAAGGGCCACATCATAGGGACTCTTGAATATTTTTTAAATGACAATAAATAAAACTAGGTTAACAATTCACTTAGGATAAATGAAAAAATTAGAAACCTCATCCCTTAGAGAGTTTTTACTTTATCTGAGTGAGCTTGATTTGTACTGTTTCTCATGCTGGTGGAGATACTTATCTGTAGACTTCGGGTGATGGACTTTCAAGGTCATGGATACCAAATAGATTTAAATATTTCATATGTCTGCTTCGTTGTTGCCATGACACATGACAAAAGTGTTTTCTTGGAAAACAAGTCAGAAATTCACATCTGCTTTTATTTAGATGAAATTCATGACAAGCTTTGCTAACACAGATGCAGTTTTTCTATCTTTGACCTGATTTCTAACTCTGTTTTGTCCTGGGATCCATGACCTTTCTATAAATCATGGCAGTGAATTATATCCGTGGAAATCTATCCACTTGGAGAAAATAGGGTCTGGGTGTTCTCCATATTCTGACTCATGACTTGAGGTTAAGTGAAACTAGCATCTGAGGCTTTAATTCTCATCGCTTCTGCTTCTGCATCATTTGGGGAGGTGGTTCACCATGTATTTCTTAACTCTAACCTTTTCTTGTGTTTCATTTCTTTTGCTTCAAGTGCTAGAGGCTGCATGAGCTACTGGGGTAGTCAAGGAGGCTTAACCAGGGTTAAGGAAAACCTGTTTCCAGCTTTGGATCATGCCTTTCCTCTTTCTTTTCCTTTTGGACTGCCACCAAGCTTATTTTGTTGTTTTTACATAAAAGTACCTTTATTGTTTCTAAATATAAAAATCATATTCCTCTAAGAAGAAAAACATTAACTAGTCTTAAACTTAGAAGGAAGTAAAATATATTTCAAACCTGACTTCACTATAAAGCCATAGTTAATACCTTGATAAATGCATGAAGATGGGCAGATCTTTCCCTCTCTTTACCTATTCCTGAGTGTGTGAATTTGTGGGCACCTGAGGAGCTGTGTGTCCTTCATGTGTCTCAACCGGTCCCTACTCTGCTCCAACAATGGACTTCCTGTGCCTGTGGCTTCCAGCTGGGTGGGCCAACCAGAAGCTCCAAGGAGTCAGAAGGAGGGATGAGAGTGACAGCGGAAGATTTGTTCTTTAGTCCCCTCCCAGGTGGCTTGACAGAAGTAGTTGGTGTTCCTCTCTAAATCCTTTCTCAAGACAGACACTTCTAACCTCCGGATTCTGGTAACTCATCATCAGTAACTGCCGCTCATCAGTCCTTGGGGTGGGAAGAGCCACTGATGCTGATAGGCAAAAATTTACAAGGTCAGCAATCTAGTCCAGATGGCTCTCTTCTGCTTCTCTTCTTAGCAAAGACAACCGAAACTCCCTTAAACTTCCCACTCTGCCAGGTACTCACTCCCTAAGCCCTCTCCCTAAACTTACTCCCCCTTGCTTGCTGTGCACGTAGGAATGTTGCAGATACAGAAGCAGAAAGATATATATTGCTCCCTTTGCCTTTGTTCGGGGCTCAGACCTTGGGAGATTACTCCCCTCTGAGCTCGCCGGTGTAAAAATAAAACCTCAACACTCCAAGACCTCTGAGTGCCACTTGGTTGTTTCCAACAGTGATCCAGTTCAGGTTTTTCAGGTTTTTTTCGTAACAATGCTAGCCCCGGAGTAGGCACTCTAATGTTCTTATAGTGTGCTCACGCCTTTTGAAAGTCCCTTTACCAAACACTTCTCAAATCACCCTAATTTGAAAGTGCATCTGTTTCTTGTCCTAATGGACAACTCCCCTATGCAGCACACACACACACACACACACACACACACACACACACACACTCCTTATTTTACTGAAATGGGATGGTGCATGCTATTCAAACATTTTTTATTACACACCACAATTTGTTTTTCTAGTCTCATCTTGATGGATATTTAGATTATTTCATTTTTTCATACCATAAGCAATGAGGCAGGCCATTCACATCCTCACTTATATATTTTGCCATATTTTTTCAAGCTTACTGTATAGTAAATTTCTAACAGCAGTTTCTTTGTCAAAGGATGTGTGTATTTTTACATGGGATACTGTTAATTTTTTTCTTTTAGATTGTTGTACCAGTTTGGATCCTTCCTACAGAATGAATATTTCTGTTGCCTGCACATACTCGCCAGTATTGTACTTTCTCAATATTTTAATCTTTGCCAATCTGAAATATGAGAAATACCATTATCATTTAAATTTTTATTTCTTTAGTTATGAGCAGTATGGAACATGCTAATTTAGCTATTTGTTTATCTTTTCCTGGGAAAGCCCTATTTCCACACTTTGCCCAGATCTATGATGATATTTATGTTCAAGACAGAGTAATGTCTCTAGTGGAAATAACCTTAAAGTCTTCCTGACTTTATCCTAACAGATGTTTTTAAATTCATATTAAGCCACTGTACTTTTTCTTTAGGTTCCTAAGTTGTGTTTTCCTAACATGAGTGGTAGAGGCTACCTTGCTCAGATTGTATACCTGAGCAGATTATATGATGACTTCATCTTTAAATATTAGCCATATCAGGCTTCAGGCATTTGTCTTGCATTTTTTGATCTGTTCTTTGCACTTCCAAAGTGAGATATAATGGACATAGTTTGTCACTATCTTTCATTGCTCCAATGAGGTCATTTTAGAGGTATAGCTGCACAGTAAAAGCAAGGAGGAGCATAGAATATACATCTAAACATGTGAACAGTGAAGTCAATATTTTTTTCAAATTATTCAAAGATACCTAAAAATGTGTACAAAACCATACGGTTTTCATCAGTCCAGGTAGATTTGAATTGTATCTAGGTTTGCCTATGAAGTAAGTAATGGGCTGGAGCACAGGGAATCACATTATGCCTTTACCTATGCTTAGAGCTTTATTGGAAAGAAAGATCAAGTACATAGAAGAATGTTAGGGAAGAGTTAAGAAGAGCTGGTTAGTGATGAATTCATTATATGCTGATTAAAAGTTGACTTAAACATTAAACACACACACACACACACACACACACACACACACAGTGATTATGGGTTCTCCATTTTATACAGAGAATTTCATCCTAGCATTACTAACTGTTCTATTCTACCTCACTGGTCCCCTTAGCAATCGTGTTGCTCCTAGAGGGCTAGCTATGGCCCTCTGGGTAGAATAGTGGTGTCTTCCTCAGTGGGAAAGAAGATTAGGAACTGAGGTCAGTTGGATAACAGTTGGAGTTAGCAGGCCTATGAAGGACTGCTGAGTCACTGTCTTATTTACAGTCAAGTTGTTCCCTTCAATGTTCCTAGTGATTCTCTGGGATGAGAACTGCCATCTCCATGTTTTGAAGTTAAGCAATGTCATCAGGATCACATGGAATAAGGAATGTGGTGTTGGATTTGAACCTAGGCCTTTCAGATTCCAAACTCCATGATATTCCCTCTGGAACAATACTCTTCAAACTCTCTATATTCCAGGGCATTTTTTTTTTATTTTGTTTCTTTTTGTCTTTTTTTTGTCACAGACCAATACATGATCTAATTATGCATAATTTGTATGAACCTCCTGCAGTGTGAAAAATCATCGTGCAAATTCAAGGACATCCAGATTGGTCTATGCCCTGTTCAGTGAGAAGAGTCCACTAACGAGAGGCTTAGATGTCATGACAAAGTCAAATTAGTAGCCAAGTTTTTAGGACTTGTAATCTATGTCCTTACTACATTCTGATAATACCTTGCAGAGAAGTCCCAGGCTGCAGACCGTGATGTTGCGTTGTGCTGCTAAGTACTACTAAAATATAGTCATAGAACATAGGAACACTGCTAAAGCCTAATTTATCATCTATTTTATATAAAAAAACAACAACATTATTATTGAATTAGAAGTATGGAAGTCAAAATTCTGCCTTTATGGGGAAGTAAACCTAATGCAAAATGGTCATTCAAAGCTTTTGTAGGAATAAATTACACCCTGAGGAATGTGTTGATAAGTAAGAAACATGGAAAGCCATTGTGTGTTCTCCATTAGGCAGAGGAAAACTAATTTCACAGCTTGTTGTAGCTGAATGTTTGGCATTTGTTATGTTTATTCTTATTCTGTGTTGTGGATGTTTAATCTTTCCCTTGGAAAATTACTTTTTATTTAATGAGTTACTTTGCTCAGTCCATTTGTAAATAAAGCAACCATACTTAAATAATCCAGATTCCTGTGGTTCTCATTTTACATCTGATTTCCTCCTTGGCTGAATGGCCAGTCTACAGGGCTTGATTATATCCCCAAATTATGTTGCCAGGAATACTCCACAGAGTCGTTCCTATGGACACTATATTAAGCATTAATAATTCAATAATTCTGGCACAATCACACCACCCCAAAGTGTGCTTATCTGGAAGACATTCTTCCATGAAGAACCTAAAAAAATCACTCTCACATCAGCATTAGTGGTATGGGAAGGATCCCTGGGTATTTAAAGAAATGCCTTTAATTCATTAGAAATATATTTTAATATTTATCTCCCAATTATCTCTCTTCAATACATTCTGACTGAGACAATATGCCTGTATTGTAATATGTTCCCATTTAAATATTAATTTGTCTTGAAAACATTTCTTCTTTTGTGAGTTTTTCTGTCAGCTGTAAAGACCAATAGAGGGAGGGGTCTATATAACAGCATATCCTTATTAAGATAAGATCTAATATCCATAAATAGTGTAATAATTGCTCCTCTTGGTGATCAGAGCCATTATTTTTATCCACTGTGAAAGTTCTGAATTTGGAGGGTAGAGATGCTGTTAGCCATTGTTTCTGAAGAAAAAGAAATGAAATATTTTGAATTTCTCTAAATCATCATTTGGAATAATGAGATACTTAAAAAGTAGTAAATAAAAATGTCTGAAAAGATCATCTACTTGGTTAAATGATAGGGGAAAATACTAAAAAAAAATAGTAATAAAGGGAAAATACTCAAACTTAATCCAATGCCACATATTCTTCATAAGAGAAATGCTGTGGTCCTGGTCCTGTGTGGGATACACCTCATTTTAGTCGTTGGCACCCTGGAGTTGTGGCCTTAGATGGTTGGGAACCACATCTCTTTGAATGATTTTGCACAACCAATCAGAGTTATGAAAGCTACTTTCCCCACTGATTCCTACTATGTGTAGAAACAATTTGTATCTAACTGTTAGATCTGTATTTGTTTCCTAGGGCTGCAATAACAAAGTACCATAAATCAGGTGGCTTCAAACAACAGACATTTATTCTTTCACAGTTCTGGAGGCTACAAGTTCGAAATTAAGGTGTCAGCAGGGCCCTGCTCCCTCTGAAGCCTGTAGAGAATCCTTCCTTGCTTTAGCCCAGCTTCTGATGGCTTGCCAAAAATCTCTAGTAGTTCTTGGCTGGCAGCTGCATTGGTCTGATCTCTGCCTTCATTGCAGTAGGGCATTCTGTGGCCATTGTCTCCTGAGAACATCAGTCACAGTGGGTTAGGGCCCACCCTACTGCAGTATGACATCATCTTAACTAATTACATCCGCAACTACCCTATTTTCAAATAAGGTCACATTCTGAAGTAATGAGGATTAGAACGTTAACGTTATCTTTTTTAGGGGACACAATTCAATCCATAACATCTGAATGACATTTTTGTCATTTCAGATGAATATTCTGGCTAAAGTATTTTTTTACTGTCAAGTAAGAATTTGTTGAAGTGTGTAGAATTTCCTGAACGCCAGATTCTCTCACACACTCACACACACACGCACACACACACACACTCTCTCTCTCTCTCTCTCTCTCTCTCTCTCTCTCTCTCTCTCTCTCTCTCTCTCTCTCTCTCTCTCTCCCTCTCTCATCACAGCATTACCAACCTATGCATTCTGATTTCTTCTATTCATAAATCATAAATGGCCTTGATAAAGCTTGGGTGATCCTCCCAAGGTGAAATCTGGAGCTGCGGTTTGGGACAGAGCTTCCACTGCATGCTGTCTACATTCTGAGCACGGTGCTAGCCACATTCATCATCCTGTTTCATTCTTACAAAAACACAAGATAGTAAAAATAATCAAATTCTGTAGATGAGGAAAACATGATCTAGAAATAATAAATTACCTTGTCGTAGAGAGTTTTATGGATAAGCCCATATTCAGACTCTCCCACACAACCTCCTAATTCTATGGGATGAGAGAGAAAATGGAAAGAGAAGTGGAAGAAATTATACTTAACAGGAAAGGTAGTTTCTTTTTGGCCAAGTTTGCAGGACCGTATCCCACCTCAGCAAGGATGTTGCCACAGCACAGCAAGCATAACATTTTCTTAATTTATTATTGAAATGTGTTGGTAACTTTTATTTACATAGTAACAAATTGATGTAATTTAACTTCTAATATCAGAATGGAACAAGGTTAATTGAGGTCCCAGAGCACATATAAAGAGTTAAAGACTTAAACACCAAAAACATTTACTGCACCCAAAGCAATGAACATATAGCAGAATGTGATGGGATAATGATTGCTGCATAATTACAGCTGTGTACTAGTAATTATTTCAACAAGCCTTGTTGACCATCTAATCAGAAACCATCAATATGTCAGAAGTTGATTGCACTGTATGGCTTTCATAGTAAGCCAGCTGATGCCACCATCTTTATAATTATTACTGTGGCTGTAGTAACAGATCAACATAGCCCTTGATCTCCAAATACTTGGTCCTCCACCTAGCCTCATGGCAGGCTACATGCACATATTTCACGCTGTCACATACTCTGGATTAATTATTCCCATTTCTTGGCAGTGAAAGGGTTTTCTGTGCATTTCTCAAATACACGAGCAACCCAAACCCAGAATCCCATGTAAGGGTTTGCTTATCAGGGCCACCTCTGGCACCATTTACTATATTTTGTCATTATTGTAGCAGTTAACAGCCTACTCAAAGTAGGTCATTTGAAAAAGCTGTTTGCAAAGCTGTGGTCATGGTGTAGGGAGACCACAGGTGTGTTGCAACACCCGGGACTAGAAATAGTGGAATATCACATGCACTCCCAGGCTTAAGAGCAAGGGTAAGGAGTATTTAACAGCATGGCAAGTAACAGAGCTGTGCACAGGCCACATAACAGATTTGGCAATCTTTAGTGAAGGCATACAAGAGCTCACGCAGAATGCAACAGGAAAGTAGGGAAATAAATGCTGTGACCTCACTCTCCTCTTCCCCTCCTAGCTCTTGTTGGCCAAACCCAGCCCAAAGCTAGGGGTCAAAGGATGCATTTCAAGTCAGCCACCTGTGGCACAGAACAGGGTAGGAAAGACAGAAGACGGAGCTTCAGGGCCAAAAGGAAGATGCACAGCGCACACCTCCCAACAAGATAAAGCGTCTGCACTGATATCAGCGGGAGTCACGGACATGGACTAAAGGGAAGCATTTGCTGTCCCCTGTCAGATTTCTCCCAAGTTTAGACCTTAACAACAGCCACAGAATTGACTCCAAGTGATACTGGTAAGATTGCTCACACTCTCTTTCTTCTACCAACATGCCCACCAGCAAGCTTTAAGGGAGGCCAACTTGCAATGTTGCCCAGGGCAGAGATTTTAAAGTATCTCTGAGCTACTAGGGCTCCTGGTAAGCCCTCCAGTCCATCTTCTTGGACCCTTCCCCACTAGCATTTTTTATCTGACATTAACAAATTGGCTACAAGACCAATCCCAAGAAAGTGATGATTCACCTTGACTCAGAGCCCAGCAGGACTTACCACATAGGGTCTTACCTTCCCATTTATCTATTCACCCAGGAGGGTACCCAGACCCTTACCCCAATATGGCTTTGCAGAGGGTTTGGGGTTGCTCTGATTCACTTTCCATCCTTCTGCTACTTCACGGTACCTTTCTCGCTTGCCTTCTGGGACACCTGCTTTGTCATCAGTACAAATCCTTGTATCTTCCCCTAAGCACACTGCCATTACTTAAAAACCTTTCAAGAGTGACTCCGTTTTCTCATAATCCTAATGCATCTCAGGGATTAGAGGTAAGAGTAGATATATTTCTTCATCCTTGCTTATGCTTCCAGACCCTTCTTTATTTTGTTCCCTCTCCCACAAAAATGCTCATTAGAAGCACCTGCCATTAGGTACACCTCACTGATACTATCAGCCATCTCTCATTAATGCAGATGCATATTAACCTCTGTGTCATGCCCAGTAGAGAGTTTAGTACCTGTTTTGCTGACCTTATGTCTACCTTGCTGCTGTTATTATGTCTGACTTTAATATTTAGCACTTTGCCTCTCAGTTCTTTAATCTCCTCCGTTCCAATCACCTTTTCCTGCTGTCATAACTAGACTCTTTATCACTGATTGCTACATTATTTTCAGTATATCAGTTGTGCCAATTTCAAGTATATTGCTCTCCAACTAACCCTTTCTGTATTTCCAGCTCATTTTCTCTAATACTTTTATTCCTATAATTCTTCAGCTTCACGAGCGCTCAGTCCATTTATCTACTGTGCCAGTTTCCTGATATTTTGCATCCTCTATCCCAGCACTGTAGTTATGTCTAGGTGTATGCTCTCATCTGCCTTGCCCCTCTGTCCTCTCACCATACATGTGTAATCTTTACCCTGTTGAACATGATTCTCTACATTGACACTATACCTCTATCCAAACATCCAAATGTAACTAGGTTAGAATATACAGCATGCTCATAGATACCCTTTAAATGTATGACCACAAATCTTAAGAGGATTCTCAGCACTGCCAAGCAGTCCTACCATTTTATCTCAGCGAAATCAGGTTTCCACTCTGTAAGACTACTACTTCACACACTCTCTCCTCCCTTCAAAGGCCGAACATCCTCTCTTTCTCTCTGAACACCAGCTATGTCTCTGGATCTTTTTAAAGAAAATATTGAAACAATCAGAAAACATTTTCCCCTTAAATCAACATCTGACCTGCATCTGCACTCATACAGTCTGCCCTTCATGGTGTGATTATTGGAGTGTTGGAGTGTTCAGCTACCGAAGTCCAACTCCTTTATCTGTGCATTGAATTCTATCTCCTCTTGCCTACTCAAAAATATTGCTTCCATAATCATTTCCCCTCCATTCTTCATTGTAAATGTTTCCTGCTTTCCTAGACTTTAAAGAAACAATACTTTTCTGTGATTTTTTACCTCCCGGTAACTACTGCTCCTCCCCTTTGCTCCTTTTTGTAATAAAATAACCTCAAAGAGAGTTCTTGAGGTTCGCTATCTCCATTCCCTTACCTCTCTTGCCCTCTTGAGTCTGTGCTAGCCAAGCTTTCTGCCATATCCCTGCACTTACACTTTCCTTGTCAACAGCCATGACACTCTCTACAATGCTAAATTCAATGATCATTTCATAATCTCATCATATGTAACCTCTCACCTGCATCTGACCTTCTTTGAAATTGTTTCACCGCTTGCCGCCTAAGACAACAGGCTCTCCTGGATTTCCTCTGACTCCTCAGGATCTTCTTTCTTGACCTCTTATTGCTGTACTCCCCAGAGATCCCATCCTCAGACCTCTCCTTTCATTGACCCAAATTTATTCTTCAGATTATTTCACCAATTTTCACAGCTTTAAACACCATGTAGTCACTGATGATTTTTAGATATGTGCGCTACCAACCCACATCTCTAGAATGCATATCCAAAACACAATGTGTATTCCTTCCTAGCTCATCCACTAAACTGCTCCCTACCAGGCCACCCCGAGGCACTGGCAGAAAACAGTACCATCTAGTTGTCCAGGCCAAATTCTGCCTTCTCCCAGAACCCAGATTTAAACTATTAGCATTTCCTGTTAGATGTAGCTTAAACATTCCCAGAGAGGCCACTTTACTGACATTTCTATGTCCTTCAGCTGGTAAAATCTACCATGCTCTCTCACCTGGACTACTGAAGTACAGAGTTCCCTGATATTTCTACTTTTACTCCTTGTTCTTGAAACTCTCCACCCAGCAGTTCGAATAATCTTAAAATGTCTATCAGAGCTTGTGGCTTTTCTATTCCAACTTCCCAAGAGTTTCCAATTGCATTTATGGCTGAAATGTAAATAAATACCTTACCACAACTGCCAATTCTACCTTCAACCACTCTTCTCAGGCTCACTGTGCTCTTTGGACTTTTTGCCATTTGTGGTCATACAGAGTTCTTTCCCGCCTCATAGACTCTGATTTGCCATTCCCTTGCTTGGCAACAGTCTCTCTTAGGTATTCACTTGACTTTCTGCCTTTATTCAGAACACTGCTCAAATATTACTCTTCAAAGAGACTTTCCCAAGCCACCCCTTCTAAAATAGAGCCATCTTCTCAACTGATAAAAACTAAAATCGAGGATGTTTTTGTTATGTTCTTAACCTAAGGAATAATTACTCTCAGTTCTTACTATCTAAGAAAAGTAAGGCAACAAGGATCATGATACTGAAGTAGAATAATGATGCTTATTCTGAGAAGTTGAAATCAATTTTATATCGTTTGTCATACTTCATTTCACTGCAAGATCAACCAAGGGGCATGTATTATAATATTTACATAATCATACAGAGCACTATAATTTTAAAAATTAAGACTGTGCTATATATTTTGTGGAGTCAAAGTTTTATAGGAGAAGTAAAATATGATAACTCCAGCTTCAGTTATTGTGACACTGAATCTACGTAGCCATTGATTTAAATTTTGTGCTTGCAGGTCCAAGTCATGCTTCAAAGGAGTAGAATATTTTCTTTGGGTCTTAGTTTTACTTACAAAGGCAATCAAAAAACTGAAGCATTTATGAGTGGATTAGAAGTATCAAGCATCAGTCATTGTCAGAATCTTATCAAGCAGGAAACTAATTCCCTCAAAACATATTTTTGCTGAAATACTATTAGAATTGAGTCTTATATCAAAATAGCAGACATGAAAAATATGCCCATTTTTGAAACTGCAGGAATACAAGCAATGTGGCTTACTCTGCAGTTGAACTAAACATTGATTCAACTGCCAGATGCAAGGTTCACTTAATCTGGGGATGCTTAATGAAAAATAATGAGGCTATTACTATTTTAGCTTTGCCTCCAATCCAATAAATAGAGTATTATTTTCCACTGTCAGGTGTCTCATTATTAGATCACTAACATTTTCAAAACCATTTCTGCATGAAGATGAGGTTAAAGCAATAATACATACATAACCACAAAACTTTCCAGTTTGAATATATGAGGGACAATAATGAAAGTTTATCAGAAGCATTATCTTCCATTTTGATGCCATTTTGACTCTACATAGTCATACTTATTATAAAAAAAACCCTGCTCTTTAAAAGGAGAAATAAAAATACACACAACCCATATCAGATGTCCATGAGTATAAAACAAGGAAAATAGATTTTGGAAATATAATGCCCCAGGAAGCTCTAAGCTAGGGAAATGAAGAGTGGTCTCAGTAGGTAAGAATGTATATTTGAATCATTGTGTATTTGGAGAAAACATTATCCAACACAAATCTCTGAGACAAAACTTCATTAAATCTATTATTTTAATTTTTATCAATCAGAGATTTGGGACTAAGGCTCTCTTCTTGTAGATCTGAGACTAGGAATGATCACTGTAATTAATGACTCTCTATGCCGTGTGCTCCTGTTCTGTCCTTTACTTTGTCCAGAACATGCTGGGCACATGTTATGCACTCAACAACTTGTTGATCACCTTATATTTTGCCACCCAAATAAATTTCAGCCATGAAAGATGCTCAAGTAGATCACCTACTCAATCTAGCAGTTCACAAAGCATTAGTAACACATTAGGATATTTTATATGGTATGCTGACCAACTATTTTTGTTTCATAGATGAAATTTTCATATATTTTGAAATGTATTAAATACTCCTCAATCTTCTTATGTGGATATTAAATTTATGTATATTTATTATGTATCAAAATTGGTCATTTAAAAACAATGTATTAAAGATTATACTAGCATGCATGAATGGCACAAATATTATTTTCCCTCTCTTTATTGTACCAGTGTTGGCTAGTGTTGAATTATATTCAAATCAATTCATTTGTGAGCTCCTCATAATTGTAAATGATTGTGCTAAAGGCAAAGTTGTACTGACACTCAAAGAGTATAGAGTCGAAGATAGAAAAAGAGTTAAGAATATATTTGAGTATATCAAGAGTTCTAAGAGATGACCACACACAGTTCTCTGGTAGTTCAGCAGAACTAGAAATCACATACAAACAGAGGATCTTAAGAAAGGCTTTATGGGAGAAATAGCAATGAAGGGAAACTGGAAACATAGATTCTCACCATTTAGGGTGAGATGAGAAAGCTATATTCCAGGCAGTAGATGGTGTAAACAAAGCAGTTGGAGTCATTCTCATGGAGGGGAAATCATCTTTATAAAATACAGTGGGGTCAAGGGAGATTAAATGTAGCTAGATTTCTAGAGAAGGCCAAAGAAATGACAATTCACTTATTAGAATGGAATTTTTCTTAACTGAGGTTTTGCACTGACCTTCCTTTACTTATTTGGGATCTCATCTTTGACTACAGAGGCATTTTTTTTAATGAATGACTTATTTGAAATCTATACTTGGAAATGTCATATTTTCTAAGACTCAATAGGGATTTACTATAGTTTTAAAGATCAATTTCTAGATGAAAGGGTTTTATATATAAAACTTAATCCCTTGACATATTACACAAAGACAAAAATTCTTTAGTATTCATGATGCTTATTTCTAGTTCTGAAATTCCTATTTTCCAGGATGGCTTCCTTAATCAGACTATATGGTAAATGGATTCAGTTCCTCACCAAGCAATTTTTAATTACAGGTGTGTTAAGAAAACTCTTCTTAATATTTAGCTCCAAGTTTATACCAGAGATGCTTGATAATGAACTGCCAATTGATGGATTGATTTTTTACTTTGGGGTCATTTTTCTATGACAGTATCCTGGGTAGGCAGGGAGATTATGCAGATTCTAAACTACATTGCCATCAATTAATAATAGTTTAATCTGTTTGTAATAGTCTCTTATTAATGTGATACATTGGATATACTGAGGGTATAGATTTTCCAAGAAAATGTATTGATGAATTGAAATTCTCATGCCATTTCTCCTACATACCTACTAATAGCTGAAGTCATCAGGCAATGATGCTGGAACTTGTTCTACAAAGCTTGAAATATTGAGTAGAATTGATGAACTCAAAATAATCACTTTGCTGCTGGTTATCCTGAGACTACACTCTTACCCAAATTGTGTTTCAGAGAGCACCAGTTCTTGGCAATGTTAATCAGAATTTCAAACACTTTGGGGCAAATACTGTGTGTACACAATATTTTTCTTTTACAGATTCTGAACACAATTAACACTTAAGGAACTGAGAATTTCTAATGTTTATTATATCATTACTTATTTCACATATACAGGGGAAGGAAGATATTAAACATTCTGTCTTCCCCTAATGAAGTTTTATAGCTATATTATTATTATTTTTAATTTATGCCCCCCATCCCTTAAGCCAATTTGTGAAGGATTACATAATAACATATGTAATTGCTAGCATCTTTTCATTCATCCTAAGATTTAGAAATCAGTCAACAGGAAAAATAGGCAGAAAAACAAAATCTAAGTGTAAAAGTAGGTGCTTGTTTTGAGAACACACATCTTTTAAATAATCTTTATACTCTTTCAAAAACAGGACTAGTTTAAGGTAAAATATGAGTTAGAAATTTAGGAAGGATACTGGGAAATGAAAATGCAAAAAAAGTGAGTCTACTAATTACCGAGAGTAGTTTAAAATGATATTGTCTAATTTTCTACTTTTTTGTAAGGAAGGAAGGAATGTATGAGTATATATTTGATTCCCCTTGTTTTTGCACAAAGAAAAACTAAAAATATACACACATAACTAGTAAAGTTGTTACTTGTAGAGTGTCTTGGGCAGGACAGTGGAAAGGGATGAGGGAACAAAACTTGTGAAGCATAGATTTTATTGTACTTTGATATTTGAGTCACATGAATATTTCAAATTAAGCTTAAAAAATAAAACACTTGCATTTTCAAATGCAAGCAGAGTTTCCTTAGTTACTCATGAGAGAGAGTTCAAAACTGAAATTTATATTGGTACATCAGTGTTCAGAATTTCTTTTCTGCATGGCTAAGAAAGCAATATGTAAAGAAAGGGAAAGAAAAGAGAAGAAACTGGTACAGTGTTTGTGAGGCTAACATTACTAATTTGAGGAGTATGTGAATATAAATTTCTGTTGAATATATGAGAGTTTGCAGTGGTTTACTGTGAATGGACAGTCACACACAGGCATAGTAGACAGACACCATGAACAGAAAACAGGGAATACAGTGAATAATGGGGACAGATGGATGGAAACTATTCCCCTTCTTCAAACATTTGGGCAATTAAAATTTTGAACCAATGTAGCCTTTAAAGATTCTGATGTAAAAGATGAGTGTTTTTTCCAAGGGGAAAAACACACATATGCACTTACACAAAGTTATGCATACAATTTAGAACTTAACACTGAAGTCCATGGATCTTGGGGAACAAGCCTCCATATTTTAATAGGTATAAGTAGACACTCGAAACCAAAGATAACTTGGATCAGTTCTCAGCTCTGCCACTGATGGCTAAGTGTCCTTGGAAAAATTACTTAATCTCTCCAATCCTCAATCTCCTCATCTATAAATGGAGTTGTTGACCCTTATGTTAGTAGCATAAAGGAAACATTTAAAAAATATTAAATATTATTATTATTACTAGATGGTGGCTGTCAAAATAGAGTTAGGAATTCCATGGCTGAGAGACGACAGTTTGCCAGATCACATCAGAATAGCTGGTATGTCCTGCTTCAACAATTCGGGAACAAACTGGGATTCATTTTGATATTCAGATGTAAGTGCTCTGAATGCCACAGAATGTTTCCCCAAGCAGATATCTTTCCTCTAGTAATAATAACAGGGAAACTAGATAACATCCTGAATCCAATGGTTAGTTAGGCCTGGCTTCACTTGTTTCCGGGAGAGGAAACTGGAGATTTCACTTTGTCAGGGAAGGAATTCCATGTTCTGGGGCTTTGCTTCTCTTACAGTCTTATCGTGTGATTGATTCTCTTACTACCTAATTGTATTTTTGAGACAAAGTCAGCTTTGAAAGCCTGGAAGTCGTTTCTAAGTGTGCAAAGAACAGTTTAGGTTGAGAACATTTGTTGACTCAGTGCTATTTTGAATGTTATAAAAATATATGATTATATGAAATCATGTTCTTTTGTGTCACTGGTAGTTTCCTATAGGGTGTAGTACCGCAGAACAGTGTGCTAAACTGTCCTTTATGTGACGGGGAGAGAAGGAACTAAAATCATATCCCTTTGGAATAATGTGAAGATTAATCAAAAAGTTGTCCACTTTCCCTGATATTTTGAAATGTCAGGGGATTTTTCTCACGTTAAGATAATAGCAGTTTCTAACAAAGCAAAGACTTAGAAAAGCCTGGGAAGCATTAGTTTATCCGTACCTTTGCAGTCTTTGGCCCACTTTGTATAATTATATAAAGGGAAAAGAAAATAAGTTGATAAATCAAGCCCAGCACAAACTTGAGCCTTTGCTTCCTGTTTGCCATCACACTAGGAATTTCACTCTCATTGTCACCTCAGTGTCATCCTACCTCCTTAATGGTTTGTGGAGATGAGTGAAGAATGATGAAACTCAATATTTAATGGCTTCAGTGATGAGGATTGTTGAATGGCTATGTAGCTGATGCAAAGGACATGAATAATAAGCCTACTTCCATTCATTTTCTGTTCTGTCACACTATCGGTCTTTTTTAAAAATGGTTTGAGATTTAAATGACAAGTAACAAATTGATGACATGTACTCCTGACTAATTAGATGAAGCCCTCATTCTATATGGCTCTTGACCTTTAATAGCCATAATGATGTCAGCATCATATCAATGACCTGCTATTAGGCATTTAAAGTGTCCACTTCATAGTCACTGAAATAGCAATTAGGAGGAAAGGAGTTAATGACAAGAATGTTTAGCCAGTGCTGTTTCAATGACATAAACCTTACAAGTCTATCCATCATCATCTCTATCCTTCCTGCAAATGGCTTTTTTACATATCAGTTCACTCTTTCAAAAACTTAGTGACCTTCTAATTCCACTTTACTCAGTTAGTTCTGCCTGGTAACAATCATGTCTGATGTTCTTTTTAGGATGCATTTCAAAGATTTGCTATACAGATGGGCTTCCTCATAAAACAGTGGCCCTCAGTGCAGTGGTAGCCACTCTGAGGTTACCAGACTTAGCTGAGAAGGTTATTCTCTCAATCTGATCTTTTTCCTCAGACAAAGCCTTTTAGCCCAATTTTTATAATCTGAGGCCTCAATATATTTGTTTAATCCAAGATTCCAGGCTCCTGAATTTATTGGTCTTTCCTTTCTGCCCACATCCCTGTCAGTCCTCTGCTAGCTGATCTTTGGCATAGAATACTTTGCTAAGTACTCCTGTAGCACCTAATCCACATTACTAAGGGTCTGGTTTCAACTTCTTCCCCAGCACAATTATTGAAGAAGGAGGAACGTGGTCTGCCTTCCAATCTACCATAAGCAAAGTCTTATCAAATGTTTTGCTTCTGTATAGCACGAATCATCATCTTTACCATCTCCAATATTAGTTATTTTTCACTAGGCCGATGTTGTATATTTTAGATTAGATTATTACCATAGCGCTCCATTTTCAGTACCAATTTTTCTTGTCAGGTTAGATTAGGCTGTGTGAGATAACAACTGAAGATTCAGAGACTAAACACATGAAAATTGTATTATGTGTTTGCTCCATGCTACTCCATGTCAAAAAATAGGTTGGTGTTTGGGGTAAACTGAGTTCTGCCATGTCACAATCGTGACACAGTCTGAAGCATTAGCTTCTTAGGGATTCTCACAGACACACAGAACATGGAGAACCGACAAGACTCTCCTGCTCCTCAGCCCATAAAGGATACTTGTCACTTCTGCTCATGGTCCATTGGTCAGGACCAGTCCCTGGGCCCTGTGTATCTGAAAGAAGGCTGAGCTCTGTAGGGCTGTTCACCGAGTAGTAAAAACCTGCTACAGTACAGGTAAGACCAGCTACTTTGTAACTTTTTCATATGTTTCCTTTGACCTTCCTAGTTCTCATTAGGTGATTATAGCTCCTTCAATATTTCATTAAAAATTCTATCTGAATTTTCGAACTTCCTTGTAAGCCTCTGAAATTCAATAGAGAGTAAAATTCTCTCATTGATTAAAGTCTAAGCCTCATCACTGTGGCCATTTTTAGAAGGTTTTGACATCTATAGCTATGTAAGAAAATAACTGGTAAAAGACAAGATGTTAGATATATGCAGATTAAAAAAATATGGGGCAATAGATTCAAAGCCCTGAAGCTCTGAAATGACAGCAGCTGGAATAGATCACACTCTGAAATGTGAACAGAAAAAACTGCATATTGAGAATGGTCCCTGATGTTTCATGTGAATAATAGATTACAATGTCTTTTTTAAAAGCTTTAAACTTTTGCCTGTCAACTAGAAACACTCAAGTCAAATATTAAAGATATAGCCACTTCTATAATCCATATGTAATTAATAATTATGAAATATATTACAGTCATACACATGCTATAGATAAATACTGACCAGTTCACATTGGCATACCAATCTAAATCTGGAAAACAAATCTTATCAGAGAGGGAAAGATATTCATGATACTACGGCCCAGAGCTGGACAATGACTGAATTTGTTGCCAAAGTTCAATTATTTTAGAGATTAACGTGGAAGGAGCACAATGAAAGTTTTAATATTCAGCAGCTTTGAAGAATGAAGTGCTCAAAATGATCAAGTATTCTGCTTAATATGTCCATCATGGGTATCATGTGTAGAATATCTTTTTTTTTTTAATTAGGGTATGATAAAGTCTGATTTTTCATTTCAGTAACATTAAATGATTCAGTATTTCTTTGATGATTCAAAAGACTCTTGAGGATCTTGCAGACTCCACACAGTAAACATTGGTCATCATTGTTCTGAAGATTTAGATAAATGCTGATTAACAGATAATTCCAGTTAATATAAGGTATCAATGTTCTTGGCATAATGCAGACCACAGTGCTCATTCTAATCTCGGTTTTTACTCAGAGGATATCATTAAGCAATGTATCCTTTCTGAGAAACTTTCCTTGTCATTATAATTAACTACTATCTATGTGATTATCTAGACTATCCTTTGCCGGAGTAAATCTCATGCTTACATTACATTAGAATAACACTTAGATTCTTAATCTTTTATTATTAATTTATTGTGTCTTGTTCTATGTAAACTACCCCAGATATCTTCTTGGACCAGGAAATGAGCAGTCAAGTTTAGCAGATTCAGTTCAGTGGTTCTGAAACTGTTGAAATTCATAACACCTAAGATCATCTGTGTTCTGACTTGTATCTATATCTCCAGTCCTTATCTAAACACACTCCCTGATTAAAGAAATGAGACAGAGTTTTACTCTTAACATATTCCATGCTTCTTCACAGTCACTCCTTTATTCTCATGTACTTCCCTTCAACTGGATTTCTCCCTTTCCTTCCTCAGTCTTCTCCAGCCCATGAAATCCTTTCAAGGTCAATTTCTAACATCAGGTCCTCCAAGATCTTCCTCAAATTGGGTTGTTGAATGCATGTAGAGTTCCACCTACAGAGTTAAGGTGTGAAATAGCAAGGTGAACAAGACAGGTCCTTTTCTCAGGGAAAATGATGGTGTGGTGGTTGACACTCACACAGAGATAATTTCAGTATAAGGTGGTGAGTCCAGTGGTACAAGTGTGTGAACACATTACCCATTACTTATTTGAACCCCCAAAACATGTTGCTGATATCCTTCTTCAGCAATCATCTTATTCAGTAATAAAATACAATGGAAAGAGAAACAAACTGAATTTCAATCCAAAATTTTTCACTTACTTGTGACATTGAACCAAATACTTACATAGGTAGCTTTAAAAAAAAATTCTAATTGTGGTAAAATGCATTTAACATAAAATTTACCATCTTAAAAATTATTAAGTGTCCGATTTAGTAATGTTACGTACATTCACATTATTCAACCATTCTCCAGAACACTTTCAGTCTTACAACCTCAGTATATTTTTAACAAAGGAAGTAATAACAGTTACAGATTTGTCCAGGATTTCATAAGATAACATATAGAAAATACCTGGTTCAGAACCTGGCACATAAATAATGTTCAAATGACAGCTTTATTATTTTTTTCTCTGTAATGAGATGATGTGTCATCTTGGTGGCCCTATCTCTAATACAGATCTAAGTCACTTTGTCTGATGTATTTGTAACATCTGCCTTGTAGGTAATCTAAGAGGATGACTAAATAGATGATTGTGTAAAGAGAAGAGCAGATGGATAATTAAAGGTAGGGATTTGAAGAATACTCAAAGCAGATGCCCCAAATCAGAAGTGTTACCAATAAAAGACACCAATGAGAAATACATTAGAAGAAAGAGCATATTGCACAGATTTTGAAACTGAAGCATGATGAATTAAAGGCAGCAGTAAACCCAGGTCTCCTTTTACTATTGTACCTACCCCAAAACAAATACACAGAAACACACCACATCATTAAATCACAGGCAGCTGAGGAGTTAAACAAGGTAACAGTGATATCAATATACAAATGCTGCTCTGCTTATTTCTGAAGATATCTCATCCCTGCCTCTGAAAATTTAAATTTTGTATTACGAAAAAAGTCACAATCTTTACTTTTATATTTTTTACACATTATTATTAAAGACATCTAAAAGGAATGCTAATAATCACTACCATTTCTTCTCTCAGAATGTTATTAAGTATAAAAGAAACAGCAAACACAAGTAATTAATTCTTCCTCTTCCTACCTTAATAATGCCATCGAAATCAAAGCAGAGAAACACTTTTAGGAAATCTCTCGACTTAAAATGCTTCACAGAACTCCAAATAAGACTTACACATGAAGGCTATTCAACTTCTGCCCAAATTATTTAATTGTATCTCAGACACTTGGTGTATTAAAAAATGTAACGAGAAGGTGGAAATGTATCATAAAAATCAGCATTTTAAAGATATCCCTAGCTCAGAATAAATGAAGGGGACTGGGAACCAATTACACTTGGGTATGTAATTTGAATAAATGAAAATGCCAGAATGATTGAAGCTTATATATTCAGGATGATAGAATGAGTCTGATAGTGGGTGACTGTATTTTAATAATATGAATACAAGAGAACGACAACAAAAAAAGAATAGAGAAAGAAGGATAAAAGTTACTAGTGCCTTAAATATTTGAAATGAAGTATTGGTGTGCAATTACGCAAAAGATGCTATGAATGAAAAAGCTGGGATTGCCTATGATGGATAACAGGAAGTCCACTTGAATTTGCTGGGCTAACACAGAAACAATCTAGAAATGAAAATGGCACTTTTTAAGTCACTTTTTAAAGGAGATATAGTGATACATTAGTATCATGAACAATAGCTTAATTAGTATCATGAAGGTAGGCAATAATGTATTATGGAGCTAATGGGCCAGTTCCTGCAAAATTGAAAAATGATAATCCCCTTTGTATTTATTTTTTATTTTTATCTCCCGAAATTTACAATAAGGCTTCATTGGCAATATCTTATACACACACTCCAAAATGTCTAGTACTCACAGGCACATATATATGACATGTAGTTTTACATACATGTGTGCTTATTAATATTTATATATATGTTCTTGTCGATATAAACAGCTTTATTACATGCTTCTTTTGAGGATTAAATGATATCATACATGTAAAGTGCTGAGTAGAATACAAATAAATTGGCATGTGTCTGTACAAGAAAGTTAAAGAGGGAATTTGGACAGTATACAGGAGGACCTTTCTGAGTTACATCAAATGTGGTACTATTACTGTATTGAGCTAAATTCACCTCTGGGATTCCTGAGGACCAAGGCTAGGGAAAAATCATGAATAATCAACTTGCTTTCATTGTCTAATAAAAGGAACCATACCAAAGATTTCCTATTATAAACATACAAAGATATATTATTTTATTGTTATACAAAGGGGTTTGCATAAGATAATATCCATAGTACACTGATGAAAATATAGTTGAAACACATAGAATTGGACATCAAATTTAAAGAGAATTTAAAAGCAGTTACTGGATCATTCACCCAGAGCTAGGGCAGACTGAGGGGGTAGAAAATAATATGATACCAACCCTAAACCGTAGAGTAACTGAATTATTTGGAGGAATTATGGAAATAGAGTCCTTGTTGCATTCTTTGCATATTGAAAGTATCTTCCTTTCTTATTTTTTTACTTTAGTGTTTTATTTAAAAATAAAATAATCTATAGAAGTAGGCAAAAGAAGCTGTAATATGTTCATATATAAGAAAAATATCTATTTTGGTCATCCCAGCTCCCCAAACCCTAGGAATTTACTAAGTTCTGAGAGGATCAAGGTGTCTCGTATTATGTAAATGAGCCAGTGACAATTGTAAAGCTCTTAAGGATGAGGGCTGGTTGCCCGAAAAGCCAGCTAGGTTATTAGAGAGTTGAACTTTCAGTTCCATCCACTGACCTCTGGAGAGTGGTTATAGGCTGCAGACAGGTCAATCTCCAGTGGTCAATGATTTAATAAATCATGCCTATGTAATGAAGTCCCCATAAAACCCCAAAGGACATGGTTCAGAGAGCTTCTGAGTTGGTGAACATGTGGAGATTTGGGGAGAGTAGTGTGACTAGAGAGAGCATGGAAGCTTGGTGTCTTTTTCCCCCTCACATTGCCCTATGCATCTCTTTCATTTGGCTGTTCCTGAGTTGTATATATATAACCTTCTTTAATGAACTAGTAATACAGTGAGTGAACGAATTTCCTGAGTTTGGTGAGATGCACGAGCAAATTAATCAAACCCAAAGAGGGGCTTGTGGGAACCTTGGATTTATAGCTGGTTGGTCAGAAGCACAGGTAACACCTGGGCTTGTGGTTGGCATCTGACGTGGGTAGAAGCAGCCTTGCAGGACAGAGCCTAAACCTACCTGATGCTATCCTCAGGTAAATAGTGTCAGAACTGAGTTGAACTGAAGACACCCAGCTTGGTGTTTTGAGGGGAAAAAAAACCTACCTCCAAAATGTTGGAAATCTGGGTCCCAGAACTCCCTGAGAAAAGCACAATATTAAAGATTGAAGAGCTGAGTATAGTAGCCATAGAGCAAAGTAGGGAGATTTTGCCATAAAAAATCAGAAGCTTTTCTGTTAAGGAACTGAAGTAGGGGGCTCTCTTGTCCCCACCTGGCCTGAGCCAGGAGCTCTGTCCTCTTGCTTTCTCTCTAAATAAAAGTCACTGCCACGCTCTCCTAAAAAAAAAAAGAAAGAAAGAAACTGGAGTATTTGGGCAATAGGCTGCAATTTATAAAGGATCACATGTGATAATGTCCTCCAAGCTCCTGCCACTTACTGCACAATGTGCCAATAAGTCTAGAGACAAGGTGTTGGGGCAAGGAAAGAGACTTTATTTGGAAAGCCAGCAGCTTGAGAAGATGGCAGGCTAATGTCCTAAAGCAACATTTTCACA
Source organism: Smutsia gigantea (assembly GCA_032199065.1). Classification (NCBI taxonomy): domain Eukaryota; kingdom Metazoa; phylum Chordata; class Mammalia; order Pholidota; family Manidae; genus Smutsia; species Smutsia gigantea. The sequence continues at coordinate 500,528 of JAVSCE010021932.1, read as the reverse complement.
CCAGGGTTAACCGCAAGCTTCTTTTATGCTCGGGAAGGGGGGAGCATAAAGAAAGGATAGGGAGCACATGACTGGAGGTGACAGAGGCTGCAGCCCTCTGGGCACCAGCTAGGGTACAAGGAGGGCTGAGAAACTCCATGTCCTTGGTTAGTTGACTCTCGATGACCTAGGTCTGGTCACGATGTTACTAAAACTCTTTGACAAAGCAATCATTATTTTCATACATATTTCCTTATCAACTGGAAGAGGCAAGCTTTGGATAAAAAGCTATTGCAGAAACCTCAAACTGTAAGCAAAATTCCTTGTGATGATAACAGGCCTTAGTGCAGGGCTGCAGGGATGAACAGAAGCCCTTTTCCTTTATTTTCCTTTTGGCCCAAAGAGACAAACTCAGTATGGAGGCAAATATGCCACTTTATAATTCAGTTAGAATAATTCACGAGGATCCTAAGAAAAGAAGTCTATCTGTTCTTTCTCTCTTCAATGACTATGTTTTATGAAGATGCTCAGATAGAATGATAATGTGACTCTGATTAAGCGTTGATGTATATAACCTGTGGATGTAATGTTCATTATCTGTTTTTTCTGTTAATTAATTTGTTACCTTTAAACTTAAAGTGCTCATAAAATTGCAGGAGGAAGGGCAGGGAAGGGTAAGGCAAAGTTTTACTACAGTAGATAGTTTTATGAATGTGAGATAGAGATATTCTAATATAGTATCATGGCAGCAATCATTAATATGAAGATGACCCACAAAGATCATCTTTGTAGTGCTTCTGCCATTCATGCTAGAATTTCCTTCATAGAATTCAGTGTATTCATAATTACTTTATTCCCCAATAAACCTTTATTGAGTATCAGCTCTATGTCCACCCCTGTTGTAGAAGTCAGGGATATAATTGTGAGTAGCAGAAAAAAATTCCTATCTACACGAGTCTTTCCTTCTAAAAAGGGAGACAAACAAAAAAGACTGATATGAAGTTAAATGTGGATAAATACAGGAAGGATGGAGGGTAGGAAGTATCAGAGTAATTAGAAAAAGAATACAAAAAATATATATCATTTAGATTAAAACTAGCATGATGTAAGAAAACAAGCCATGTGGAATATTCGGGAGAAAAAAACATCTCAAGGAGAGGAAATAAGTTCTAAGTGATGTTCACCTTACTGTATAAAAAGCTTCATGGTGGGTGGGAATGGAAAAGTGTGATATTTTTTTTCTCTCCCTTCTGTCTCTAATCCCTAGCATGGTATCTGGCACAAAGTAGGTGTTTGACATGTATTTGTTTAAATAAAAATGCATCGGCACTGAAAAACCCTTTCATCTTACTAACTCCTACCTTCATCTCAATTCATATGTTACACACACACACGGAGCCTTCACCAACCTTCCCTGTAGTGCTAGGTCTTTTGTTATCAGTGCTCATAGCAGCGCGTGTCCTTCCCATAACCATACATATCATGATGATGATTAATTTGATCTGATGAGTATCTATCACACTTTACCAGACAGCTGGTTGTACACATGATGGTATCTCCAGTGAGAAATGCTTGACATATAGTAGGTGCCAAATAATGTTTATTGAATGAATACATGATAACAACATTCTTGTGCTTTCCTAAATATTTACATGTCCTGTTCTGAAATAGTAGTTGATGAACTTGCATTGAAATTTACACAGAAAGTGGAAACCATTGATTGGAACTCTTCATCTGATTAGTATTTACATATGTACCCATCCTCATTCTTTGATCTTGGAAAGCAAGCTTCCACCTAGGTTATTCTTTTTAATGTTATACATACGATGATGATGTCAGTGTTGATAAATACAGTTTCTTTGGCTTTCACAACGTGCCAGACTCTTCTCACTTTTTTTAGGAACCTAACATGATCTCTCACATAACTACACACACTCTCCCAATTCAGTTAGCTTTTTTTTTTTGGTATCATTAATGTACCATTACTTGAACAACATTATGGTTACAAGACCCCCTATTATCATGTCCCCCTCACATACCCCATTACAGTCACAGTCCATCAGCATAGTAAATGCTATAGAATCATTACTTGTCTTCTCTGAAAATACTGCCTTTCCCGTGTCCCACCGCTGGTACATTATGTCTGCTAATCGAAATGCCCCTTTTTCCCCCTATCCCTCCCTTCCCACCCATGGTCCCCAGTCCCTTTCCCTTTGGTAACTGTTAGTCCATTCTTGGGTTCTGTGAGTCTGTTGCTGTTTTGATCCTTCAGTTTTTTCTTTGTTCTTATATTCCATAGAAGAGTGAAATCATTTGATACTTGCCTTTCTCTGCTTGGCTTATTTCACTGAGCATAACACCGTCTAGCTCCATCCATGTTGCTGCAAATAGTAGGATTGGTTTTCTTCTTATGGCTGAATAATATTCCATTGTGTCTATGTACCACCTCTTCTTTATCCATTCATCTACTTATGGACACAGGTTGCTTCCATTTCTTGGCTATTGTAACTAGTGCTACGATAAACATAGGGTGCATATGTCTTTTTCACACTGTGCTACTGCTGTCTTAGGGTAAATTTCTAGGAATGGAATTCCTGGGTCAAATGGTATTTCTATTTTGAGTTTTTTGAGGAACCTCCATATTGCTTTCCACAATGATTGAACTAGTCTACATTCCCACCAGCAGTGTAGGAGGGTTCCCCTTTCTCCATATCCTCGCCAACATTTGTTGCTGTTTGTCTTTTGGATGTTGGCCATCATTACTGGTGTGAGGTAATATCACATTGTAGTTTTAATTTGTATTTCTCTGAAGACTAGCAATGTGGAGCATCTTTTCATGTGACTGTTGGCCATCTGAATTTCTTTTTTGGAGAAGTGTCTGTTAAGCTCCTCAGCCCATTTTTAATTGGCTTATTTGCTTTTTATTTGTTGAGGTGCATGAGCTCTTTATATAATTTATATAATTTGGATGTCAACCCCTTATTGGATATGTCATTTATGAATATATTCTCCCATACTGTAGGATGTCTTTTTGTTCTACTGATCTGTACAGAAGCTTTTTAGTTTGATATAGTCCCATTTGTTCATTTTTGCTTTTGTTTCCCTTGCCCAGGGAGATATGTGCATGAAGAAGGTGCTCATGTTTATGTCAAAGAGATTTTTGCCTCTATTTTTTTCTAAGAGTTTTATGGTTTCATGACTTACATTCAGGTCTTTGATCATTTTCACTTTATGTTAGTGTATGGGGTTGGACAGTAATCCAGTTTCATTCTCTTACATGTACCTGTACAGTTTTGCCAACACCAGCTGTTGAAGAGGCTGTCATTTCTCCATTGTATATCCATGGCTCCTTTATTGTATATTAATTGAGCACATATGCTTGAGTTTATACCTGGGCTCTCTAGTCAGTTCCACTGGTCTATGGGTCTGTTCTTGTGACAGTACCAGATTGTCTTGATTACTGTGGCTTTATAGTAGAGCTTGAAGTCAGGGAGCATAATTCCCCCTGCTTCATTCTTCCTTCTCAGGATTGCTTTGGCTATTTGGGGTCTTTTGTCATTCCACATGAATTTTAGAACTATTTACTCTAGTTCATTGAAGAATGCTGTAGGTATTTTGATAGGGATTGCATTGAATCTGTAGATTGCTTTAGGCAGGATGGCCATTTTGACAATATTAATTCTTCCTAGGCAAGATCATGAGATGAATGTCCATTTATTAGTTTCCTCTTTAATTTCTCTTAATAGTGTCTTGTAGTTTTCAGGGTATAGGTCTTTAACTTCCTTGGTTAAGTTTATTCCTATGTATTTTATTCTTTTGGATGCAACTGTGAATGGAATTGTTTTCCTGATTTCTCTTTCTGCTAGTTCATTGTTAGTGTATAGGAATGCAACAGATTTCTGTGTATTATTTTTGAATCCCACAAATATGCTGAATTCAGATATTAGATCCAATAGTTTTGGAGTTAATTCTTTAGGGTTTTTTACGTACAATATCATGTCATCTGCAAACAGGGACAATTGAGTTCTTCCTTGGCAATCTGGATGCTTTTTATTTCATTGTGTTGTCTGATTACCGTGGCTAGGACCTCCAGAACTATGTTGAATAAAAGTGGGGAGAGTGGGCATCCTTGTCTTGTTCCCCATCTTAAAGGAAAAGCTTTTACCTTCTCGCTGTTAAGTATAATGTTGCCTGTGGGTTTGTCACATATGGCCTTTATTATGTTGAGGTACTTGCCCTCTATACCAATTTTGTTAAGAGGTTTTATCATGAATGGATGTTGAATTTTGTCAATGCTTTTTCAGCATCTATGGAGATTATCATGTGGTTTTGTCCTTCTTTTTGTTGATGTAGTGGATGATGTTGATGGATTTTCGAATGTTGTACCATCCTTACATCCCTGGGATGAATCCCACTTGATCATGATGGATGATCTTTTTGATGTATTTTTGAATTCGGTTTGCTAATATTTTGTTGAGTATTTTTGCATCTATGTCCATCATGGATATTGGTCTGTAATTTTCTTTTTTTGTGGTGTCTTTGCCTGGTTTTGGTATTAATGTCATGTTGGCCTCATAAAATGAGTTTAGGAGTATTCCCTCCTCTTCTACATTTTGGAAAACTTTAAGGAGCATGGGTATTCGGTCTTCACTAAATGTTTCGTAAAATTCCACAATGAAACCATCTGTTCCAGGTGTTTTATTCTTAGGTAGTTTTTTGATTACCAATTCAATTTCCTTGCTGGTAATTGGTCTACTCAGATTTTCTGTTTCTTCCTGGGTCAGCCTTGGAAGGTTGTATTTTTCTAGAAAGTTGTCCATTTCTTCTAGGTTATCCAGTTTGTTAGCATATAATTTTTCATAGTATTCTCTCATAATTCTTTGAAGTTCTGTGGTGTCCATAGTGATTTTTCCTTTCTCATTTCTGATTCTGTTTGTGTGTGTAAACTCTCTTTTTTTCTTGATAAGTCTAGCTAGGGGTTTATCTATTTTATTTATTTTCTCAAAGAACCTGCTCCTGCTTTCATTAATTCTTTCTATTGTTTTATTCTTCTCAATTTTATTTATTTCTACTTTAATCTTTATTATGTCTCCTTCCACTGACTTTGGGCCACATTTCTTCTTCCTTTTCTAGTTTCATAAATTGTGAGTTTAGACTGTTCATTTGGGATTGTTCTTCTTTCCTGAGATAGGCCTGTATGGCAATATATTTCCCTCTTAGCAAGGCCTTCTCTGCATCCCACAGATTTTGCAGTGTTGAATTATTGTTGTCATTTGTCTCCATATATTGCTTGATCTCTGTTTTTATTTGGTCCTTGATTATTTAGGAGCATGTTATTAACCCTCCATGTGTTTGTGGGCTTTTTCATTTTCTTTGTGCAATTTATTTCTAGTTTCATACCTTTGTGATATGAGAAGCTGGTTGGTACAATTTCAATCTTTTTGTATTTACTGAGGCTCTTTTTGTGGCCTAGTACATGATCTATTCTTGAAAATGTTCCATGTGCACTTGAGAAGAATGTGTATCCTGCTGCTTTTGCATGGAGTGTTCTGTAGATGTTCGTTAGGTCCATCTGTTCTAATATATTGTTCAGTGCCTCTGTCTCTTTACTTATTTTTGGTCTGGTTGATCTGTCCTTTGGAGTGAGTGATGTGTTGAAGTCTCCTACAATGAATGCATTGCGTTCTAATTGTCCCTTTAATTCTGTTAGTATTTATTTCACATATGTAGGTGTTCCTGTGTGGGGTGCATAGATATTTATAATAGTTATATCCTCTTGATGGACTGACCCTTTTATCATTATGTAATGTCCTTCTTTGTCTCTTGTGACTTTCTTTGTTTTGAAGTCTGTCTGATACAAGTACTGCAACTTCTGCTTTTTTCTCACTATTAGTTCATGAAATATCTTTTTCCATCCCTTTACTTTCAGTGTGTGTATGTCCTTGGGTTTGAAATGAGTTTCTTGTAGGCAGCATATAGATGGGTCTTGTGTTTTTATCCATTCAGTAACTCTATGTCTTTTGATTGGTGCATTCTGACCATTTACGTTTAGGGTGATTATCCATATGTATGTACTTATTGCCATTGCAAGCTTTAGATTTGTAGTTACCAAAGGTTCAAGGGTAATTCCCTTACTATCTAACAGTCTAATTTAACTCACTTTGTATGATATTTCAAGCACAACCTAAAGGTTCTTTTTTTTTTTCCTTCTTTTTCTTCCTCCTCCACTTTTTTTATGTTATGAATCATATTTGGTACTCTTTGTCTATCCCTTGGGTGACATCTATTTAGCCTTAGGAATGCTTCCATCTATAGGAGTCCCTCCAAAATACATTGTAGAGATTTGTTGGAGGTAAATTCTCTCAGCTTTTACTTATCTGAAAATGGTGTAATCCCACTTTCAAATTTAAATGATAACCTTGCCTGGTAAAGTATTCTTGGTGCAAGGCCCTTCTGCTTCATTGCATTAAATATATCATGCCACTCCATTCTGGCTTGTAAGGTTTCTGCTGAGAAGTCTGATGATAACCTGATGGGTTTAACTTTGTATGTGATCTTTCTTCTCTCTCTAGCTGCTTTTAAAAGTCTGTCTTTATCCTTGATCTTTGCCATTTTAATTATTATATGTCTTGATGTTGTCTTCCTTGGGTCCCTTGTGTTGGGAGATCTGTGCACCTCCATGGCTTGAGAGACTATATCCTTCCCCAGATTGGGGAAGTTGTCAGCAATTACATCCTCAATGACACTTTCTATCCCTTTTTCTCTCTTCTCCTTCTTCGGGTACCCCTATAATGTGAATATGGTTCGATTTGGATTGGTCACACAGTTCTCTCAATATTCTTTCATTCTTAGAGATTCTTTTTTCTCTCTGTGCCTCAGCTTCTTTGTATTCCTCTTCTCTAATTTCTATTCCATTTACCGTTTCTTCTACTACATCTAATCTGCTTTTAAATTCCTCCCTTGTATGTTTCATTTCAGATATGGAATTTCTTAATGATTGAATCTCTGACTTCAATTCGTCTGTGAGTTCTTGAATATTTTTCTGTACCTCCATAAGCATGTTTATAATTTTTATTTTGAACCTCTTTCAGGAAGATTGGTGAGTTCAGTTTCATTTTGCCCTCTTTCTTGGGTTTGTGAGATTTTGATCTGAACCATGTTCTTTTGACGTTTCATATTTCTGTGTGGTGCGCACTAGTGTGCTGAGGCTCCAGTCTCTGGGGCTTCTCAGCCCCTGGAGTGAGGTTGGGGTTTGGAGGGGAGCTGAGCTGGTGCCTGGGGGGAGGAAAGATCTGTTTCCTGATTCCCATCTCCAGTGCCTGTCTCCAGTGTTAGAACCAGTGGGCCAAGCACACAGGTGTAAGCCTCTGTGCTTTGTGTTTCTAGCTGTTGTAGGCAGGGCATCCCTGTGGCTGGCCTGACACCAGCACAGTGACTGCCAGTTTATGAACCAGTGCCTGCAGGCTAGGAGGAATGTGCAGCAGGTTGCGTGTCACAGTGGGGGGCCTTAAAGCTGAGTAGGCAGCTGGGGGATGGAGCACCTGAAGCTCCTCAAAGTTCCCAACCAGCTGGGCAAAGCATGCTCAGGCAACCTTGTCCAGCTCTCCCTTGTCCCATGCAGCAAGCTCCGTGCAAACCCCACCCCTTCAGTAGCCCTCTCACTGCTAGTAAGCCTCTCAGACTTCTTGCCTTTCCTCTGACACAGAGTGGCCAGATGTGGATACCCTCCTCTACAAACGGCTGGACTGTCAGTCTCTCAAGCACTCCACCTGTCCGTGCTTCGCAACATCCAGAGCACCACACACTATAGGTTTATGTTCACAAAGCAGATCTCCAGGGTTAGGTGTTCAGCAATCCCAAGCTTCCACTCCCTCCCTGCTCTGCTTCTCTTCCTCCCGTTGGTGACCTGGGTGGGGTGGGGAAAGTCTTTTGTCCCGTCGGATTAAGGCTTTCATACGTTACCCTGTTTCGTGAGGTCTGTGTGCAGTCTGGTTCAGCCTTCTTTCTTTTTGCTGTTTTATGATTATTTGTATTAATTAACTATATTTTTGTACTATTTATGGTTTTGGGAGGAGTTTTCTGTCTCACCTCTCATGCTGCTATTTTGAATTTTTAGGGGACTCTAAGCAATATAAGGCCTCACATACACTGACGTTAGAAACCATAATCACTTTTCTTCGCCAGCCTCTCCAGCAAAAAGTCTTGCAGACACACAGGCCAGTCTTGTTGCTTTATCTCTGCCTCTGCTTCATCCTCAGCAGCTGGAACTGCTGTTCCAGTCTCAATTGCCACAGCTCCAGCCCAATTTTTTTCTGTCTGCTCCTGCCTTTTCAAACCAACCCACATCTGGCTTCAGTTAGCTTTTAAATGTTCTCATTAGTCTCTCATTAAAATAAAATCCTCACTTAAATCCATGCCCCCTTCAGATATTGCTTTATTAATTTTCATCCACAGCTAGTATCTCAACAGAATTTGAGGAACTTAAGGAGTGATCTTTTACTTCTCCAGCCTCAATCCTCTCCACCACTACTATCAACAGAACATTGCATTTTTGCAGTTTAAGTCTTTCATGGCTTTGAATGGCTTTCAATGCACTGGAATAAATGGATAATCTTGTTATCTGTGTCTTGTTTATTTTTTTGTGAAAAGTTTTCTTACCGAGAGTGATGAAATTTTCTCTTCTCTACCTTCCATAATATAAACTCTCTTAGTTTTTCTCCTGTCACTGACTACTTTGTACCTATTCAACCTGGAAATTAGATGTTGGAATGCTTCAGCAGGACTCAGTCCACAGAAATTTGTTCTATGTTTAATTCTAAATAAATTTTACCTTTGTCCATTTTTTAGGTAATATTCATACATGAAGGGATAATGAAATTCTCCTCATTATCTAGTCTTCTTTTTTGAGATCTAGATGCATATTTCAACTTTCTACTTAACATCACATTGGTGACCTAGAGCAGCTTAAAATATGTCCAAAGTCAAAAACATATGTTTATAACCAAAACTTGGTCTATTCTCCACATTTCCTGTCCCAATGAATAGCAGTATTATCCATTTAGTCATTCCAGACAGAGGATTTGGAATAATTAGTAAGATCTTCATTTTTATTACCATGTATTCTTACTATCACTTTCAAAATTAACTTTATCCATTTCTCTCTATCTATACCAAGGTAAACTATACCTCTTCTTCAAAATGCTGAAATATTTTATAAACTAGTCAATCTCTTTCCACCTTCCTCCAATGTATTTTATAAATCACAGAAAAAGTGTTACTGAAATTTTTATCATTTCCATGTTTAAAACACATCAGTGATTTCCCATTGCTCTTAGTATAAAGACAAAGTTCTTGATGTGTTTACCAAGCTCTGAAGAGAATGGGTTCTACCCTTCATTCTAGTTCCATTCCTTAAACCATGTGCTCTCTGAATTTTACCTTTCACCATGTTGGCCTTCTTTCAGGTGTTCTGATCTGTTACTGTGTCTCTGAAGCTTTGTACATGCATATTCTAAGTACACAAAATGTTCTTTCACCTTCACTGTGGTAGATGCTTACATGGTGGTCACCCATATACCGTTCTGCTGAAATTTACACCCTGTAGTTGTCTCTTCCCACACTGACTCTGGATTAGCTATGTTACTTGCTTTGACCAATGGGACCTTAGCAAACCTAATAAGTTCTTGCACATTAGAGCTTATCTTCTTAGAACGCTCTGAGGAAGGTAGTCATTTGTAAAGACTGCTGTAGAGAAGTGTGGACTAGGTAACTGAAATCTAAGACACCAGTTAAAGAGTAGGAGAGAGGTGGCATGAAGGAGTGTGGATGCACCCAACTTGTGAGCAAGGGTGCCATTTGTGTGCCATTTGTCCTAACTTAGGTGCCAACTAAATGCAATTGATGTATTGTCTCTAATAAATATCATATAGAGCAAACAAGCTCCACAGCCATGATTCTTGACCTGCAGACTCACAAAAAGTAATACATTATTGTTTTAAGCCACAACATTTTATTTTGTTTGGGGGTCTGGGGAGATGTATGCTTGTTACAAAGAAACAATAACTAACATTTAGCTGGCTAATTCATACCTCTTTATAGCTAAACTTAACCAGTGAAGCCTTGCCTGGGGTACTACACAGTTTAGAAATATAATAATAATAATAATAATAAAAGTACGAATTCAGTATTTGCTATATTCATGGCACCATTCTAAATACACCCCATCTATTCCTCACTTAATCTTTGAAATAGTGGCAGGTACTGACATCAAAGTAATGGTAGATACCAACATCAGCTCCACTTTACAGATAAGGTAAACTGAAAGACAGAGCTAAGTATTAGCTGCCTATTAACTCCTGCTTATAAACCCCATTGTTACAGGAAATTCTTTACTAGCGTAGTGTTTATAAAAATTCTAGTTACACATGCAACTGTATGATTATTCAGTTAATACACTGAAAGATCAAAGATAACAGCTGTGGCCATCCTTCTCCATTTTATCACCAGAACCTATCTGTACTAAGTCTATCGAATATTTTTCTATTGAGTGATCAAGTGATTAAATTAATGATTGGGTAGTTAGCTCTCAGGCATGGTCTCCCAGGTAGTGGTGCCTTTTCAGGTATTTCCTGATATCTACTTGATCCCTGAAATGTCTTAAAGGATTATACAATTTGCGTGACAATGTAAATTGTTATTATGGCAATATGGAAGAATTTTTTAAAAATCCAGGAATACCTCCTGTTGCAAATATTTAGAATTACCAGTTGAAATATAACAAATGCTTTTAATTGCATGGTTAGGCTTTTTTAAAAAGTGAGGAATAAGGAATAAAACAAAGAAAAGAAAAACAAATGTATCCAAAGATAAGCTGATGGAGATAAGGAAGCCTTCCTGGAGCTTTATTAAGGTAGAATTGATACATAAAGTCCTACACATATTTAATGTGTATAATTTGATGAGTTTGGACATATGCAGGCATATCATAGTTAAGAATTATGACAAAGACTAATATAAGATCCCAAAGCCTTAGAGAAAAAAAAATAAGACTACCTGCAAAGAAGATAATGGGACTGTTGAGTGATTTTTCTGGAAGCCAGAAGATAGCATGTTATCTTCCAAATATACTAGGAGAAAAAAACTCTTATACCACAGTTGTGCAAATAGTTAATTAATCATACAAAAAGATATTGAAATAAAGATATTTTGAGTCCAAAATAAACTCAGAATGACACCACTCACAGTCTTCCTTAAACATATTGTTAAAAAGATTCTTTGAGGAAGCAAAGAAAAATGAAGCCCTAGGAAGAACTGAGATACAAAAAAGAATGATGGGTGGAGACTGATAAATATATAGGTAAATATAAAGAAAAATGAATGGTGTAAGTCTTATAATAATCTGTATTTTGTGATGGGTAAGCACAAAAAAAGAGTGAAAACACTAGACCGCAATAATGTAAAACAGAGCAGCAATCAGAGAGAGAGTATTTTAAGTTACCTCAATTGTGCTGGAAGAGAAAATGAATAAACTTTTAATTATGCAGGTTAGATCTTTTTAAGAGTAACTTTGAAAGAATAAACATAAAAATGGTATATTCTTCACATGCCTAGGTAAGAAATTTGAAACTAAAAGACTCCATTTTTTAAAACATAAAAGAAAGTAAAAAATATATAGAAAAAGGAGGGTTAATGAAACACAGAACATGAGAACAATCTAAATATATGACTAAACAATGAAACAAACTCAGCTTTCTGAGGAAGAGCCAGAAGTGATCATACTGATTGAAAATCCAACCTTATACCTTTATAAGAGATATTCTAAAACATGCAAACAGAAAATTAAAAACAAAACAAAACCCAGAAGTGTGAGCAGACTTTAATGACTTAAAAGTGTACGTTTCAATGTTTCAAAGTAACCCTGACAAAGAGACAAATCACTTCACATCCAGGGTGACCTTAACTAGTCCTTGCACTTATATTTGAAGCCTCATCTTTTAAAGAGCTTACTTTATTCTTGTGTTTGTTTTCACATAAAATATTGTTTCCACAAGTTCTTCCCTGATTTATTTATTTTCCCCATCTGAGAAATCATTTGTTTTATTTACTTGTTTACTATCTTTCTCACTCCAGTAGAATGGAAGCTCTAAGAGGTCAGAGCTTCCAGAAATTAGGCATTCAACAAATTTACATTAATATGATTACTGACTAATCTACAAACCTAGTCACTAGTAACAAATCATTTCTAGGTGATAAAATGCCTATTATGCAAACTTTTGTATACTCAATCTTTGGAACAATAACTAATTTCTGAATGAGGTGCTATCTGCATTATGGCATTTAAGTAGCCATTCATACAGGAATGGTGGAAGGAAATGAGTGCAATTTGCCTTTAGTTTGTATATTCCCTCATTATTCTGTGTTATTTGTACAACTACAGTTCTGAACTCTTTCCTACTAAGATTTTTCTAAACAGAAAGAACATCTTGATGTTACAAAAAGAGGAAGCCAGGTGTTGCCTTAGGTATAAGAAATATATGTTGCTATAGCCATGGTAATTTTAATTCCTTTAGATTTTAACAAGTATTACATTGCAAGAGTGCTGAAATTTTCAGATGTTACTTGTGCATTTTAAAATCTGGAAAAATGTAAGATATTTTAGGCAGTTCTAATAAAACTGAATTCCAGACAATAAGTATGACTGAGAAAACCTCTCCACGACTCTAGTTCTGCTTTAACATCTAATGAACTTTGCTCATAGTCCTGAAGTGCTTAGTATCTCATTTGTGCTCTTTGTATATTCAATTCCTGTGCTAGAATATCTTATGGAGATTAAAATCTAAACATAACATACTTCAGGAACTATTTATAACCAGGATCCCACATCTGCATAAATTAAAGCTCAAAAACCATGTCATACATATTTTATTTATAAGCTTTCTTTTCTCTGCAGAGTTAAAGCCATTAACTCAATGAATAAATTATATTTGATTTTGTCATTTTGACCGATGGATGAATATATATATGTATAACTAAGCCATAATTTAGCTATGCATTTTTCTTATCCATTTCCTTGTTAGTATCTTTTCCTCTTATTGGCAAAATCAAGCTTACAATGTGTGTTCATTGGCTTTTTAGCCAACTGTCTCATTTGAACACACTGTCAAAGGAATATTTAAAACTGTAATAGCATGATGTCTATATTTGCTCTTTGGTCCTGACTAGTTTCCATTCCCTTTACTTTAAGAAATAGCCACTTGAGTTTCTGTTCTGAACCCACCTATCTACCTTTACTCTGATTTCCATGGTATGAGGTGGGAGAGACCCACCTGGGTGAGACAGCAGGGGCTGACACATGACCAGGGTCTGGCCAGTTAGAGAACCACCATCCCTATTCTGTGCACATTGGAAAGGTGAGCGCTTGAATTCAAACTGAGCCAGTGAAAGCCATCCACTAACATTTGCTAGAAATATTCAGAAGAGGAAGTTTTGTTTCTGTTCAAATTATTAATCAAATAGGATGTAGGCTATTGCTGTTGGTGGTTATGTTTGCAAAAATCTACCTGACAATAAATGGAACACAAATGAAATTAGAACTAAGAGATGGATAAATACTGGTATCTGTAGCTTCCTTCTCTCATCCTGGCCCAGCTATGCTGCTCTCATTTCTATTCCTCTAACATGCAAGAAGTGGTGTCTCTTCAGGCTCTCAGAGCCTCTGCACTCGCCAGTCCTCTGTCTATGATGCTATTCCATGAGATACCTATATGGCTATTCTCTCACGCCTGTCAGGTCTTTATTTGTATATAAACAGATCACTAAGGCCTTCCTGGTTGTTACTGAGACTGTCACACAAGTTCTCACTTTTTCTGCTTTTCTTTTTCTCCACAGCACCTGTCTTTATGTAATAAATCATTTTTTAAAGTATTTATCTTGTTAATGGTCTGTTTCATCAGTTGTATGAAAGCTACTTGAAGGCTAGTGACTCTGTGGCATCTTACTACACTGATGGACAGTGACTGCAATGGGGTGTGGGCGGGGACTCAATAAGGGTGAATGTAGCAACCACATTGTTTTTCATGTGAAACCTTCATAAGAATGCTTATCAATGATGCCTTAATAAAAATAACAAAGCTTCTTGAAGGCAAAACATATCTACCTTTATAAGACAAATTAAAAGCTTAAATTGTTTAAAAGGAAACAGATTCTGCAATTTGCATAAAAGTAAGGGTTTTTCAAATTAAGGTCAGAGATATAGAGATTCCAGTGTAGAATGTGCTAAGGAAAGAGGTCTATAATTAAGAGTAAACATGGGTATATAGTATAAAGAGAAACTTTCGTATACTGTTGTAGAAAGCTTACTGATAAGGGTGTTGTACAAAGGGGGCTGGTGTGTTGCTAATATGTATAAATGTGTGTACAAACACAGAAGAAATTATGAGTCCCTTGAATAACTACATGAGTGTGCCATTCCCGTGTCACTCTTAGGATGGGGTCTGTATTTTTGGTATCACCACTGTAAAATAATCTGCTGAGCTCTTCCCTTGAGTAGCATAACTTTAATTCATCCACGGCTTATGTTCGTGATATTTAGAGGTGCAGGAAATTGTCGGGGAGTTTGTGTAGCACTATCTTCTTTGCAGTCTCAATGAAATGATGTCACAAGCTGTTGCAGAGCAGGGGCTAATTCATTATAAATTTTCACCATGACGGTATTTCATAATTTTGAATGAGTCAATGAATGAATGAGTGAATCAGTGCATGAATATGTAAATTTGCATACCTTCATGGTTTAATCTTACATCTATGAAAACAAATTATAAAATTTATTAGAAATAAAGCCAATGCTAAAGACTAAGAGTAAGGGATTTTGATGTCTTGGTCTATTTTCAGAGGTGCCACTATTTTTTTCTAGTCCTCCTTAAACTCATTTCGTTAAAATAGAAATCTTACTCACATTCCAACGTAAAACCCTTTAACTCAAATAAATAGCAATATTTCTGTGATAACAGACCAGAAACAAAAGCAGCATGTCTTTGTACACTGAAGTTTTGAACACCTTGAAAAATAAAGGACCGTAATTTCAGCCACTCTCATTATATGTCACGCAATACTTGAAGTGCACGTTTTTATTCTTTCAGAATAGTTTTTCTTGGTTCTAAAACCAGAATGTGATGTTTTTCAAATGAGCTCTTCTGACCCCTAATCTGTTTGGTTTTTCAAATACAATCTGAAATATAGGTGGATGCATGGTTCTTCTCGGGAAAAAATATTTCCAGAGCCAGAATAAAGAACTAAAGTCTGTAATACAAAGGGAATAAACTGGCAATCATTCGAGTTTTTGTTTATTTCAGTTTGTTCTGTTTTCTTTTTAATGACACATCGAACGTTATCCCAACACAGTATTTCTACAATATTCCTACTTTGAAGATTTCCAACAAAAGTTCCTTACCTTTGACAATGAATTCTAAATCAATTGACTAAACATAGAATGAATACACAGTTTATATACACACACACAAAAGAGCAAAATCTAATGCTGTGCTTCTCAGACTGAATGTGCCCATGAATCACCTGGGGAATTAAATTAAATTAAATGCAGGTTATGGTTCATTAGGTCTGGGTTGGGGCCTGGGTTCTGCATCTTGACCAATTCCCAAGCAGTATCCACACCGTGGCTCCATGGACCACGCCTGGAGCAACACAGTCTTCTTGCCTAAGTACAAGCACCAAAATGTTTTCACCCTCAAAGTTCTTTATATGATTTCCTCATTGTATTCTTTTTAATATTACAGAAGAAAAGGCTTAAGATGTTACGTTCTCCAATCTCCTTACTATTCTTCCTTGAATAATATTTTTCTTATGGAGATAATATTAGGATTCTTTATCTTGAGACCCTAAACTTTCTTCCAGACAAGTCCAAATACTTCTAAATACTTTTACCTGTTACTCAAATAGACTTTTATCTACAGAATCAATGTTTTTTTTTCCTTCATACTTAATTTTTTGCATTCTTTTTCAATATTTCGCAATTTCATTAGATCACTAGGGGCTGTCTTTCATGTTGTTTGCCATTTCTTTATCGTTAATTACTTTTTTTCCCCATGAGTTTTAGGAGAAATACAGAACTATAAATATTGAATCTTTCACCAATCTGAATTTAGTAATCTGTGTTTTCTTCCTGCTCTCTTATTTTCTTCCCTGTAATTATCCTAGTAAGGAGACAAGCGTTGGTTCGTTTTCAATTAATTTAATTTTTTCTCATAAATGTAAGATTAAACCAAGAAAACAAACACATTTACATGTATTATCATTCATTGGACAGCCCCTGCTCTTCAACAGCTTATCGTAAAATTGACTCACAGGCAGAATAACTATTGACATCGTGGGCCTCCTGGCTAGGTAGCCTTGGTTACTTACCTTCTTGTTGAAACTACTGCCCCAGAGTTTTCTGTTTGTTGCAATTTCTAACTCCTGAGGGAGACCTAACTTTCCAGCCTTTGATTATTAAAGCCTTCAATCAGCAGAGAACACTGCTGACGGATTCTTCTGTTTGTTTGCGACTTTGAAAAGTAGTTCACATTCATATTAAGATCATAACATGGGAGAAAACCTTACAGTGAACAGTTAATGCAGAGCTACTGAGGTTTCACTGGAACTGGTTCTCTGTTCTTTCTACCTCCCTGGGGTTTGGGCAGCTCACCCTTTAATTCTGCCCTATTGTTATCACAGCTCAGAAACAGTCCTCAACATTCTAACAAGTAGATGGCACTTTCAGAGATTTCCATTTGGAACAAAAAGAAATAGTCCTCCACGTTTATGTTTTATATTAGAATCATGAGACTTTGGGAGGAGGGTTCCGGAGCCCAAGTGCATTTGGCCATCTTACTGGGAAACCCTGTACTGTTCCATATGCAGAATGTGCTGGCATCTCGTCCAACCTGGGAAGAGTCAGTCTACTGTTAAGCACATGGGTTCTGAGAACCACAGAATGTACTTCTAATGCTTCAAGGATTGCAAAAATAACATATTGTAATTAATACAGCCAAAAAATACAGTATTTTGAGTTGCTAGAATATCTCGGACTTAAGGGCCAAGCATATGTCTTGTGACAAATCAATTTCTGATGAAAGTGCCAGTTTCTAATGAAGATAAGAGAAGGGTAACTGAAACACAAGTAGAATATGCAAACGTGTTATCAAACCAAATTTTTAAATTGCTTTTTAAATTGCTAAAATAATCTCACAAGGTATAAAGTTACTTGAGTATATTAAATAACATAAGCCATTGCCTAATTACTCTCTATTTCATTAAATATACTCAAAACATAAACAAAGGCTGTGAATATAAATAAAAACTTGTAAAGAATACAATATGTTTCTTCAATAGCAGGAGTATGGAATTCTAAATATTTATTCATTTGTTGGCAATGACACTTGTGGTATGAATTATTTGGTATTTTTCCTGCATCCACATAATTTCTGTTTCAAGAAATATAAATATATGTTATGGATAGGTGTTCAAATGTTTTTAAAACGTGCTCTCCTACATTTCTATGGGTAAAATACTAGTTATATTTAAAGAAAGAGAGGAGATACATTTTTATATTGAAATACTATTTTTTCCAAATTTGTGCTCCTTTCTTCTTTGTGCAGAATTAGGAAAAATAATTTATAAGAAATATTCAAATTATACTTCATTTAGCTCTACTTCTCAAATACTTTTATGCCTACATTATTTACTACAGCTTCTTCCCTATATAACTGTTCATTCTCAACAGGGATAAAAAGAAAATAATTGTTACTTACTGAGCTCCTAAGAAACTTCAGTTTTTCTGAACTCAATATATGCAACTTAGAAAATAGAAGAGATTACATGCTGTACACATTCAGACAAGATTTGAGCACATTTGGTCAAAGGTCATGGAAAATTTTATGACAAGAAGTCATGAAAGTCAGAGAAAAGTACAGAATGATTTTTTATAACCCATTTCAGTATTAGTATATTATGTTCCTTCATAGAGGGAAAAGTTCTAAATACAACATATTAATAAAGTCATCATAGCTTACACATCTCATTAAGCTATAATATTACCTGTAGTAACTTGAGCACCTAATGTAAAATGGGAGTATAAAAGTCATAGCCATCATTTCATTAAACAATAGCAAACCTGTCTCTTTCACAATTCGTACTATTTCATCATTAAAACCTAACTCCACGGTATTGCTAGACTAGAAGCAAGAACAAATTACAAAATATGGTTCCAAACTAGCCTTATTCAGGGAATCTGTATTTAGACAGAGATATAAATTTAGATATAGATATATGATTACATACATATGAAATTTGAGTCAAGAGTCATCAAACTATGCTTATGAGCCGAACCTAGCTTACTGTTTTGTTGTTGTTATTGTCGTTGTTTTATTCAGATGAAATTCACATCACATAAAATTTACTATTTGAAAGTGTACAATTCAATGGCATTTTGTGTATTCACAATGTGTATCCCCCATCTCTATCATGTCCAGAACATCTTCATTATCCCCCAAGAACACTCTGCACCTAAGCAATCACCTCCGTTTCACTCCTCCTCTGAGATGGTGCAAGACCAATCTTCTTTCTGCCTGTATGGATTTACCTACTCCAGATATTTTGTATAAATTGAAATATATAATATGTGAACTTTGTGCTTAATATATTGTTTTTGAGGTTCACGGATATCATCGCAGGCATCAGTACTTCAAATTCCTTTTATGGATGACTAATCCATTGTGTGTATATTCCATAATTTGTATATCCACGTATCCATGAATTGACATTTAGGCTCTAGTTACTGAGTCTTCCCCCTTTGTTTTCAGTTTACCTACAGGTTTATCAACTTTGTAGATTTTTTTCAAAGAACAAACTTTTGGATTTGCCTTTTTCTCTATTGCTTTTTTATTTTCTTTTCGTTTATCTTTAATCTTATTATATCTTTCCTTCTTCTGGGTTTGGGTTTAGGTTACTCTTTTTCCTTCTAATTCCATAAGGGGCATACTCAGTTTATTGATTTAAGATATTTCTTCTTTTTTAGTATAGGTGTGTCCAGCTATAAACGTTTCTCAAAGCACTGCTTTAACTCTATCACTTAAATGTTGATGTCTTGTTTTCATTTTCATTCATCTATGAGTATTTCTAATCTCCCTTGTGATTTCCTCTTTGATTTATTGGTTGCTTAAATGTATGTTGTGTAATTTGACATATTTGTAAATTGCCCAGTTTTCCTGCTCTGATTAATATTTTTAATTTGAGTCCTTCGTATTTATAGAAGAAACTTTGAAACATTTCAATCTTTAACACTTGTTGAGACATGTTTTGCATGTTAACATATGGTCTATCCTGGAGAATGTTCCATGTGCCCTTGAGAAAAATGTCTATTCTGTTATTGGTGGGGGAAGTGCTCAGTATATGCCTGTGGGGTCTAATAGATCTGTTGTATTGAATCTTCTAAGTTTTTTTATTATTGAAAATGGAGTAAGAACATTTCCAATTGTTACTGTAGAACTTTTCTCCCTTTAATTCTCTCAATATTTGTCTCAGATACTTTTGGGCTCCCTTCTTAGTTGTGTAATGTTTATAATTATCCTATCTTAATGGATTGACCTTTTCTATCAGTATACAGTGTCCTTTGCTCTGTATAAAGTTTTTGATTTAAAGTCTGTTTTATCTGATATTAAAATACCCACCCCAGATGTTTTATTAGTATTGGCATGTAATGTCTTTTCCATTTTTTGCTTTCAATTATTTGTGTGTACAGATCAAAACAAGTCACTTGTAGACAGCATACACTTGGATCATGTTTAGTACCTGTTCTCTAAATCTCGGCTTCTTAATTGGGGAAATTAATCCATTTACACTCAAAGTAATTGCTGATAAGAAAGGACTTAGTTCTTCCAATTTTGTTATTTGTTTGCTCTATGACTTTTAGGTTTATTATTCCTTAATTCCTCTGTTCATGCCTTTGTATTTATTTTTTTGTAGAGTACCATTTTTATTATTTTCTTATTTCCTTCTTGTATACTTAAAATTATTTTATTAGTTGCTACCTTGAGGATTAGTTTACCTCTTAAGCCTATAATAATCTATTTCAAATTAATATGACCTTAGCTTCATAAATTAAAAAGATAATGCTCTGCTATATAGCCTAATCTTTTCTTTATGTTGCTGTTATGCTGAATTCCATCTTTATACATTTTGTGCTCATTAGAATAGATTTATAATTATTGTTCCATGCATTCATTTTTTAAATCATCTAGAAAAAACAGAAATTACAAACCAAAGATATAATAATATTGTAGGCTTCTTGGCTAACAGGATTTTTTTTCCAGTATTTTAAATATATAATTTGACTGCCTTCTGATACCAATGGTTTCTACTGAGAAATGGTATATGTTAACCTTACTGAAGACCCCTTGTACATGATGGCTTGATTTTTCTCTTGCTCCTTTTAAGACTCTCGCTTTGTCTTTCAACAACTTAATTATATGTTCTTTAATATGTATTTTGGTGTTTACCCTTCTTGGAGTTCATTGAGACTCTTTGATTTGTAGATTCATGTCTGTTTCCAAATTTAGGAAGTTTTCAGCTATTATTCCCCAAATATTCTTTCTGCTGTTTCCTCTTTCTCTACTCCTTCTGGGATTCACACTATGTCTATGTTGGCATTCTTAATTGTGTCCCACAACTACCTTAGCTCTGTTTATTTTTCTTTATTCTTGGATCCTTCTGCTCTGCACACTGGATAACTTCAACTGACCTATCTTCAAGCTTTCTGATTTTTTTTATTCTGCCTGCTCAGATCTATTAAAATTCTCTAATGAATTCTTCACTTCAGTTATTGTACTCTTTGGCTCCATAGTAATTTCTATTTTTATTGATATTTTCTATTTGTTTATATATTTTTATACTGTTTTTCTTTAGCTTTTTGTACATGGTTTCATTTAGCTGCTTGAATATATTTGAGACCATTGATTTAAGTATTTGTCTAGTAAATCCAATGTCTGTTTCTTTAGGGATAGTTTATGTTAATTACTCCTGTGAATAAGCCATAGATTCTTGTTTATTTTAATTTCATATTTTTGTTGGAAACTGGATATTTTGAACATTATAATGTGGGAACCCTGGGAATCATATTTGCTTCATGCAGCAGGGTTTTATTTTATTGCTTTCTCTGGGTTATAACAATTTGTTTGTTTAGTGGGTTGTCCAAGTTATTTTCATAAAGACTGTATTCTTTGTCATGTGCAATCTCTGAATTCTCTGTTGCTTTAGCTTGTGAAGTCAATTAGTGTCTTTATAGAGAATTCCTGGAGCAACTTAAGCCAAAAAATTAAAAGAGAAAGGAAAAGAAAAGATAAAAAAAAAAAAAACTCTCCTAATCTCAGCATATTTGCTCCATGTTGGGGTATTACTTCAGTGCTTAGCCAGGCCATTTACAACTCTGCATGAGTCTTCACTCCCTGCTGCACTGAGCCTAAGAATTAGCCTGAGGTGAAAGTTTAGGATTTTCTCATGTATTTTTTCAGCATTATGTCCTGCTCTGGGTTTGTATGTACCTTTCTGAATTCCCTAGTATGTGCAGGTGTTTTGAATTTTCTAATTTCCCAAAGAAACTCTCTTGTCAACTTTTCCTCCCAGGCTTCTGCATGTCTATAGTTTGCCTCAACCATAGTTTTCTGCAGGTTACAGAGGGTTGTTCACTTGTTTTACAGTATTTTCAAGGAATGCCCTCTTCATAATTTGATGAATAGAGAGAATTCTGACTTAGGTGGAACAAAAGCAAAGACCTGTGTCAATACTTCAGGTAGCCCCAGGCAGGTCAAAACAGATAATAACAATCCTTTGAGAATGTCTGCTTTGATCACACTCAGATGTGGGCTGTTGTCTTCAAGGCTGGCGCTGAACCAGAAAGGTGGGTGGGACCCAGGAGAACAAAAATGTCATGAAGGTGTCCCAACTTTCAAACTGCCTTTTTCTTGATTGAGCATTCAGTTGGTTGCTCTAACGTTTGAGTGTTTTCCAGAGTTCTGATAAAGTTGATTCTGAAAGTTTTTGCTTGATTTTTTGCATTTCTGTGGAAGGATAAGCCTTGGAATGAACTACTCTGCCACTTGTGCTGATGTCACGCCTCACTGAGTTCTTCTACAGGTTTTTATGGGGACACAGCTATAATTCACTAAAACAAACAAACAAATATACACTCTATACCTGCTTTTGAGCTACAGTGGCACAGTAGACTGTTTGCAATACTGTATGAACTGCAAAGCTTCAACTATTTACTATCTGGCCTTTTATAGAAAAACGTTATGTCACTTCTTCTCCAGGCTAAAGGAGTCCAGAGGTATATACCTCCCATTGCAACAGTGGGAGTTGTCTTGAGTAAAATGGTTACAAAGTTTTGGGAACTGATAATATAAAGAATCAGCCAGAGAAATGCTGACATTGTTAAATGTTGCGTAATATTATCACATGATAAATAGGATTACAGTGGATTACTTTAGCTTTGTGCTGCCACACTATGTACTGTAGAGCTCTGTGGTTCTGCAGATTTGTCCCAGTTTGACACCTGGAGTAAGACCGGGAACCCTGTTTCAACTAGAACAGTCCCATTTTTATCTGTCTTATATATCACACTGTGCATATGATTTCATTTGCAAAGCAGACTTTTTGCTTTAAGAAAAGGTTAAGAAATAACTTTGATTAGTTTTTATCACTAATGCCACAAAATTTACGTCTAATTAAAGAATTGCAGCTACTGAATTAATAATTGCTATATCTTTATTTTACATTATTACTCTTTGGAGACAAATTGTTTTCAAAGTAGATAACAATCTATATATTGTCACGCCATAGGAAAGATTCTTTTGATCAAATATTTAAATTTGTACAATGTACATTGTACAATGATAAGTGAGTCTTCATAAAATGAATAAAGAAGAGGCTCTCTTCAATAATTACAAATTAGTTATTATAATTCTATAATTAGGTACATGACAGATCTTATAGGTTATTCCAAAAAGAAATTTTCAGTTTATAGTTAGCTATAGCCAGGGAGGAAAAAAAACAAAAACAAAAAACAGAGAAAGAGCACTCTAATAAAAGAAAGTGTGACTTCTTTAAGTCAGGAAACCTGCTAGGGTACTAAAGGAGATTGTTTTAGGAGAAAAATTTTGTTATTTTTAGACTTTGTGCTTTTAAGAACTTGGACCTTTATTTTTTCTTTCACAAATGTTAGAAAGAATAGACAAATGATCAGATTTGGGAAAATAAATAAATAAATAAATAAATAAATATATATATATATACCTGTTCTCAAAAGAATTCTGGATCTTAACCATTTAGAATTATTCATTATCAACTGATTATAAGTTCTTATTTGTCTTATTTGTGTGAAGACTCAATTTTCATACAATTTTGTTGCTTTTTCCAGGCTTTGGTATTCATCAGATAGTTAAAGTTTAAAAATCTGAATGTCTCAAAAGACTGCTCTCTGAACTCATTACTACATGGGTTTTTAGGAAATCAAGTCCTGAGAGTTTTCTCAAATTGTAACCACACTATTTGCTTATCCTTCAATAATAAATTCATTATCTTCTGAATATAACATGTACATGGCTAGGAAAACAAAATTTCAGCTCTCTAAATCATGTAGATAAATAAAACAAAGCAATGGAGTCATCAGGTGAGCTCATGTAGAAGTCATTTAGAAGGACAATATGGCTTCCAATTCTTTCATTTTTGATACATGAATGGACTAATGTTCCTACCATTTTTTTTCTGTCTAATCAGTATTGGTACATATCCTAGACTGTCTGTGATGTTTACAAGGTCCAAAATTCGTGAACTATAAATTATTCTGATGTTTAGATTCTCATTTTCAACAGTATTCGTGTGTCTTCCCCATATATTGTTATACATTAACTAAGCAATCAGAATATTTCTTCTGCAGTATTCATAAATATTTACTAAAGACATTAAATATTTTAGTCTGTGTGGGCCATGGGATGTCTGTTACCACTATTCAAGTCTACCACTGTAGCACTGAATTAGCCATAGCAATACATAAATCACTGTGGCTGTGTTTCAATAAATCTTTATCTATGCATAATGAAATTTGAATTTCATATAATTGTCAGGAGTCACATAATATTATTTTTCTTTTCTTTTTTTCAATCTTTTAAAATTGTAAACACTATTCCTAGCTTGTGGGCCATCCATAAAGAGATGTCAGGCTAGATTTGGTCCATGGTTCATAGTTTGGACCACTGTTCCATCTTATATTCTATGTGTATTAAACTTTTATCTTTCACTTGATGATAATCTCTTCTGTAAGTAACAAAATTGCATATCTGCAGGAGAGTGATCCAACTTTTGGAAGAAGGGCTCAAGGCTGGCCAGCTAGATCACCCACTGCCTAAGAGACCTACATTAGCATATTCAACAAAATTACAAATCAAAAATGACAAATTATTTGTTTTTTCCTCTTAGAGTTAGTCAAAAACAATGAGAAATACAAATGTTGTATGTATGAATTGCTAAGGTTCTATCTATTCTTTGTGAGGAATTTGAAATGAAAGCATTGCCAGGCTCTCTTACTTGATCACATATTGCAATGAAGTTAAGAATGGCTGTCACCTGGGGAAAGTATGCTGTCATTAGGCTAAGACAATCGATTACACTGATTTCAAAAAAGAGCTGACCTTGACAATACATATAAATGCACATCGTCTGTTGGCTAGCATGTCTTGTGTTTATACATCTATCTGGCCAGTACTTACAGAGCACTTACTATGTTGCAGGCTTTGTAAATCTGAGACATTGACTATTTAGGAGCAGGGAATATGTCTGCCTTTAAGGTGCTTATTTTTTCAATGAAAGACTGGTTAAAAAAAAAAGAAAAAGAAAAGAAACCCCACTCCAAAAAAAAATACATTAAAGAGATAAAAATATTGCAAAGAAATTGAGTAATGGATTTAAAAGATAACAAATGGCATGGTTAGATGGAACATCTCTGAGAAAATGGCAATCAAGGTAAAAATCTTGCACCCATTTCCAATCAGAGATGATCTTTCTGCAATTGTAATAACAACTGTAATGGTTTGCAATGTGGCAATCTGTGTTAACTGCACGCATTATTTTTAATGCTCATAAAAGCTTTATGACAGACGAAGATAGTAAGGGCCAAGGAGGTTAATTAGCCAAAGTCACAGAATAAGGTACAGGTGGTCAAATCATCATTTGAACCCAGGTGACTTGAGTCAAAATCGGCATGCCTAAATTAACCCACCTCACTCCATTGTTCCAATAGGACATAGATAAGTCATAGACCATTGCCTAGCAATGACTTTGGATGAGCTCTATAATTTCTTGTTGTACATGGCTGTCATTCCTGGCATATTTCTATGCTAAACAACACATTCCTACAATAAATATGTTATGCATTCTTTTGGGTTAACAATCTAGTCTTGGATTCAAGCACCTTAGCATATGTACACTACAACCTATGGTATGCTTATTTAAAAGTTTACATTGTGAGGAGCAATCTTATATGCCTTATTTCCAATATTTTAAGAGAAGTCACTCTAATACACAGTAGCATATGTTTCCATCTTTTATTCAAGTCCTGCTACTCTCTTGCCAAGTAAAATTCTAAATCTATTTCTCCCATTTATCTCCTGTGCATGGTATTGTATTCGTTGCACAGAGGATTCTTGATTCTTAATATAGTTGCCAATACTGCACAGTAGTCACTGTCCTCAAATTTACTACAGATGAATCTTAATGCTACCTCAAATACTGAATTGCTTTTATTATTTGTTTGTATGTTTCATCGATTCTTCCTGCAGTGGCAAAAGCTGGGATGCTGGTTAATTCTCCCCAAGTTACCATTTAAAGTTGTAGTTTTATCTAGTTCATTACTCCCTGGTTTGAATACACATTGATTTTAAGCGAGTTCACAGCTTCTTACAATTCTGCTAGTTTACCATACTTGATACTTAGTATAACAGTATTGATTTCCTAACCAAACATTTTAACTTCACTATGTGAATATATTGAGCAATAGGCTTGGAAACATATGTTTCTATTATGTCCTTCAGATAATAGGCAATGGAAAATCAGTACAAACACTAGATCCCCACTTGTAATTTATTTATATGTTACGCATTCTTTTGGGTTAAGAATCTAGTCTTGGATTCAAGCATAATAGCATATGTACACTACAATCTATGGTATGCTTATTTTAAAGTTTACGTTTTGGAGGGCAATCTTATATGCCTTATTTCCAAAATTTTAAGAGAAGTCACTCTAATACACAGTAGCATATGTTTCCATCTTTTATTCAAATCCTGCTATTCTCTTGTCAAGTATAATTCTAAATCTATTGTTCTCATTTATCTCCTGTGCATGGTATTGTACTCAGTTGAAGCAAACAGAAGCATTGTACATCCTGTAACATCTCCAGTTGTGCTAAAGGCTGAACACAGGGAAGTAATATATAATTCTGGGGCATGCAAGGTTACAACCCAATCTCTTTCCAAGACAAACTCCATCCTTTGGTACCCTGAAAGTCAGAATGTATGTGACACATGAGGATTTACTATAACCTGCTTCCTCCAAGGGCATTTCCCATGAGGCATGCACAGAAGAGTTTCAGGACTAATAACATTGCATCAGATCATAAACTGTCAAGAAATAGCTTTGCAGAGCTCTCTCCACGGAGGAAACAATGAGTGGATTGAAGGTGGACTATTTTTTATTTTTTTAATTATTATTATTTTTCTTTCAGTTGCTGACATCATGTAAAAAAAAGTTACCTTTGTCTTATATTGCATATACAATATTCTGAAAATGTGACCCTTTTAGCATTGTCTTTGGCAGCACACAGAATTTATGTTTTAGAGATCTTATGTGATATGAGTTCTTACATTTTAAATATATATTAAATATATACATTTTGCAAATAGCTCAGGTTAAGTTTTCAAGAGTTTAAAAAATCAGTATTGATCCCCATACCATATCTGATCTGTATGAAATATGTGGCATATATGGAAAGTTAGTGATTGGTGCATATGCAAGCTGAACTGTGTCCCCCACAAATTCACGTGTTGAACTCCTAACCCCCAAAACCTCAGAATATGATTTGGAAGATAAGGCCTTTACAGAATTAATTAAGTTAAAACGAGGTCATTAGGATAGGACCTAATCCAGTCTCATTAGAATCCTTATAAGAAGGTAGGACACATGTAAGGACCAGGTGAGGACGCGGCGGGAAGGCAGCTGTCTCCAAGCCACGGGGAGAGGCCTCGGAAGACTCCAGACCTGCTGACACCTTCATTTTGAACTTGTAGTTTCCAGACTGTGTGAAAATTAATTTCTGTTGTTGAAGCCACCCAGTCTTGGCATTTTGTGATGGCACCCAAACATACTGGTAATACATGCTGTCTACTAAAACATATCTTCCATGAGGTATGATTAAGGAGTTCAGCTGCTTTGGGCCCTGAGAGTTATGTGAGGAGGAGGAGAAGCCCGAAGCCAGGGATGTGGCAGTGGCCTGTGAGCTGGTCTGCCAGCTGGCGATAAAATCAGTCCAGATTCATAGTGAGTCCCCATATCACCTCTAGCAGCCAGGCCAGAGTGGAACTGCCCTACCTTTCTTTATATTCCAACCCACATTTCGATTTTCGCTTTTTAAGCTCTTTCTCTCCATCAAGGATTCTGTAAATGAACTTTATTTAGTAGATTATAATTGCATAACAATATTCAAGAGAAGAGGGAGACATCCCTAGAGGTGGCTCCACATGAGCCACGAGAAGCATCAGCAATTCCTGCTGCTCCTAAAGGAAGAGACTGTGTGATGCTTGGACAGGTTCTTGACTTACTGCTGTCACTTTTTGCCCATTTTTACAGATTAATTAAGTCTGTAGCAGGAAAAGGACTTTGCATCGTATGATCAGAGTCAACATTTTAATGAATTCAGCAGGGAAAATATAAAATACTTTGTAAATACAAAGATGAGATTCTTCCTTGTGTTGTCATAGTTCTACTGAATGAGAAAGACTCTTCATAGACCTTATTTTTATGCTCTAGTGATGCTTGTTTCAAAAATTATATGGCAGTGATTTAAAAGCAAGAAAAGGAGAGAGAGAGAAAGGAAGAAAGGAAGGAGAGAAGAGAGGAAGGAAGGAAGAAAGGAAAGACAGAGAGGAAGGAAGGAAGGGATGGAGGGAAGGTTCTTCTAGGTTTATAGGCAGGTCTCAACGGAGTCCTCTAGACACGTTAGCCCCGGGCTGTCTCTGCTCACACCCATCTGCTGTGGTTCTCATTCCTGTCTCTGCTGCCAGTGTCCACTCCAGATACCAAGACTACTGATTCTACCTGAGACCAAGTACAGAAGCCTTAGTTCCAAAGTAACCCAGAGATTATAGCCTGTTGTTATTCACTTCACTTATTGTAGCTTCTTAACCTCAGATTCAGATCAGGGACACACTGAGGGCTAGAGTTCTCAAAGCTGTCCATCTTAGAACTCCTTTCCATCCTTAAACATTATTGAGAATATCTAAGAGCTTTTGTTATATGGCTTATGTGTATTAATTTGACCATATTAGAAATTTCAATGGAAAAAAAAAGTTTTTAACTACTTAAAAAATAATAGTGTTATTACTTCATGTTCACATATTTTAGGAAAAAAAATAGCTATTCCTTTATAGGATAGGAACCACTACTCTGTGGTGCCCTACTTTCTGGGGTTTTATACACACACCACCACACGGATAATCCCACACATACACAGACATCTTCATTCTATCAGGAAACTCGATCCTTTCTAATAAGTTAGAATGTACTGAGAAAATCTCCCAATTCTTTTTCCTCCTCAAGCAAAACACCCACATTGTCTTTAACAGTTGTGGAAGATGCTCAAATACGAACAGAATAAAAGCCAAGAACAATGCCTCAGTGCCTGCAGGCTCACCAGCCTCTCAAGAAGGGTTGAGTTTTCAAGTGGAATTAAAGTTTTTTCCAGCTCCCTTGCCTGAATCCTTTGCCAGCTGTTCATTTGTCAGAACAGTTTGCTGCTGGGGCTTTTCTCTGGAATATTAAGAATTTGCTACAAACAGTCTGATTTCCCCCTCCCCCACAGTAGATTTAGTTGCTTTTAGGCTACACTGTTTCCTCAGTGTCTAAGATCACACCCGACATATAATAAGAATTCATAGAACTAATTGAATTAGATGAAGTCTGATGCTTCATCGTGAAGGAAAACTACTTTATTTTGAATTAATTCAAGGACACTGTAGATGAGCAAGAATACCTTCTTAATTGAGGAGGATAAGAAATATATAAGCAGTAAAAAGTTTTGCAAAAAATGCCAATTGTATTAGTTAAATGAGTCGAATGAGAACACTACATTAAAATATTCATAGTTTAACTTAGACCAGACCTGGTCTTCCACAACAATAATGACAGTGGCACATAATGGGCACAGAACTCATTTTTAAAATAGATTCATTACCGAAGGGTTTGTTAAGCAATAAAAAATTGAATATGGAATCCTATTTTTTATTTGACTTTCTTTAAATCGTATGCAACAGCTTTTAAAGCAAATGCTCCTCTTATCAACCTATGAATGAAATGATTCTCTTAACTGACAAATTTCTAGAAAATATTAAGACTGAACCCTTATGTATGTCATAGATTGTAATGAAAGCACTCCAGGTTTGCATGATTTTTGCAAAAACCATTGGCCAAATAACTTAAAGTCCAAAGGAAAAGTATTGAATCCGTCATCACTAAATAGAACACAGTAGACTGAACAGTCTGTTTTTAATAAACTCTCCCTAGTATTTTTAACAGAATTTTCAGTCACTGAGAATACACTGTAGGTAATGTTGGAAGGAGAAAGAGATCTGCAAAGACAGAAAGGAAAAATCTACACATACGTCGGTGAGTCAAGGATTGAGGGCACAGATCTCAAGTCGATGAACCCAATTTAGGTAGGGTAAAACCTTGCAGCCTATGTACCCTTCCAATTATTGCAAAACCTGATAAGCTTAACATAACCTAGAGAGTTGAATTGGGAAAATATAATTAAAATGAAATCTCCTAACCCAGAAAAGGTCTCCATAAAGGTAGTAGAGAAAGAGAACAGTTTTATTATTGAATAAGCATTAAACCAGAATATGATGGGTCTTATAGGTAATCCTCTAAGAGATTGCAAAGATTACCTTTTTATATAGCCAAGCAGACACAACCCATTGCATAGAGGTTTTCAAGATAAATAATAACTAGACCTCAGCACCTTTTGTCACTCATGGGTCATCCAATATACCACCCAAAATGGCAATTGGGGTGACTGTCTGTGTTAGTTAATTGCTTTTATTCAAAGGAAAAACAAACTTTTGGTATCTTTATGACAGGAAGTAGTTTTGCAAAATGGAGCAAGGCACCACCAAAGTTAGGCTCCTCCCTTCCCAGAGAAACCAGGAGATAGAGATACTAACCCCCTTGAT
This sequence comes from Smutsia gigantea, assembly GCA_032199065.1. Taxonomy (NCBI): domain Eukaryota; kingdom Metazoa; phylum Chordata; class Mammalia; order Pholidota; family Manidae; genus Smutsia; species Smutsia gigantea. The sequence goes on along the minus strand of JAVSCE010021932.1, from coordinate 470,007 downwards.
ATTTATTTTTCAAAGTGATGGCTCCCAGGTTCTTGAGAAAGACAATTCTGGATAATAAAGTTGACAGAAGTCCTATCCAATTTTTAAATGAATGTGTATATATTTCAGAGGGAGAAAGTACTTACAAGTTTCCTAAACTAAACATGCTAAGAAAAATGAGGGGAGAGAAGTCACTTCTGTTTGACAGGGAGAATTAAGCCTCTTAACTTTAATTTGCATGTGTTCTGGTAGTTGTTATCATTACTTTGATAGTATATTGCAATAGATGAAATAAAAGAAATGCACTCTGATGGGTTGAGTTTCTAATGACTCTGCAGCACCTCCTACTAGTAGGTTTGTGAGTGATTCACACTCTTAACTGCAAAATATTCATGTGTTATTGGCATAAAGTATTGCCATAAACGGGCAAAAGGTATTGTCACCATTCAAACAGTCATAAACAAGATACCCACAACTGGTTAGTTTGATAATGATGAATAAAAATCAATAATAATTAATATTAAGGATAGCACAAACTCAAAACAACTCCAATAATGAACAGATAACAAAATTTCCTACAGAAAAATGTGGTAATCCCAATTTTCCATGGGAGCCTTGAAAACTTATCTGGTGTTTTAGAAGCCAGATTTCTTACTAGAATACAGAATTAGAATTTTCATGAATCTTTAATCATACCCCAGATTTAATTTATGAGCAGCAAGTTGTATTATGTCTTATACCTCAGTAGTTTATTTATAAGTAGCTCTTGATTGTCATTATAAATAAGAGTCACTGAAATGGAATGAATTCAATCTTTAAAGAAGCTAGCATATTAAAAAAAAATTAATTTGAGACCCCAAACCAAGCCAAGGATCAATCTTCAAAGGCAATGCGTAGCACACATTCATGTGAGACCTGGCTAGCCTTTTATATAGTTGAGTGGGGTTCCTAAATATCTGGAAGTAATAATCAAAGAATGTGGAAAGGATTTCTTGATTTCGAATCTCTCACCCGCATGGGTCCTAAGTAAGTTCCTATAATTATCATGTCATTTATTTCTTCAGTCTATTACAAAAAATTCTGTTTGAAATGGCAATTTTACTGTTAATATCTACTTAGATATTAATAGCTATTAAGCTATTATTGATCATTAATTAAGAAGCTCAATTACTTTATTATATCCAAGAAAAGTTTAAGTGGAAAGAATATAAACTTTGTAATGAAGTTAAGCTGGGTTTGAATACTACCCTAAGATGAGAAAATTGGGTTTCTCAATCTGTTTCCTTACATAACAATTGGGTTATACACCCACCTCAAATGTTTTTAAACATTTTTGTTGTTGTTAACTAGATAAGGTAGTGACTAGTTCAGAAAACACTGGCTTCTTTTTCTAACCCTCATCTTTCAACTATGTGTGACAAAATGGGATATAATAGTGAACATTTTGATGAGAACGTAGTGTATGAATAATGGAATTCTACCACCAAATCTTTACAAATCAGGAGCAATTATAGGGGCATTAAATGACTTTGAAGAGTAAAAGAAGGAAATTATTAAATAAAGGAAAAGGCACTGAACATGTACCAGAGAGATTTTGGTCTACTGAAGAATGCTGGCAAGGGATCTTTTACAAATATTTTTTTAAATATTTAAAAACATGGATGGAATTTCCTGCAGGTTTTACCCTTATACTGAATTAAAATGTGCACATAGAGGAAGTTCAGAATATCCATGTAACCAACCTCCAGACCAGAAAATATAACATTACCAACATGTGGAAAGTGCTCCTAGTCCCCACTCCTTATCTCCCAATATTATATATATTCCAAGATTTTGGCTACCCTGTTTATAACTCAGGTCAAGTTTGTTAATTTTGCTGTTCAGATATCCTATATCTAGACTGATATTTTTTCTGTTTTTTCCTATCAATTATGGAGAAAAAGTATGTTCATACTCCCTTTATGGTAGTGGATTTGTTATCCCTTTACATTATGTCAATAGTTGATTTATGTATTGTGAACTTATATTTTGGATGTGTGCAAATTTATGATTATAATATCTTTGTTAGACTGATGACTTTATCATTATAGAATAGTCTTCTTTATCTCTAATAATGCTTTTCCGTTAAAGTCTCCTTTGTGTGATATTACTTTGGTTATACAACTTTCCATTCAGGTCATGTTTGCATAGTACTTTTTTCCCATTCTTTAACTTACAATTTTTAGATTTGGTCTGTCTATCACTTATCAATCTATGTATATCTGTCATTTATCTATCATCTATCTATATGTATCTATCACCTGTTTATCTATCATATTAAGAGTATCTTTGTAACAGCTTTTGCACAATCCATTATGGCTATCTTAGTATTTCATTTGAAATATATGGTCCATTTATATTTAACATAATTGCAATAAAATTGGGTCTATCAATTTCTTTTGGCCATTAGTTTTATGTTTCTTTTAGCTCCCTGAAAGCCAAAGAGAGGGGCTTCCAAGAAACCAGACTTGCTGACATCTTGATCTTGGATGTCTAGACTCCAAAACTGTAAGAAAATTAATTTGTTATTTAAGTCAACCAGTCTGCAGTATTTTGTTACAGCCACTCAAGCGGACTAACAACAGATGACATTCCTTTGCCTTCAGGATTCCACTTTTTTTTTCCTTTGAGAATTTAGTCACCGTTTTTATTGCTGTCCCTTGGAAGGGGTGATCTCCTTTCTTTTCTCTGGCTTTTTTTAAGATTTTTTTATTTGTCTTTAGTTCTCAGTATTTTAGTGTTCTAGGCCTATGTGTAGCTTTATTGAGGTTTGCTAACTTTCTGAATTGTTGAATTAACTTCTTTTATTAGTTTTGGAAAATTCTCAATTATTATCTCTTTCAATATTGTTGCTCTCCATTAACTACTTTTTCTCTCCTTCTGGAACCTCAATTGTATGCTTGTTAGCTCATTTGAGTGGACTCTACACACCTGTAATCCTCTGTTGTTTTATTCATTCTATTTTTCTCTCTTTGTTTCATTGTACTTTTTCCTGTGACTTGTCTTTGACTTCATTAAATCTGTGTTTTTTCCTTTGTTCAATCTGCTGTTAAAAATATGCACTGGCTTCTTAGTATCATATTTCATGGTGATTTTTATTTCTAAATTGCCCATTTGATTTGTTTTTTATATATTTCACTTCTTTGAAGAAATTCTCCATATGTCCATCTATTTTGTTCAACTTTTTCTCTACCTATTTTAACGTATAGTTATTTGCAATTTATTTCCCACTAATGCCAATATCTGAATCATTTTTACATCTATTTGTCTTTTCTATTAATCATTAGTTATATATTCTTGATTTTCATATGACTAGTGGTTTTTTAAATTTTATGCTAGATATTGTATATAAAACAAAACTGTCCTGGCTTCCCCTTTTCTGCCACGATTAAAATAACTAATCTGGGTCAGGGATGGGACAAGGTTTCAGTAGGTTCAATTTATCTCTGATTTGCCTTTGCAACATAACCATCCTAGGTCTCTGATTGAGAACCCAGCAATCTCTATCTTTTCAGCCATAAAAAAAATGTGGGAGATCTAGCTTTCTCTTTCAGAGGTCCCCATCCAGCTCCTCAGAATTTCTTCCCATATAGCTTCAGAATTTGTCAAGTATATTGATAAGCAGGCCAGCAGTTTTCTTGAGACAGGTCGAAGTTAATTAAGAACCACAAGATTGTAGAGCATCTCACTCTGCCTTCCTGATGTGTTTTCTCTATTCCTGAGGTCTCAAGATCTTGACAGTGTCCGGCGGAGGAGCCCAGCAGTATGCTTGAACAAGTCTTTTGTTTGTAACAAACCAAAACAAGTAACAACCACAAAACTCTCTCTGATCCTGAACCAGCCTCCAAAAGCACAGGCTGGATTTGTTTGTGTGTTTTTCCAAGCACCAAGAGACAGATGGAGATATCACTCTGATTTTTAGAGTCTTTACTCCAGAGAAATATCTAGAAAACAGGCTGTATATTTGAGTCTCTTCATTTTAGATGAGTCGCAGCAGGCACCAGCAACCACTAAAAGTACCTGGTTTATCTTTTCCCCAAACATGGGGTCTTTGAGTAAGACTGCTTCTGAGTCTGTCCAATATTGACAATTTTCCCAAGAAAATATTTCTCCTTCCTTCATCTATGACTCATTGCTTCCACAGTTCCTTGATGTCTATGACACTATAAGTTTTTTTTAATGAATCAGGCTTTTTGTTGCAGTAGGTCATTGATGTATTGCAGCCCCGCACACACTAAGCAGAGGTGTCAAAAGTTCTGAAGATTTTTGAAAGGAATCTGTCTTTCCTGGGGATCTAGCTCTAGAATTAGATACTAAATTCATGAAAACATTTTGGATTTGTTTAAGGGAGAGTCCAAAAATGTAATTCTTTCATAATTGCCCAAGTGTGGTTCATTTTTCTTTTATATTTGTTGTTCTGTTATCTTGCATTCATCTTTACTTTTGACCTGCAAACTAAGCTAAGGAGAAATATTACTTCTGTGTATTTAGTATGAGTCAACTTAAAATAACTTAATTTTAACTTATAAATGCTTATTTCTTTCTATCTGGGCAGGAAGAAACCTCTACTTTGGAGATTCTGTTTCATATGCTGAAAGCTACATAAATGTTCTGGGAGATACAGTACCAGGTTTTAGGTGGAGACAAAGTATATTTTTTCCCTTCCTTGACTTTAAAGATATAAATATTTTACAGATGGCTTTCACTGTTATTTTATGAACTTGCTAAATCTGACTTGTTTCTGAGCTCTGGTCTCATGTTTCTGTTAATTTTACTCACATACCCTAATGCTCACCTTAACCTCAATATTATTCAAATTACATTCATTTCCTATCACCTTTATTTTCAACTTGACTTTCAAAAACTAAAACAATAAACAAGTAACAACCACAAAACTCTCTCTGATCCTGAACCAGCCTCCAAAAGCACAGGCTGGATAACCTGGCTTCCCCTTCTCTATCTGCCAATGTTTGACCATAGGCTAAGAGCTACTCCTCTTGTTCCTGGCAGCCCTCCCATCAGCTTCCCACAATACTGATGTAGTTCCTCATTAATTTGGGAATTGAAGCAGTTTAAGAGCTAAAAGCTTATCTTCTAACCTTCATTCCTCTCCCCCTTCCAAATTTACAATCCTCTACCAAATTGTATTTGTGAAGATGAAAAATGATCATGAAAAGATAATTTCTCTCTGTTGGTCTTCTCTACATTGGGTCAAGTACAAACTGTGTCCTCAGATTTCCTTTCCAAATATTTCTTTCAGTCAGTGTTACTCTTCCCTCATCCTATGCTCCAACCAATTTGAAATTTCAGTGTTTCCACTTTGCCCTGCATGCTTTCTGGCCACAGTCTATACACTCATTTGATTTTGCTCCTTGAAAAATTATTTCTCCTACCTCCTTATCTATCTCCCAGGTCACAGGTTCTTGGTCTGCCAGGTCTCAAAGTCCCACTTGAATTCTCAGTGCAGTCTCTCTAACTTCCCCACTCTGAATTCCCATAGTTCTACATTCCCAAAGTAATGGACACATACTTCTAACTTATTTTTTCTATAGTAGACTTTAAACATATACTAAAATACCAAAATATTAAAAATATTAAATACATCTGTTTAAAAACATATCACTGATTGCAAAAAGAACACATCTAATTGTGGAAGTTTCAGAAAAGTCATTGTATTAGTATGCTAGAATTTCATAACAAAATATCACAGACTGGGTGACATAAACAATAGCAATTCACTTTCTCAGGATTCCAGGGGCTAGAAGTCCAAATCAAGGTGTGGGCAAGTTTGGTTTCTCCCTTCTCGTTCCTTGGCTTACAGATGAGCATCTTGCTGTGTCCTCACATAGAGTCTTTTCTCTGTGCATGCATCCAAGTCTTCTTCTGATAATGGTATCCATCCTATTGGATTAGGGGCTCACTTTTATGATCTCATTTAACATTAATTACATATCTAAGGTATACTGAGAATTAAGGCTTCAACATATGAATTTTGAGGAGACACAATTTAGTCTATAACATCCATGAAGAAAAAACTAATGCCATATGCAATCTTAGAGAGATGTCTACAAACATTCTGTATAAAAGTCTTACGTCTGAACTTCGTGCCCAAGTTTTATTATTTTCTTTGGCTGAATATTGTATGGACAAAACTAAAGAATTAGAAGAGAACTTTTTTGAAAGCATTGAAATATTTTGCAAATTTACCTGCAGAAATATTTTATCAGTGCATTTCCATGTAAGCAATGAGAAACCAATATTGATTTTAACTACTCTTCACTAACTGATGAGAAAAGTGATACATTAATTTGAATTCATTTACTTAATTTACACACTAACATTTTACTGATTTATTCAACAAATATTTATAGACTGCCTACTATGTCCTGGTTACTATACAAGAGCTCAAGGTACAATAGGGAACAAAACATTCATCATTTCTACTCCCAGAAACTTATAATATAGGATAGCAAGGAAAAAAAAAAGAAAGAAAGAAAATGGCCCCCAAATGGCTTTATAATTACAATAATAATAAGTGGTGCTCATTGTTAGGAAAGTGTAGTCTAGTGACTTAACCTAATCAGGAGGTGAGGATAAATTTTCATGAAGTAATAGTTACTGTTAATTGGTGATTTAAATGTATTTTTTGTGAATTAGCTTCACATTGCCTTTGCCTATTATTCATTTGGGGTATTTGTCTTTTTCTAATTGACAGCATTAAAGAAAATTTAAAGGTAAAATAAATCCAGCATAATGCCACAGTCTGAAAGTAAAGGCTAAGTTTTTTATTATGAATTACTTCCAGGTCAATGCATATATGTGTATTTTTTTTAATTTAATATAGTAATGCAATTTTGGATCCAATTCTTTATCTCTAATAATAATAATCTGCAATTACTTAATTTGATTAATTACTCCTCTGCTGTTTCTATTTTATGTCTTTCTAACCAGAATTTAACTCTTGTCTACCTTTTTCTGTATATTAACAATGGTTGGCAGACATTGACTATTAATAAAATAAATATTGGATAATAAAGCATAAATAGTTTCCATGAATGTAATTCTGACACTTAACTTTTTTAAGGTGTGATTGCATAGACTGGATGTATTATTAATTACTTTACCTTTTCCATTTATTTCACAATGCTTTCAAATATTACATAATTAATTAATGTGTTAATTAACACCATGGCACAAATGATATGTTTTTCATTTTCCTTATTCATTGGCTCTCTAATGAAGGAAGATCGATTTACTAATGAAAAGATGGTCATTTGCAAGCCAAGGAAAAGGATATACCAAATATTACAGGCAGTCCAGCATAGAAGTCAGACTTGCAAACTTCAAAGATAGATTGCTTCTAATTCCAGGCTCCATCATTTACCAACTATGTGACCGTGTGTCTCTACTTCCTTGTCTATGAAAGGGGGGCTATAAGGATACATACTTTATAAGGTTTTGGGGAAAATTAAATGAGTTAGTCTATACTGTGTTTAAAATAGTACCTGATATACACCAAATAATATGTAATTGTTGCAGTTGCCATATTATTATACATAATATACAATAATAGTGGCTTTTAAAACAGAATTATTATAATTATAAAATAATCATATAGTTATGCCATATTATGCACTGACACACAATTATGCCATGTTGCTTTCCAAAACATATATTCTAATTTGACTGTAGGATCTAGGAACTAATCTCTATTTGGTATATTTTGACTATCCCACTGCTTTCCTTATTGGTATTCATTAAGAATGTGGTTCTGTTGTTATATATCACACATTAGCAACATGACTTGGGTATGATAATTATCCCTTCAAGCCTTGCAAACAGAATTTGAAAAAAATGATGATGATAAAAATAATATCTTTATTGGATTAATATGGAGTTCAGTGAGAAAAGCCAAGCAATGTATTTAGCAGAGTGTTTGACAAGTAGAAGCCAGCTCTTATATGAGAGAAAATGTAGGTATCAAACAGAATCGGCTCTGTTCAACTGGCTCTGTTTAAATCCAGCTCACCCATTGATGATGTGAAATTAGATAAAGACGCTTATGGGGGACTATATTACTGGTGACTCATTTCCACTTCTCTCTTTCGGTAGGGAGGGTTCCTTTCCTTACTACTGAATCTGGATTTGGCCAATTAGTTTTAGCTAATGAAATATGAGTCATTTGGGTCACTTCTGAGCAAAAGTCTTCCTGGCCCACTTGTGCTTCTCAGCATATTCTCATTCCCTCTCACTTAAAGAGTGATCCACATGTCAGCCTAGATCCTGGAAAGAAGATGATACAAAGCAGAGGAAAAGAAATGAGCCTAAGTTGGGAATTAGCTTTTGTTACCTTTGTTTGCCTGCCCCAAATGATTCAGAACTTAATCTCTGTAGTCCCATTTTACTCATCTAAAAGACAAAAATAGTAATTTGTGCATGAAGGTTTTGGCACCAAGCAATTGACACTGATGATTTTCTGTCTTAATAATAATTGATCATTATCTCCTTGAAACATCGTCACATGATTATTAAGAATCTGTCCTCCAACTTTCACGTTCTGAACTTCAAAATTCCAGGCCATTATTTCAAGAAAGCTACACAGCTTTGTCTGAATCTTAGATGGATTTCTTGTGAGACCCAACTCAAAGGAGCATAAAGAGATGGCTCTAATTCCCACCTCTGTCTGCAGCTGACTAATATGTGATCTTGCACAGGACTTTTGTTTCAACCTTTCCGGGTTTCTATTTCCTAATCTATAAACTAGAGTTAGTATCAATAATCTTATGTCATTATTGCAAGTTCTTAAAACATGATGTTAGCAGAAATGCTAAGTAGAGTTCCTGGCAGACACTAGTCACTTAAGAAATAGTTCTTCACATCCCATCCCAAAATACCGATACCTTCTCTTTAGGTGTGCATGTGAAGGAGCTCCTGGAGCTCCATGAGAGAATATTTTACACAGAATATGTATTTTAGTAAAACCTTAAAATTCTCAGGGTCCACAGGGTCCTGATTTCTTCATATCCAGAACATCCCTAGACTCAGTTGACTCCAGGCAACATAAGAAGCTCATCTTAGATTAGAAATCCGCCACTGTGGTCATCAGAAAAGGCAGATTCTACTATTGTGTTTTGACATATTGCTTGGTGGTTTGCATTTATGTCTAAATAGCCATGCTTGTTTTTGTCAATAGCATTTCAAGATTTACTGAGGTTTATGTGCTTTGGTATGGGAAAACTCCTGTTTTTATTAAATGCATTTTTACAAACTAGTATTTGGTTGCTACTTAGCATAATCATCTTTTTTAAATGTATGCATTCAGAATAAATATGACATTGCAGTATGAATCCCACCTTTAATCTCAGTAATACCTTATAGATGCAATGGGTTTTGTAAATTTGCCAGTAGTGATTAGAATCATAACAACCACTAAATGCTATACTCTTGACTTGCTCTACTGGCTTTTGCAGTGATCAGTTTCTGCTAACATTTTGCTTCTTTACCCCTAGAAGATTCTGATTGTGTGGTAAAGGACATTCAACTACAATACTACTTCATGATCCTGTATTATAAAACCCTAACTGAACATATTACAGACCCAGAAACCATGGTTTCTGCTCAGTTTTGTTAACCTCCATTTGTGGACAAATCTAGTCTTGGATCTTGATCTCCTTTGCAGTGTGGATCTGTTCTTCCTGGAAAGAACATGATGTGTAGCCACTCATGTCACACAGTGTTGGATTTCTCTTTTCACATTTATAAAATTGCTAAATATTAAAAGAAGCCTACTATGTGTAAGTCCATAGGCTAAGTGCTAGAAATATCTGGCACAGGAAAAGTTCAGACCCAAAGCTTATCCACTCTGCTTGGGTATGTCAGAGAGGTTCTAGGGAACAGGAAATCTTTAGGCTGAGTATTATAGACTGAGGCATTTTCAAATAAATGAAGGGGAATAACTTTCCAGGGAGAGAGAAAGGTGTGTAGAGATAGATAAAACATGAGATAGTGTGTTTGGGGAACTGTGAATAGGTCGGGATGATAAGTGTGTAAGTTGTATATTTGTAAGGAAATAGCTGGGACCAAAGACTGATAGTGGCTAAGAGAGATTAGAGATGGTCTTATAGAAAATGGTAAGAAATTTAGATTTCATTGTTGATGCAATATGGAGCTATTCAAGGCATTAAAAGGTGAAAAGTAACATGAAGTTTTGTGTTTTGAGAAAGATTACTCTGTAATAGTTTGAAGCAGGTAGTAAATGGAGGAGGAGGGACAGATAAAAAGTAGTTCAATATTCCAGAAGAAAGATGATGGCTAGACAGTGCTTGGAGTAGAGAAGAAGACAGCAAAGGGGAACATACACACCAAATTAGGGAGTTATAATAAGGCTTGGAAGAATAGGAAAGATGGAGAGGCAGGAGTAGTTTGACTCCCATATTGATGACTTAATGGAGAGAGGAGAGATTAACTAAGATAACGTTGCAGGAGAAAGAACATTTTTGCAAGGTTTTTGTTTTGTTTCCTTATTTTTCATCCTTCTTTCTTTCAATGGTAGGTGGTTTGCAAAGGTAGGCGCTAATGGTGACTTGCATCCCTGAACATTCAGATTGCTTCTCCTACTGAGGAACAGAATCTATTCCTCCTTTGACGTGAGCAAGCCTCATGACTTGCTTTGAGCTATAGAATGTGGCAGAAGTGATAATACATTTATGCGGTACCATTGCTTCCACATTTGCTCTCTCGGAGCCCTGAGCCATCATGTAAAGTTCTTCGACTACTGTGCTGGACAGAAAGGATATAGAGAATCTTAATGATGTGAGGAGAGGAGACAGAGAGAGACAGACAGACAGACAGGAAATAGCTCCAAGATATTCCAGCCACTCCAACAGAGATGGAAAACAGGTGAATGAGATGTTCATGGATACCCCATGTCAAATCTCCGCAGTCAACATCACATGGAGCAGAAACCATTCAGACTTAGTCTTTCCCATAGTGCAGATTCATGAGCAAATAAATAGTTCGATTTTAAGCTATTTAATTTTGGAGTAGATTTTTTTTTGTATGCAGCAACTGATGCCCAGTAGTGCCTCCCCTCCCTCCATCTCTCTTGCTTTTTCTTTTTGAGGAAAGATGATAGAAGTGTGAAAGAAGGAAAATATTGAGATAACTAGGTTATTTAGAACATGATTTTCAAAAGGAGATCAATAGTTCCTATTCCTTCTCTTTGAACAAATTTCTGTGCTACAAATTTCCTCCTATAATCCCTAAAGCAGACCATAAAGAGAGCATAAAATGGCATCCATACAAGAGACTCACAAGCAGAAAGTTCAGGATGAAACTATTTGTAACGTGAATTTTCATAAGATAGGTGAAAAAATCACAGTATCTATGAATAATATTTTTGTGTATACAAATAAAAGATAATTACAAGTATCCACCTCCAGAAGGAAAACTACAAATTAAAAGACCAGTGGAAAGAATTATGGCGAAGTCATAGATTTTTTTCTTATGTAATATATTTTCATGCTTTAACCTTTATTCATTACAGCTTCAAATTGTGAAGCTGACTTTTTTACCCCATAAGTGCACAACTGCTAAATGACCTTTAGTATCATATATATGAAGTATTTAGACATTGACATTAATAATACTTCTTTAAAAATCAGGAAGTTTTAACTAATATAAACATTTGGGTGAATTTAGTTTTTAAATATTGTGCTTATAATATCCTTTCCTCTCTGGTAATCAAATAGCTTTAGCATAGCAATCATCTTCTGTAAATATAAACACAATCTATAAAATGTTACTTCATTTGCTTTAAAGAAAACACATTTGAAAGATAAGACTTCCCCTTTATGGAGAAAAAAGACAAGAGGTATCAAAATACATCTAGGGAAATAAAAAAAAAATTATTCCCACACCCCTGATGGCAAAGTGGGCATTTATTTACAAAACATCCATTGCTATGCTGAGTAGCCCCACAACCACTTTGAGAGGTATTATAATAGAAGGAAAGGGTAAAAGAAGGCGGTTCACTTTCTTTTTTAAATGAATTACATTATTTGGTTTCCATTATCTTATACTGTCAATAAATGTCATTCATCTTAGTACCCTCAAGTCTCCCATTATCCAATTAAAAACAACCTGTCCAGGAGAAGGGATTAAAGATGGCAGTGTGAGAGATGAGACACAGGCTTCCTCCTAAAACTGCATATGCTACAGAAATATAATTAATACAACTAATCCTGAAAGAGGAACAGGAAAGAGGACTGTGCCAGAATGCATATACCTGGAGAAAAAATCAGACCTCACAGAACAGGGTAACGTACCAAAGCTGTGGACTGGTGAGACCAAAGCCCTTCCCCCACCCCACCTCATGGGCAGGAGGAAGAGAAATGGAGCAGGGAGGGAGTGGAGGCCTGGGACTGCTGAATACATAACTCCGGAGATCTGCTCTGGGAGCAGAAACCTACATTTCATGGTGCTTGCATGATACTCTAGTGATTATGGTGTTGGAAAGCTAAGACAGGCAGAATTCCTGGAGAAGCTGAGATTCCAGCCAACTGTGGAAAGCAGAAATCCATATCTGGCTGCCCTGGGACAAAACAAAGGTGGGCAGTGTGAGAGACTTCCTAATAAGGAAGCTCTGAGCAAGAGGGCTGTGAAAGGGACAAAGATTGCACAGAGCTTACTGCTCAGGAGAGAGGACAGGTAGACAAAATTGTCCTGGTGCACTCTGCCCAGCAGGTTGGGAGCTCTGCCATATAGACTCTCATATTTAAGGAGGAAAAAGAAATCTTCCTCCTTACACAATCTTCAGGTGCTCCAGCTCCCTGGCTGGCTACACACCTCCAAGGACCCCCACTGTGATATGCAGCCTACTGCGCCTTTCTCCCGGCCAGCCCCAACTAGCTCACAAACTGGCAAGCCATATTTTGGTGTTAGGTCAGCCAGAGGGAAGATCTGTCTACAGAAATTATAAACGCAAAGCACAGAGGCTTATACCTGTGTGCTCAGCCCACTGGTTCAGGCAGTGGAGACAGGCATAGAAGCCGGGTAGCAGGAAACAGCTCTTTCCTCCCCCAAGCACCTATACCACTCCCCTGTGACCCCTGATATTGCTTCAGGGGCTGAGCAGCTCCAGGTACTAGAGCTTCTGGGCACTAGAGGACGCCATATACAAATATGTAACGCCTAAGGAATCTGGTTCAGAGTAAAATTATTAATACCACTCCTGAGAAAGATTTAAATAACATTGACCTCATGACTCTTCCTGAAAGGGAGTTCAAAATAAAAATCATTAACATGCCCATGGACGTACAGAAAGATATTCAAGAACTCAGGAATGAATTCCAGTTGGAGATACAATCATTGAAGAGCACAATGTATGGTATTGAAAGCAGATTAGATATGGTGGAGGAGACGATAAATGAAATAGAAACTAGAGAATAGGAATACAAAGAAGCTGAGGCACAGAGAGAAAAAAGGATCTCTAAGAATGAAAGAATAGTGATAGAACTGTGTGACCAAACCAAATGGAACAATATTAGCATTATAGGAGTACCAGAAGAAGAAGAAGAGAGAAAAAGGGATAGAAAGTGTCTTTGAGGAGGTAATTGCTGAAAACTTCCCCAATGTGGGGGAGGAGATAGTCTCTCAGGCCATGGAGGTGCACAGATCTCCCAACACAAGAGACCCAAGGAAGACAATACCAAGACATAGAGTAATTAAAATGACAAAGATCAAGGAGAAGGACAGACTATTAAAAGAAGCCAGAGAGAGAAATAAGATCACATACAAAGGAAAGTCCATCAGGCTATCATCAGACTTCTCAGCAGAAACCTTACAGGCCTGAAGGGAGTGGCATGATGTATTTAATGCAATGAAGCAGAAGGGCCTTGAACCAAGAATACTTTAATGGCAAGATTATCATTTAAATTTGAAGGAGGGATTAAAAAATTTCCAGATAAGCAAAAGCTGAGAGAATTTACCTCCCACAAACCATCTCTACAGTGTATTTTGGAGGGACTGCTATAGATGGAAGTGTTTCTAAGGTTTAATAGCTGTCACCAGAGGTAATAAAACCACAGTAAAGAAATTAGAACAGCTAATTACTAAGCAAATGTAAAAATTAAAATAACTATCTCCAATGTCAATCAAGGGATAGACAAAGCATGCAGAATATGATACCTAATATATAAAGAATAGAGGAGGAATAAAAAGGAGGAAGAAAGAAAAAAGAACCTTTAGATTGTATTTGTAATAGCATATTAAGTGAGTTTAATTAGACTCTTAGATAGTAAGGAAGTTAACCTTGAATCTTTGGAAACCACGAATCTAAAGCCTGCAATGCCAATAAGTACATATCTATCGATAATCACCCTAAATGTGAATGGACTGAATTCACCAATCAAAATACATACAGTCACTGAATGGATAAAAAAACAAGACCCATCTATATGCTGCCTACAAGAGACTCACTTTAAACCCAAAGACATACAAAAACTAAAAGTGAAGGGATGGAAAAATATTTCATGCAACTAATAGGGAGAAAAAAGGAGTTGCAGTACTTTTATCAGACAAAATGGACAAAGAAGGACATTACATAATGATAAAAGGGTCAGTCCAACAAGAAGATATAACCATTATAAGTATCTATGCCCTAACACAGGAGGACCTACATATATGAAACAAATACTTACAGAATTAAAGGGAGAAATAGAATGCAATGAATTCATTCTAGGAGACTGAAACACTCCATTCACTCTGAAGGACAGATCAACCAGACAGAAAATAAGTAAGGAGGCAGAGGCACTGAACAGCGCAATAGAACATATGGACCTAACAGACATTTACAGAACTCTACACCCAAAAGCAGCAGGATACACATTCTTCTCAAGTGCACATGGAACATTTTCAAGAATAGATCATATACTAGGCCACAAAAAGAGCCTCAGTAAATTCAAAAAGATTGAAATTGTACCAACCAGTCTCTCAGACCACAAAGGTATGAAACTAGAAATAAATTATGCAAAGAAACTGAAAAATCCCAGAAACACATGGAGGCTTCACAACATGTTCCTAAGTAACCAATGGATCAATGACCAAATAGAAACAGAGATCAAGGAATATATGGAGACATATGACAACAATAATTCAACACCGAAAATCTGTGGGACACAGCGAAGGCCGTGTTAAGAGGAAAGTATATTGCAATACAGACCTACCTCAGGAAAGAAGAACAATCCCATATGAGCAGTCTAAACTCACAAGTAATGAAATTAGAAAAAGAAGAACAAATGAGGCCCCAAGTCAGTAGAAGGAGGGACATAATAAAGATTAGAACATAAATAAATAAAATCGAGAAGAATAAAACAATACAAAGAATCAATGAAAGCAGGAGCTGGTTCTTTGAGAACATAAACAAAATAGATAAACCCCTAGCCAAACTTATCAAGAAAAAAAGAGAGTCTACTCACATAAACAGAATCAGAAATAAGAAAGGAAAAATCACTATGGACACCACAGAAATATAAATAATTATTAGAGAACATTATGAAAAATTACTTGCTAACAAATTGGATAACTAGAAGAAATGGGCAACTTTCTAGAAAAATACAACCTTCCAAGGCTGACCCAGAAATAAACAGAAGATCTGAATAGACAAATTACCAGCAATGAAATTGGACTGGTAATCAAAAACCTACCTAAGAACAAAACACCTGGACCAGTAGGCTTCACCACTGAATTTTATCATTTAGTGAAGACCTAATACCCATCCTCCTTAAAGTTTCCAAGGAATAGAAGAAGAGGGAATACTCCCAAACTCATTCTATGAGGCCAGTATCACTCTAATACCAAAACCAGGCAAAGACACCACAAAAAATGAAAATTACAGACCAATATCCCTGATGAACATTGATTCAAAAACATTAAACAAAATATTAGCAAACCGAGTTCAAAACCACATCAAAAAGATCATCCATCATGATCAAGTAAGATTTATTCCAGGGATGCAAGGATGGTTCAATATTCGAAAATCCATCAACATCATCCACCACATCAACAAAAAGAAGGACAAAAACCACATGATCTTCTACATAGATGCACAACAGCGGGAGAGTGGCCCCGCCCACAGCAACCACACAGAATCGCCTCCTGGCGGGCTCACAACTAACCGTGAAGGGCCGTGGAAGCCAGTGCAAAGTCTAAAAGGCACCAAGAGGTGCCAGATTGGCTGCAGAACGCACCCAGCGTGGCTGCAAAACCCTGCAGTGCTCTAGGCTAGCCTGAGAGTGGCCCTGCAAACGGCAGCTCAGGGGATTATAGCAGACTGCTTCCCGGTGCATGGGTAACTGGCACAGGCTGTGGATGCCAAAGCAAGATCCGGCAAATCAGGGTATTATCCGAGACAATGCCTCCTGGTGTGTGGGTAACTGGCACAGGATGGGGAGAAGGGCAAGGAGAAAAACAAGCAGGAAGGGACTTTGTTCTCCAAGCTGACACACGTGGCACCTGCCTGCAACCACTTCTATCGCCATGAAAAGACAGACAAACCTGGTCCAGTCGAAAATCATCCAGGCAACCCCAGAGAGAGGGCCTGGTGGGCGAGATGTAAATAATCTTCTTGAAAAACAATTCAGAATAAAAGTCATAACCATGCTCATGGACCTACACAGAAATATGCGAGAGCTAAGGATGAAGTCAGGAGGGATATTACAGAAATGAAACAATCAATTGACAGGCTTAAGGGCAGACTGGAGGAGGTGCAAGAGACTGTTAATGGAATAGAAATCAGAGAACAGGAGGACAGAGAAGTTGAAGCAGAGAGAGATTAATGGATCTCTAGGAATGAAAGAATATTAAGAGAACTGTAGGACCAATGCAAACAGAGCAATATTCGCATCATAGGAGTAACAGAAGAGGAAGAGACAGAAAAATGGATAGAAAGTGTCTTTTAAGACATAATTGATGAAAACTTCCCCAAGCTGGGAAAGAAAATAGTTTCTCAGACCATGGAAGCCCACAGATCTCCCAACACAAGGGACCCAAGGAAGACAACACCAAGACACATAATCATTAAAATGGCAAAGAGCAAAGACAAGGACAGAGTATTAAAGTAGCCAGAGAGAGAAAAAAGATCACCTACAAAGGAAAACCCATCAAGCTATCATCAGACTTCTCAACAGAAACCTTACCGGCCAGAGGAGAATGGCATGATATATTTAATGCAATAGAACAGAAGGGCCTTGAACCAAGAATACAGTATCCAGCACGATTATCATTTAAATTGGAGGGAGGGATTAAACAATTCCAAGACAAGCGAAAGTTGAGAAAATTTGCCTCCCACAAACCACCTCTACAGGATATTTTGAAGGGACTGCTCTAGATGGAAGCATAAAAAACCCTAAAGACTTCACTTCACAACTACTAGAACTAATATCTGAATTCAGCAAAGTTGGAGGATACAAAATTAATACACAGAAATCTGGGGCATTCCTATACACCAACGATGAGCTAACAGAAAGAAAAATCAGGAAAACAATTCCATCCAGAATTGCATCAAAAACAATAAAATACCTAGGAATAAACCTAACGAAGGAAGTGAAAGACCTATACCCTGGAAACTACAAGACACTCCTAAGAGAAATTAAAAAGGACACTAACAAATGGAAATTCATCCCATGCTCTTTGCTAGGAAGAATTTATATTGTGAAAATGGCTGTACTACATAAAGCAATCTACAGATTCAAGGCAATCCCTATCAAAATACCAACAGCATTCCTCAATGAACTGGAACAAATAGTACTAAAATTCATATGGAACCACAGAAGACCCTGAATATCCAAAGCAATCCTGAGAAGGAAGAATAAAATGGGAAATTACACTCCCTGACTTCAATCTCTACCATAAAGCCACAGTAATCAAGACAATTTGGTACTGGCACAAGAACAGACCCACAGGCCAGTGGAACAGAATAGAGAGTCCTGATATTAACCCAAACATATATGGTCAATTAATATATGATAAAGAAGCCATGGATATACAATGGGGAAATGACAGCCCCTTCAACAGCTGGTGTTGGCAAAACTGGACAGCTACATGTAAGAGAATGAAACTGGATTACTGTCTAACCTCATACACAAAAGTAAATTCGAAATGGATCAAAGACCTGAATGTAAGTCATGAAACCATAAAACTCTTAGAAGAAAACATAAGCAAAAATCTCTTGGACATAAACATGAGCAACTTCTTCATGAACATATCACTCTGGGCAAGGAAAACAAAAGCAAAAACGTACAAGTGGGACTATGTCAAGCTGAAAAGCTTCTGTACAACAAAGGACACCATCAGTAGAAAAAAAAACATCCTACAGTATGGGAGAATATATTCATAAATGACATATCCGATAAGGGGTTGACATCCAAAATATACAAAGAGCTTATGCACCTCAACAAACCAAAAGCAAATAATCCAATTAAAAAATGGGCAGAGGATCTCCACAGACACTTCTCCAAATAAGAAATTCAGATGGGCAACAAGCACATGAAAAGATGCTCCACATCGCTAATCATCAGAGAAATGCAAATTAAAATCACAATGAGATATCACCTCACACCAGTTAGGATGGCCAACATCCAAAAGACAAACAACAAATGTTGGCAAGGATGTGGTGAAAAGGGAACCCTCCTACACTGCTGGTGGGAATGCAAATTAGGTCACCCAATGTGTAAAGCAGCATGGAGGTTCCTCAAAAAACTCAAAATAGTAATACCATTTGACCCAGGAATTCCACTCCTAGGAATTTACCCTAAGAATGCAGCTGCCCAGTTTGAAAAAGACAGATGCACCCCTACATTTATCACGGCACTGTTTACAATAGCCAAGAAATGGAAGCAACCTAAGTGTCCATCAGTAGATGAATGGATAAAGAAGAAGTGGTACATACACACAATGGAATATTATTCAGCCATAGGAAGAAAACAAATCCAGACATTTTCAACAACATGGATGGAGTAGAGGGTATTATGCTCAGTGAAATAAGCCACAAATGATTTCACTCATATGTGGAGTATAAGAACAAAGAAAATAACTGAAGGAACAAAACAGCAGCAGACTCACTGAACCCAAGAATGGACTAACAGTTACCAAAGGGAAAGGGACTGGAAAGGATCGGTGGGAAGAGAGGGACAAGGGGGAAAAAGGGGCATTACGATTAGCAGACATAATGTGGGGGGGCACAGGGAGGGCTGTACAACTCAGAAAAGACAAGTAGTGATTCTATAGCATCTCACTATGCTGATGGACAGTGACTGTAATGGGGTATGTGGGGGGTACTTGATGATGTGGGGAATCTAGTAACCATAATGTTGCACTTGTAATTGTAGATTAATGACACCAAAATAAAAAAGAAAACTCCAGGACAACAACAAAATGCATTAAAGTGATAAAAGGGTCATGCCCCCCCCCCCCAAAAAGCAAGTAAGCCTATTAAAAAATGGGCAGAGGATATGAAGAGACAGTTCTCCAAAGAAGAAATTCAGATGGCCAACAGATACATGAAAAGATGCTCCACATCACTAATCATCAGGGAAATGCAAATTAAACCACAATGAGATATCACCTCACACCAGTAAGGATGGCCAGCATCCAAAAGACTAAGAACAACAAATGCTGGTGAGGATGTGGAGAAAGGGGAACCCTCCTACACTGCTGGTGGGACTGCAAATTAGTTCAACCATTATGGAAAGCAATATGGAGGTTCCTCCAAGAACTCAAAATAGAAATACCATTTGACCCGGGAATCCCACTCCTTGGAATTTACCCAAAGAATACAACTTCTCAGAATCAAAAAGACATATGCAACCCTATGTTTATTGCAGCCCTTTTTACAATAGCCAAGATATGGAGGCAACCTAAGTCTCCATCAGTAGATGAATGGTTAAAGTAGAGGTGGTACATATACACAATGGAATATTATTCAGCCATAAGAGAGAAACAAATCCTACCATTTGCAACAACATGGATGGAGCTGGAGGATATTATGTTCAGTGAAATAAGCCAGGCAGAGAAAGACAAGTGCCAAATGATTTCTCTCATTTGTGGAGTATAACAATGAAGCAAAACTGAAGGAACAAAATAGCAGCAGACTCAGAGACTCCAAGGAGGAACTAGTGGTTACCAAAGGGGAGAAGTGTGGGGGGCAGGTGGGGAGGGAGGGAGAAGGGGATTGAGGGGTATTATGTTTAGTACACATGGTGTGGGGGATCAAGGGGAAAACAGTGTAGCACAGAGAAGGCAAACAGTGAATCTGTGGCATCTTACTACACTGATGGACAGTGACTGCACTGGGGTATGGGTGGGGACGTGATAATATGGGTGAATGTAGTAACCACATTGTTTTTTCATGTGAAACCTTCATAAGAGTGTATATCAATAATACCTGAATAAAAAAAACACCTGTCCAGAATCATCCTCTATCCTAAATGCCTAGGTCAGCATGGGTTAATACAGCTCTACACCTGGTTTTTATCTTCCACCAGTTCCCAATATAACTGACCCTTGGACAACATGGGTTTGAATTGCATAGGTCTGCTTACATACGAATTTTTTTTTCAATAAATACATTGAAAAAAATGTTGGCAATCTGAGACAATTTGAAAACTCATTTTCTTTTCTCTAGCTTACTTTATCATAAGAATGCATTATATAATACATATGTAACATACAAAATATGTGTTAACTGTTTGTTATTGGTAAGGCTACTAGTAGTTAAGTTTCAGGGAGTCAAAAGTTATATGTAGATTTTCCACTGTGCAGGGAGTTAGCACCCCTAACCCTCACATTGTCCAAGGGTCAAGTGTAATTTATTCTGCCTCACTTTGAAGAACTCAGTCACATCCTATCTCTGTTTTTTTTTTCAACACAGCCACCACAACAAATATTAACCTTCCCTTCTATTAATTTCTAAATCCCTACTCTTTTCTCATGGTAATGTTATTTGCAAAATATAATAATCAATTCCATAAGCTTTTAAATCCTTATCTACTCTTCCGACCAATAAAACTAGGTACAGTATTAATACAAAGCAGATATTTAGTAGTTTCCCAGTCTTGGGAGGATAAGCAGGGAAAATTTGTATGATAAGATACTTGGGTTCTCTGACCCTCTGCATGTGCGACCTCAGGTACGAGGGTAAAATTTCAGGCTCGTGTGCAGAATCAAGACTGTGGTGAAGACTGCTTTTAGCTCTAATGTTTGTGGCTGATAATCTCTAAGATTTGGTGGAGTTCCTTGGTGTGCTTTCTAATGTCAGGCTGTCTTGATGAACTGTTACAATACACATTTATTAAGTCTCTCTTATAGGGCAAGCATATTTCTCTGGTATTAAAGAAAGAAAAATGAAGCAGGAAGACTGCATTCTCTAGAAGTTTAAATTCTAGTGGGGAGTTCAGTGGGGCTGAGACAAAACAGCCAAATAAATAACCCTAATCATCACCCATGAGTTAAAGATGATATAATGCTGCATGCCTCATTTTAGCCATGTTCTGAGTGACAATATCCTAGCCCTACAAAGACTGGGGAAGCACATTCCAGGTGACACAAGATTCTAAAGACCAGTTAGTCTAGTAAAAAGAACGTTGTGGAAGTTAGAACATCATCATGGAAAGGGAGACAGGTACTAGAGAGTCAAGTTAAACAGAAACCAGATCATCACACAGAATTTCAAACTGATGGAAAAGACCTTTGCCTTTATGTCAATAAGGAAGGGAGTGACATTACTCAGGGTTCACTTTTAGTCATCACACCTATGCCAATACTCTTTTTCCCCCAACTAACAATACTAGGAATGAACTTGAAGCAAATATTTAATACCTGTGATGTTATCATATTACACCAGAATAATTTTGGTCCATACTCCTCACATCTATAGTATATACTTTTGTTTTCAGGCTTCATATATTGAAGGAGGGGAGGGGATGCTTGATTTTATTCTCTTACAGACTTAAATCAAAATATGAATGGATTTAAATTTTTTAATGATAGCATTTGTCAACTTCAAGGCGATTAGCTTGCAGCTACTTTTCACATGTATACACATACTAAAAATAATTAATACCTATTTATTTATAAGAGGTACTTACCTTTCCTTGGTCATCTCAGAGTGGTGCTTTATCCTACCTTCTAAAAAAAATTTAAGTTTATACTAACCCTCAGACACTCCATTCTTTTTGAATTCATATAATTACCTCTGTAATAACTGTAAATGTTTATGATTTTATTTTATAATAGTTAAATGTCAATTTGAAATTACTTCTATGTCTCTTGGGAGCCATAAATCAGGTTTGTACACAATATATATCCAGGGCATGGGAGAGTGGGTTCTTAGGAAGCCTCTGAAATATGTACCAAGTCCATGTTTTTAGTATTCCATTATTAGGACTGGTTCTTAAAATTTGGTTAGGCAATCATTATATATTTATCCTCTTAGAAAAAGGTTTTAAATTGTATTTTGTTTGCCTGTATCTTTTTTCATTAGGTAGAGTACTGCACGTACACACACACAAATCTACAATACCTTCAATGTACTTGAGAAAAATAAAAATATATAACATTAAATCGGCTCTAAATTGGAAATCGTTATCAAATTCTTTCCTCTGCATTTAATCCTGTAAAACCAAAACTGTTTGCAGATAATAGTCCATGTGGTAATTTTGAGAATCAGCAGGAAATATTTATCCTAGGGGCATTTGGAGTTGTAGCATATCAACCAATGAGATGAATCGAGCACCTATTAAAGATATGGTAAGTGTGGGACTGAAGGTGATGAGTAGAGTTACTTAAGTGTTGAAGTCATAGCCTGACCTTCAAACAGCTCTGTAGTATTATTAGAAAGATAAGGAAAGCCTAACTAAAATATAGGAGACAGAGCACTGGATGGAATGGGAATAAAGAAGCCTAGCTTTTTTTTTCTTTTTTATTAAGATATCATTGACATACGATCTTTTTTTTTTTTTTACACTGAAACCACTTTAATAGATACTCATTCTTTTTTTTTGGTTTTTTTTAAATGATTTATTTTGGATCATTAATCTACAATTACATGTGCAATATTATGATTATTAAACTACCCCTTCATCAAGTCCCCCCCACCAACCCATTACAGTCACTGTCCATCAGCTTAGTGAGATGCTATAGAGTCACTACTTGTCTTCTCTGAGTTGTACAACCCTCCCCTTGCCCTCCCATTACACCTGCTAATCATAATGCCCCTTTTTCCCTCTTATCCCTCCCTTCCCACCCATCTTCCCCAGTCCCTTTCCCTTTGGTAACTTTTAGTCCATTCTTGGGTTCTGTGAGTCTGCGGCTGTTTTGTTCCTTCAGTTTTTTTCTTTGTTCTTATACTCCACATATGAGTGAAATCATTTGATACTTGCCTTTTTCAGCTTGGCTTATTTCACTGAGCATAATACCCTCTAGCTCCATCCATGTTGTTGCAAATGGTAGGATTTGTTTTCTTCTTATGGCTGAATAATATTCCCTTCTGTATATGTACCACATCTTCTTTATCCATTCATCTACTGATGGACACTTAGGTTGCTTCCATTTCTTGGCTATTGTAAATAGTGCTGCAATAAACATAGGGGTGCATCTGTCTTTTTCAAACTGGGCTGCTGCATTCTTAGGGTAAATTCCTAGGAGTGGAATTCCTGGGTCAAATGGTATTTCTATTTTGAGTTTTTTGAGGAACCTCCATACTGCTTTCCACAATGGTTGAACTAATTTGCATTCCCACCAGCAGTGTAGGAGGGTTCCCTTTTCTCCACATCCTCGCCAACATTTTTGTTGTTTGTGTTTTGGATGTTGGCCATCCTCACTGGTGTGAGGTGATATCTCATTGTGGTTTTAATCTGCATTTCTCTGATGATTAGTGATGTGGAGCATCTTTTCATGTGCCTGTTGGCCATCTGAATTTCTTCTTTGGAGAAGTGTCTATTCATGTCCTCTGCCCATTTCTTAATTGGATTATTTGCTCTTTGTTGAGGAGGTGCGTGAGTTCTTTACATATTTTGGATGTCAACCCCTTATCGGATATGTCATTTATGAATATATTCTCCCATACTTTAGGATGTCTTTTTGTTCTACTGATGGTGTCCTTTGCTGTACAGAAGCTTTTCAGCTTCATATAGTCCCACTTATTCATTTTTGCTGTTGTTTCCCTTGCCCGGGGAGATGTGTTCATGAAGAAGTCGCTCATGTTTATGTCCAAGAGCTTTTTGCCTATATTTTTTTCTAAGTTTTATGATTTCATGACTTACATTCAGGTCTTTGATCCACCTTGAGTTTACCTTTGTGTATGGGGTTAGACAGTAGTCCAGTTTCATTCTCTTACATGTAGCTGTCCAGTTTTTCCAACACCAGCTGCTGAAGAGGCTGTCATCTCCCCATTGTATATCCAAGGCACTTTTATCAAATATTAATTGACTGTACGTGTTTGGGTTGATGTTTGATTTTCTATTCTATTCCACTGGTCTGTAGGTCTGTTTTTGTGCCAATACCAAATTGTCTTGATTACTGCGGCTTTGTAGTAGAGCTTGAAGTCAGGGAGTGTAATTCCCCCTGTTTTACTCTTCCTTCTCAGGATTGCTTTGGCTATTCGGGGTCTTTTGTGGTGCCATACGAATTGTAGAATTATTTGTTCCAGTTCATTGAAGAAAGCTGTTGGTAGTTTGATAGGGATTGAATTGAATCTGTAGATTGCTTTGGGTAATATAGCCATTTTGACAATATTCATTCTTCCTAGCCAAGAGCATGGGATGCATTTCCACTTGTTAGTGTCCTCTTTAATTTCTCTTGGAATGTCTTGTAGTTTTCAGAGTACAGGTCTTTCACTTCCTTCATTAGGTTTATTCCTAGTTATTTTATTCTTTTTGATGCAATTGTGAATGGAATTGTTTTTCTGATTTCTCTTTCTGTTAGTTCATCATTAGTGTACAGGAAAGCAACAGATTTCTGTGTGTTAATTTTGTAACCTGCAACTTTGCTGAATTCAGATATTAGTTCTAGTAGTTTTGGAGTGGAGTCTTTAGGGTTTTTTTAAGTACAATATCATGTCATCTGCAAATAGTGACAATTTGACTTCTTCTTTACCAATCTGGATGCCTTGTATGTCTTTGTTTTGTCTGATTGCTGTGGCTAGGACCTCCAATACTATGTTGAATAACAGTGGAGAGAGTGGGCATCCCTGTCTTGTTCCCGATCTTAGATGAAAAGCTTTCAGCTTCTCGTCGTTAAGTATGATGTTTGCTGTGGGTTTGTCATAAATGGCCTTTATGATGTTGAGGTACTTGCCCGCTATACCCATTTTCTTGAGAGTTTTAATCATGAATGGATGCTGAATTTTGTCAAATGCTTTTTTAGCATCTATGGAGATGATCATGTGGTTTTTGTTCTTCTTTTTATTGCAGTGGTGGATGATGTTGATGGATTTTCGAATGTTGTACCATCGTTGCATCCCTGGGATGAATACCACTTGATCATGGTGTATGATCCTCTTGATGTATTTTTGAATTCGATTTGCTAATATTTTGTTGAGTATTTTTGGAACCACGTTCATCAGGGATATTGGTCTGTAATTTTCTTTTTTGGTGAGGTCATTGCCTGGTTTTGGTATTAGAGTGACGCTGGCCTCATAGAATGAGTTTGGACGTGTTCCCTCCTCTTCTATTTTTTGGAAAACTTTAGGAGAATGGGTGTTATTTCTTCTCTATATGTCTGGTAGAATTCAGAGGTGAATCCATCTGGTCTGGGGTTTTTTTTCTTGGGTTGTTTTTTGATTACTGCTTCAATTTCATTGCTGGTGATTGGTCTGTTTAGTTTTTCTGTTTCTTGTTTGGTCAGTTTTGGAAGGTTGTATTTTTCTAAAAAGTTGTCCATTTCTTCTAGGTTTTCCAGCTTGCTAGCATATAGATTCTCATAGTATTCTCCTATAATTCTTTGTATTTCTGTGGGATCCATCGTGATTTTTTCCTTTCTCATTTCTGATTCTGTTTATGTGTGTACATTCTCTTTTTCTCTTAATGAGTCAGGCTAGGGGTTTATCTATTTTATTTATTTTTTCAAAGAACCAGCTCTTGGTTTCATTGATTTTTTCTATTGTTTTGTTCTTCTCAATTTTATTTATTTATTCTCTGATTTATTATGTCCCTCCTTCTGGTGACTTTGGGCCTCATTTGTTCTTCTTTTTCCAATTTCAGTAATTGTGTCTTTTGTCTATTCATTTGGGAATGTTCTTCTTTCTTTAGATAGGCCTGGATTGCAATATACTTTCCTCTTAGAACTGCCTTTGCTGCGTCCTATAGAAGCTGTGGCTTTGTGTTGTTGTTGTCATTTGTTTCCATATACTCTTTGATTTCTGTTTTGATTTGGTCATTGACCCATTGATTAATTAGGAGAATATTGTTAAGTCTCCATGAATTTGTGAGCCTTTTTGTTTTCTTTCTAAAGTTTAATTCTAGTTTAATACCTTTATGATCTGAGAAGTTGGTTGGTAGAATTTCAATATTTTTAAATTTACTGTGGTTCTTTTTGTGGCGTAGTATGTGGTCTATTCCGGAAAATGTTCCATGTGCACTTGAGAAGAATGTGTATCCTGTTGCTTTTGGGTGTAGAGTTCTGTAGATATCTGTTAGGTTCATCTGTTCTAGTGTGTTGTTCAGTGCCTCTGTGTCTTTACTTATTTTCTGTCTGGTTGATCTGTCCTTTGGAGTGAGTGGTGTGTTGAAGTCACCGAAAATGAATGCATTGCTGTCTATTTCCTCCTTTAATTCTGTTAGTATTTGTTTCACAAATGCCGGCGCTCCTGTGTTGGGTGCATATATATGTAAAATGGTTATATCCTCTTGTTGGACTGACCCCTTTATCATTATGTAATGTCCTTCTTTATCTCTTGCTACTTTCTTCGTTTTGACGTCTATTTTGTCTGATACAAGTATGCAACACCTGCTTTTTTCTCCTTGTTATTTGCATGAAGTATCTTTTTCCATCCCTTCACTTTTAATCTGGGGATATCTTTGCGTTTAAGGTGAGTTTCTTGTAGGCAGCATATAGATGGGTCTTGCTTTTTTATCTATTCTGTTACTCTGTGTCTGATTGGTGCATTCAGTCCATTTATGTTTAAGGTGATTATCGAAATATATGTACTTATTGCCATTGCTGGCTTTAGATTCGTGGTTACCAAAGGTTCAAGGGTTGCTTCTTTACTGTCTAACAATCTAACTTAACTTTCTTGTTAAGTTATTGTAAACACAGTCTGATGTTTCTTTCTTTCTCTCCCTTCTTATTCTTCCTCCTCCATTCTTTATATATTAGGTGTTTTATTCTTTGTCTTTAGTTAGTGTTTGGATGGTCTGCTTTCTTTGCTATGATTTTATTTTCTCTGGTGACAGCTTTTTAGTCTTAGGAATGCTTCCCTCTAGAGCAGTTCCTTTAAGATATCCTGTAGAGGTGGTTTATGGGAGGCAAATTCTCTCAGCTTTTGCTTGTCTGGAAATTGTTTTATTCTGTTGGATACAGTATTCTTGGTTCGAGACCCTTCTGTTTCATTGCATTAAATATATCATGCCATTCTCTTCTGGCCTGTAAGGTTTCTGTTGAGAAGTCTGATGTTAGTCTGATGGGTTTTCCTTTGAAGGTGATCTTTTTTCTTTCTCTAGCTGCCTTTAATACTCTGTCCTTATCTTTGATCTTTGCCATTTTAATTATTATGTGTCTTGGTGTTGTCTTCCTGGGGTCCCTTGTGTTAGGAGATCTGTGGGCTTCCATGGACTGCGAGACTATTTCCTTCCCCAGCATGGGGAAGTTTTCAGCAATTATTGCTTCAAAGACACTTTCTATCCCTTTTCCTCTCTCTTCTTCCACTGGTATTCCTATAATGCGAATATTGTTCCGTTTGGATTGGTCACACAGTTCTCTTAATATTCTTTCATTCCTAGAGATCCTTTTATGTCTCTCTGCCTCAGCTGCTGTGTGTTCTTCTTCCCTGATTTCTATTGCAGTAACAGTCTCTTCCATCTCGTCCAGTCTGCTGCTGAGCCCGTAGATGGCTTGTCTCATTTCTGCATTATCTTTCCTGACTTCCCTCACTTCCTCCTTAGTTCTTGCATATTTCTCTGTAGATCCATCAGCAAGGTTATGACTTTTATTCTGAATTCTTTTTCAGGAATATGCTGCATTTCCATCCCTTCAGGTTCCTTCTCAGAGGCTCTTTGGGTCTTGATTTTTGTCCGTATCATATTCTTCTGTCTTGTCATGTTGATAGGAGTAGTTGCTGTGAGGTGCCACGTATGTCAGCTGGGCTCTTTTAAAAAAAAATAACCACCATAAAAAACAAGCAAGCCAAAAAAGGAAGGAAGAGAAAGAAAAGAGATAAAGAAGAAAGAAAGAAATGAAAGAAAAGGAAGGTGAAAAAGGAAAAAGAAAAAAAGGGGGGGGGCAAGAAATAGAACCAATGAACAAAAAAGAAAAAAAGGGCAAGAAATAAAACAAACGAGCAAAAAAAAGGGGGTGGGCAAGAAATAAAACAAACGAGGGAAAAAAAGGCAAGAAATAAAACAAACGAGCAAAAAACAAAAAGCCCACCTGGAGTGGATTCTCTAAGCGTGCTGTACGTGTCGCTGTTGCTCCACTAATCCACAGTCGCGGCCACGCTGCTTTTTGGCCAGGTTGGGAACGAATGGGAGGCTATTGTTTTCTGTATAAAGTTCCAGCGTTGTCTGCTCCCTTCTCTCTGTCACCAGCAACGGGGACCGAAGTTCCCCAGGACTTCCAGCCTGCAGGGCTGAGCTCGCCGGGGCAATGGTGCTCCCTCACTGGGCCCCCCGCCTCTCCGAGACCGCTGCAAATGGCGCGCGCTTTTCTCTTGTACCTGGGTGCTGGCTGCAGGGTCCCGGCGCGTTCCTGGCTCTAAACCTGCACCTTCTGCCTCTCCAATGACGGATGCACCACGCAATGTGTGTCAGCGCTCCCAGCGCAGACTACTGGGGCTGGTTATTTCGCGGACCTGCTCTTCCACTCCCTCCCGGCTCCGAATCCTCTCCTCCTGCTGGTGCGCTCGGGTGGGGGAGTGCTCGGGTCCTGCTGGGTCATGGCTCTGTATCTTATCCGCCTCTTGTGTTGCCAAGTCCTCTCGGGTGTAGTTGCACGCTGTGCGCTTTCTTGTGTATTCTGGTCTTTCTTTTATGAGTGGTTGTATTTGCTGTATTTTCGTAGAAAAATATAGTTTTGGGAGGAGATTTCTGCCACCCTGCTCACACCGCCATCTCCCCGGAAGTCCTGATATACAATCTTATGCTCATGTTTCACATGAGCAACATTATGGTTACTACACTGTCCCTATTATCAAGTCCCCACCACATTCCACATTACAGTGACTGTCCATCAGTGTAGGAAGATGCTACAGAATCACTGTTTGTCTTCTCTGTGATATACTGCCTTCCCCATGGCTCCCACTACGTTATGTGTGCTAATCGTAATGCCCCTTATTCCCCTTCTCTCTCCCTTCCCACCCATCCTCCCCAATCCCTTTCTCTTTGGTAACTGTTAGTCCATTCTTGGGTTCTGTGAGTCTGCTGCTGTTTTGTTCTTTCAGTTTTTTTTTTCTTTGCTCTTATGCTTTGCATATGAGTGAAATCATTTGATACTTGTCTTTTTCCGCTGGGCTTATTTCACTGAGCATAATACCCTCTAGCTCAATCCATGTTGTTGCAAATGTCTGGATTTGTTTTCTTCTTATGGCTGAATAATATTGTGTATATGTACCACCTCTTCTTTATCCATTCATCTACTGATGGACACTTAGGTTGCTTCCATTTCTTGGCTATTATAAATAGTGCTTCAAGAAACGTAGGGTGCATATGTCTTTTTGAAACTGGGACCCTACATTCTTATGGTAAATTCCTAGGAGTGGAATTCCTGGGTCAAATGGTATTTCTATTTTAGCTTTGTGAGGAACTGCCATACTGTTTTCCACAGTAGTTTAACTAATTTACATTCCCACCAGCAGTGTAGGAGGGTTCCCCTTTCTCCACATCCTTGCCAGTATTTGTTGTTTGTATTTTGTATGTTGGCTATCCTAACTGCTGTGAGGTGATATCTCATTGTGGTTTTAATTTGCATTTCCCTGATGATTAGCGATGTGGAGCATCTTTTAATGTGTCTTTTGGCCATCTGAATTTCTTCTTTGGAGAAGTGTCTGTTGAGATCCCCTGCCCATTTTTCAATCAGGTTATTTGCTTTTTGGTTGTTGAGGTGCATGAGCTCTTTATATATTTTGGATGTCAACCCCTTATCAGATATGTCATTTATGAATATATTCTCCCATACTTTAGGATGCCTTTTTGTTCTACTGATGGTGTCCTTTGTTGTAAAGAAGCTTTTTGGCTTGATATAGTCCCACTTGTTCATTTTTGCTTTTGTTTCCCTTGCCCAGCAGATATGCTGATGAAAAATTTGTTCATGTTTATATCCAAGAAAGTTTTGCCTATGTTTTCTTCTAAGAGTTTTATGGTTTAATGACTTACATTCAGGTCTTTGATCCATTTCAAGTTTACTTTGTGTATGGAGTTAGACAATAATCCAGTTTCATTCTCTTACATGTAGCTGTCCAGTTTTGCCAACACCAGCCGTTGAAGAGGCTGTTACTTCCCCATTGTGTATCCATGGCTCCTTTATCATGTATTAATTGGCCATATGTGTGTGGGTTTATATCTGGGTTCTGTACTCTGTTCCATTGATCTGTGGGTCTGTTATTGTGCCTGTACCAAATTGTCTTGACTACTGTGGCTTTGTAGTAGAGCTTGAAGCTGGGGAGCATAATCTGCCCCCCTGCTTTATTCTTCTTTCTCAGGATTGCTTTTGCTATTCGGGGTCAGAAGCCAAGCTTTTAAACTGAAGTCACTAAACTTCTCATATCCCCTGTCTGCTCATCTATAAGAGCGAAGAAGTCAAATGAATTGATGTTTAAAATCGTTTCCATTTCTAGTGTTCTCAGGGTTTCACAAAGACGTTGGAAATTCAAACTTACTGGCATTAACCCCAGCCTTGGCAGATTGACATATCTAAAACAAATTGATCCCAGCAACATGGCTGAATTATGTATCAGACATTCTACACTGTCACATTTGACTTTTAACTGCAAATATGGAAACACAGTCATCAAAATAATGTTTAATGTTTCTTAAGATGAAAAAGATTAAGATAAATGCAAAGATGAAAACAAAGATGAAGAAGAAAAAGGAGGAGAAGGAGGAAGAGAAAAAGAAGGATGGGAGGAGAAGGAGAAGGAGGTAGAGAAGGATAAGGGTAAGAAGAGGGAGGAGAAAAGGAAAGGAGCTTGAAAGAAAGAAGAAATCTTCAAGCGCCAATTACCATATGGCAGAATTTAATGCTCCTAGCTTTAAAAAAATTGCCTTCAAGAATCTCTTGTATTAATAGATGGCCACTCAACTCATTTCAAGTCATTGAGATACCATTTATATATTTATATACTGCATGACAAGTTTCTGGAAAGGCTTTTAAAAGGATAGGCTCAGTTGACATACCTCTTTGATCTTTAGTTCTTTCTTCATTCTCCTTGATTAGAAGAGAAACACATTGCTTAAAAATGTAGCAATCGTCTTTAAGAACAAAGTGAACATACTAAAGAGAACAGAAAAGAAACATGGGCAATTATGAGCCATGTTTGTTTTATGGAGCATCAGTACCAGCCTTAGAAAGACTATCAAATTTCTTGTTATATGAGAAAATACACTGCTGCTCATTTAAACCAGTACAGAAAGTGTTTTCTGTTACTTTCCATTGACTGCAATTCTATCCATTGCATATTAGAAATGAAAATGGTACTTAAAGCTGAAACTGTAACTTAGATCTGAAAATTAGCAGCAGAAGACTTTTGAGGGTTATGGGAGTGGGAGGTACAGTATTGGCATATAACTAGAAATAGTTCTTAGAGCCTAGGATTAAAGATGAGCTGTGGTGCACACAAAATAAAAAGAACTAAAACTAGGAATTCCACATAAATTCCCATCTTTCTTAAGACTCCAATTCAATATAAAGAGGACTAGAAAAATCTCTGTGCTAATCTCTCTCTCTGTTAAACACACACACACACACACACACACACACCAATTAGCAAGAAACGCACCATTTGTTGCTGGTTTTGGTGAAATAAATAAATATTTTGATGAAAATTCAAAAACCCAACCCTATATTATGTTTATGAATTTCCAAGCATGAATTTTAACATAAAACTTTTTTGAAGACTGCTAAAAATTTCTACTAATCTAATAAATGCAATTATTTAAATGTTCTCTAAGCAAAATTGCCTTGACACAGGGGAGAAAGCAATAGAAAGAAAATTAAATTGGAGATGGGCTTAAAATAAAAGCTATAAGTCATACAAGGAAATAAATCACAATAATAGATAGAAGAAACAACAGAGATTTGATAACAAGAACTAAAAATAATAGGACAATCTGAATTAACTTATAAATGAAGTTTCTCAGAAAAAACTTAGAGAAAATAAATTAGAACACAATAAAAGGAAGTATATTGAACTCAGCTGAAACAAAACTTTAAAATTAGACAAAAAAATCTAGTTGAATTCTCTTTTAAAAGGTGGAGCAAAATACAACAGAAACAGATTTAGAAAGTTAGATTCAGCAAATAATAAAATAAAGATTTAATACTAATATGTTAATAGAGGAAACTGTGATTCTGCAAGTAAAAACAGGTAGTAAGGATGGAGAAAATTGCTATACAATGATAAAAAGTGCTATTCACTCAAAAGACATAAATAACCTGAACCTGAAATTTCTAAAGATAGGATATAAATAAATTAACAAAATAAAATTGAATATATAAAGTTGACTCTTGAATAACACAGAATTTACTATGTTGGAATTTAACACTTCTGTAAGACCATCACAACTCTAAAAGATATTGATAAGGTGGTGATAATTATTTTATTGCATTTCATTTAACTGATGTAGATTTGCAGCCAGAATATAAGTAGTCCTAATTATCAGTAAGAAAAATAGACAACTGAGCAATGGATATGGGTAAGTAAGGAAAGTGGAAATAAGAATGACCATTAAACATATGGAAAAGGCTCAACCTCTCCAGGACTCAGGAAAATATATATTTCATACACATTTAAATAACCATGAGGTAGAATTTTATATCCATCAGACTGGCAAAAAATTTCAAAGGCTGATACTGCCAAGTACACGAGATGATGCAGGGACCTTGGAGCTTTTACATACTACTAAGAGGGATGTAAATTTTATTTTAGAGGTCATTTTGAAAACACCTAGTAAACTTGAATATGAATATACCCTAGGATTAAGGAATATATTCTAGAGAAATTTTAGCATCAGTGCACAAGGAGACATACACAAAATCGTTCATTGTAGCATTGTTCATAGTAGAAAAAACTTAGAAAAACATTAAATAACCAATGAAACAAAAATTACTGAACAGATTGTGGTAAATCCACTTAATATAAAACCATAATTGAACTATGTTGACATTAACTAAGGCTATATTTAACTCTCAAAAACACAATTTATGTCCCCCCAAAAAGTTACAAAAAATAATATTCATCCATTTAAATTGTTATATACCCAATTTAAAAAAATCATATATCTACCTATGTGATAAATTTTATAAAATATAGACTGAATGGACACACACAACCTCAGGACTGCTGGAGAAGCAAAGAAGGATAACTTCCAGAATGGTAGCATATGGAGCTCCATGGATCCACTGCCCAGAAAATAGCCATAGCTTGTAAAAATTATTTATTTTTTTAGAAGTAAAGTCCCAGGAAAATTTCCTGAAGAATCAAATGAAACATGTATTCAAGAAAATCTGTATCTCAGTAAGAAGAGTATCTGTGGCACCTGCTCCCTCATTAATCCCTCCCTAACTCAACTGGATGATTAAATTCTAATTTAAGCAGGTATGGCCAAGAAAAAGGGCCCTTCTTGTCCCCAAACCCCGGCAAGAGATAGGATACCTCAGTGGGAAGAACAGGCAGCTTGCATTTCTCATACCCCACCCCCAGCTCCAAATTGTAGAGATTAAATTCCTAGCAAGTGTGCCTAAGAAATTGAGGGGTCCCTTCCTCTACCCATCTTCCACGTACTGGGCAGAAGTTAACTCTATCACAGTCTGGCCAAGAATTTTGGGATTCTTACAGCCCTTGCCTCAGCTCACTCATAGGGCAGAGGTTCCATACTGGACAGGCAAGTCTAGAAAAACAGAGAACATCATCCCAACCCAGTCCTCTTGTCATAAATCAAGGGTATCACTGCAAGAGAAGCAACTCACTGTCACCATACCCAGCTCCAGCTTTGGGTGGGTCACAAATTTTGATCAAGTGGAAAGACAGTACAAAAAAAATGTATTGAGGTCTGAAACTCTCTTCAAAATACCTAAAATTATTTGATACAAGAGTGTGGGGAATTTCAGGCCTAAGAGTGCTGTCAGACACAACGGATACTTTGGTGGTATGCAGTTAAGAGCAGCAAACTAAACCAAAGGTCCGCTAGTTTACCAGACAGAATAAAGGAAAGCGCTAAGAATAGCCCTCCTGGGGTCACAGCAAGTTGCAAAGACTTACCTAAAAACATACCTCTGCAAATGGATCTCAGTTTAACTGGACCAGACTGTGGAGCAGTTTACACCCCAGTGCTTCATAAGAATTAGGGCATTCAGCAGGTAATTAGTGCAGCCTCAAAACTGACACCAGCAAAGGCAGACAGGTTAACAGAGAGACCCAGGAAAGAGAGCCCAACAGCGTCCTGCTGAAACCAGAACTATTTTGGTGTAACCATATGCATGCCCAAGTGCACCCACCCTCTGTGGGGTGTAAAATTACTAACGGGAAACATCACTGACGTGGAGCAGGGAGGCCAGTAGGGGTAGCTTCCCTGACATACCACAAGTCGTCAGTTAGAACCCCAACCAGAAGAGGGGGCCGGCCCTGGTGAGGCAGTCGTGCTTTAGATCCTACATCACCACCCAGCAGGAGGAAGGCAGCAGCCAATGAGAGCCTGTCACAACTCAGCCAATGAAAAGCCCTTGTACTTGGAAATACTAGTTTACTCCAAGGACTTTTTATTTGTAACAGCTCCTCCCAACTCCCAACTTCCCTCTACAGAAGAGCTTTCCTCTCCTCTGTTCTCCAGCTCACCTATGGTTTTTCTGTAGTTTTCTCGTCCTCAACTGCAACTCTCTGCTGCTCCTGAATAAACCCACTTTTGCTGGCAAAATAACTGACAGTTGTATTTTTAAGGCCGCTTCACACTGAGGAGACAACAGACTTCAATAACATAGTTCAGCCTGGTGACTAAAAAAACAACGACTAAACCAAACCTCAGGGTGTGGGAGGGTCAGTATCCAAAGTTGCCACGATATATTCCTTGAAATGACTAGTTTTCAACAAGAAACATGAGAAATGCAGAGAGAAGGGAAATGATACCCATACACAGAGAGAATAAAAAAACAGGTGACAGATACTACCTGTGAGAGAGTTCAGAAATCACATTTAGAAGAGAAAGTCTTCAAAACAGCCATTATAAATACATCCAAAGAATGAAAGAAAACCATGTTTGCTGATGGAAAGAAGGCATGATGACAATGTCTTCCCAAATTGAGAATTTCAGTAAAAAGACAGAAATTAGGAAAATGAACCAAATGGGTTGTGTTCTTATGGTGTCAATTACAACAGATGCAAAAGGTTGTTTAGTGTCTATCTGAACTGAACTATAAGATCCAAGGAGAGAGGGACCATGTCTCCTTTTGGTCTTTTTTATATCCTTATCTCCAACATCTTGTACAATGTCTGGTGTATATCTAGTGCATCAATACAAATGTACTTAATGAAAATAAATTAATCCATAGTTTCATAAACAAATTCAGATATTGGATATTTTGCATTTAGATGTATACCCAACCATATTCCAGCTAAAGGGAAGTAACCCTTAAGGAGCACCTCTCATATGCCAAACACTGTGCTTGGAAATTATAAGCAAACTTTATTTTTCATCTTCATAACTTTATGAAGGCAAGTGTATTGTCCCTTTTATAAGTTAAGCAAATAGAGTCTTAAAAAGATTAAGGAACTTACCCAGGGTCATAGATCTATTAAATGCCAAGGCCTAGAATTAAGTTTCTGTCCATTTTATGTTAAATCCTTTGATTTTTACCCAATGATATTTAGTAATAGAAAAACTTAAAACTCATGTAGTAGTAGAAGAAAGAGCAGAGAAAACAATAAAATCATATTAACCTTTTGAGTTTGAGGTTAGTACACCTTCCCAGTTGCTTGCTTATTAGTAAGTTAGACCTATCTTGCCTGGGGTGAGTCAGAGTGCTATGGCTGGATATGTGTGTGTCCCCCCAGATTCACAGGGTTGGTATTTGTATGTGGGACCTTTGAGAGGCAATTAGGTCATCGTGTCAGGAATGGGATCAGTGCCTTCCTAACAAGAGCCATGAGAGAGATGATGTGTGTCTCTGCCATGTGAGGACAGAGGCAGAAGGCAGCCACCTGTAAACCAGTAAGAGGACCCCCATCAGAACTCTACCAGTTGGCACCTTGATCTCGGACTTTCAGCCTCCAGAACTCTGAGAAATAAATATTTGTTGTTTAAGCATCCAGTCCATGGCAGGGTGTTACAGCAGCCCAAACTGACTGAGACACAGAGGCTTCTGTGAGTTTAGACAGCAAATTAATGAACTTCCCAAACCAGCCCTCTTTAGGAAAGAGAGATAAAGGCCAGGTTGATGCAAGGCTGGGGATGTTCTGGCCATATTGAGTTTAGACGTGGATGAAGAGTCAGGACACAGAAATGGGAAGAAGAGATTTTTAAAAATTCACTTCTTTGTGTAGGTGGGAAGAGACAGTTTTTAGTTAAAGGAGAAATTTTCCAGCCACCACCAACCACCAATTAATACCACTTCAAGACAGTAACTAGAAAAGAAACTTGTTTGACAGGAAAATGATTTGCAAGGAATCACATAGTTTAGCAAGGAGCAATAAAAATTCTTAAGATATTCTTGGAAAGTAAATGTGCCATGCATGTCAAGAGCCATGAAACGGGTCATATGTTTTGCCTAGCAGTTCGTTAGAATTGTAAATTAGTAATAATCACAGAAATTAAAGTTATTTAAAATATAATTATGAATATAAAAGAATATAAAACATGCATACAATTTAATGTCCAGTAAGTATGTCAAGAATAAACACACAGCATTTTATTTGTACCAGTGCCAAAGTAGTTTTTCATATATATCAGATCTGGAAAGATACAAAAACACAAACAGTGGTTATGTGAGGGTCATGGTAGCATGTAGCATCCTCTGTCGCTGCTCTCCAAGTTCTCTTTAATTTTGTTACTTATTTATAAGTATGATATGGCTGATCTAGACAAGTCTGGGAAGAGAGTAGAGGTTCCAGGTGCTGGGCTCACTGTATTCACTCACTATATGAGATAAGGGGCAATGGTAAATGGGTGTGAAAACAAGAGAATGAGCACACTTCTTAAAACCTTCATTGAGCTGTCAAACTGGTCAGAAATCATTTGCTAAAATGTAGCATGAGCATTTTCTTTTTTTTTTTTATTGTTTCTTTCACCTGTGGATTTGGCATAGCAAAATTAGAATGATTCACTGTTATGCTGCAGAGTGGTTTATAATATATATGGAAGAATCTCAATAATGTTTGGAGCTTGGGGGTCTGTGGAAAATTGCTTCTGAGACCACAGTGAAATGTGAACCTCATTCAGAGAGACTGAGCAGGGGCATACTACAGATAAAGGCAACAGAATGCAGTATTAACAGTGACAGGTCATCATAGAAGTTAAAAAATGCAGTTAGCTCATCCAGGTGTGCTGCATTTACTCAATTTTGAGGGGTGATTAGTAAGCAAAGCACATATTATATTATGCTTCTTGGTGTTTTCATTATTTGTCTGGGGGATGAAGTAGAAAAATTCTCTTCAAAGAGAAACTGTGTTAAACCCTCATAAAAATAAACCAAGTTACATCTCATGTCTGCCAGAAGAAAGTCCGTGTTAATATCCAGCAGGAAATGATGCTCAGAGAGACAGTTATATCCTTCATTGGATGGGTAGAAAACCAACTCTACATCCTGTCAAAGCATATGGCATCAATGCAGAATAAGGCCCCCATCTCTGGATGGAGGTATTTTTAGATTGAATTCCAAAGACCAGCCTCTCTTGGGCAAGTCTTTATAATAAACCAGTAAAATGTACAAGTATAAGGACAGAAAGGATTTAGTTTAATTTTTCATTAGATTCTTCTCAATTGTATATCTTCTAGGTATCCAGTCTTCTGCCTCAGAATAAAATTGATGATTTTATGAAATAGTTGGGGATCCAGAATTTGCATTCAAAACTGGAGTTGGGCTTTCATTACCAGAGGATTTTAACTTTTCACTTGCTGGGAAGGTCAACAGTGAAAATTCTTCTGGGGTTAATCTTGCAAATGTATAAATGGGAACAGAGAGGTTAAATGACTTGTTCAAATGTATGTATCTAACAGTGGTAGAAACAGTTTCTTGTTCCAATTAATTAAACTTTGAAAATACTTGTATAAATTAAAAAGTACATTTGTGTAGAATTTATAGATTCAGTAAATTATGGATGCATTTTGTTTGAGGGATTTAGTAGGGTTGAGAGGGGTTGTCCTTGGCAGCTGGTTTTAATACAAAAAAAGTGTAGAAATACCTCACTTCTCTGGATTGGAAGCAATGGACCTTAAAACTACAAGTAGACATATTTATCATACTAGTAGCTGAGTGCAGGAAAGAGCAAACTCTCTATACCTAAAGATGGCTGTTGTTTACCACAGGGAGAAACATAAAATCAAGTGTGGCAAAGATCAAGAGAATTTTGTAAGTTTACATCAAGAGATAAAAAGGTTGGATAAAATCTGCAATACTGGCAAATGGAAGACACATTTGAAATGAAAACAAATTCTATATTCATGATGCACTCAGAGCTCTCAGTTATGATATGAGAAATAAAAAAAGGAGTTTCCATAGACCCCTTCCTAAAGACACTGTTTTGTAAAGTATTATGATCCAATACAATTGATGAAATTCCAGAAATCATCCCAACAATTGTTAGGAGCTAAACAGAAAACACAGTGCTCCTATATATGGGCCCACCTTGCCAATTATACTTGCATTCAATGTCTTCTTCGCACTGGACATTCAACAAATGTTTGTCATGCCTTCTATCTGTGTCAGGTTAGGCACTATAAATACAGAAGCAAACAATGCGGCTGTTTTTGACCTTAAACTTACATCTTTTATGTGATCTTTGTAAATGATACAAGAAAGAGAAAAGAATAATAAGTAGTTGAGGAAGATTATATATTGAGTCGTAATAACTGTGGGGAGAAGATGAAAACAAAGTTGACTGAGGAGGTCAAACTGCTGCTACCCACTGCTCAAGGAACAGCCCTAGGTGATGACTCAAGTATTCACCTGACTACTGTTTATTAAATAGGAACTTGCCAACAGAGCCAAGCATAGTCCCTAAGATAGCCAACTAAATATGATGTGCACTAGTGGAAAAGAAAGAGCTGAGATTACTATGTCCTCTCTCTGGAAGTATACTGGGTGCACAAGAAAATATTAAAAATTAAGAACAGGACTTGTGTTTAGGGGATTCAAGATGGCGGCATGACAGGTGACATGGAGAACTCCTCCCAAAATGACAAATAGTACAAAAATTTAGTCAACTAATACAACTAACCTTAAAACAGCAAAAAGAAAGAAGGCTGAACCAGACTGCATACAGATCTCACAAACAGAGCAGACCTAATGAAACGGTAATGTACAAAAACCTTAATCCTGCGGGACCCAAGCCCTTCACCCACCCCAGCTCACTGGTGGGAGAAAGAGAAACAGAGAGGGGAGGGTGTGGAAGCCTGGGACTGCTGAACACCTAGCCCTGGAGATCTGCTTTGTGAGCGGAAGCCTATATTGTGTGGTGCTCTGGACGTTGGGGAGCTTGGATGGGCAGAGGGCCTGGAAGACTGGCATTCCGGC
This sequence comes from Smutsia gigantea, assembly GCA_032199065.1. Classification (NCBI taxonomy): domain Eukaryota; kingdom Metazoa; phylum Chordata; class Mammalia; order Pholidota; family Manidae; genus Smutsia; species Smutsia gigantea. Next base: position 429,846 of record JAVSCE010021932.1, on the reverse strand, counting down.
TGTTTGTGGAGGACAGGCTCCACACCCGGCTGCTCTGTGTCAGAGGAAGGGCAGGCAGTCTGAGAGGATTCCTAGCAGTGAGAGGTCTTCTGAAGGGATGGGGTTTGCTCGGAGCTGGCTGCACAGGAGAAGGGAGAGCTGGAAAATATTGTCTGGGCGCACTCTGCCCAGCTGGTTGGGAACTTTGAGGAGCTTCAGGTGCTCTAACCCCCTGGCTGCCTAATCAGCTCCAAAGCCCCCCACTGTGACACAGTCTGCCAAGCTATCCTACTGGCCTGCAGGCACCTGCTCGTAAAACCGGTAGTCACTGCACTGGCATTAGGCCAGCTAGAGGGAGGCTCCACTTACAACAGCTACAGATGCAAAGTACAGAGGCTTACACGTGTGTGCTTGGCCCACTGGCTCTGACATTGGAGACAGGCAGGGCAGACGGGAATCAGGAAACAGATCTTCCCGCCCCAGGCACCAGCTCTGTTCCCCTACATTCCCCAACCTCACTCTAGGGGCTGAGCAGCTCCAGAGACTGTAGTTTCTGTGCACCAGTGGGACCCACACAGAAATGTGAAACATCAAAAGAACATGGTTCAGACCAAAATCTAACAAACCCAAGAAAAAGGGCCAAATGAAACTGAACTCACCAATCTTCCTGAAAGAGATTTCAAAATAAATTATAAACATGCTTATGGAGGTACAGAAAAATATTCAAGAACTCAGGAATGAATTTAAGTTGGAGATTCAATCATTAAGAAATTCCATATCTGAAATGAAACATGCAATGGAGGGATTTAAAAGCAGATTAGATGTAGTAGAAGAGATGGTAAATGGAATAGAAATTAGAGAAGAGGAATACAAAGAAGCCAAGGCACAGAGAGGAAAAAGAATCTCTAAGAATGAAAGAATATTGAGAGAACTGTGTGACCAATCCAAATGGAACAATATTCGCATTACAGGGGTACCAGAAGAAGAAGAGAGAGAAAAAGGGATAGAAAGTGTCACTGAGGAGGTAATTGCTGAAAACTTCCCCAATCTGTGGAAGGACATAGTCTTTCAAACCATGGAGGTACACAGATCTCCCAACACAAGGAACCCAAGAAAGACAACATCAAGACGTTTAATAATTAAAATGGCAAAGATCAAGGATAAAGACAGACTTTTAAAAGCAGCTGGAGAGAGAAAAAGATCACATACAAAGGAAAACCCATCAGGCTACCATCAGACTTCTCAACAGAAAGCTTACAGGCCAGAAGGGAGTGGCATGATATATTTAATGCAATGAAGCAGAAGGGCCATGAACCAAGAATACACTACCTAGCAAGGTTATCCTTTAAATTTGAAGGAGGGATAAAACCATTTTCAGATAAGCAAAAGCTGAGAGAATTTACGACCCACAAACCACCTCTACAGTGCATTTTTGGGTGACTCCTATAGATGAAGTATTCCTAAGGCTAAATAGATGTCACCTAAGGGCTAGACAAAGAGTACAGAATATGATTCATAACATACAAAGAATGGAGGAGGAAAAAAAAGAAGCTTTAGGTTGTGTTTGTAATAGCATATGAAGTGAGTTAAATTAGACTGTTAGATCATAAGGGAATTACCCTTGAACCTTTGGTAACCATGAATCTAAAGCCTGCAATGGCAATAAGTACATACCTGTGGATAATTACCTTAAATGTAATGGTCTGAATGCACCAATCAAAAGACATAGAGTTACTGAATGGATAAAAACACGACCCATCTATATGCTGCCTACAAGAGACACACTTGAAACCCAAAGACAAACACACACTGAAAGTAAAGGGATGGAAAAAGATATTTCATGCAACTAATAGTGAGAAAAACCCAGGAGTTGCAGTACTTGTATCAGACAAAATAGACTTCAAAACAAAGAAAGTCACAAGAGACAAAGAAGGACATTACATAATGATAAAAGGGTCAGTCCAACAAAATGTTATAACTATTATAAATATTTATGCACCCAACACAGGTTCACCTACATATATGAAACAAATACTAAGAGAATTAAAGGGGGATATAGAATGCAATGCATTCATTTTAGGAAACTTCAACACACCACTCACTCCAAAGAACAGATTAAGCAGACAGAAAATAAATAGAGACAGAGACACTAAACAACATATTAGAATAGATGGACCGAACGAATATCTACAGAACACTCCACTCAAAAGCAACAGATACACATTCTTCTCAAGTGCACATGGAAAATTTTCAAGAATAGATCATATACTAGGCAACAAAATGAACCTCAGTAAATTTAAAAGACTGAAATTGTACCACCCAGCTTCTCAGATCACAAAGGTATGAAACTAGAAATAAATTCTACAAAAAAAGTGAAAAAGCCCACAAACACATGAAGGCTTAATAACATGATCCTAAATAATCAATGGATCAATGATCAAATAAAAACAGAGATCAAGCAATATGTGGAGACAAATGACAATATTAATTCAACACCGCAAAATCTGTGGGACGCAGCCAAGGCCGTGCTAAGAGGGAAATATACTGCAATACAGGCCTACCTCAGGAAAGAAGAACAATCCCAAAAGAACAGTCTAAACTCACAATTAATGAAACTAGAAAAGGAAGAAGAAATGAGGCCCAAAGTCTGTTGAAGGAGAGACATAATAAAGAATAAAGCAGAAATAAATAAAAAGGAGAAGAATAAAACAATAGAAAGAATAAATGAAACCAGGAGCTGGTTCTTTGAGAAAGTAAACAAAATAGATAAACCCTTAGCCAGACTTATCAAGAAAAAAAGAGCATTTCCACACATAAACAGAATCAGAAATGAGAAAGGAAAAATCACTATGGACACCACAGAAATACAAAGAATTATGAAAGAATACTATGAAATTTATATGGTGACCAACTGGATAACCTAGTAGAAATGGAAAACTTTCTAGAAAAATACAACCTTCCAAGCCTGACCCAGGAAGAAACAGAAAATCTGAATAGACCAATTACCAGCAAAGAAATTGAGTTGTTAATCAAAAAACTACCTAAGAACAAAACTCCTGTACCAGATGGTTCCACTGTGAATTTTATCAAACATTTAGTGAAGACCTAATACCTGTCCTCATTAAAGTTTTCCAAAAAGTAGAAGAGGAAGGAATACTCCCAAACTCATTCTACGAGACCAACATCACTCTAATACCAAACCAGGGAAAGACACCACAAAAAAAGAAAATTATAGTCCAATATCCCTGATGAACATAGATGCAAAAATACTCAGCAAAATATTAGCAAACCGAATTCAAAAATACATCAAAAAGTTCATCCTTCATGATCAAGTGGGATTCATCCCAGGGATGTAAGGATGGTACAACATTCGAAAATCCATCAACATCATCCATTACATCAACAAAAAGAAGGACAAAAACCACATGATCATCTCCATAGATGCTGAAAAAGCATTGACAAAATTCAACATCCATTCATGATAAAAGCTCTCAAAAAAATGGGTGTAGAAGGCAAGTACCTCAACATAATAAAGGCCATATATGACAAACCCACAGCCAACATTATACTTAACAGCTTTTTCCTTTAAGGTCGGGAACAAGACAAGGATGCCCGCCCACTCTCCCCACTTTTATTCAACATAGTTCTGGAGGTTTTGGCCGTGGCAATCAGACAACACAAAGTAATAAAAGGCATACAGATTGGTAAGGAAGATGTCAAACTGTCCCTCTTTGCAGATGTCATGACAGTGTACATAAAAAACCCTAAAGAATCCACTCCAAAACTACTAGAACTAATATGTGAATTCAGCAAAGTAGCAGGATACAAAATTAATACACAGAAATCTGTTGCATTGCTATACACTAACGGTGAACTAGCAGAAAGAGAAATCAGGACAACAATTCCATTCAAAATCACATCAAAAAGGATAAAATACCTAAGAATAAACCTAACCAAGGAAGTGAAAGACCTATACCCTGAAAACTACAAGACACTCTTAAGATAAATTAAACAGGACACGAATAAATGGAAATTCATCCCATGCTCTTGGCTAGGAAGAATTAATATTGTCAAAATGGCTATCCTGCCTCAAGCAATCTACAGATTCAATGCAATCCCTATCAAAATACCAACAGCATTCTTCAATGAACTAGAGCAAATAGTTCTAACATTCATAAGGAACAACAAAAGACCCCGAATAGCCAAAGCTATCCTGAGAAGGAAGAATAAAGCAGGGGGAATTACATTTGTTGACTTCCAGCTCTAATGCAAAGCAACAGTAATCAAGACAGTTTGGTACTGGCACCAGAACAGACCCATAGACCAGTGGAACAGAATAGAGAGTCCAGATATAAACCCAAGCATATATGGTCAATTAATATACGATAAAGGAGCCATGGATATACAATGGAGAAATGACAGCCTCTTCAACAGCTGGTGTTGGCAAAATGGACAGCTACCTGTAAGAGAATGAAACTGGATTTCTGTCTAACCTCATACACAAAAGTAAACTCAAAATATATCAAAGACCTGAATGTAAGTCATGAAACAATAAAACTCTTAGAAAAAAATATAGCTATAATCTTGGACATAAAGATGAGCAACTTCTTCATGAGCATATCTCCCAGGGCAAGGGAAACAAAAGCAAAAATGAACAAGTGGGACTATATCAAACTAAAAAGCTTCTGTACAGCAAAGAACACCATCAGTAGAACAAAAAGACATCCTACAGTATGGGACAGTATATTCATAAATGACATATCCGATAAGGGGTTGACATCCAAATTATATAAAGAGCTCATACACCTCAACAAACAAAAAACAAATAAGCCAATTAAAAAATGGGCAGAGGAGCTGAACAGACACATCTCCAAAGAAGAAATTCAGATGGCCAAAAGGCACATGAAAAGATACTCCACATTGCTATCATCAGAGAAATGCAAATTAAAACTACAATGAGATATCACCTCACACCAGTAAGGATGGCCAACATCCAAAACACAAACAACAATAAATGTTGGCAAGGATGCAGAGAAAGGGGAACCCTCCTACACTGCTGGTGGGAATGTAAATTATTTCAACCATTGTGGAAAGCAGTATGGAGGTTCCTCAAAACACTAAAAATAGAAATACCATTTGACCCAGAAATTCCACTCTTAGAAATTTACCCTAAGAATGCAGCTGCCCAGTTTGAGAAAGACATATGCACCCCTATGTTTATCACAGCACTATTTACAATAGCCAAGAAATGGAAGCAACCTAAGTGTCCATCAGTAGATGAATGGATAAAGATGTGGTACATATACATAATTCAGCACTATGCAGCCATAAGAAGAAAACAAATCCAGACATTTGCAACAACATGGATGGAGCTAGAGGGAATTAGGCTCAGTGAAATAAGCCAGGCAGAGAAAGACAAGTATCAAATGATTTCACTCATCTGTGGAGTCTAAGAACAAAGGAAAAACCTGAGGAACAAAACGGAGCAGATTCACAGAACCCAAGAATGGACTAACAGTTACCAAAGGGAAAGGGAGTGGGGAGGATGCGTAGGAAGGGAGGGATAAGGGGGGAAAAGAGGCAAAATGATTAGCACAAGTATTGCGCTGCGGGGGACACGGGAAAGGCAGTATTTATAGAAAAGACAAGTAATGAATCTGTGGCATCTTACTTTGCTGATGGACAGTGACTGTAATGGGGTATGTGAGGGGATTTGATAATAGGGGGTCTAGTAACCATAATGTTGCTCAAGTGATTGTATATTAACGATACCAAAATAAAGAAAAAAAGGAAAAAAAATTAAGAACAGGAGGTAAAAATTCCAAAGAGAGGACAGTGGACAGAATTGTTATAATTTTGATGATCATGATAAGCCAAAACAATGAGGAAACACCCACGATGGAGTAGGTACATAATATGAGAGCAGGAAAAAGAATGAATTAGTAGACTATGAGAGAAAAATAGTCAACAAGCAGAAAATAGGAGAAATGCCATGAGAAAGAGCTTCCATGGTTAGGATGTGGCCACTCCCTACAGCTAGTTAGCTTCCTTCCTCCCTCCCTTCCTTTCTTCTCTGACATAAAAAAACAAAACAAAACCCACATAACATTAAATTCACCATCTTAACCATTTCTACGTGTACAATTCAGTAGTTACATCATTCATAACACATCTCTAGAAGTCTTTCTTCTTGCAAAACTGAAACTCTGTACTCATTTAACCTTATAATTCCCCTTCCCTCTGCCGGCCCTTGGCAGTAACCTTTCTATTTTGTGTTTCTATGATTTCTTCTGCTTTAGATACTTCACACGAGTGGAACACATTTATCCTTCAGTGTCCCTATAGATTTCTAGAGTGTTTCTAGGGACTGATTCAATTTGGGTTCATATGAATCCTTACAACAGGTAGGAAAATAAGTAACCATCCTTAAGAAGCAAAACAATAAAGAAAAAAGCAGTACTGAGCTATATTTTCATATTCAAGCTAAGAAATAATTGAAACATACATTTTGAAATGCTTATTTATTAAACACAATAATATTTTTTGGGGGAGCGTATGAGCCCAAATGATGTATTATATATTGGGAGATTTAAGGGAGATTAAAATAAATATATCCCATTTTTGCTCTGTGCCAGGAAAAAAAAAGCTTTTAAAATACTCTATTGATTTTAAAGTAAACTTAATGTATTTTAACTGAGCTTAGAGACTTGAGGGAGAATGCAACTAATGATGGATTTTTTAATAATGTTTTCATAAAACATTAAAATAGGTCTTAGTTTCACTCATCTTCCACATTGACAATACTCCTTGCTAGATTAATCTTAAAATAAACTTGATGGATTTTAATCCCATGTGAAGGTTTCAAATATGCACTGTAATGCATTTTAGTAAAATATATAAATGATGTCACCTCTGTAAACAGTACTACATGCATAAAGAAACCACTGAGCACGCTAGCCATTGTAGAACTGAGGTTATCAACTGTCTCACAGGCTTTGGAAGAGTTTTCGTTTTCATCCTGCTGAATGGTGAAACATTTCTAAATCTCCTCAGCTTTGGCAAAACCAAACTCTCTCACACACTGCAAGAACTTGTAATTAGAGTTTACTTAGAAAACATATTAAGTGCTATTAGAGAGCTTTTGTGCAAGTGCTAATGAATATACTGTATTTAACCATCATCAGACAGATCAAATACAAGTAAGCAACTTCCAATGATGAGGATGTGTTCGTAATTATGGTGTTGTCCTTACAAGGAGTAGACATCTCCCATGTCATTTGTATTAAAGTGATTTTTGCAACTTTTTACTAGTGACATAGTTGGATGACAGCTGTTAAAACAAACTTCTAACAAATGACCTTTGGGGAAATTGTAATGGCTATAATGACAGAAAACAAGTTTAGAAAGAAAAAGTATTTTCTGATTATGTGGAAGACTTTTCACAAATTATGGACTGCTAAATATTTGGGAAGTATTCCTCTGGTCTCTTCAGAACCATAGGGAGCCTATTGAAGTAAATGGCCTCTAGATCTGGAACTTTTGGGCCCGAGGATAAGGGGAGAGAATAGCTAAATTCAGGTAATGCAGGAAATGAGGTTGTGCAGAAAAATGGATGGTACAAACTAGCAGGGTATGTGTCAGAAATGAGGGCTGATGAGATGAGCAGTGATGAAACAGGACTTCCTCTAGGATAGCATGTCCTCTCCTAAGCAATCAAGGTCAAAAGGGGAAGATCCTTTGTAACAGAGGAGTACTCTGATTTCTCTGGACTACTGGATTAGGTAAAGTTTCATGCAAAGGCAACTCAGTATTGTCAATAATTTTTGAAAAAAAAAGATGTTTCTCTAAATGTAACATTTTTCCTCTGATCCTTGTGGATCTCTCTAATTGCTCATAAGGGTTGTTCATTAATGCTAGAGTTAGAGCCCATGTCATCACTGCATACCAGAATAGAAAGTCCGACATGGGGTTTAGAAGGGAACTGTGGCCCCAGGAACATTAAAATATTGGACATTGAGGAACTCCTTTTTCTTCTTTTTGAACAATTAATTTCCATGCAAGTGGTTTATTCTTCCTGGGGTTGATCTGGGATTGAGGCCTATACACTCATCATGCTATCACTTTCATTTTTGCCATCATGGAATTTTCATGCTAAGAGGGATCTTAGACTGCTTGATCTCTACTTCTCACTTTAAAGCATGTTACTCTAAAATACAGGCGTGTAATACTCCCAGATCTAGAAAGCAAGTTCTCAGTTCACTGACCCTTCCTTGTTACTCTTTCTCCAAGATAGCAGAGCAATAAAAGAGCTTCTTAAAAAGCTCAGAGGTGAATATTAGACTCAATCTTCTAACTGTTGCAGCGCTTTGATCAGCTTTGGATAAGAAAGGAAGAGATATATTTGGGCAATGGCTCAGGAAAGTTAAACATAGTAGGAACTAGGTCAGTGAAAAACTATTCCAAAGTAAAAATTATAGAAGTATAAAACATTTGCAAAATAAAATGATGCGAGTTTAAAGCAAACCCACTTACTAAAATGCTTATTTAAATGAATTCCACACTGCAAAGAAATTGCTCAGATAGGTTAAAAAATGTGAACTTAACATACACCTTAGTTGTTCACAAACTATACAACAGCATGTAAAAAGAAGGGATCATAGGACAAACTTGTCTGAAGAACCTCAAGGACACTAAAAACTAGTCCAGCTTTGTTATTTTATGCATAAAGAGGCTAAATCCAGTAAAACGAGTTGTCATAGGTCACAAGGAGCCAGAATGTAAACCTCGGTCCCCTGATGACATGCTAAAGCAAAATTCATCAAGGTATTTCTCTTTTCAAAACAAAATGAAGAGGGGGAGTGCAAAGGAAGGGAACACAAAGAGGCAGGGAAATGCAGGAGCAAAGGCAGGGGGTGTCCAGACTGGGAATTTGATGAACGGGAAAGGGCCTGATAAACACAAAATCATGAAGAAGTGAGAAGCAAAGGCAAAAAGTCATAAGAGTTCTTAATTGAGGCTGCTGGGAAGTTTTCCAGAAAATCAGGAATTACTACAAGTGGCAATAGAGTGTAAGACAGCAAATTCTCATTCTGTGCAGTTACGGTAGTCTCTCCACTCTGACAGAAGTATAAGAAATGCCAGCCCACAGATACCACTAAGAAGACAGGCTCAGAGTCTCTGAATTTGAATGCCAGTTCTATCTCAACAGGAGTGGAAATGCATAAAAGGACTCAGGAAATCAGAATCCCCAAATTCCGTTCATTATTAAATACTAAACTAGAAACAAAATACATCAAAGACAAGGTTCCTTTTTCTTTTACCCCACTAGAAAAGAATGTGAAATGGCTATACATGCTATAGCCGTAATGATGTGGAAATATACATTTGCCGTAAGTCATTATGTGTAATTATGTGGAAATTAATCCTCTCTACCAATAAGAAACTAAAAATCTTTCTAGACATACAGAATAGCTAAGTAAATATAATTTTATTCTCAATTTGTTGCATAATACAAAGCTTTTCATTCAGACCTACACCATTGTTTTTTGTATTGAATTTAAAAGATACCCTTTTCCATAAAAATCCTGAGAATAAGCTGATTTAATTTTTAGCTATAAATTCTGTGATGAATCTCCAGGTTTTCAGTTTTAAAAGGGCAATAAACATATCATTCAATACGACTTTTGTATCTTAATTTTGGTGTAACAAATACTCCTAAAATAAATTTATAAACACCTTTTGTAAATCTGCACCCTCTGGGTGGACTATTATGAAAAGACACCAACAGAAAAAATGATGTATAATATATTGATTCAAATCATTATTTCAGCATCTATATTGTTTGGCCAAGACTGGACTAAATTTTATGCACACACACATGCTCTTCCTTCTTCTTAGAAATAAGTACTATCCTATCAAATTAACAGGATACATTGATTTATTTAGGGAATGAGCACTTCCTTGAATACTATCTTTCGGAATATTAGTACATAAGTAATTTATAGGCAAGGAAATATTCTATATTAAAATCTAATTTCTAAGGCAAAATCTTAACTTAGTAACTTGTAGGTGGTTTGAGCAGCTATGCATCTTGAAAAAAAAATCAGTGGTCTTAATCTCTTAAAACTCATTCCCTCCGTTGATAAGGGTTTGTTAGGTTTTCTTATGACTCCAAAGTGCTTCTTACTTTTCTTGAGATGAAAATAATTTAGAAGTATTTTAGAGCTTTCAACTTAAGTATTGTTTAAATATAGAATACTTAAGGTAATTATGTTTTGTTTTTCTTTTTCTATTAGGGATATCCTGGATGTGGTAAAAAAAAAATGTTGTCTATGAAGTCATATTAGAAAGTTTGTGGCCATGTTTACTTTACAAAATAATGAATCAGTGTGGTTTCTGTGTGACTGAGATATTCTTATTGATATTCTTATCTATAGGGAAATTCTAAGCAGCTACATTTTACGCCATGATTCAAATTCCTAATATCAGTAAGAGACAAATGGAGGTCATCCTGATAACAAATTGTTTGCTTACGGTCTCCAAATGTTATTCAGTGATGGGGTTAATGATTGTAAAGTGCTGAAAAAGAAAGTGAAAATACTAATTTTGAAACTTTAATGAGCCTAAAATTTCCAAGAAGCTGGGTATTTTACTCAATTCAAGTATTTTTGGTATGTTGCTATTTCATTTTCAGTGCAAAAATAGTTAGCCATGCTCACAGCCTAAGTACTGCATGCTTTACAGAGCCAGAAAAACAAATTCAGCCTTGATCAAATATTTCAGAAACCAAGGTAATTTACTTTCCTCGAAGTTAGAATTGGATAAAAGAGTAATAGAGTACAACATACCAGGCTATTATCAGATGCTATAATTTATATGGTCCACATTGATTTTGCTCTTTGTAGGAGCTAATACACATGCTCAGATTTAGCAAGAAGATTTTAAAAAGGAAATACAAAATCCACAAAATAGGTATCTCCATGAATTTTACACCAGCAAACCCATGAGCACTGCGCTGAAGAAAAGGCAGTCTATATTTTATATGATATTTAACTCAATTGCCCTTTAACACATAACACCCAATCATAAAGTCTAATTTTCTTCTGTTTCAATAACTTTAACAGGGTAAATAACAAGGAGTTAAAACTATTTATATTGCCTTAAGAATAAAGATAAATTTGCCCTAGCCAAAGACATTATAAAACTAATTAATTGAAATACAATTCTTAAAAGCTTTCAGTATCAGTAAATAAGATTTAAAAAAGAGAAATCCTCTGCTCTAATAACTGAAATACCAACTAAAAAAATTTTTAAAACAAATTCTGTCGAAAACTTGAGTGAAAATCTTATAACTTATTTAAGATTTAGAAAGGGTGGGTGGGTACAGTCTAAACAGTCAGATATTGATTGTATATTTTTGTTTTCCTACTTTTATTTTACTTTATTTTTTACTGAAATATAGTTGATATACAACTTTATATTGGTTTGAAGTATGCAACACAGTGGTTCAAGTTACCCATATTATTAAATCCTTACCCCCTCTAATGCTGTTATTATCTGTCAACATGGAAAGATGTTAAGAATCATTGGCTATATTCTCCATACTGTCCTACCATCTCTGTGATCAGCTTATATCATGTTTGAGAATTTTTGTGTGGATCCTTTAAAAAGTTAGTACTTTAAAAAACATTATACACTTCTGAATGTATGATACATTAAACACTTGTAAGGCTCTTTCACTTCAAATGTGGAATTAGATTCTATGTAAAGCAGAGTTTTATTACATATTATGACTTTCAGGAAGTAAAGGAAATTAGCAACTCTCCTTCCAAAAAAGGTTTAGGAAATGAAATCTGAGCAGAGAGCAGTAACGATATGCAAAAATAAGGTGGTTCTGAGAGAAAATATTTACATAATATTTATTGTTATCCAAACACTGAGCTGTTTAAGTCAGTGGCAAAATTGGAGAGCTGTACTTAAACTATGTCCCCTCCACTAAACTGGGGACATTAAGAGGGCACTAACATGGCTCCCATTTTAGTGGCAGCACCATGGATCCTGGAAGAAACAAATAGACTAAAGTATCATATAGGCTGCAGCGATTCCCACAGTTCTTTTGTTTTTGTTTTTTTGTTTTTATTTTGGTATCATTAATCTACAATTACATGTGCAAAATTATGTTTACTAAACTCCCCACATCATCAAGTCACCCCCCACATATCCCATTACAGTCATTGTCCATCAGCGTAGTGAGATGCTATAGAATCACTACTTGTCTTCTCTGTGTTATACAGCCATCTGCATGCCCCCCCCAAATTATGTCAGCTAATTGTAATGCCCCTTTTGGCCCCTTGTCCCTCCCTTCCCACCCATCCTTCCCAGTCCCTTTCCCTTTGGTAACTCTCAGTCCATTCTTGGGTTCTGTGAGTCTGCTGCTGTTTTGTTCCTTCAGTTTTTTTCTTTGTTTATATACTCAGCAGAAGAGTGAAATCATTTAATACTTGTCTTTTTCCACCTGGCTTATTTCACTGAGCATAATACCATCTACCTCCACCCATGTTGTTGCAAATGTCTGGATTTGTTTTCTTCTTATGGCTGAATAATATTCCATTGTGTATATGTACCACCTCTTCTTTATCCATTCATCTACTGATGGACACTTAGGTTGCTTCCATTTCTTGGCTATTATAAATAGTCCTGTGATAAACATAGGGGTGCATATGTCTTTTCCAAACTGGGCAGCTGCATTCTTAGGGTAAATTCCTAGGAGTGGAATTCCTGGGTCAAATGGTATTTCTACTTTGAGTTTTTTGAGGAATCTCCATACTGCTTTCCACAATGGTGGAAATAATTTGCATTCCCACCAGCAGTGTAGGAGGGTTCCCCTTTCTCCACATCCTCGCCAACATTTGTTGTTGCTTGTCTTTTGGATGTTGGCCATCCTCACTGGTGTGAGGTGATATCTCATTGTGGTTTTAATTTGCATTTTTCTGATGATTAGTGATGTGGAGTATCTTTTCATGTGCCTTTTGGCCATCAGAATTCCTTCTTTTGAGAAGTGTCTATTCAGATCCTCTGCCCATTTTTTAATTGGCTTATTTGCTTTTTGTTTGTTGAGGTGCATGAGCTCTTCATATATTTTGGAAGTCACCCCTTATTGGATATGTCATTTATGAATATATTCTCCCATACTGTAGGATGTCTTTTTGTTCTACTGATGGTGTCCTTTGCTGTACAGAAGCTTTTCAGCTTGATATAGTCCCACTAGCTCATTTTTGCTTTTGTTTCCCTTGCCCAGGGAGATATGTTCATGAAGAAGTTGCTCATGTTTATGTCCAAGAAATTTTTGCCTGTTTTTTTCTAAGAGTTTAATTGTTTCATGACTTACATTCAGGTATTTAATCCATTTTGAGTTTACTTTTCTATATGGGGTTAGACAGTAATCCAGTTTCATTCTTTTACATGTAGCTGTCCAGTTTTGCCAACACCAGCTGTTGAAGAGACTATCATTTCCCCATTGTATATCCATGGCTCCTTTATCATATATTAACTGACCGTATATGTTTGGGTTAATGTCTGGACTCTCTATTCTGTTCCACTGGTCTATGGGTCTGTTCTTGTGCCAGCACCAGATTGTCTTGATCACTGTGACTTTGTAGTAGAGCTTGAAGTCAGGGAGCATAATTCCCCCTGTTTATTCTTCCTTCTCACGACTGCTTTGGCTATTCGGGGTCTTTTGTGGTTCCATATGAGTTTTAGAACTATTTGTTCCAGTTCACTGAAGAAAGCTATTGGTATTTTGATAGGGATTGCGTTGAATCTGTAGATTGTTTTAGTATAGCCATTTTGACAATATTTATTCTTCCTAGCCAAGAGCATGGGGTGCATTTCCATTTGTTAGTGTCCTCTTTAATTTCTCTTAGGAGTGTCTTGTAGTTTTCAGAGTATAGGTCTTTCACTTCCTTTGTTAGGTTTATTCCTAGGTAGTTTATTCTTTTTGATACAACTGTGAATGGAATTCTATTCCTGATTTCTCTTTCTGTTAGTTCATTGTTAGTGTATAGGAAAGCAACAGATTTCTGTGTGTTAATTTTGTATCCTGCAACTTTGCTGAATTCATATATTAGTTCTAGTAGTTTTGGAGTGGGGTCTTTAGGATTTTGCATATACAATATCATGTCATCTGCAAATAGTGACAGTTTGACTTCTTCTTTACTAATCTAGATGCCTTGTATTTTTTTGTGTTGTCTGATTGCCATGGCTAGGACCTCCAGTACTATGTTGAATAACAGTGGGGAAAGTGGGCATCCCTGTCTTGCTCCCGATCTTAGATTAAAACCTTTCAGTTTCCTTTTGTTAAGTATGATGTTTACTGTGGGTTTGTCATATATGGCCTTTATTATGTTGAGGTACTTGCCCTCTATACCCATTTTTTTGAGAGTTTTTATCATGAATGGACGTTGAATTTTTTCAACTGCTTTTTCAGCATCTATGGAGATGATCATGTGGTTTTTGTCCATCTTTTTGTTGATGTGGTGGATGATGTTGATGGATTTTCGAATGTTGTACCATCCTTGCATCCCTGGGATGAATCCCACTTGATCATGGTGTATGATCCTCTTGATGTATTTTTGAATTCGGTTTGCTAATATTTTGTTGAGTATTTTTGCATCTACGTTCATCAGGGATATTGGTCTGTAATTTTCTTTTTTGGTGGGGGTCTTTGCGTGGTTTTGGTATTAGAGTGATGCTGGCTTCATAGAATGACTTTGGGAGTATTCCCTACTCTTCTATTTTTTGAAAAACTTTAAGGAGAATGAGTATTATTTCTTCTCTATCTGTCTGATAAAATTCAGCCGTGAATCCATCTGGCCTGGGGGATTTGGTCTTGGGGATTTTTTGATTATCGATTCAATTTTGTTGCTGGTAATTGGTCTGTTTAGATTTTCTGTTTTTTCCTTAGTCAGTCTTGGAAGGTTGTATTTTTCTAAGAAGTTGTCCATTTCTTCTAGGCTTTCCACCATGTTAGCATACAGATTTTCATAGTATTCTCTAATAATTCTTTGTATTTCTGTGGGGTTCATCGTGATTTTTCCTTTCTCATTTCTGATTCTGTTTATGTGTGTAGATTCTCTTTTTCTCTTATTAAGTCTGGCTAGGGGTTTTCTATTTTGTTTATTTTTTCAAAGAACCAGCTCTTGGTTTCATTGATTTTTTTTCTATTGTTTTATTCTTCTCAATTTTATTTATTTTTTCTCTAATCTTTATTTTTTCCCTCCTTTTGCTGACTTTGGGCCTCATTTCTTCCTCTTTTTCCAATTTCAATAATTGTGGCTTTAGACTATTCATTTGGTATTGTTCTTCCTTCTTTAAATAGGCCTGGATTGCAATGTACTTTCCTCTTAGAACTGTCTTTGTTGCTTCTTACAGAACTTGGGGCTTTGTGCTGTTGTTGTCATTTGTCTCCATATATTGTTTGATCTCTGTTTTAATTTGGTCATTGATCCATTGATTAATTAGGAGAATGTTGTTAAGCCTCCATGTATTTGTGAGCCTTTTTGTTTTCTTTCTAAAATTTATTTCTAGTTTTATACCTTTGTGATCTGAGATGTTGGTTGGTAGAATTTCGATATTTTTGAATTTACTGAGGTTCTTTTTGTGGCCTAGTATGTGGTCTATTCTGGAAAATGTTCCATGTGCACATGAGAAGAATGTGTATCCTGCTGCTTTTGGATGTAGAGTTCTGTAGATGTCTGTTAGGTCCATCTGTTCTAGTGTGTTGTTTAGCGCCTCTGTGTCTTTACTTATTTTTTGTCTGGTTGATCTGTCTTTTGGAGTCAGTGGTGTGTTGAAGTCTCCTAAAATGAATGCATTGCTTTCTATTTCCTGCTTTAATTCTGTTAGTATTTGTTTCACATGTCAGCACTCCTGTGTTGGGTGCTTATATATTTATAATGGTTATATCCTCTTGTTGGACTGCCCCTTTATCATTATGTAATGTCCTTCTTTATCTCTTGTTACTTTCTTTGTTTTGAAGTCTATTTTGTCTGATACAAGTACTGCAACACCTGCTTTTTTCTCCTTGTTGTTTGCATGAAATATCTTTTTCCATCCCTTCACTTTTAGTCTGTTTATATCTTTGGGTTTGAGGTGAGTCTCTTGTAAGCAGCATATAGATGGGTCTTGCTTTTTTATCCATTGTTACTCTGTGTCTTTTGATTGGTGCATTCAGTCCATTTACATTTAGGGTGATTATCGATAGATATGTACTTATTGCCATTGCAGGCTTTAGATTCGTGGTTACCAAAGGTTCAAGGGTAGCTTCTTTACTATCTAACAGTCTAACTTAATTCTCTTGTTAAGCTATTATAAACACAGTCTGATGATTCTTTATTTCTCTCCCTTCTTATTCTTCCTACTCCATTCTTTATATGGTGGGTATTTAATTCTGTACTGTTTTGTGTTTCCTTTGACTCTTTTTGTGGATAGGTGATTTTATTTTTTGCCTTTAGTTGATATTTGGATGGTCTGCTTTCTTTGCTCTGATATTTTCTGTGATGACGTCCATTTGCCTTATGAGTGCTTCCATCTAGAGCAGGCCCTTTAAGATATCCTGTAGAGGTGGTTTGAGGGAAGCAAATTCCCTCAGCTTTTGCTTCTCTGGAAATTGTTTAATCCCTTCCTCAAATTTAAATGATAATCGTGATGGATATAGTATTCTTGGTTCAAGGCCTTCTGTTTCATTGCATGAAATATATCATGCCATTCTCTTCTGGCTTGTAAGGTTTCTGTTGAGAAGTCTGATGGTAGCCTGATGGGTTTTCCTTTGTAAGTGACCGTTTTTCTCTCTGGCTGCCTTTAATACTCTGTTCTTGTCTTTGATCTTTGCCTTTTTAATTATTATATGTCTTGGTGTTGTCGTCCTTGCGTCCCTTGTGTTGGGAGATCTGTGGGGTTCCATGGCCTGAGAGACTATTTCCTTCCCGAGCTTGGGGAAGTTTTCAGCAATTATTTCTTCAAAGACATTTTCTATCCATTTTTCTCTCTTCTTCTTCTTATCGTACCCCTATCATGAGAATATTATTCCATCTGGATTGATCACACAGTTCTCTTAATATTCTTTCATTCCTAGAGGTCCTTTTATCTCTCTCTGCCTCAGCTTCTCTGTATTCCTGTTCTCTGATTTCTATTCCATTAACAGTCTCTTGCACCTTGTCTAGTCTGCTCTTAAGCTCGTCAGTCGATTGTCTTATTTCTGTAAGTTCCCTCTGGACTTCATCCCTTAGCTCTTGCATATTTCTCTGTATGTCCATCAGCATGGTTATGACTTTAATTTTGAATTCTTTTTCAGGAAGATTGTTTAAATCTATCCCACCAGGCCCTCTTTCGACTTGTCCAAGTGATTTTTGACTGGACCAGATTCTTCTGTCTTTTCATGACAATAGAAGTGGTCACAGGCAGGTGGCTCGTCTGTCAGCTGGGAGAACAAAGTCTCTTCCTGCTTGTTGTTCCCCCTTGCCCTTCTCCTCAGCCTGTGCCCATTACCCGTACACTGGGAGGCAGTCTCTGGGATAATCCCCTGAGCTGCCATGGGGCAGGGCTGCCCTCAGGCAAGCCTAGAGTACTGCGGGTGCATGGCAGCCACGCTGGGTACGTTCTACAGCAGGGATGGGCCCCTTTGCGCCTTCCAGACCTTGCTCTGGCTTCCGTGGCCTGTGCTGGTTAGCTGCGCGCCTGCCTGCCAGGGGGAGAGTCTATGTCGTTGCTGTGGGCGGGGCCGCTCTCCCGCTGCTCCACAGCTGTGGCGTGTCAGCTGGTCATTTCCAGCGCCGGCTGGGGAGAACAGATGGGAGGCTGCTCATCGCCGTGAGGGGCTTCAGCGGGGCTGCTTTACCCGGCAGGCATTTAGGGGGCTCGAAATTCCTCAAGATTCCTAGCCTGCTGTACTGAGTGTGCTGGGATGATTTTGTTAAACTGTTGGGCCCTTGACTCTTTAAGACTTTTAAAATAGCGCCTGCTGTTCTTTTGTCCTGGGGAGCCGGCTGAGGGGACCCACTTGTAGTTCCCGTCTCAGATCCTGCCCTTCCATTTCTCTTATCTCCCGTACACCATGCGATGTGTGTCTCTGCTTCCAGTGCAGATCACCAGGGCTCATTATTTACGGGTCTGTGCTTCCACCCCCTCCCCACTCTGATTCTTTTCCTCCCGCTGGTGAGCTGGGGTGGGTGAGTGTTCGGGTCCTGCCATGTCGCGGCTTTGTATCTTACCCACTTCGTGAGGCGCTGAGTTCTCGCAGATGTAGCTGTAGCCTGGCGGTTGTACTGTATCTTCTGGTTTCTCTTTTAGGAATAGTTGTATTTGTTGAATTTTCACAAATATATATTGTTTTGGGAGGAGATTTCTGCCGCCCTGCTCACATCACCATCTTCCCAGAAGTCTGTATGGCTTTCTAGTTTTAACTGCTTAACTCTGAGTCCTTTCTACGGGGCTTCACTAACCTATTCTCTTTTCACCACTGTCATATCTATTTTCCAGCCTAACAGATTCAGATAGAAGAGTCAGCAAAGGGCTTAGCATTTCTCAGCTTCACGTGTGCCTTCTGATATTTTCAGTGGTTTACGATGATCGCGTGTCATTTTCAGGCTCATCCTTGTGTTTTCAGTGCACAAGATTTTATGTCTCAAATTCCATTTTGAAAAAATGTTTTATATAAAGACTAGTTTAGTTTATACCCCCAAAATAGATTCCTACTTATTTATAATTCAAATCCAATTGCTTAGTGGAAAATAAATTCCATGTTATGTAATAATTTGTGTAGTTGATATCAATGGAAAAAGATATTCATTTTGTTGCCATCCTCATATGACTCAATATCCATACACTCGGTTTGATCACGAAAAATTATTTAGTGCATCTACATTTTACTAAGATCTTTGAATGTTCACTTACAAGTGATAATCAAAAGACTAAAACAATAAATTATAAATAGTACAATTAAAAATAAAATACAAGTTTAAAATATGACAATGTATTAAGTATATTTCAAGAACACAAGATACACGAGAAAACCATAAATGTAAATGCCAGTATCACTGCAACCATGCTGTTTGGGTTCAAACCTGACTCTAGTGTCATTTACTTGACACCTTTAAGCCCTTTTCAGCATAATTCTCCCTGTCTGTATGTAGACAAAAGGGAAATCTATGCCAGGATTGCTCAACTGGCTTTAATATCATCCATTATGAACCTGAAAGAGACTATTTTCATATCTATTGGATATTTACTGGGGACAGAGCCCCTAGCCGGTCACAGGAGTACTGGTCTAGGGGAGAGGTGGGGAGGAAACACACACTCTCCCCTCTCCTCTGTTTCTGTCACCTGATTGGTCAGGCAGCCACCCATCAGCACAGAAGCGTGCTCTCAACACTCCTCCTTGGGTGAGCTGCCAGGAAGTAGAGGGCGGAGAAGAGCAGTGGAAGCCTGGAGCTAAGGGGCTGAGAGAGGAAGTGGCGGCCTGGAGCCTTGGAGGCGTGGAGGCCTGGGCTCGTCAGGGAAAGGATTGAGCCCCATGTTGGGAAGCAGCCGGGGAGGCAGGGCTGAGGGGCAGAGCCTGTAGATGCCTGGGGAACGGGTTGGGGCCTGCCGCTTGCACACAGCTGGGTGACCACTGTGGGAATAAACGTGGTTGAGCCCCTTTTAAAACCCCCGACTTCTTGCCGTTGTCTTTAATGGTCTCTTGGCATACATAGGCAACCTGCCTGCAGTGGGGAACCCCCTTGTCCTGGAGGTTCACTGTAAAAGGAGAAAAATGTTAGCTCTTAATTCCAAGGTTATTAAATATTACGTATGTTATAAATAAAGCATAAATAACACTGACCCCTACATTTTAAAATCTGTAAAAAGAAATACATCACACTTGGAAAATTTCCTTCTCTCTTTTAAAAGGAAAATACATATTAGAAATAAACTATCAGCAGGAAAGCAATATTAAGTGGAGACTTGCCAATTTAATTCTAACTGAAAATTGTAACCCACACTCATGTCTCCATGTGGGATCCATGAAATGTAAATATTGAGCCCTGAAAAGTAAGTGAAAGGCCTCTGTGAATTTGAAAATTGCAGTGATCTTCCTGGTCCCAAATATCTCTGGAATCCGGGGTAGTTTCTCCCTCACATCATTATGTGTCCCTCTTGTTCAGTGGAGGTGGGTCATGGCCCACAGGTCTGGTTCTCAGGGACCGAGAGCAGTCGACTCCTTGGCTGTTGTCTCAGGAGGGGCCCCGGGAACCGGGGCAGCTTTGTGGGGACACGTTTTCTTAAGCATTTTGGACACAAACTAGTTTTCTGTGTTCACAGAGTGGCCTGGGAATGTCCACTAACCACCTGTTCCCTGAGTGTCCTCCAGGCCGTGAGCACCAGCCCCAGGGGCTCCGGGTGGACAGAGCTTAGACTAAAGGTCCTGAAGCGCACTGGCCCCTCTGCCACCCTGGGCCGGGGGCTCCACGTGCTGGGGGACCTCACAGCACCGGTTCCTGAGATTGGGAAACGGAGTAATGAGAACATCACAACTATAGATTTTAACTACGTGCATCTCTGCTTCACAGCAAAGGCACAGACCTACTGTGTGCAGTGTCCGTGTTGCTCCTGAGGTCTCGTGTTTGGGGCTCACACTCTGGGCCACCGGCTCCACGGTTTCCCTCTGGCACATGCACGGCCAGTGGGTCCTGAATGTTCGTGGGAACAGTGATTCTCACCGTGTCGTACCCACCGTGATGCACTCGTTCTCCATGGAATTTAACAATTGCAGGCCAGTCACACTGCAGATGCGGGCAGGAGGGCAAAGCATGAACAAGCCATATTGAAATAACTCCTGTTACATAAACACATATGCACAGTAAAATTAAGCAGGATCTTTAATGGAATATTTTCAGATCTTAATTTGTTAAATATAAGATACTAGTATTTATGAACACACATCTTTTGTGCTTTCCGGATAGTCAGTGTCCAGTGAGGAAAACCATGTACTCGGTGTGTTTCCCTCGGAGGGAAAATGCTGAGGCAGCACACAGATCAGCTCCACTGGGCAGCTGCTCACATGCCCGGGGCTGCAGGGAGAGCCCGGAAGGCGGGGTTGGGTCCCAGCAGGTCGTGTCTGTATCTTCTTTAGAAATAGCCTTTCCCATGTATAATTATCCCACTATGTTGCTTTATATGACTTATATTTCATTTTTTAAATTTGTTAAAACATCTTATGTTTGCCTTAATAGAATTCTTTTGTGTGGACTTCTTAACGTATATGTTTCTTTTAATTTAGTGTTTTAGCATAAAAATATAAATATGCTATACATTTACACATTATCTGGCATTATAGGTTTCATTATGAAATGTTTTGTGAACACCAATATTCTAAGATTTTAGAAATGGAAGAACCTTAAAGGGTAGAGGAAAATCTCTTCTTCTCCCACGCTGTCTATAATAATTTAGAGAGGGTGGCTTGGACCTGGAAGAGAGCTAATACCAGAGGTAACTTTATATCAGAAAGACTTATCTGCCCGACATGGCAGATAATGACCAACCCTCTGCTCTTCCATCTTCTTGTGAATTGTTATCCTGCATTTTGAAGTCCCAGACATCTACCCTCTTCTTTGAGGATGACATAGAAACCTTAATTGCCTGATGGTCTCAGAGCCTCATATTTTTGGAGTCCTTGTATGTATGAAATTAAACTTGTTCTTCGCCTCCTAATCTCTTATGTTAATTCAATTAATAGCCTAGCCAAACAATCTAGAGGGGAAACTGGGGAAAGGTTTCCTCCCCAAAATATTCATCCCAGTTGGTACGAAAACTGTATGAGACTGTTACAGGGGACAGGTCCTCGGTCTCATCAGGAGTAAGAAATCAAGAATGGACGCAAGAAGCAGTTCAGCATGAAGAGTTTGCTTTGAGACTACAATATGAAAGAAATAGTGAGAGGGCACACTTGAGAGTTGGGCACAGGCCTACCCAGAAGGGGTTGTGCAGAGGAAAGGAGAGAGCATTGTTATGTAAAGGAATATGATTATTCACTATGGAGATCAGGTTATAAAGGGAACAGGGGGGGTCTCTCCTAGTTTGGCCTTGCTCCACCCTCGTGTCACCCAGCGGTATTATTGACTGTATGTGGTTCTCAGCGGAAGTGTCGTGGTCAGGGGAGGCTTGATACTTACGAAGGTGATGAGTGTATAACGTGTTGTGGGATGAAACTCGGGTCAGCTGCTCCTCCATGTTGGAAGCAGCTGGTTTTGGCTGGTCTGTCCTCCAAACCCTCACTCCCCACCTCGTGCAAGGACGGCTTCCGTGGATGGAATGTGTAGGATGGAGGCATCCGGCCCAGTGTAAACACTGGTGCATGTCCCCGTACCCTCCTCCTGTCGGGCTATTTAGCGCATATATTACTAATAGGAGTGTAGAAAGTATATTAATTTACGAGAATTTTTTGGCATTTAATTATAACATTCAAAATTTTCAAAAACGAGCAAAATTTGTCACCTAAAAGATGTCCCTTTGGCATAAGGATTACTTCAAGCTGTTTATTTTTAAGAAACAGCAGATGTACCCGGGATGAGCTCTGAAAACCAAGCAGGAGTTTCCTTTTTGTAAGAGACAGGTATATTTAGAAGGGAAATCTCCGGTTGTTAGGGTGTCTCCCTCTGTACCTGGGGTAGGAGTGGGTTTGAACCTCCAGAAACTCTTATGAGTGGGGACAGCATGGCGTTGAATCTGCATAACAGCCCCATTCCTGACCCAAGTGCTTATTCTGGTAACCGCCCCAAACCGACCCCGTCCCCAGCGTCTTTGGTGCTCAGGTTGAGATGGGATTGGAGGGGTGACTCAGGCCGTTTCAGGGACCTGGTCAGTTTGCCTGGGTCTGAGAATGTATCTGTGTTAATAAGCTCATGCTTTCCTTCCCCCTGTTCATCTCCGTCTTATGGGAGAAGCGAAGACAGCGAAAGTCCGAGTAGAAGGGGGACCCAGGTCAGGGAACAGACAGGTTCAAGAGGTTAGGAATCAGTAAGCGTGGAAACAGGGATGCAAATAAAAGGAGTCAGGGAGCTCTGCTGAAACCGCAACACCTTGGTGGCCCTGGGGCTTTAACGCCTGGGCGGGCAGGGTCAGCCCCCCTAGGGTAACCGGTACACACCCCCGACCCCGGACAGAGCCCGTCTCTCACGGACCCCAGCCTCCCCTAAACCTCAGGGGGAGGAGCCCCAGGCCGCTTCTGGGGCCCGGGGCCAGGGGGCGCGGAGAGACGCCGGGCTTACTGCGCGTGCGCCGTGGCCCCGCCCCGCGGGGAGGGCGGGCCCCGCTCCTGCTTCAGGGCGGTGCTGCCGTGTGGCCTATTTCCGGGCCTCATCCCTCCTCGTGCCCAGGGAGCTCACCTGTACTCGGGCCCGGAAGGCGGCCTGCGCCCCGTTTCAAGGTCGTCCTCGCGGCTGCCTTGGAATAGGGGAGGCCCTGCCGCCGTCTGTCCGGGCATTTTCCCCGGGGCCGTGAGCCGTGTCCACACAGCGCCCTGTGGGAGAGGAGGCCGAGGAGGAGATGGCGGCTGCCCAGGTGAGGGTGCGTCCGGCCGGAGGCTGGGGCCGCGTTTCCCCCCGAGCTGCTCTGCGTTTAGAGCTTGTACGCGGTTCCTTCTCCGCTTCTGACGTCCTGTCTTCCATGTGTGCCCACCTGCTCTGAAACCTCTTTAAAAAATGCAACTCAGGCTTAGCTGTGTAGGGACCAAGTGTCGGCCACCCCAAGACATGCCTTTGGGACATGCAGATTATTTTCAGTTGCAAAACCGTCAGGGCACAAAAGACTCAGGAGGAACCTTTTACTTCCCACCACAGAATTGCGTGAAAAGGGTTTAGCTGGAGGCATTACTCCTGGAGGAGCGCTGTCACCTTAGACGGCTGTACATAGTCTAACCTGGGAGGGACGCGGGTGAGTCTGGTGATGAGCCGGATTATCTGGTTAAAACCTCATTGCTGCCATTTAGTGAATATTTGGTAAAATAGTTTAATAGAGAATATGCTTCTACTTGTACATAATTTCTGTGGGTTTTATTGTATTAAATTACAAAAACTTAGTGATACCTAGTAACTCGTAAATGTTTTCCATGGATTGTTTCTATTACTTTGTTATTTTATTAGAAACTGAAATTGCCAAAAAACCCTTTCTGGATAAAGTGGGGATCCTATGGCCAGGATCCTCACTGAACTTAATGTAACTGGCCTGTTGCTATGCTATGGCTTCCATACCTTTAGGCAATACGCCATTATTGTGTTAATGTAAGGAGTTCTGCCCAGTGCTCGGCCGGAGACTGGGTGGTGGGGCTGCAAGGCTGTAGGAGAGCGGAGGGGAGGCTGGAGTGCTGGACTCGCTGAGGACAGAGGCCCGGAGGACGGCTGTGCGGGTCGGCTCTACAGAGAGGCCCAGGGGACGTCTGTGCGGATTGGCTGTGCAGAGGCCCATAGGTAGAGACCGGCTTGCTGCATCCGAAGCAGCTGTGATAACACAGACTCACTCTGAATGAACGGGATTTTAGTGACTGACCTGCCACCTGGAAATAAAGTTGAGTATAACCTTTTCACCCCAAGAACCCTTTGCTGTAAATTTCTTTGGTCACAGTGGATCTATAGCGAACTTGCATGGAGCTGAAACTCATTTGCAAGACACCCTTTCAACGTCTTCCTTGGATTCTTTCCCTGGAGTCCTACCTCTGTTATTCACCAGTGGACTCTTGGCTCTGGGCTCGGCCTTGTTAGAAATGCAGACCCAGAGCCCAAAGAGCTTAATGAGCAAGTTCATTTTGTCAAGATCTCCAATTACCTGTATTGAAATTGTAATTCACATTGGAATGTGTCGAGTTCGCTTGTAACTCACCAAAACTTTCCATGTTAATGATGCTGGTGTTCTTGTTCGCGGAGTCAAACAATGAACTTAGCCAACAGTCGAGGTGGGAGAGCCAGGGAGAGGCCTTTTTTAAGCGATACAGTAAGAGGACAGCGCTCCTGGCCCGCGCCAGGAGGGGACAAGAGAGCCCGTAGTGGTGCATTGTCTGGGGATTTTATAGGCACTTGAGGATCTTGGGAAAGCGGATAAGGGGCTTAGGGGTGTGCACTTGTTAAGTGGGCCCTGAATATTTAGAATTAAGTTAACACAAGCAACTTCCTGCTGTGAGGATTTCTCCCTGAGATACCAGTGTCTTGGTCTGGGAGCACATCAGTCAAGATCGCCTGCCCTGCTCCCAAGGTGAGCTGAGGTACTGTTTGCTAAAGAGTTAAGAATCTTACGTTTTAACTTCCTGGGTGTTGAAATGCAATCTTATCTTTAAGGTTGAATTCTTCCTGCTTTTTCTCTGTTGTCTGTGGCTGGGCCTGCATGCTAAATTAGTTAAGTTTGCAAATCACCTCATCAGCTCTAAAGGAGGAAAGGCTGCAGGTAGGTTTGGGCCTTTTAGCATAGTAAAGAGTATCAGACGTGATAATAAACGGTTAGCATAATAAAAACGTGCTACTCTTTTTTCTCTGGGGAATATTAACTGATCTCATTGAAGAATGACTCTAGAGCTGAATGTTTAACAGAGTTTTAGTAGGGGGTTTCTTTGCGTGTAGTTACATTGCTCTGACTTCCAATATCCTGCCTTGCTTTGTCTGGAGGCTCTCACTTTACTCTGACTACAACCACGGTCCCTGTCTCAATAATGAAACCTGATTTTAAAAAACTCAGGAAGGACTGTATTTCTGATATGAATTTTCTTGTCCAGCTACCTTAGACGAATCAAAAATAAATTTCAGGATTTCTATCTTTGTATTTACAACCTGTTCATGCTTATGATAAAGAGCAGGATGAATCTGTTTGGATCACATCGTCCTGTGGAGAATGAGTGCATTTGAGTTATAACTGCCACCTGGAAAAGTTTCCTGTAACTCTGGGTATAGGATGCAATTAATGGAGACAATAACCGTGGTCATGCTGAAAATACATGTGGACTGTAGGTTTGGGTCTGTTTTCCCTTCTGAAATTAGGGCAACAGCATGAATGGGAAAGGTAACATTCTAAGTGAGTTTGAGACTCTAGCTGATAGGATTGAATGGATCTGTGGTAATGTATTTGGTGTAAGAATAGTCTAATACCAATTCAGAAAAATCTGCAGTTCATAAAAAAGATTTCATGCTCTGAAGGTACAGTTTTGTGCCTATGTGCTTACATTTTAATATCTTTTATAAACCATGCATCAGTGCTGTTTTCTCATAATTACAATTGACTGTTCTGTTGCAAATGAGTTTCAGCTCCAGGCAAGTTCGCTATAGATTCACTGTGACCAAAGAAATTTGCAGCAAAGGGTTCTTGGGGTGAAAAGGTTATACCCAACTTTATTTCCAGGTGGCACGTCAGTCACTAAAATCCCGTTCATTCAGAGCAAGTCTGTATTATCACTGCTGCTTCGGATGCAGCAAGCCGGTCTCTACCTCTGGGCCTCTCTGCACAGCCGTCCTGCACAGCCATCCTCCAGGCCTCTATCCTCGGCGCTGCCATAACTCCAGCCTCCTCTCCGCTCTCCTACAGCCTTGCAGCCCCGCCACCCAGTCTCCGGCAGAACACTGGGCGAAACTCTTTTAACACAATAATGGCTTATTGCCTAAAGGTATGGAAGCCATAGCATACCAACAGGCCAGTTACACTTAAGTTCAGTGAGCATCCTGGCCATACGAACCCCACTTTCCCCACAACTGTTTTCTCCTCCCACCGTATCAGAGCCGTGGTGCGACCTGTGGGCTCAGGCAGGTGATAGCAATTGTTGCCATGACAGCAGAGGCTCACCTCTATTCCCTTGGCTCTGGGGCTCTGTGCCAGATTTCCTGTGTTGGTAATTTCCCAGTTATCATTAAGGATCTCAGAAGGATTTGCTGAGATCTGTTCACAAACCACCTCATTTAGTCTAGAAACTCCCCTTTCTTCTCAGTTTCCCAGTGCATGGAATTTGCGTTGGAAAATGAAGTGGGTCTCTTTGCTCCCTGGAGACTCTGGCCCGTTCAAGTGGAGGTTTCCGTCAGGCAGCCTGGGCTGTGGGAGGTTGCCTTTCATTCCCCGCTCTAGTCACAGTTCTACTCTTCCTTATTTCATTTTGCATTTTCAGCAAAAAAAAAGAACTACATATTTAATGTGTGTATTAGTGTCTTTAAATTCCAACACATGACTCAGTACGTATAATAAAAGTAGCAAAAAATTTCAAGGAAATAGAAAACTCAAATGGTAGCTTTTATTATACTTTTATCATGAGTGTCACTTTTGATAGCATACTTGAAGACAGAAAAAGCATCCATATGTAATTAATGGATGTGCAAATGAAAATATTTATTTTATGACAAAAAAATTTCAAGTATATTAGTTTTAATATGCATCTAGTTATGTTTTAATGTATGGATGCGTGTGTAAAATTATATGTAAAACTTACCAGATCAAGTGTGTGCTGTTAAGTTCGTCTGTTTCTATTCGTCCGTTAAGGAAACTGCTATGAGCTTCATTAAGGTTGTCTAGAATGTTCATCGTTGTGTCCCATTGATAAATTCTAGGTTAGATAAAGTGGGTTAAAACCGAGCCTCTTAACCATTTACTGGATGTTTAACACAATATCCTCATAAATGAGATACAATTGTGTTCTCATGGATCATTTTTGTATTGTGCATCAGCCCATGAAAAGCTATTAGTAATATCTAGCAAGTGTTCTAAATAGATTGTGTTTCCCCTTCTTGCTATGTTCTAAGAGACTGCATTTGCCATAAAAGTTTTAGTTCAAAGCCACCCATGAATATTTCCCATGGTGTTTCCCTGCACAGTAATTCCAACATGTGGCCCCTGGAGGGGGAGTCCTTAGCCTCACTGGGGAGCCTGCTGGACACGCAGACACTCAGGGCCCCGCCCAGAATCCCTGAGTCATCATCTGCCCTGTGAAGGTCTCCACCTCGTAGTTGTACACAGTAAATTGCAGAGGTGCACTGCTAACGCTCCATGACTTTGCCATTGGGAGCTAGGGACAAATTAACAATTCAGCTATAAAATTAGTAGTTGAAAAATATGTGCCTGTACTGATTCCTCAATTATATATTTTATCTCCCAGATTATCATAGTGTCTATAGTGGTTTTGTGGATTTACGTCATCCTCTTTCCTCATCATTAAGGGAACACTATAGACGATTTGTGTTAAAAATGCTTCCGGTCATTCACACCAGCCCAAAGCAGTTTTCTTACCTTTCACTCTTCATTTTGGGTCATATTAGAAACTCTGTTCATAGCCCCTGGGTAAACATGGTTATTTTTGTTCCTTTGTTCTTTACACATCAGGGACTGTTGACCTTCGGGGACGTGGCCGTCAGGTTCTCCCAGGAGGAGTGGGAATGCCTGGCGCCTGCGCAGCGGGCCTTGTACAGGAGCGTGATGCAGGAGAACTACAGGAACCTGGTCTCTGTGGGTGAGGACGAGAGCTTCTTTCCAGAAATCCTAATCCAATCTTAAAACTTTTATTTTCTTAGTTGACGGAATGGCTCCCGTAAACTTTAGCTTTCTATGAAAGTGTATCAGATCCGTGAATTGAAGGGAAAAATTGGGGTTTTGTTGGTTTGGAAACAATTTTCCTGATGTATTTTGACTTTGACCTCCCCTCTGTGTAGCGACCTGCATCCTTCGCCCTAGGTTCGTCGTACTTCCCGAATTCAGGGACATAAAGTAATGTTCACCCCATCTTCAAACCTGAAATCCACACTGATGGAGAGGCAGCAGGGAAAACTGAAAAAAGAACGAGTCTTTATTTGGGGTCTTAGACTTGCAATTTGGGGAGCACAGATGGAGTAGCAACCAGAAAGTGTCGCCCCTGTGCAGGGAAGCAAGGAATTTGTACAAGAAAGGAATGGGTGGGGGGCAATGTCATGACCTGGGTGAAGGAAGACAAGGAGGTAAAGAACTACTGCCCCCGTGTGGCTGAGCCGCTTCATTCCTGCTTTGTTGACTAACTTATTGGCGCCTCCAAGGGAAACGACTCATGGTCCCTCATAACTGCCCCATCGCTGCAAAGTGCATTCTGACAGTTTGTTTATTTTTATTTTTATGGTTTGTGTTTGATGGATGGTTGTCCTGTTAATTTTATGAGCAGTAACTTGTGAAAACTGTTTCTGGACTAGTTCAAAGGATCCTGTTGACCATTATGTCCCCAGAGTTAATTCATCTTATTGTTGGAAGTTGGTACAGTTTTAATATCCCCCTTCCTCCTTCTCCCAGCCCCTGCAGCCCCTGGCACTACCTGTCTGCTCTCTTACGGTGGTTTTTTTTTTCAATACTCCCATTTAATTGAGATCATGTGGTATTTGTGTTTCTGTGACTTATTTTGCTCAGCGTAAAGACCCCAAGATTTATCCCTGTCGTCGAAAATGGCAGAGTTCTCTCTTTGATGACTAAATAGGATTCCATTGTGTGTGTGCATGTGCGTGTGGAGGTACGTCACACACTGGATTTATCTATGAATAGACACTTGGCTTGTTCCCATGCCTTGGTTAATGTAAACACAATGCAGTGAATTCATGGATGTATAGATTTCCTTGCAGTCCTGATTTTCTCACCTTCAGATAGACACCCAGAATTGGAATTACTGGATTATGTGATAGTTGTGTTTTTACTTTGTGTAGAGTCCTCAGAAGTCTCTTCTGGGGTCACTGTAACAGTTTACATTCCTGCAGCGCCATACCCATTCCTGTTTTCTTTTTTTTTACATCCTCACCAGCCCTCATACCTCTGTCTGATAGGTGCATTCTAGCAGGTATGAAGGGATATTTTTACAATGGTTGACATGGGCATTTCCCTGATGAGTAGCTGTGTTGTGAACTTCTTTTCACGTTTTTGTTGGTCATTCATAAATCCCTCTTTGAAAAAGGACTATTGAGTCTTTTGCCCATTTTTTATTCAGATTGTTTTTTTCTTATAGACTTACATGAAATCCTATATTTTGGATATTAACCCCTCATCAAATATGTGGCCTGCCAATATTGTCTTACATGCTGAAGGTCGCCTATTCATCTCATTGACTCTGCAGCTGTTGGGCAGCCTCTCGGGCTGGTGTGACGTGGTCCTGCTTGTCTGCTTTTCCTGAAGAAGCCCCTGCTTCTGGTGCCGTATCTGGAAATCACTGCCAAGGCCAATATCAAAGAACTTTCTCCAGATCTTTTCTTCTAGGACTTTTATGGTTTCAAGTCTTAAATTTAAGTCTTCAGTACATCTCAAGATAAATTCTTTTGTGAGTGGGGGAAGGTTGAGCTCCAGGTTTCCACATTGGGATTTATTGAAAAGACTGTTTTTTCTTCATTTGAGTGTTTTGCATCCCTTGTCAAATACTAGTTGAGTGTCTACAGACAGCCTATGTTTGGGCTTTCAATTCACCTCCATTGGCATGTGTGTGTTTTCCAGTTTTGTTGAGAAATAATTGACATATATCTCTGTGTTCATTTGAGTTATTCAGCAGGAAGGTTTTTTGACCTATGTATGTATATTTTTAAGATACTCAAATGTTAGAGTCCCTGGGAAGAAGTAGGGATAATTTTGTTTTAAATTTTGGTATCATTAATATACAATTATAAGAGGAACACTGTGGTTACTAGGTTCCCCGCACCATCAAGTCCCCCCACACACCCCGTTACAGTCCCTGTCCATCAGCGTAGTAAGAGGCTGTAGAGCCACTACTTGTCTTCTCCCCACTGTACAGCCCTCCCCATGCCCCCCCCCCACATTAGTCTGCTAATTGTAATGCTCCTTTTCCCCCCTATCCCTCCCTTCCCACCCATCCTCCCCAGTCCCTTTCGCTTTGGTAACTGTTAGTCCGTTCTTGGGTTCTGTGAGTCTGCTGCTGTTTTTTTCCTTCAGTTTTTCTTTGTTCTTATACTCCACAGATGAGTGAAATCATCTGATTCTTGTCTTTCTCGGCCTGGCTTATCTCACTGAGCATAATACCCTCTACTTCCATCCATGTTGTTGTAAATGGTAGGATTTGTTTTCTTTTGATTGTGAGCTTTTTTGTTCTCTTTGTGTCATTTATTTCTAGTTTCATATCTTTGTTATCTGAGCAGTTAATTGGTAACAATTTCAATCTTTTTGAATTTACTGAGGGTCTTTCTGTGGCCTCGTATAGGATCTATTCTTGAAAACGTTCTGTGTGCTCTTGGGAAGAATGTGTAACCTGTTGCTTTTGGATGGAGTGTTCTGTAGACGTCCATTATGTCCATCTGTTCTAGTGTGTTGTTCAGTGCCTCTGTGTCCTTACTTATTTTCTGTGTGGTTCATCTGTCCTTTGGAGTGAGTGGTGTGTTGAAGTCTCCTAAAATGAATGTATGGCATTCTATTTCCCCCTTTAATTCTGTTAGTATTTGTTTCACATATGTAGGTGATCCTTTGTTGGGTTCATTGATATTTATAATAGTTATATCCTCTTGTTGGAGTAACCCCTCTATCATTATGTAAAGTCCTTCTTTTTCTTTTGTTACTTTCTTTGTTTTGATGTCTGTTTTGTCTGATAGAAGTACTGCAACACCTGCTTTTTTTCTCTCTACTCTTTGCATGAAATGTAATTGACGTATATTGTGAAATGATTAGCAGATGTTCAGCTTACATCTGTCTTTAATAGATATAATAAAAAGAAGAAGACAAAGAGGAATAAAGAAAAAGTTTTTTTCTTCCGATGACCCTCAGGATTTCCTCTCTTAACTCTCCTGTCTGTTATTGAACAGTGTGAGCTGTAGGCGTCATGCTGTACATGTTTCCTCCCTAGGACTCATTTTTCTTTTAACTGGAAGTTTTTGCCTTTTGACCACCTTTCCCCCATTTCCCTCTCCCCCAGTCCTTTGTCACCACAAGTCTCGTTTCTTTTTATGTTTGCTTGCTCTTATTTTGTGGTGGGTGGTTGTTTATTAAGGTATTATTGATATACAGTCTTATGAAGGTTTGACATGAAAAAACAATGTGGTTAGTACATTTACCCATATTATCAAGTCCCCATCCATACCCCAGTGCAGTCACTGTCCATCAGTGTGGTAAGATGCCACAGATTCACTATTTGCCTTCTCTGTGCTACACTGTTTTCCCCACCATCCCCCACACCATGTGGACTAAACATAATACTCCTCAATCCCTTTCTTCCACCTTCCCCACCTGCCCTCCCACCCCCCCTCACCTTTGGTAGCCAGTACTTCCTCCTTGGAGTGCCTGAGTCTGCTGCTATTTTGTTCCTTCAGTTTTGCTTCGTTGTTATACTCCACAAATGAGGGAAATCATTTGGCACTTGTCTTTGTCCTCCTGGCTTATTTCACTGAGCATAATATCCTCCAGCTCCAACCATGTTGTTGTAAATGGTAGGATTTGTTTCTTTCTTATGGCTGAATAGTATTCCATTGCGTATATGTACCTTTTCTTCTTTATCCATTCATCTACTGATGGACAGTTGGGTTGCTTCCATATCTTGGTTGTTGTAAAAAGTGCTGCAATAAACATAGGAGTGCATATGTTTTTTTGAATCTGAGAAGTTGTATTCTTTGTGGAAATTCCACTGAGTGTGGTTCCCGGGTCAAAAGGTATTTTTATTTTTAGTTTTTTTAGGAACTTCCATATTGTTTTCCACAATGGTTGAACTAGCTTACATTCCCACCAGCACTATAGGAGGGTTCCCCTTTCTCTGCATCCTCGCCAGCATTTGTTTTTCTTAGTCTTTTCGATGCTGGCCATCCTTACTGGTGTGAGGTGGTATCTCATTGTGGTTTTAATTTGCATTTCCCTGATGATTAGTGATGTGGAGTATCTTTTCATTTGTCTGTTGGCCATCTGAATTTCTTCCTTGGAGAACTCATCATATCCTCTGCCCATTTTTTAATTGGGTTATTTGGTTTTTAGGTGTTGAGGCATGTAAGTTCTATGTATTTTGGATGTTAACCACTTGTCGGATATGTCATTTACGAAAATATACTCCAGTACTGTAGGATGCCTTTTTTGTTCTGTTGATGTTGTCCTTTGTGGTAATGAAACTTTTTAGTTTGATATAGACCCATGAGTTCATTTTTGCTTTTGTTTCCCTTGCTCGAGGAGATGCATTCATGAAGAAGTTGCACATGCTTATTTATATTCAGGAGATTTTTGCCTATGTTGTCTTCTATGAGTTTAATGGTTTCATGACTTACATTCATGTTTTTGATCCATTTTGAGTTTACTTTTGTGTATGGGGTTAAACAATAATCCAGTTTTAGTGTCTTGCATGTAGCTGTCCAGTTTTGCCAACACCAGCTGTTGAAGAGGCTGTCATGTCCCCATTGTATGTCCATGGCTCCTTTATCATATATTAATTGACCATATATTGTTGGGTTTATATCTGGGCTGTCTAGTCTGTTCCTTGGTCTATGGTTTTGGTCTTGTGCCACTACCAAATTGTCTTGATTACTATGGCTTTGTAGTACCGCTTGAAGTTGGGGAGCATAATCCCCGAAACTTTATTCATCCTCCTCAGAATTACTTTGGCTATTTGGGGTCTATTTTCATTCCATATGAATTTTCTCTAATTCGTTTGAGAATGCTGTTGGTTTTTTGATAGGAATTGCCTTGAATCTGTAGATTGCTTTAGGCATGATGGCCATTTTGACAATTCTAATTCTTCCTATCCATGAGCACGGGATGTGTTTCCATTTATTGGTATCTTCTTTAATTTCTCATGAGTGTCTTGTAGTTTTCAGAGTATAGGTCTTTCACTTCCTTTGTTAGGTTTATTCCTAGCTGTTTTAATCCTCTGGTGCAATTGTGAATGGAATTGTTTTCCTGATTTCTCTTTTTGCTAGTTCATCGTTAGTGTATAGGAATGCAATATATTTCTGTGTATTAATTTTGTATCCTGCAACTTTGCTGAATTCAGATATTAGATCTAGTAGTTTTGGAGTGGATTCTTTAGGGTTTTTTATGTACAATATCTTGTCATTTGCAAACAGGTATGACTTCACTTCTTCCTTGCCAATCTGGATGCCTTTTATTTCTGTGTGTTGTCTGATTGGTGTGGGTCGTACCTACAGAACTATGTTGAATAAAAGTTGGGAGAGTGGGCATCCCTGTCTTGTTCTGATCTTTAAAGGAAAAGCTTTCAGCTTCTCACTGTTAAGTATAATGTTTGCTGTGGGTTTGTCATATATGGCCTTTATTATGTTAAGGAACTCGCTGTCAATACCCATTTTGCTGAGAGTTTTTATCATGAACAGATGTTGAATTTTTTCAAATGGTTTTTTTATCGTCTATTGAGATGATCATGTAACTTTTGTCCTTTTTGTTGCTGTGGTGTATGATGTTGATGGATTTTCGAATATTGTACCATCTTTCCATCCCTGGAATAAATTCCAGTTAATCATGATGGATCTTTTTGATGTATTTTTGAACTCGGTTTTCTAATATCTTGTTGAGTATTTTTGCATCTGTGTTCATCAGGGATATTGGTGTGTAATTTTCTTTTTTTGTGGTGTGTTTGCCTGGTTTTGGTATTAGAGTGATGCTGGCTTCATAGAATGACTTTGGAAATATTCCCTCCTCTTCTGTTTTTTTGAAAACTCTAAGGAGAATGGTTATTATGGGGGAAGATGGCGGTGTGAGCAGGGCGGCAGAAATCTCCTCCCAACACTATATTTATCTACGAAAGCACAGCAAATACATCTATTCCTAAAAGAGAGACGAGAATACACAGGAAAGCGCACAGCGTGCAGCTACACCCGAGAGCACTTGGCACCCCAAGAGGTGGGTAAGATACGGAGCCGCGACCCGGCGGGACCCGAGCCCTTCCCCACCCCAGCGCACTGGCGGGAGGAGAGGATTCAGAGCCGGGAGGGAGTGGAAGTACACCCCGCGAAGTTGCCAGCCCCAGTGAGCTGCGCGGGGAGCGCTGACCCACATCGCGCAGTGCAGCGGAGATTGGAGAGACAGAGGGGCAGGATCTGAGCGGGGAACGCGCCAGGGTGCTTGCAGCCGGCTCCCGGAAAGGAAAAAAAAAAAGCGCGCACTTTCTTCAGCGGTCTTAAAGAGACAGGAGCCCAGCGGAGGAGCCAGATCGCCCCAGCACACTCAGCCCAGCAGGCTGGGAGTCCTGGGGAGTTTCAGACGCCTTAGCTGGAGACTGAGGAAGCATAGCCATACTTACACTTCTCACTGAGATCAACAGCCTCCTAGTCGTTCCCACCCCTGCCAGAGCGATAAAGAGCCCTGTGGAGCAGCGCAGTCACAGCTGTGGAATAGTGGGGCAATAGCGCCACCTACAGCATTCCCACAGAATCTACGTTCAGTGGGCTTTTTTGTTTGTTTGTTGTGTTTTTGTTTTTTCTTTTCTTCCTTTTTTTCTTTTCTTTCTTTCTTCCTTCTTTTTTTTCTTTTATTTTCTCTTTTTTTTTCTTCTTCTTCTTTTTTTAAAGTCTTAAAGAGCCCAGCTGACATACGTGGCAACTATCAGTGACCAATTCTATAGCCATGAAAAGACAGAGGAAGATGGTTCAGACCAAAATCAACCAGACAACCCCAGAGAGGGAGTCTGAAGGGATGGAAATGCACAGTCTTCCTGAAAAAGAATTCAGAATAAAAGTCATAACCATGCTGATGGACCTACAGAGAAATGTGCAAGAGCTGAGGGAGGAAGTGAGGGAACTGAGGAAAGACAATGCAGAAATCAGACAAGCGATCAATGGGCTTAACAGCAGAATGGATGAGATGCAAGAGACTGTTAATGGAATAGAAAACAGAGAACAGAAGTACAGAGCAGCTGAGGCAGAGAGAGACAAAAGAATTTCTCGGAATGAAAAAATATTAAGAGAACTGTGTGACCAATCCAAACGGAACAATATTCGAATTATAGGAGTACCAGAGGAAGAAGAGAGAGAAAAAGGGATAGAAAGTGTCTTTGAAGAAATAATTGCTGAAAACTTTCCCTCCCTGGGGAAGGAAGTAGTCTCGCAGTCCACCGAAGCTCATAGATCTTCCAACACAAGGGACCCAAGGAAGACAACACCAAGACACATAATAATTAAGATGGCAAAGATCAAAGATAAAGACAGGGTATTAAAGGCAGCTAGAGAGAGAAAAAAGATCACCTACAAAGGAAAACCCATCAGACTATCATCAGACTTCTCAACAGAAACCTTACAGGCCAGAAGAGAATGGCATGATATATTTAACGTTATGAAACAGAAGGGCCTCGAACCAAGAATATTGTATCCAGCACGATTATCATTTAAATATGATGGAGGGATTAAACACTTTCCAGACAAACAAAAGTTGAGAGAGTTTGCCTCTCATAAACCACCACTACAGGATATCTTAAATGGACTGCTCTAGATGAAAGTACACCTAAGGCTAAAAAGATGTCACCAGAGAAAATAAAATCATAGCAAAGAAAGCAGACCATCCAAATACTAACTAAAGGCAAAGAATAAAACACCTATTATAGAAAGAATGGAGGAGGAGGAATAAGAAGGGAGAGAAATAAAGAAACATCAGACTGTGTTTACAATAACTTAACAAGAAAGTTAAGTTAGATTGTTAGATAGTAAAGAAGCAACCCTTGAACCCTTGGTAACCACGAATCTAAAGCCAGCAATGGCAATAAGTACATATCTATCAATAATCACCCTAAATGTAAATGGACTCAATGCACCAATCAAAAGACACAGAGTAACAGAATGGATAAAAAAGCAAGACACATCTATATGCTGCCTACAAGAAACTCACCTCAAATCCAAAGATATACACAGACTAAAAGTGAAGGGATGGAAAAAGATATTTCATGCAAACAACAAAGAGAAAAAAGCAGGTGTTGCAGTACTTGTATCAGACAAAATAGACTTCAAAACGAAGAAAGTAGCAAAAGATAAAGAAGGACATTACATAATGATAAAGGGGTCAGTCCAACAAGAAGATATAACCATTATAAATATAGATGCACCCAACACAGGAGCGCCAGCATATGTGAGACAAATACTAACAGAATTAAAGGAGGAAATAGACAGCAATGCATTCATCTTAGGAGACTTCAACACACCACTCACTCCAGAGGACAGATCAACCAGACAGAAA
Organism: Smutsia gigantea; assembly: GCA_032199065.1. Classification (NCBI taxonomy): domain Eukaryota; kingdom Metazoa; phylum Chordata; class Mammalia; order Pholidota; family Manidae; genus Smutsia; species Smutsia gigantea. Next base: position 392,730 of record JAVSCE010021932.1, on the reverse strand, counting down.
ATAAGTAAAGACACAGAGGCACTGAACAACACACTAGAACAGATGGACCTAACAGACATCTACAGAACTCTACACCCAAAAGCAACAGGATACACATTCTTCTCAAGTGCACATGGAACATTTTCCAGAATAGACCACATACTAGGCCACAAAAAGAACCTCAGTAATTTCAAAAATATTGAAATCCTACCAACCAACTTCTCAGATCACCAAGGTATAAAACTAGAAATAAATTTTAGAAAGAAATCAAAAAGGCTCACAAATACATGGAGACTTAACAACACTCTCCTAATTAATCAATGGGTTAACGACCAAATCAAAACAGAAATCAAAGAATATATGGAGACTAATGACAACAACAACACAAAGCCACAACTTCTGTGGGACGCAGCAAAGGCAGTTCTAAGAGGAAAGTATATTGCAATCCAGGCCTATTTAAAGAAGGAAGAACATTCCCAAATGAATAGTCTAAAGACACAATTACTGAAATTGGAAAAAGAAGAACAAATGAGGCCCAAAGTCACCAGAAGGAGGGACATAATAAAGATTAGAGAAGAAATAAATAAAATTGAGAAGAATAAAACAATAGAAAAAATCAATAAAACCAAGAGCTGGTTCTTTGAAAAAATAAACAAAATAGATAAACCCCTAGCCAGACTCATTAAGAGAAAAAGAGAATCTACACACATAAACACAATCAGAAATGAGAAAGGAAAAATCACGACGGACCCCACAGAAATACAAAGAATCATAAGAGAATATTATGAGAATCTATATGCTAACAAGCTGGAAAACATAGAAGAAATGGACAACTTCTTAGAAAAATACAACCTTCCAAGACTGACCAAGCAAGAAACAGAAAAACTAAACAGACCAATCACCAGCGACGAAATCGAATTGGTAATCAAAAAACTACCCAAGAACAAAACCCCGGGCCTGATGGATTCACCTCTGAATTCTACCAGACATATAGAGAAGAAATAACACCGATTCTCCTTAAAGTTTTCCAAAAAATAGAAGAGGAGGGAATACTTCCAAACTCATTCTATGAAGCCAGCATCACTCTAATACCAAAACCGGGCAAAGACCTCACCAAAAAAGAAAATTACAGACCAATATCCCTGATGAACGTAGATGCAAAAATACTCAACAAAATATTAGCAAACCGAATTCAAAAATACATCAAGAGGATCATACACCATGATCAAGTGGGATTCATCCCAGGGATGCAAGGATGGTACAACATTCGAAAATCCATCAACATCATCCACCACATCAACAAAAAGAAGAACAAAAACCACATGATCATCTCCATAGATGCTGAAAAAGCATTTGACAAAATTCAGCATCCATTCCTGATTAAAACTCTCAACAAAATGGGTATAGACGGCAAGTACCTCAACATCATAAAGGCTATATATGACAAACCCACAGCTAACATCATACTTAACGGTGAGACGCTGAAAGCTTTTCATCTAAGATCAGGAACAAGACAGGGATGCCCACTCTCTCCACTGTTATTCAACATAGTACTGGAGGTCCTAGCCACAGCAATCAGACAAAACAAAGACATACAAGGCATCCAGATTGGTAAAGAAGAAGTCAAATTGTCACTATTTGCAGATGACATGATACTGTACATAAAAAACCCTAAAGACTCCATTCCAAAACTACTAGAACTAATATCTGAATTCAGCAAAGTTGCAGGATACAAAATTAACACACAGAAATCTGTTGCTTTCCTATACACTAATGATGAACTAACAGAAAGAGAAATCAGAAAAACAATTCCATTCACAATTGCATCAAAAAGAATAAATACCTAGGAATAAACCTAACGAAGGAAGTGAAAGACCTGTACTCTGAAAACTACAAGACACTCCTAAGAGAAATTAAAGAGGACACTAACAAATGGAAATGCATCCCATGCTCTTGGCTAGGAAGAATCAATATTGTCAAAATGGCTATACTACCTAAAGCAATCTACAGATTCAATGCAATCCCTATCAAACTACCAACAGCTTTCTTCAATGAACTGGAACAAATAATTCTAAAATTCATATGGAACCACAAAAGACCCCGAATAGCCAAAGCAATGCTGAGAAGGAGGAATAAAACAGGGGGAATTACACTCCCTGACTTCAAGCTCTACTACAAAGCCACAGTAATCAAGACAATTTGGTATTGGCACAAAAACAGACCCACAGACCAGTGGAACAGAATAGAAAATCCAAACATTAACCCAAACATATACAGTCAATTAATATTTGATAAAAGTGCCTTGGATATACAATGGGGAGATGACAGCCTGTTCAGCAGCTGGTGCTGGAAAAACTGGACAGCTACATGTAAGAGAATGAAACTGGACTACTGTCTAGCCCCATACACAAAGGTAAACTCAAGGTGGATCAAGGACTTGAATGTAAGACATGAAACCATAAAACTCTTAGAAAAAAACATAGGCAAAAATCTCTTGGACATAAACATGAGCAACTTCTTCATGAACATATCTCCCGGGCAAGGGAAACAAAAGCAAAAATGAACAAGTGGGACTATATCAAGCTGAAAAGCTTCTGTACAGCAAAGGACACCATCAGTAGAACAAAAAGACATCCTACAGTATGGGAGAATATATTCATAAAAAACGTATCTGATAAAGGGTTGACATCCAAAATATATAAAGAACTCATGCACCTTAACAAACAGAAAGCAAATAATCCAATTAAGAAATGGGCAGAGGACATGAATAGACACTTCTCCAAAGAAGAAATTCAGATGGCCAACAGGCACATGAAAAGATGCTCCACATCGCTAATCATCAGAGAAATGCAGATTAAAACCACAATGAGATATCACCTCACACCAGTGAGGATGGCCAACATCCAAAACACAAACAACAACAAATGTTGGCGAGGATGTGGAGAAAAGGGAACCCTCCTACACTGCTGGTGGGAATGCAAATTAGTTCAACCATTGTGGAAAGCAGTATGGAGGTTCCTCAAAAAACTCAAAATAGAAATACCATTTGACCCAGGAATTGCACTCCTAGGAATTTACCCTAAGAATGCAGCAGCCCAATTTGAAAAGGACAGATGCACCCCTATGTTTATTGCAGCACTATTTACAATAGCCAAGAAATGGAAGCAACCTAAGTGTCCATCAGTAGATGAATGGATAAAGAAGATGTGGTACATATACACAATGGAATATTATTCAGCCATAAGAAGAAAACAAATCCTACCATTTGCAACAACATGGATGGAGCTAGAGGGTATTATGCTCAGTGAAATAAGCCAAGCCGAAAAAGACAAGTATCAAATGATTTCACTCATATGTGGAGTATAAGAACAAAGAAAAAAACTGAAGGAACAAAACAGCAGCAGACTCACAGAACCCAAGAACGGACTAATAGTTACCAAAGGGAAAGGGACTGGGGAAAATGGGCGGGAAGGGAGGGATAAGAGGGAAAAAGGGGCATTACGATTAGCAGATGTAATGTTGGGGGGGCACGGGGAGGGCAGTACAACTCAGAGAAGCCAAGTAGTGATTCTATAGCATCTCACTACGCTGATGGACAGTGACTGTAATGGGGTTGGTGGGGGGGACCTGATGAAGGGGTAGTTTAATAATCGTAATATTGCACATGTAATTGTAAATTAATGATAAAATAAATTATATTAAAAAAAAAAACAGACCCACAGACCAGTGGAACAGAAGAGAAAATCCAAACATTAACCCAAACATATACAGTCAATTAGTATTTGATAAAAGTGCCTTGGATATACAATGGGGAGATGACAGCCTCTTCAGCAGCTGGTGTTGGAAAAACTGGACAGCTACATGTAAGCGAATGAAACTGGACTACTGTCTAGCCCCATACACAAAGGTAAACTCAAGGTGGATCAAAGACCTGAATGTAAGTAATGAAACCATAAAACTCTTAGAAGAAAACATAGGCAAAAATCTCTTGGACATAAACATGAGCGACTTCTTCAGGAACATATCTCCCCGGGCAAGGGAAACAAAAGCAAAAATGAACAAGTGGGAGTATATCAAGCTGAAAAGCTTCTGTACAGCAAAGGACACCATCAGTAGAACAAAAAGACATCCTACTGTATGGGAGAATATATTCATAAAAAACGTATCTGATAAAGGGTTGACATCCAAAATATATAAAGAACTCATGCACCTTAACAAACAGAAAGCAAATAATCCAATTAAGAAATGGGCAGAGGACATGAATAGACACTTCTCCAAAGAAGAAATTCAGATGGCCAACAGGCACATGAAAAGATGCTCCACATCGCTAATCATCAGAGAAATGCAGATTAAAACCACAATGAGATATCACCTCACACCAGTGAGGATGGCCAACATCCAAAACACAAACAACAACAAATGTTGGCGAGGATGTGGAGAAAAGGGAACCCTCCTACACTGCTGGTGGGACTGCAAATTAGTTCAACCATTGTGGAAAGCAGTATGGAGGTTCCTCAAAAAACTCAAAATGGAAATACCATTTGGCCCAGGAATTCCACTCCTAGGAATTTACCCTAAGAATGCAGCAGCCCAATTTGAAAAGGACAGATGCACCCCTATGTTTATTGCAGCACTATTTACAATAGCCAAGAAATGGAAGCAACCTAAGTGTCCATCAGTAGATGAATAAGTGGTGGTACATATACACAATCGAGTGTTATTCAGCCATAATAAGAAAACAAATCCTACCATTTGCAACAACATGGATGGAACTAGAGGGTATTATGCTCAGTGAAATAAGGCAAGCTGAAAAAGACTAGTATCAAATGATTTCAGTCATCTGTGGAGCATAACAACAAAGAAAAAACTGAAGGAACAAAACAGCAGCAGACTCACAGAACCCAAGAATTTACTAACAGTCACCGAAGGGAAAGGAACTGGGGAAGATCAGTGGAAAGGGAGGGAGAAGGGGGAAAAGGGGTATTAGGATTAGCACACATAATGTAGCTGGGGGGATGTGCATACGTTAAAGGCTGTATAACACTGAGAAGACAAGTAGTGACTTTATGGCATCTTAGTATGCTGATGGACAGTGAACGTAATGAGGTATGTGGTGGGGACTTGCTAAAGTGGGAATCTAGTAGTCACAATGTTGCTCGTGTAGTTGTATGTTATTGATACCAAAAATATGTATGTATATGTCTATGGTTTTGGGAGGAGATCTCCACCACCCTACTTGTGGTGCCATCTTGAGAATCCCTATACATTTTCTATTTTCCATTTCATTCATTTCTTCCCTATTTTTGTTTGCTTATTGTGGTATATTGTATATCAACTGTACGTCACTAATACCCGAAAACGAAAAATTTTGTAAGATGTACATTTTCCTTTAATTATTTATTTATACTGTTTTTGTAGTCTGTGCCATTTCTCTTCCATCACCTGCCATTTGACTTTGAGAAGATAGTTTTCTCTACTATTTGGTGAGGCTTCTGCATGTTTGTTATATCTAATTAGCCACTTGTATTTTTCAAATCCTCTAACGCCTTATTTTATTGATCATCTCTCCTGCTATTCTATTATTGAAAGTGTGGTATTGAATGTTCCTATTATTATTTTGTTACTATTTGTTTAATTCTGTCATTCTTCCTTTATATAGGAGCTCTGATACTTGATTCCCAAGTACACATAATTTGGATACTTTCCTGTGACTGTCTCATTGATCATTACATTGTGGCTGTCACTGTGTCCTGTGATAGTCTTTCAGAAACTGTGTTTTAACTGAAATTGTCACTTCTACTACCTCATGTTTATATTTTGTATTGAATATCATTTTCCATGTTTTTCACTGTCAGCCTCTGTATTCTATGTCTAGACTGAGTCACTTTTAAGTAGCCTAAAGTTGTGCATTGTATTTTTAATCCACATACTGTGTCTTAAATCATTTCCTTGGGTATTTAGTCCCTTTAAAGTTAATTAATGAAGGGCAAGGCAAGCTTTGTCTATTGCTTTGTTGTGAAACTTTTTCTGTGTGAATTCTAGGTGTCTTTTCCATGTGTTCATCTCCCTATGTGTTTAGTGATTTTCTGCTCTCGTGCTTTATTTTCTTTCTCGTTTTCTCTTTGATTTTTTTTCTTGTGTATTTTTTAGGTATTGCATAAAACTTGTTAAGTTTATAACAAACTGTTTAAAGATGGGAACAATTTCAGGTGGAAAAACGACTTCTGTATATTTGCTGCTCATCACTTTATGCTATTGATGACACATTGTATCTTATTGTAAATCCATTAAGTGATTTATGAGTATTGAACTCTGTGCCCGTAGTGAAAGTATTTTCTGTTCAAATACAACAATACTACAATTTGAATATTTGTGTATATATTTACCATCAGCAGAGTGACATTTAAATTAACTAAAGTTGATACACAACACTACTCTTTCAGGTGTAAAACATTTATGTAGGTTACTGAATGTTTGTGATAATACATGTACAATATTTCTTTTTTATTATTATTTTTATTAAAGTATTATTGATATACACTCCAGTGAAGGTTTCACATGAAAAAACAATGTGGTTACTACATTTACCCATATTATTAAATCCACACCCATACCCCAATGCAGTCACTGTCCATCAGTGTAGTAAGATGCCACAGAGTCAATGTTTGCTTTCTCTGTGCTAGGCTGTTTTCCCTATGATCCCCCACACCATATGTACTAAACATAAGTATTACTTTTTATATGGATTTGTAAAGTATGTGTAACTGATTGTTGTGGGGTAACTTGATGTTTTTATGTATTTCAGCAGTGTCTTCTCACTACAGAAAAGCCTTGTTACCCCAGCAAGCCATAAAAGACTCATTCCAAAAAGTGCTCCTGGGAAGATCTGGGAGCTGTGATCCTGGGGACTCACACCTCAGGACACCCTGGGACAGTGAGGCTGAGCGTGAAGGGCAGGACGGCTGTCACGCAGTAATGCAGGGTCATGGGAGGAGCCCCCATGACAAACCCCTCCCTGTCCATGGGGACCAGCATCCTGAAGTGACTCAGGACAAAACCCAGTTTAAGTCTGTTACTGTTGCAGAAGAATGTGTTTCTGTGAGTAAATGTCATCATCCAGTTTTGAAACCTAACTTTTCTCAGAAAGGAAACGTGGAAAATATCAAAATGGAGGATTGCTATGGTATGAGTAATAAGTTCAATCATTTTAACTGCAGCAGTGCATTAGATACTCAGTCATATGACTCTGAGGATCAAAGGTATAATGAAGAAAAACCGTGTAAATATGTCGGAATTGGAAGTTCCTTGGTCAAGGATTTATTATTCTTACCTGAACCAGTAATTCCCACTCATGCTAAAACCTACAGTTTTAATGACTACCAGAGAGACTCTCTCCACCCATCATTGCTTAATGAATGTCAGTGTCTAGACCGTGAGCAAGAACCCTACATGGATAATAAAACTCAGCAGGCCTTTAGGAAGGGCTCTACATCAAATAATTGCCAAGGTGTTTACACTCCAGAGAGAACAGACCACTCTGTGGAACCTGGAATGAATTATAACAGAGGATCGATCCATGGACAACATTGGAGAACTCAGATTCCAGAAAATGACGACCCATGGAGTAAATGTGGACAAGCGTTCAAGGAGTGGTCAAACTCCATTATACATCAGGGTGTCCACATTGGAGAGACTCATCACAAATACAAGGAATATGGCAAAACTTCTGAACATTTTGCAAAAGTGATTATGCATCACAGAATTCACACTGGTGAGAAAGCTTGCAAATGCAGAGAATGTGGAAATGCCATTAGTGAATCTTCCCATTGATATAGTCATGAGAGAATCCATCCCGGAAAGCAACCAAACAATTATAAAGACTGTAGCTCATCCTTTACTTATTCCTCAGGTCTTACTGTGCGCCAGAGAATCCATGAGGAAGAGAAGCCTTACCAGTGTAAAGAATGTGGCCAAGCCTTTAAGCGGGACTCAGACCTTACTGAACATCTTGGAATTCATTCTAGACAGAAAGCTTTCAAGTGTGAAGAATATGGGAAATCCTTTAAACAGGGCTCAAGCCTTACTCAACATCAGAGAATTCATGCTGGACAGAAACCTTACAAATGTAAAGAATGCAGCAAGTCCTTTACTTGTTCCTCATATTTTACGCGACACCAGGAAATTCATACTGGAGAGAAGCCTTATAAGTGTAAAGAATGTGGAAATGCTTTTAAGTTGTCCTCACACTTTACTCAGCACCAGAGAACTCATTCTGGACAGAGACCTTACAAATGTAAAGAACGTGGTACATCCTTTACTTCGTCCTCAAATCTTAATGAGCATGAGATAATTCATACTCTAGAGAAGCCTTACAAGTGTAAAGAACGTGGCAAAGCCTTTAAGTGGAACTCAAACTTTACTGAACATCTGAAAAATCATTCTGGAGAGAAACTATTCAAGTATGAGGAATGTGGCAAAGCCTTTAAGCAGGGCTCAGACCTTAATCACCATCGGAGAATTCATTCTGGACAGAAACCTTACAAATGTAAAGAATGCTGCAAATCCTTTGCTTGTTCCTCATATCTTAGGCAGCACCAGAGAATTCATAGTGGAGAGAAGCCTTGTAAGTGTAAAGAATGTGGCAAATCCTTTAAGCATTACTCATCCCTTACTCAGCATCGGCGAATTCATTCTGGACAGAAACCTTACAAATGTAAATATTGCAGTAAGTCCTTTACTTCTTCCTCATACATTGCTGTGCACCAGAGAATTCATACTGGAGAGAAGCCTTTCAAGTGTACAGAATGTGGAAAAGGCTTTATGCGGCCCTTACACCTTACTGAGCATCAGAGAACTCATTCTGGACAGAGACCTTACAGATGTAAAGAATGCAGCAAGTCCTTTACTTGTTCCGCATATCTTAGGCTACACCAGAGAACTCATACAGGAGAGAAGCCTTGTAAGTGTAACGAATGTGGGAAATCCTTTAAGCAGCGCTCAGCTCTTACTCAGCATCAGAGAATTCATTCTGGAGAGAAACCTTACAAATGTAAAGAATGCAGCAAGTCCTTTACTTGTTCCTCATATCTTAGGCGGCACCAGAGAACTCATACAGGAGAGAAGCCTTGTAAGTGTAACGAATGTGGGAAATCCTTTAAGCAGCGCTCAGCTCTTACTCAGCATCAGAGAATTCATTCTGGAGAGAAACCTTACAAATGTAAAGAATGCAGCAAGTCCTTTACTTGTTCCTCATATCTTAGGCGGCACCAGAGAACTCATACTGGAGAGAAGCCTTATAAGTGTAAAGAATGTGGAAATGCCTATAGGTGGCCCTCACACCTTACTCGGCATAAGAAAATTCATTCTGGACAGAGACCTTAGAAATGTAAAGAATATGGCAAATCCTTTACTTCGTCCTCAAATCTTAATTTGCATGAGAGAATTCATACTGTAGAGAAGGCTTCTAAGTGTAAGGAATGTGTCAAAGCCTTTAAGTGCAACTCACACCTTACTGAATATGAGAGAATTTATTCTGGACAGAAACCTTTACACATGTACAGTATGCAGCAAATCCTTTACTTATTCCTCAAGTCTTACTGTGCTTCAGAGACTTCATAGTGGAGAGAAGTCTTATAAGTGTAAAGAATGTGGAAAAGCCTTTGAGTTGGGCTCCTACCTTACTCGGCATCAGATAATTCATTCTGGACAGAGACCATACAAATTTAAAGAATGCAGCAAGTCCTTTACTTCTTCCTCAAGTCTTAATGTGCATCAGAGAATTCATGCAGAAGAGAAGCCTTAAAAGTTTGAAGAATGTGGAAAAACGTTTAAGTGGTCCTCACACATTAATAACATGAGGGAATTCATTGTGGACAGAAAGCTTCCAAATGTACAGAATGCAGAAAGTCCTTTACTTGTTCCTCAAGTCTTTCTGTGCATGAGAGAATTCATAGTGAAGAGATGCCTTACAAGTGTAAGGAATGTGGAAAAGCTTTTAGTAGTTCATTGAGTGTTTATAAACAGAAGAACATCTAATCTGGAGTGAAGTTGTATTATAGGCGTAAAGAATGTGACAGCATTTCCCCAGTTCTCAGTCCCCACTGGACATCAGGGAACTCACTCTGGACAGAAACCTTACAAATGTAGATAAGGAATGCCGTAAATGTTTTTCATGTGTAAAGTATAAATATAAGGAGCGTGAAAGTTTTCAGATGGGAGGAAAAAATCTACAAATTGAAAGATCGTGGCAAAGCTGTCCAGAGTTCCTCACATATTGTATGTGAGAAATTTATTGTGGAGAGGAAACATAACAGTATGATTAATATTGAAAGATCAGTGGCCAAGAAATGCATCTTAAAAACGTGACAGACTTCATAATGGAAAGAAGGTTTAGAGGTGCAAATATTTTGAAAATCTTTAATTGAAAATCTAAATTAGCCATGAAAGATTTACATGAGAAAGCACTAAGACACCAATCTTTTTGAGATTACCCTCAAAATATTTGTTATAAAAATGATCCAAATTAATAGGGATTAGATAATTGACTTGGTAATTTGTGTGTGCCAAAAAGGGGATGTATTTTGCATAGTACAGTGCCCTCCACCCCGCACTTCAGGTGCCAGTCGTAAGCCCCAGGCAGTTAACCTGTGCTTCCAGAGACCTCCCCATTCGGTTTGGTTAATTTTCTAGACAGGCTCACTGAGCTCAGGCAAACACATTACCCTGTTTAATAAAGGATACCATAGAGGATACACGTAACAGGCACATTAAGAGAGACACATGGCAGGGCCCCAAATAAAGGAGCTTCTGTCCTTGTGGAGCTTGGGGCCTGGCAGGGTGACACGTGGAGGCGTTCTCATTCCCCAAGCTTAGAATCTCTGACTGAGAAGCAGGTTGCAAGAGAGCAGACAAGAAATGATAAGGTCTTCTCAGAGGTGTTTTTTTTTTTTTGAGGGCTTCATTCCATAGCCATAACTTAGTAAATTATTGTTTATTGGCTGGTACACCCACCAGCCCCATCCATATGAAGAGACACCCATTTCACCTTTAAATCGCAGTGTTTTCAGGAGGTGTGGATGAAGACCGGATATATCTGGGAAATATGTATTCATGTGAAAGACCAAATACGTATTTCTTATGACTAGTTATATCACATCCCACTTCCTGTCTTCAAATACAGATTCATTACAGGAAAATGATTGTGCCTGTCAGAGCATTTACATCTGCTGTGGTATTTACACAACATAATAGGAAGAGTTCAAATAGGTGTAACATTTCATGAAGCAGTTTGGGGTGGGGACAGATGTAAAGAGACAACTCAGTGATACTGTAAAGTTTCTTGACCTGATACTCTGCCAGAGTGATATAACTGCAGCTTGCAATCAATCAACTCGTCATGTTCCCAAAAGCAGAGGTGGTCTGGGAAAACACATAGCTTCACCCTTGTGGGCGTTGGGTGTCCTTTTCCTAAGACATAATTAACATTGTGTTGCCCTGAGCCTCTCTCAAAGCGTTAATAAAATGTTGAATTTCTGTCTTTGCATAACTGACTTACCCATCCCATTACCTTCAGGTATAAATATCTCTGTCGATTTTTCATTTAATTTACCCAGACTTTTCCTCCTGTGAAAGGGACATTAGGTTCAGCTGCTGTGCCGGTCCCAATTGCTGGCAGCAATACTAGTCTAGACAGTGTCTCCCCTGCAGTCCTGTCCAGGTCATGTAAGGATTACACAGGAGCAGAGCTAGCGGGCTGTCCCAGCCACTGGACAGCACAGCTGTGCTCACTGTCAGGCCCAACTTGGCAGATGGGGCGAAGGCACACCCCACCCCATCAGGCCCTTAGGAATTTCTGACATAAAGGTTCAAGGATAAGGTTACAGTTTCTTGCTTAGTACTCTTGCCTGCTTCTGGTTCCCACAGTTGCAGCCTGGACCTGGGACCACTGCATCCACGAGGAATAAAGCAAGTAGTGCTGGTATTGGTGAAGAACTGTGTAGTTGCATTAACATCCTCCCCAACCTCCTCTTTCTGAAATCCTCCTAAAAAGTGCATTAATTTATCCAGTGGGACCCTCCTTCAACCTCTCTCATGTTGTGAGCACACACTCTGAAGTGTGTAAGCCAGCCCTTCATGCCTTTATCTCCCATTTTAGACAGTGACTGTCTCATCTGTACATTGCATTGTTATTAAGTCACTGAGGATGACACGCAGCATCGTCCGTCTGTCTCATGTTATGTTTCTTGGCCCTCTGCTGGACTCCCTGGGCTTCTGTAAAGCATGTCCCTTGGTCTGAAGAGATGTGACTTGCTGGTCTAAATTGGTACCATATCTTTCTTTCCAGTCATTTAATGATATTTTGAGCATTCACATCTACCACTGCGTATGTACAGGCCAGTCCAGAATAATTGTGTATTCCAATTAGGACCCATTTATAGCCTCCAGGGCTACTAACATTGGTCCAATGTAATCCACTTGGCAGATATGTGCGGGGCCTTGCCCCAGGGGAGTGTCTCCCATAGCCACCGGCAGTCTTTTGACAGAACAGTCCTTGTTGGCATTCTGTGCCTCCAGGGTGCAAGAGAACTATGTCCAGGTGTAGCCCATCTCTGCATTCTTGCCACTCCACGTCCACTTGCTTAATGGACTCAGGTGGCCACCAATGGGAGCACACACACAGGTCCCCTTGGTGGCTCCAGTCACCTTCTGATCCTGGGAGGGGGTCCTGCTGGGTATCCATGTGTCCTACCTTAGTGTGCCCCTTAAATAACTGGAGTAATTTCCATAGGGCTGCACCCCACACGGGCTTTCCTGTAATAGTCCAGTTTTCCCTTGTGCATCCACCTGACCACACAGCCAGGGCATGGTTGACAGCCCACAAGTCAGTAAGGATTGAAACTGTTTTTATCATTGTTCACTTCTCCATCACTGCCAGGAACACAGCATGCAGTTTATCCTACTAGCTGAATTTTTCTTACCTTTCAACCACTCTGCCATGTGCTGGTCTTAAGGCTTCAGGTTTCCAAACAGGTTATTGTTCATTCATCGTCATCTGTCATCTCTAAACCAAGCAGCTCTTTGTTGTTCAGCAGAGAGCTGTTCACAGGGCACAGCCCATGTAGTGATCCGTTCTTAAAACTCCAGGTAGCTTCAAAGTCAGTGCCTTAATAGGGTGTTTATCTGACATCATCCGAGAGGTGGGTATCTGTGTCCTTCAGTCGCTGAGGCACTGTCAATGCCCAAACGCATGCTGGTAATTGTCTCTCAAATGATGTGTACCAGGTAGCAGCATCTGGAAATTCTCTGGTCCAAAATCCCAACAGTCACTGCTGGGAGCGGTCATGGGCTTTTACCAGAAGCTCCAGTCTGTGTGGGTCCTGGGCGGCAGATTCCTTCAGAGTATGTCTGAGTGGGGGGTCTTAAGGGCCCAAAGGTGTAGAGAGGGCAACTGTCTTTCTTCAGACATGACTCACTTTTGCTCAGGTCTCGCTCACACAATAGCTCTCTTTCATGTAGTCCTGGATGGAATATAACAGTATCCCCAGGTGTGGAGTAGGCATCCTCCACATTCCAAGATATGCCAACCGAATACTGGGCTGGGTGTTTGGATCTAGGTGGGTAGTGACAGTTTATTCCTTGTCCCTTGTGGAAGATCCAAGGTGGCTTTGCCCTTGTGATTCCTAAGAGTTTTGCTGTTTGGGCAGGACCTTGGGTCTTTGCTGGACTTACTAATCAGCCCTGGTTGGTCTTATGTGTCACTATTGTGTTCAAGTCAGTCCTAGCCTGCTCGTGTGTTTCTGGTAGTATCATGTATAGTGTATTACTACACTCAGGGCCTGCGTCGAATCCAAATCCCTCCTGACCAAGTAGTGACCATAAGCTGGTGAGTTCAGATATCACTGTGTCAGCACGGTACATTTAAATAGGGGTCCCTCTCACGTGAAGGAAAATTGGTTGACTCTTCAGACATGGGGATAGAGAAGAAAGCGTTTTCAAGGACAGTGCCTGAGTACCAGCCTCCCTCAGCCTGTGGTGTTTTCTGTAGGGTTGAGACCCTGTCTGGAACTGCTGGACGGTACAACGTTGAACCACAGTATTCTACTGTTAGTCTGAGCCATCCACTCTTTCTCAGTCCACACAGGGCTATTGTACAGTGAGTTCTTGGGCACCAGCACCCTAGCTTGTAGCATGTCAGTAATTAAAGCAGGTGTCTGTAGTGCCTCAAACTAGCCACCCGTGTGGTCTCGGGCAGTTCCTGGGGTTCCCACTTAGTGTGCCAAGTAAAACAGGCCTGAGGGCGGCCTGACATACTTTCTGTCTTATAGTGCTAGGGAGGAGTAAGGATCCCCAGTCAAACGTAATATCCATCCTAATATCTTCAGGTGAAGGAGATGCACCCACCTTCCACAAAATCTCAAGTACCCCAATTTTCACCCAAACTTCCACTTTAAACCCGTCAGCCGTTGAATCTCCGCAACCACCAATCTAACCTTAGCCGAGGTATAGCTGACAACAGCTTTGGAATCACAGCATATTGGCTTCCCAAAACAGGGAGTTCCAGGAAGGTGTGTAACCGGCCCCTTGGTGATTTTACCTTACATGTGCACATGGCTTCCGCTCCCGTCGGGGGTGTGGCCGGAAGACACTGACCGAGTTGTCTAATCGATTCCTAGGGGAATTATACTCTGGGAGGGTGACCGCCTGTGAACCCAGTGAAACCAAAGTAAGGCAAAGGGAAGGGCACTTGGGGGGAACCGTTTTTATTGCTCACAGCCTGCCTGAATTCACCACGTAGTCATGACGCTGCATTCCTTAGGGCCACAGTGCATGCTCGCCAAGTCCATTCTCACTGGCTCCTCCTTGCAAAAACCCGCTGCGTGCTCCATTTCCCAGAAGCTGCCGCCTGTTCTCTACTTCTCTGCCGGCCCCTTCTACGGGGAAGTCCATGGGCCATTCCTTGGTGGCTAGAAGATGGCAGACCAATTACTTGCCGGGAATACAGGGGAAGGAGAATGCCCATTCTGCCTCCCTCCTCCTTGCCCGTCAGGCTGCAAGGCTGTATGTGGTGTACAGCCATGGATATGTAAGCGGCGAAGGCGAGATTGTGGACATTCTGCCGTTTATTGCACAGCCGCCCTCATGGGTGCAAAGCCTCATCAGGCTGCCGTTATGTGTGGTGGGGAGACACCTGAGGATCCCCCAGTGAGGATGTAGTGTGTGCTGTCTTGCCTCCTAGAGGATTGGGTGCCTCCCCAGTGCTGAGGAGAGGTGAGGATGCCTGAGGCAGTGGAGTTGGCCCTCCACAAAGTAGGGTTCCCCTTAGGGGAACTTGAGTGTCCCTGAGGCACTGGGAACTGCGGGTTGGATGTTTCTCCGCATTGGGAAGGGTCACCAAGGGGTAGAGGGGCTTTGGCAGGAAGTGTCAGAACAGGAGCACAAGTTGTGGGATACTAAGGGGAAGGAAAGGAAGGTATTGAGAACAGACAGTGCTGCTGAGAGAGACGCTAATGTCAGAGGAAGTGGAAATGGGAGAATGCAGGCTGTAAGACAGCCTCGGGGAGGTGAAGGAAGGTTGGGGCCTTCAGCCCCAGAAATGGTAGAAGAGACGTCAGAGGCGAAGGAGCTCGGGAAGGTAAGGGTGTAGGAGCTGCTGGGGCTGGTAGGGCTGGAGTGACCGCAGCCAGGCACCAGCCCCTCCCAGGAGAAAGCCTGCAGGGTTGCCCTGAAAGAAGTGACACAACAGTGGGTCCCCAGACAGAGGGCTGCTCCCTCCCCCAGGTTGTGGCGCGCTCCATGATCCCCACCAACACCCAGGCTGACCCCATGGGAACTGCATGTCAGCTCCAAATTTTTGCAGAATCTCTCAGAGCCTATGTGAACTGGTGCTTGTCTTTGGGACTCAGGACTACATGGAATTATTCGTTCTGGGTCAGAAATGGGGAAGATGGCTTCCCCGATCACTCACCGCTCTCTCTGGCAGAGATTACAAAATGCTTGTCACACCCAGGGAGCCACAGCATTCTCAGCTGGTAAACAGCTCTCGGGGCCGTGTGGCCTAATCAGGGTGATTTGCCATCTTTCCTTCTAGAGAGAAGATAACTGCTGAGCTCCTACAGGCGTTACCGGAGTTGAGCATGAAAAGTGTCCTTAGTAACATGGGACATCAAGGCCGAGATAAGGAGTTGTTCACCATGGGAATGAGAACCTGGTGCTTCAGAAACCTCCCCCATCCCTCCTTAGGTCCCTAGTGGCTGTTGTTTGCCCCTCACTTAGGACAACCCGTAAATGAGGTCATTGTAGCAGATCTGGGAGAGGTTGGAACAGTGAGAGCATGATAGGAAATTGGTCTGCTATGGAGAGAAATGTTTTAATGGTCTTTGTGAACTGCTCAACTCATATGTGGGTTGACTTGATGAAGGTGCAGTGAAAAAATTAAATGAGCATCCGAATCTTACTAGAGATGTGGCAACAATTAAACCTGGAGCAGCAGCTCCCACCACTTAGGTACAAGAAGCAGAAGGTGGAGGCAAAGCCATGTCTGGCCTGTGTGACTGCAGGACTTCCTGGGGCAGAGTACTCAACCGCACAGGAAGACGATTGGTCATTACCGTGAGACGGGACGGGGTATCAAGGTCCCCACTAGGGGGCCATGTTGGGGACCAGAAGCCTCATGTTCAATTAGCAATTCATTGGTTCCCCATGAATGTGTCCTGGCACTGTTGGTCCAAGGAGTTGAATGCTCTGATTATGTCAACCCTGAGTGATTTCCTGGGACCCTCACTGTGATCAGTGGTTAAGGGGGTAAGGTAATGAGGATGAAGAAAGCCCAAATCCCATTGGGAAAATAGACTGTCTACCCCAGGGGAGTGTCCTGTATATATCTCCCCCATTCCCTGGATGTATTCTGGGATGGATATCGTGTCAGGCCTGTGGTTATAGACCCCTGCCGGTGAGTTTGGACTTAGTATATGTTTTGTAAAGGCAGTTATGAGGGGACATGCTAAACACTTGCCTATAGGTTTGCCGTTGCCTGGCGGGGGGGGGGCATAAATAAATGGGAGAAAGTCTCCAGGAGCTGGAGAAAGTGGACATCATAAAGCCCACTCATAGTCCTTTTAATTCCCCGGTGTGGCCAGTGAGAAAGCCAGACGGCTCCTGGCATATGAATGTGATTTACAGACAATTGAATAAAGTCTCGCCCCCTGTGTATGCTGCTTCCCCTCCTGTACCAGCTCTTATAGACACCCTCAGTCACAGAGTAGGGACATATTATGTTGTGGATCTTGCTAATGCTTTCTCCTCCATTGACCCAGTACAAGAAATTCAGGGACATTTTGCCTTCATGTCGGAAGGCTGGCAGTGGACATTCACTGCCCTTTCACAGGGATACCTCCACGGTCCCACCATTTCTCACGGGTTGTAGCCCAGGAATTGACAGCATGGGAGAAACCACCAACACTGCGGATGTAGCATTATACTGAAGATATGCTCATTTCTGATTTTCTTTCAGATCAGTAAGGGGCAGTTCCTAGACTGCTGCAACATGTGCAGGAGAAAGAATGGGCTGTGAACAGCACCAAGGTTTAGGGGCCTGGTTTGTTCATACAAGTTCATGGGGGTCGTCTGGTCAGGTAAAACTAAAGTTATCCTAGAAGCAGTCATAGATTAAGTCCAGGCTTTCCCTACCCCTACCACTGTGGCAGTATTACAAGTCTTTAGGTCTTTCGGGCTCCTAGACAGTGTTTATCCTTCACTTAGCCCAAATTCTGATGATCTTATACCAGTTGTTATGACAGGGCATCAGGTTGGGCAGTCAGGGCCCTGCCGACCTTGAGTGTGATGGGCCAATCAAGGCCCCGTGAGCTGGGTGTTCATGTAACTGAAGACCGTAATGGTTGCGGGCTCTGGTGTGGCTTGAACAGACCCAGCAACCTATTGGATTCTGGTTGCACCTTTGGAAAGGGCAGAGGTTCAGTATACCTTGGTAGAAAAGCAGTTGGCTTCTGTATACCATGCCTTGCTGAGCACAGAACCCATTACCAAACAGGCCTGCAAAGGCAATAACCACATATGCCATCATGAGGCGGTGCAAGATGGGATCCATTTGAAATGGGTAGCATGTCACAGATGCCAAAAATGGCCAAATGGGGTTCATCATTACAGCAGCATAGCACCCTCTCAGCTAGGCCCTCAAGTGGAGAGCTCCAGCACTGATGGGGGCCAGTCACGTATAGCAGTGAAGAGCAGGAAGAATTTGCTTTTGACCTATTAGTAAGAGAGATCCCTTACCAGGAGGAGAGCACCCCTATACCCTAAGATGCGTGGTACACAGACAGCTCCAGCCTTCTGCAGCCCCCAGAGTGGAGGGCTGTGTCTTTCCATGCTAAGACTGAGACACAGTAGAAGGAGGATGGGGAGGGGAAGAGCAGTCAGCTGGCAAAGTTTCAAGCAGTATGACCTGTGAACACCCAGGAGCCCTCCCCAATAGCTCTCTGCAGTGACAGCTGGGCTATCCATCAGGGCTTGACTCTGTGGCTGCTGACATGGTACCACGCCAACTGGATGGGTGATCAATGGCCCGTTTCCGGGTAAGAGTGGCAGGACTTAGGGGCCTCTGGTCAGACTACAACAGTTAAAGTATATCGTGTGAAAGGCCACTTACCTTTGGCATGCCCAGGGAATGATGAAGCAGACACACTGTCCCGGCTGCACTGGCTAGAAGGAAAGACTGCCTCTGATGTGGCCCAATGCTTGCAACAAAGTTTATTGCATGCAGGGGCAAAAGAGTGGGCTGTAGCCTGTTGGTGGGGCCTCCTACTTTTGACCTTTGAAGAAGTCAGGCAGACCCAGGATGAGTGCGCCGTGCGCTCTTAGAGGGACTTACACCAAGCCCCAAGCAACATGGGACGATAGTTGAGGGGCTGGTACCCCTTTTCAGGTGGCATATAGATTATATTGGGCGCCTGCCCATATCAGAAGGGTGTCCATTTGCCATGACTCTTGGGGACACAGCTAGTGGACTTTGAGTTGCTGCAGATGCCCACAGCGTCTCTTTGCAGCCTATGGCTGACCGCAGGAGACTGAGAACAATCAACGCACCTACTTTACTGGACATGCATTACAAGAATGGGTACAACCATTAGGGATATGGTTGAAGTTTCATGTACATATAACCCCATCTGGGCAGGCATGACAGACAGGTGCAATAGTTTGTTAAAATCTGGACTGAAGCCAGGCACTGAGAGTCAGTGGGACTGGTCAGTATGCTTATGGAAAGTGCTGTGCAGTTGAATGAGACTCCTCAGAAGGGGGCACTGAGCCCTGTGGACATGTGAACACGGATTGCCGCCTCCCCTGCACAACTGCACATACAAGCCCGGGAGGAATTGTTGAAGCCAGGGTTTGGCCACTAGAATAACATCTTGCTGCCAGTACCAACTGCACTAAATCCTGGAGACTCCATTGAGTGGACATTGCTTTGGACTTTTTGACAGAGGGCCCAGCAATGACTGGCCCTTCTAGCACCTGTGGACAAGGCCTGGAAGCTGGCCTTCTGTGTGTTCCTGGAGTAACAGCAGAATGCCACAAAGATTATATCAGTGTACATAAAATGTCCACAAGTTCAAAGCATCTTACTGGGAGTTTGTCTTATTATTGAGGCCTGTGCACGTGCCTCCCGTAGTCCCACATATTGACCCATCAGTATCCCCCACCAGGAGAACTGTGAAGGTCTGGTATGCCGGGTCAGGACGGGACCCCATTCCTTGCACTGTCCTATCACAGCACCTCTCTGTCGCGTGCATCGTACTTGATGGACAAGATTTGCCTATGCTGGTGTCATTAAAATATGTGTCTTACCACCCTTAGGGTTAACAGTCCTTGCGGATTGGGCACACACCCTAGTGACAGCGGCTGCTTGCGGAACGCGCCCAGAGACCCTCGCCCAGTCGGTGCTGGTGTGCGGACTGTGCAAGCGGTGCACTCAGTCTGAGCGGGAGTGTAAATGAAGCCGGGATCCTCAGGCTTGAGGATTGTCGTGGTTTGGTTGTCACATTGTTAGTCACTTCTGTTGCTGTTGTGGATTCCGCTTTCAGAGCTCTAGCTTTCTCACATGGGCACCATTGTGGACGATTCTGGCACGTAGACTGCGAGGTGAGAATCCTGGAGGGTAGACTGTGGGGAATTTGGAACTTCCTGACCAGGTTTCCTGACTGGCCTTGATAGCACCCATTGTGTATAGAGCAAGAGCATGTTTGCACATTTGTGGGATGATTGCTGGTGACAGAACGATTGGTCAGGCATGGGATTGCCAGCCCAGGGTAAGTGTGGAGAGGAAACGCCCATTCTTTCTCCCTCTCCACTCCTGGCATGTAATTGGTCAGGTGCCTGCCAGTCACCAGTGACCCACCAGCAGAGCTCCTCCCGACGTGAAAGGGGTTCCAAGAGAGCAGCCGGAGAGAGACTGTGGGAACCAGGAGTCGGGGAGCTGTGGGAGCGGGGTCCCCAAGCAGTTCCTGACAGAGCTGTTGGTGCAGTCCAGGAGAGACTGAGCCATGAGAATAAGCTCTTTAATTTCCAACCTTTGGTCTCAGCAAATTCAGTGAGAACTTGCTCTGGGCGGGGAATCTCCTCACCCACAGCTACACCAAATGTAGATGAGAAATACACATTTTCCCATCCTTTCTCCCCATCTCTGTCTCTCTCTCTCCATAGATGTCACATTTCTTCTTAATCCATTCATCCTATTCAATCCCTAGGAAAACGATAGTGCAATGCCACTTACTTTGCAGAATGGCTTTTAAAAAATTATGCCAAATAAGAGAGAATGCAGAGAAATCTGAATCCACATAAATAGCTGATGGGAGTGTATAATGTACCTGCTCTGGAAAACCGTTGAGCATTTACTTATAATTTTAAGTGGTTACCACCGTTTTACAAACAAAAGTGAAACAGCAATGAAAATCCCTCTGAGCTGCCGCACTCGTTTTTGTTTCCTCTTCTGCATTAAGTTCCTATCCTACACAGGCATTAAAAAAAAATTGATGGGAGAAAAAGGCAGAAGAAGGGGCCCAGGATGTACATCCTCATGGGAATCATGGGACCCTCGGGACCAATTCCCATGGTATTATGAATACATCTCACATGGTGTCCATGAGGTCCCAGCTCATGCACCTTAACGTCCCTGTGAGCACAGGGTGGGTGCTCACTGGACACCCCAGGGGCGGAGTGTATACACTGTTGCTCTAACAGAGGTGATCAGACACTGCTGCCTCCCTTAGCCTTGTGTAAGCTGTAAAGAGACAGTAAAGAAGGAGATGTTACAGGATAGTGAGTGGCGGTCCTAATGGGGAACCAACAGTCCTTGTGTTGTAATAAGATGGTCAATGCAAGGGGCTCAGAGGAGCTGGGTCTGCATCTCCAGCTCAGTGCTGCTGGGAATGGGCCTGGGATGGGCCACACCTGCACCAACAGGGACCTGATTAGAGGTGCCTTTCTGGGTCCCTGTTGCACACCTGCTGAACCATAATGACTTACGGGGGCTTGAACCCCAAGGGATCTGTATGCACCTTAACCTGCAGCAGGATGGCTTAGCTACAGGGGTCCCCCATGGTTTTCCAGTAAGGTCACTGGACCAGTTGCAGGAAATAACATCATGTGTGCCTCCCACATAAATCCTTTATAAGGGTCTGGGTGGGAGCAGACATTTTTTCCTAATGAGGAAGCTAGGAGGAGCCAAGAGCTCCTGGGAATTTAGGAAAAGTGAGTGAGGCTCACGGCAGAAAAGTTGGTTTCTGCTCCCCAGGAGCTGTAAGGGGCAGGTCAGTGCAGCCCACACCCCATCAGCAGCAGGAGAGGTGAGGTGAGTGGGAGGGGAGGTCCCCAAGGACGAGGACGAGGACGGGGAGGGAGGAGCTCAGGGGCTGGTCTCCCTGCAGGAGCTCCTGTTCCTGGTTCTCTCCTGAGACCAAGGACTGGAAAGCGGCCTTCTCAGCACTTCCCGATCCTCCTGCCTGTGGAGGGGTGGAGGCAGCTGAAGAGGCTATGCCGGTGCCTTTCTGGCCACACTCTCCAGACACAGGTGTGATTTCTCCACAGAATAATGCCTGAGAAAGAAACCCAGAGCTGGAGGAGGAAGAAATGGAAGCTTTTCAGGTAACTGTCATCATTTCTTGGGTCAGGAGGTGTGTCCTTTTTCTGTCCAGACCTCGCATGCATTTAGAACTTCAGACATTTAATTCTGTCACATATTCCCCGGCTACTTTGTTTCTTGTGTGCTCAGGACAGTAAGGTGAGCTCTGCAGGGGACCTGTGTTCCCATAGGGCATGAGCAACCGTCACCTTGCGTTAATGTCCTGCAAGTATTGAAACTGTTTCCTGTGTCAGATCAAGGGGGGAAGGCATTGAATCCATTCCCAGGGAGGATGGGGTCAGGTCCTTGGGATCAGCAGAGGTGGAGGAATTGCATCTTTAGGTCCCATCTGGGTGCTACATCTCTGTGCAGACCAGGTGGAAGGCAATGCTGGCTAAGCAGGGTGCTGTGTGCCCAGAATGACTCAGAAAGTTCTGAAAGGGAGCCTTGTTCTCTGGGGTAAGGCCAAAGAAGGAGATTACCTCACTCTAGAGATTACAGGACATTGCCAGCCCAGAAAACTGCTGGTTTTTTTGTAACTGGAATCAAATTATGACTGAGTGGTTTGTTTGTTTGTTTTTATTCCCAACAGTATCACAGCAGCGATGTGACCTGCGGGCCTCGGGCAGCCGCCAACAATTTGTGCCATTACAGCAGATGTTCACGTCTGTCCACTCGGCTCAGAGCCTCCGTGCCAGATCCTCCTGTTAGTAATGTTCTAGTTATCATTACGGATCTCAGAGGATTTGCTGAGAGATGTTCACAAATCACCTCCTTTAGTCTAGAATTCCCTTTGCTTGTAGTTTGCTTTGGAAAATGAAGTGGGTCTCCTTTGTTTCCTGGGACTGGGGCCTGTCCAGGGGGCGGTTTCCGTCAGGCAGCCTGGGCTGTGGGTTTGCCTTTCAGTCTCCGCTCCCGACACAGACCTACTGCGCCTTGTTACTTTTTGCGTCTCAGAAAGCAAAATTAAGAACCATATAATTAGTATATGCACTAGTGTCTTAAAATTATTAAACGTAACTTGGAATCTTTGGTAAATATAGCAAAACATTTCAAGGAAACACAAGACTCAGAAACAACAGCTTTTATTTTAGTTTTTATCCTGTGTGTGGGTTTCTGTAGTGTATTTAAAAGAAAAAGCATCATCCAGAAATGATCAATGGCTTATGCAATTGAAAATATTGTTTTCTGACAAAATTTTCAGTTGTGTTAGTTTTAACATGAGTATACTTACATTTAATATATGGATGTGCGTGTAAAATGTAAAAGTTAGTAGATCAAGTCTGTGGTGTTGGGCTCATTTGTTTCCATTACTCTCCTCAGTTTAGGAAACTGCTTGCTGTGAGCCTCCTTTTGGGTTGTCTGCAGTGCTGGTCTGTGTATTCCTGTTGGGTAACCCCTAGGTCAGGCAGACTGGGTGAAGAGCCAGGCTGTACCGTTTACTGGATGTTAACAAAATATTCTCATAAATAAAGGAAAATAATATTGTTCTCGTGGATTGCTTTTGTGTGTTGTGCATCCATTCAGGAAAAGCTGTTAAAGTAATATCTAGCATATCGTATGTTCTAAGTGGACTGTGGTGCCTTTCTTACTGTGATACTAGAGGCTGCATTGGCCATAAAACTTTTGGTTCAAAGCCCAGTGAATATTTTGCAATTGTGTTTCACTGTTTTGTAATTTAAAAATGTGGCCCTTTGAGGGAGAGTCCTTAGCAGCACAGGTGAGCCTGCCGGACATGCAGACACTCAGGGCCCAGCCCACAATACCAGAATCATTATCTGTACTGGAAAGATCTCTAGTTCACTGTTGTACATACTAAATTTGAGAGGTGCGCTTCTAACCCACCATCACCTTGCCACTGGGAAATATGCACAACTTAACAGGCAGCTACAAATTTAGTACTTAAAAATATATATGCCTGTATTGAGTCCTTAATTATACATTTGTCACCCATATAATTATAGAGTCTACAGTGGTTTTGTGGATTTACATCATCTTCTTTCCTCAGCATTAAGGCAACACTGTAGAGGATTTGTGTTAAAAATGGTTCAGGTCACTCACACCAGCCCAAAGCAGTTCTCTTACCTTTCACTCTTCATTTTGGGTCATATTAGAAACTCTGTTCATAGCCCCTGGGTAAACATGGTTATTTTTGTTCCTTTGTTCTTTACACATCAGGGACTGTTGACCTTCGGGGACGTGGCCCTCAGGTTCTCCCAGGAGGAGTGGGAATGCCTGGCGCCTGCGCAGCGGGCCTTGTACAGGAGCGTGATGCAGGAGAACTACAGGAACCTGGTCTCTGTGGGTGAGGAGAACTTCATTCCAGAATTCGTAATCTACTCTCAAAACTTTTATTTTCTTAGTTTGCGGAATGTCTCCTGGAGGCTTCTGCTTTGTAGGACCGTGTGTCAGGTCTCTGGTTTTAAGGGAAAAGTTGGGCCTTTGTTGGTGTAGAAACAGTCTTCCTCATGTTGTATTTTGACTTTAGCCTCCCCTTTCTGTAGCGATCTGCATCCTTCACCCTAGGTTTGTGGTACTTCTAGAAATTCCGTGGCCTAAAATAGTGAAGATTCCGTCTTCAATTCTGAAATCCACCTGTGGGCTGATAAAATCAGGCAAAACTGAAAAAAGAAACAAAAACCTTTATTTGGGGTCTTAGAATTGCAATTTGGGAAGCACAGGTAGAGCAGCAACCAGAAAAAGTGTCGCCCCTGTGCAGGGAAGCAGGGAATACTTATGAGACAGGAATGGGTTGGGGGGCAATGTCATGACCTGGGTGGAGGAAGACAAGGAGATAAAGAATCACCCACTGCCCCTGACAGGCTGAGCTGCTTCATAAATGCTTTGTTGACCAGTTTACCGGTGCCACGAAGTGGAATTTGTCATGATGGTCCCTCATTAACCGCCGCATCTCTGTGAGGTGCCTTCTGAGAGTTTATTTTTATGGTGACTGTTGCCCTGTTATTTTTATGAGCAGTTACTTGTAAAAACTCTGTTTCTGACCCAGTTCAAAGGGTCCTGTTGAACATTATGTCCCCAGAGGTTAATTCATCTTATACTTTCAAGTTGGTACAGTTTCAATATCCTCCTTCCACCCACCCACCACAGCCTCTGGCAACTACCCATCTCCCCTGATTCTATGGGTTTGTTTTTCAGAATAATCCACATGTGAAATCAGGTGGTATTTGTGTTTGTCTGTCTTACTTCGCTTAGCATAAAGACCTCAAGATTTATGCACATGGTCGCGAATGGCAGACTCCCTCCTTGACTAAATAGGATCGCAGTGTATGTGTGCGTGTGGGCGCAGAGCTGTGTCTCTCGTGGACACTTGGCTTGTTTCCATGTCTTGGTTGATGTAAATACAGTGCAGTGAATATGAGGACATTTCTTTGAAATCCCCAATTTCCCCTCCTCAGATGTACACCCAGAGGTGGAATTGCTGGAATATGTGGTAGTTGTGGTTTTACTTTGGGAAGAGGCCCCCTGACTCTTTTTCCATAGTGAGTTCAACAGTTTACATTCCTTAAAATACTACACGGGTTCCCTTTTTCTCTTTTCTTTTTGCATCCTTACTAGTCCTTGTACCTGTCTTTGATAGTAGCCATTCTATCAGGTATGTAGAAAGATTTTACTGTGGTTTGGATGGGCATTTCCCTGATGAGGAGCAGCATTGAACATGTTTTTATGTGTTCATTGGTCATTTGAAATCCCTCTTGGGAAAAGGAGTATTTGAGTCTTTTGTCCATTTTTACTCAGATTTTTTTTGCTATCGACTTATATGAAATCCTGTATTTGGGATATTTACATCTTGTCAGATAATGTGGTCTCCCAATATTTTATATGCCATAGGTTGCCTATTCATTTTATTGATTCTTCAGCTGTTGGGTAGCTTTTGATTCACTAGTTTGATGTGATCCTACTTGTCTGTTTTTATCTATGTAGCTTTTGCTTTTGATGCCATATCTGAAAAATTATTGATAAGACCAGTATCAGAGAACCTTCTCCAAATATTTTCTTCTAGGAGTTTTATGGTTTCAAGTTTTAAATTTAAGTCTTCAGTACATCTCAAGTTAAATTTTTTGCGAGTGGGGTAAGGTAGGGCTCCATTTACATTGTTTTGCTTATGAATCTCCAGTTTTTCCAGTAGCATCTTTAGAGATTATTTTTTCTACACTGAGTATTTTGCATCGCTTGTCAGATATTGGTTGACTGTCTGTGCACAGGCTTATGTTAGGACTTTTAATTCAGTTCCATCGGCATGTGTTTGTTTTCCACTTTTGTTGAGAAATAAGTGATGTACATCGGTGTGTTTATTCAATGTGTACAGCAAGATCATCTTATTGACGTACTGTGAAATGATTAGCACATGTTTAGCTAACATTCATCTTTAATAGATACAATAAAATTTTCATGTGCCCGTTGGCCCTCTGAATTTCTTCTTTGGAGAAGTGTCTATTCATGTCCTCTGCCAATTTCTTTATTTTATTTATTTATTTATTTATTTGATTGATTGATTGATTATTTTTATTAAGGTATTGTTGATACACACTCTTATTAAGGTTTTACATGAAAAAACAATGTGGTTACTACATTCACCCCTGTTATCTTGTCCCCCCCCCACATACCCCATTGCAGTCACTGTCCATCACTGTGGTAAGATGCCACAGTGTCACTACTGGCCTTCTCTGTGCTACCCTGTCTTCCCCATGATACCTGCACACCATGTGGGCCAATCTTTTTTTTTTTAAGTTTATTTTGATCTCATTAATCTACAATTAAATGAGCAATATTATGGTGATTACACTACCCCCTTCATCAGGTCTGCCCCACCAAACCCATTGCAGTCACTGTCCATCAGCATAGTGAGATGCTATAGAGTCACTACTTGTCTTCTCTGGGTTGTACAGCCCTCCCCATGACCCCCTAACATTACGTCTGCTAATCGTAATGCCCCTTTTTCCCCCTTGTCCCTCCCTTCCCACCCGTCCTCCCCAGTCCCTTTCCCTTTGGTAACTATTAGTCCGTTCATGGGTTCTGTGAGTCTGCTGCTGTTTTTTTCCTTCAGGTTTTTTTTTTCTTAGTTCTTATACTCCACATATGAGTGAAATCATTTGGTACTTGTCTTTTTCGGCTTGGCTTATTTCACTGAGCATAATACCCTCTAGCTCCATCCATGTTGTTGCAAATGGTAGGATTTGTTTTCTTCTTATGGCTGAATAATATTCCATTGTGTATATGTACCACATCTTCTTTATCCATTCATCTACTGATGGACACTTAGGTTGCTTCCATTTCTTGGCTATTGTAAATAGTGCTGCGATAAACATAGGGGTGCATCTGTCTTTTTCAAACTGGGCTGCTGCATTCTTAGGGTAAATTCCTAGGAGTGGAATTCCTGGGTCAAATGGTATTTCTATTTTGAGTTTTTTGAGGAACCTCCATACTGCTTTCCACAATGGTTGAACTAATTTGCAGTCCCACCAGCAGTGTAGGAGGGTTCCCTTTTCTCCACATCCTCGCCAACATTTGTTGTTGTTTGTGTTTTGGATGTTGGCCATCCTCACTGGTGTGAGGTGATATCTCATTGTGGTTTTAATCTGCATTTCTCTGATGATTAGTGATGTGGAGCATCTTTTCATGTGCCTGTTGGCCATCTAAATTTCTTCTTTGGAGAAGTGTCTATTCATGTCCTCTGCCCATTTCTCAATTGGACTATTTGCTTTTTGTTTGTTGAGGTGCGTGTGTTCTTTATATATTTTGGATTTCAACCCTTTATCAGATACATCATTTATGAATATATTCTCCCATATTGTAGGATGTCTTTTTGTTCTACTGATGGTGTCCTTTACTCTACAGAAGCTTTTCAGCTTGATATAGTCCCACTTGTTCATTTTTGCTTTTGTTTCCCTTGCCCTGGGAGATATATTCATGAAGAAGTCGCTCATGTTTAGGTCCAAGAGATTTTTGCCTATATTTTTTTCTAAGAGTTTTATGGTTTCATGACTTACATTCAGGTCTTTGATCCACCTTGAGTTTACCTTTGTGTATGGGGTTAGACAGTAGTCCAGTTTCCTTCTCTTACATGTAGCTGTCCAGTTTTTCCAACACCAGCTGCTGAAGAGGCTGTCATCTCCCCAATGTATATCCAAGGCTCCCTTATCAAATATTAATTGACTGTATATGTTTGGATTTTCTGTTCTGGTCCACTGGTCTGTGGGTCTGTTTTTGTGCCAATACCAAATTGTCTTAATTAGTGTGGCTTTGTAGTAGAGCTTGAAGTCAGGGAGCGTAATTCCCCCTGTTTTATTCCTCCTTCTCAGTTCATTGAAGGATACTGTTGGTATTTTGATCGTGATTGCATTGAATCTGTAGATTGCTTTAGGTAGTATAGCCATTTTGACAATATTTATTCTTCGTAGCCAAGAGCATGGGATGAATTTCCATTTGTTACTGTCCTGTTTAATTTCTCTTAGTGTCTTGTTGTTTTCAGAGTACAGGTCTTTCACTTCCTTTGTTAGGTTTATTCCTAGGTATTTTATTCTTTTTGATGCAATTGTGAATGGAATTGTTTTTCTGATATCTCTTTCGGTTAGTTCATCATTAGTGTATAGGAAAGCAACAGATTTCTGTGTATTAATTTTGTATCCTGCAACTTTGCTGAATTCAGATATTAGTTCTAGTAGTTTTGGAGTGGAGTCTTTAGGATTTTTTATGTACAATATCATGTCATCTGCAAATAGTGACAATTTGACTTCTTCTTTACCAATCTGGATGCCTTGTATTTATTTGTTTTGTCTGATTGCTGTGGCTAGGACCTCCAGTACTATGTTCAGTAACAGTTGAGAGAGTGGGCATCCCTGTCTTGTTTCTGATCTTAGATGAAAAGCTTTCAGCTTCTCGCTGTTAAGTATGATGTTAGCAGTGGGTTTGTCATATGTGGCCTTTATGACGTTGAGGTACTTGCCGTGGATGCTGAATTTTGTCAATTGCTTTTTCAGCATCTATGGAGATGATCATGTGGTTTTCATTCTTCTTTTTGTTGATGTGGTGGATGATGTTGATGGATTTTCGAATGTTGTACCATCCTTGCATCCCTGGGATGAATCCCAGTTGATCATGGTGTATGATACTCTTGATGTATTTTTGAATTCGGTTTGCTAATATTTTGTTGAGTATTTTTGCATCCATGTTCATTAGGGATATTTGTCTGTAGTTTTCATTTTGGTGAGGTCTTTGCCAGGTTTTGGTTTTAGAGTGATGCTGGCTTCATAGAATGAGTTTGGAAGTATTCCCTCCTCTTCTATTTTTTGGAAAACTTTAAGGAGAATCGGTGTTATTTCTTCTCTATATGTCTGGTAGAATTCAGAGGTGAATCCATCTGGTCCAGGGGTTTTGTTCTTGGGTAGTTTTTTGATTACCGCTTCAATTTCGTTGCTGGTGATTGGTCTGTTTATTTTTTCTGTTTCTTGTTTGGTCAGTTTTGGATGGTTGTATTTTTCTAAGGAGTTGTCCATTCTTCTATGTTTTGCAGCTTGTTAGCATGTAGGTTCTCATAATATTCTCTTATGATTCTTTATATTTCTGTGGGGTCCGTCGTGATTTTTCCTTTCTCATTTCTGATTGTGTTTATGTGTGTAGATTCTCTTTTTCTCTTAATGAGTCTGGCTAGGGGTTTATCTATTTTGTTTATTTTTTCGAAGAACCAGCTCTTGGTTTCATTGATTTTTTTCTATTGTTTTATTCTTCTCAATTTTATTTATTTCTTCTCCGATCTTCATTATGTCCCTCTTTCTGGTGACTTTGGGCCTCATTTGTTCTTCTTTTTCCAATTTCAGTAATTGTGTCTTTAGACTATTCATTTGGGAATGTTTTTCCTTCTTTAGATAGGCCTGGATTGCAATATACTTTCCTTTTAGAACTGCCTTTGCTGCGTCGCACAGAAATTGTGGCTTTGTGTTGTTGTTGTTGTCATTAGTCTCCATATACTCTTTGATTTCTGTTTTGATTTGGTCAGTGACCCATTGATTAATTAGGAGAATGTTTTTAAGTCTACATGTATTTGTGAGCCTTTTTGTTTTCTTTCTAAAATTTAATTCTAGTTTTATACCTTGGTGATCTGAGAAGTTGGTTGGTAGAATTTCAACATTTTCGACTTTACTGAGGTTCTTTTTGTGGACTAGTATGTGGTCTATTCTGGAAAATGTTCCATGTGCACTTGAGAAGAATGTGTATCCTGTTGCTTTTGGCTGTAGAGTTCTGTAGATGTCTGTTAGGTCCATCTGTTCTAGTGTGTTGTTCAGTGCCTCTGGGTCTTTATTTTCTGTCTGGTTGATCTGTCCTTTGGAGTGAGTGGTGTGTTGAAGTCACCTAAAATGAATGCATTGCTGTTTATTTCCTCCTTTAATTCTGTTAGTATTTGTTTGACATATGCTGGCGCTCCTGTGTTGGGTGCATATATATTTGTAATGGTTATATCTTCTTGTTGGATTGACCCCTTTATCATTATGTAATGTCCTTCTTTATCTCTTGCTACTTTCTTTGTTTTGAACTCTATTTTGTCTGATACAAGTACTGCAACACCTGCTTTTTTCTCCTTGTTGTTTGCATGAAATATCTTTTTCCATCCCTTCACCTTTAGTCTGGGGATATCTTTGCGTTTGAGGTGAGTTTCTTGTAGGCAGCATATAGATGGATCTTGCTTTTTTATCCATTCTGTTATTCTGTGTCTTTTGATTGGTGCATTCAGTCCATTTACATTTAGGGTGATTATCCATAGATATGTACTTATTGCCATTGCTGTCTTTAGATTCGTGGTTACCAAAGGTTCAGGGGTTGCTTCTTTACTATCTAACAATCTAACTTAACTTTCTTGTTAAGTTATTGTAAACACAGTCTGATGTTTCTTTATTTCTCTCCCTTCTTATTCTTCCTTCTCCATTCTTTCTATAATAGGTGTTTTATTCTTTGCCTTTAGTTAGTATTTGGATGGTCTGCTTTCTTTGCTATGATTTTATTTTCTCTGGTGACATCATTTTAGCCTTAGGAGTGCTTCCCTCTACAGCAGTTCCTTTAAGATGTCTTGTAGAGGTGATTTATGGGAGGCAAATTCTCTCAGCTTTCGCTTGTCTGGAAATTGTTTAATATCTCCGTCATATTTAAATGATAATCATGCTGGATACAATATTCTTGGTTCGAGGCCCTTCTGGTTCATTATGTTAAGTATATCATGCCATTCTCTCGTAGCCTGTAACGTTTCTGTTGAGAAGTCTGATGGTACTGTGATGGGTTTTCCTTTGTACGTGATCTTTTTTCTTTCTCTAGCTGCCTTTAATACTCTGTCTTTATCTTTGATCTTTGCCATTTTAATTATTATGTGTCTTGGTGTTTTCTTCCTTGAGTTCCTTGTGTTAGGAGATCTGTGGGCTTCCATAGACTGCGAGACTATTTCCTTCCCCAGCATGGGGAAGTTTTCAGCAATTATTTCTTTAAAGACACTTTCTATCCCTTTTTCTCTCTCTTCTTTCTCTTCTACTCCTATAACGCAAATATTGTTCCGTTTGGATTGGTCGCACAGTTCTCTTAATATTCTTTCATTCCTAGAGATCCTTTTATCTCTCTCTGCCTCAGCTTCTCTGTATTCCTGTTCTCTGATTTCTATTCCATTAACAGTCTCTAGCATCTCGTCCAGTTTGCTGTTAAGCCCGTCGATGGCTTGTCTCATTTCTGCATTGTCTTTCCTGAAGGAACAAAACAGCAGCAGACTCACAGAACCCAATAACGGACTAATAGTTACCAAAGGGAAAGGGACTGGGGAAGATGGGTTGGAAGGGAAGGATAAGAGGGAAAAAGGGGCATTACGATTAGCAGACGTAATGTTGGGGGGCACGGGGAGGGCTGTACAACTCAGAGAAGACAAGTAGTGACTCTATAGCATCTCACTATGCTGATGGACAGTGACTGTAATGGGGTTGGTGGGGGGTACCTAATGAAGGGCGTAGTTTAATCCCATAATATTGCACTTGTAATTGTAGATTAATGATACCAAAATAAACTATTTAAAAAAATCAAAGTACTCAAAAGTTCCTTGATAGAAGCCCAAGTTGGGACCATAGCACTTAGATTCAAAAATTCTTGTGGTAGTTTTTCTGGAGTCAGATCTAAATTTGCCTCTTGGATATTTATTATCTCTTTATGTAGCTTTCTTAGGTCAAGTGTTTCATTCTCATGTTCCCAAACTTCTAGCAGGTGGGCCCTCACCTTATCCCAAGGGTAGTTAGTATTATTATACTTAAGTGTGGTAACACAAATAGAGCTATAGTCTGCATGACATTTCAGAATATTCCAAGTTTTCAACACATTAACTTGATCACCCAAGTAAAGCACTGTTTGCTCTAAGGCCTGGAGCTTATGTTCCACGTTGGAATCAATTCATTCTTGGGTGGCCCAGGCAAAAGACACATTATGAGCCAGATTATCTACAAAATCTGCAGTCTGAATTTCTGAAGCACGTACTACTGCGGTAGATACAGTGGTCAGTAAAAGACCCAGGAGTGCAACTGTGCCTATTATGGTGAGCCCTGCGGCTCTTTTTTGTCTAATCATGAGTTCTTGGTTGATAAGAGTGAGGGCTTTATAGCCTTTTTCTGAAAACCAATCCCCGGACATATTGACAGGTGTCATTACAAAAGATGGTTGATTGACAACCAAAACAGTCTGATTTTCTGATAGATAAGTTACACAGGAAGTAAAGTTACAATTATTACAGCTAACGTTGAATTTTGAATTATTCCCCACATTTATAATGATATCACTGATTAATAGAAGATAAGGGGGACTGACACAAGCCAGCACAGTAAAATCTTTTGCATTATTATTAAAACCCCAGTCTTCATTTTGATCATTCACGTTCACCCTTCATCCTGACACAGCTGCCAGCTTCCAAATATAAGTTAGAGGATGCCCATTACTAGACCACCACATTCCAGCCGTCAGCTGATGATCTGAACAGTTATCACAGGTAGACCAGTCCCAGTAGTGGCCTGTTGACACATTACACCGTTTTGGGGTTCTTTCTACACAACGGGTCCATAAGATTGTTGCATTAACCCTCCCATTCTCTGTGCCACAATAATGCACTTGCTGAGGAGGAAGAGAATGTCTATGGTCACAGTCACATTTGGATTTACTCTTGGAATCGTTAGCCATCCCAGGACAGGACATACTCACAGCAGGCATGAGCACTCTGTTCCCTTTGTTGTCCACAACATTGATACAGTTGTCAGAAGGCCCAGCACGGAAGCACACCGGCATTCCTTTTCCTTCGGCTGAATAATTCTGATAAGGGCTCAGGGCAGGCGAATTCCTGGAGGTGGAACGATGGCCCAGAATCCTGGTATCCTTGACCTGGACAATGATCTCCGGGCCGTCCCAAACCGCTGGGTGGAGGATCGGAGGGTCTGGCCCAAATGCCCAGTGTGTGTGGTTGGTTCTCCCGGTGGCCAGCAGGCTGCTGAGGTTAATGAGCAGCAGCATGGCGCACAAGCCTTTCGGGGAGCCACCTGGCACCATCTGCGTCCTGGGGAAAAACACAAACATGCCCTCGTCCCCAGATTAGCACCAGATCTGGGCCATTCCATTGACCCATGAGAGGAGCCTTCCACCTCACCATAGCATATGAATCTTTTGTTTTTGAATGCCAAAATCTATCTGCTGCAGACCTGCTCTGTGCATCCATGGTGAGGAAATTTAAAATTAAAAGTGCATGGTTTAAATAATTTGTGAGAGTTTCTGGGTATAACTCCCCCTTTTTTATTCTTTGAAGCTGATGCTTCAGGGTACTGTGTGTCCTTTCCACGATACCTTGTCCTTGGGGATTGTAAGGAATACCCGTTTTGTGAAAGATTTGGAATTGCTTGCAGAAATGCTGAAATGCACGGCTGGTATAGCCGGTCCCATTGTCTGTTTTAATCTCTTTAGGCACTCCTGTAATGCCAAAGCATTTTAAACAATGGGCTATAACATGTTTAGTGGCTTCTCCTGTTTGTGCTGTAGCCATGGTGAAGCCAGAATAGGTGTCTATAGAAACATGGACATACTTAAGCTTCCCAAACTCAGGTATTTTTGTAACATCCATCTGCCACAGCTGATTAGGCATAATACCCCAGGGATTAACTCCCTGGTGTTGAACAGTATGGTGAGTGGGACACCTGGGACATTGCTTCACTATCTGTCTGGTAGCTTCTCGAGAAATATGGAATTGTTGTCTTAAGCTCTGACTATTTTGATGATGTAAAGCATGGGATTTCTGGTCTTGCTGTAATTGAGAGAGGAAAACATTGCAAGTAGCAATGTCAGCCTCAGCATTCCCAGAGGATAAGGCACCTGGTAGGCCTGTGTGTGCTCTAATATGTCCTATAAAGCAGGGGACTTTGCGATTGTGTATGTGTGTTTGTATCTGGGTGAATAAATTTCTTATTTCTATATTGAGAGATTCTATAGCAGCAGTAGTTTCTAAGGGGGGAATGGCTTTTGCAATATATTGACTATCTGTGCATAAGTTAAAAGGCTCACAGGGGGCAGCAGAGAACAAAGCTGCAACAGCACGGAGTTCTGCTATTTGTACTGAAGAGGTGGGACTAAAAAATGTATAAGTTTGGTTTTTAAATATAAAGACAGATTTTCCATTTGAGGAGCCATCACTAAACGCATTCTCAGCTCCTTCAATAGGTGTTTTACGCACTTTTTTTGGAAAAATACATTCCTGTATGTGTGCGAATTGATGCAACTTATTGGGCATATGGGTACCTATCTGTCCTGCAAAGCTGGCAAACGCCAGCCCCCAAGTATCAGAAGAGGCAAACAACCAAGTAATCTGATCCTTCTTAAATGGGACCCTGATGTAATTTGGATCTCTGCCAAAGTATCTATGTGCATTTTCTCTAGCAAGTTGAACTACGGCAGAGACCGCTTCATGGTAAGGGGTAAGTGCTTTCGCAGGTGAGACAGGGAGGTGTATCCACAAAAGAGGTCCTTCCTGCCATATTACAGCAGTCGGGGTATGTGAGGAAGCTAACACATAAACTTCTAAATCTTTTGAATAATCAATATATGAAAATTGCTGATTCTCTATGGCCTGTTCTACCTTTTCCAAGGCAGCTCTCCCTTCAGGAGTGAGTGTTCTGGCAGAAGTTGGGTTCGGGATCACCTTTTAAGATTTCGAACAAAGGCTTTAATTCTCCTGTAGATAATTTTAAATGAGGTCGGATCCAGTTTATATCCCCTTGTAATTTCTGAAAATCACTCAATGTCTTCACATTATCTTTTCTCAATTGTATTTGCTGAGGTAGAATGACCTTTGGATATAGAGTTTTTCCTAAATATTGAAAAGGCGGCTGAGTTTGAACCTTCTCTGGAGCAATAACAACCCCTGCCTTAGCTAAATCATTTTGTATAGAACTCAAGGCTGCGAGGACTATCCCCTCATTCTGATGAGCAATGAGAATATCAACCGTATAATGTATAATATACACTTGTTTATATTTTTTTTCTGGTTAATTCTATAGCCTTGGCTGCAAACTTTTGGCAAAGGGTCGGACTATTTGCCATACCCTGAGGAAGAACATTCCACTGATAATGTTTCATGGGTTCTTTAAAATTGACAGATGGCACACTAAAGGCAAATCTTGTATTATCTTTTTCTGCCAAACGGATGGTATAAAAGCAATCTTTTAGATCCAATATTATTTTAAAGGTGCCCTGTGGAATAGCAGATGGGAAGGGAGCCCAGGTTGTAATGCCCCCATTAATTCCATAGTCTCATTAACCTGTCTCAGGTCTTGTAACAACCTCCATTTTCCTGATTTCTTTTTTATCACAAATATAGGTGAATTAGACGGTTCTATATGACCGCGGTCGAGTTGCTTCTGCACTAGCACCTCTGCCGCTTGTATTTTTTCATTTGAAAGAGGCCACTGATCCAGCGGTATCGCTGAGCCACGTTATAGGATCTGCATGGGGAGCAGGGGGCTCAGAGGCCTCTATTAAAAATATCCTAGTCCTTGTCTATCAGTTCTAGGTGGAGGGATTATAGGTTGAACGATGCCTTGTCCCTCAGTCCCAAGACCTTGGGATGGAAGGAGCCCTTGATCTAATAATTGTGTAGTAACTTTATTAT
Source organism: Smutsia gigantea (assembly GCA_032199065.1). Lineage (NCBI taxonomy): Eukaryota > Metazoa > Chordata > Mammalia > Pholidota > Manidae > Smutsia > Smutsia gigantea. The sequence goes on along the minus strand of JAVSCE010021932.1, from coordinate 356,449 downwards.
TGGGACTATAAAGATAGACTACCATCTCTTTCATGACATCTCTTCCCCCATAAATTGACCGGAAGGCCGGCAACTGTGTATGGCTGAAAGCTGCCACTGTGATTTTCATCATCCCTCCACAACAGAATGTCAGTACTCTGTTCTGAATTCTGACCTTGTCCTATGCCTTGAAGATGTGTCACTGTAGGTTGTTTAGGGCACTCATAGGGCCATTGATCACTGGCAAAAACAGATAGGTCAGCTCCAGTATCTAGGAACCCTTTTATTCTTTTTCCTCTTATGGTTAAAGTTAACTCTGGGCGTTTATTGCCAATAGGTTGAACCCAATATGCATCAGGTGAGCCAAAACCCGCCTGACCTCTTTTATCCTTTATATATTTGTTTGTAGATTCTACTTTTGGTAGGAGAACCAATTGTGCAATTCTCTGAGGGGGTTGAATGACTGTTATGGCTGCTGGTGAATGAGCCATAATTTTTATTTCTCCCTCATAATCTGGGTCTATCACACCTGGTGCTACTAAAAGGCCTTTGATGGTGGCACTGCTTCTGCCTAATAATAATCCTACACATCCAACAGGGAGTGGTCCACACACTCCTGTGGGAAGGGCCTGCATGCCCATCTCTGGGGTTAGTACTGTGTAGGACGAGGGACTGAGGTCCAGTCCTGCGCTGCCTGAGGTAGCTCGGTAGAGGTCACAAACGGATTTCCTTGCCTTGGGATGAAGGTTTGAAGAGCCCCATAACACTGTTTTGGGGCCTGGGGCTTGTGCTTCCTCCCGTTTCCCGAATTAGATGGAAGAACATTCCCATCCTTGTCCTTTTTAGAGTAACACTCATTGGCCCAATGTTTTCCCCTTTTACAACGAGGGCAGAGGCCCATAGGCTTATCCCCTGATCTGGAACTGTATCCCTTATTCCTATGCGGGCATTGCCTCACCTGATATCCTACCTGTCCACAGCCGAAACAACTGCCTGGAGGGCCAGGAGTACGTTTTGACCCATTAGTCTTTTGTTGGAAGAGTACCTCTTTAAATGTCTTTTCCTGAAGGGCCGCTGCCATAGCAAGGCCCTGGGCATAAGAAGGGCCTATATCCGAGCAGAGTCTAATGTACTCAGAAATGGTTCCTTTTTTCCTGAAAGGTCTAAGAGCTGCTTGACATGCAGAATTTGCATTCTCATAGGCCAGCTGTTTTACAAGAAGGAGACCAGCATCGGCATCTCCTATTAGTCTACTTGAGGTCTGCATCAAGCGAGAGACAAAATCTTGAAAAGGTTCATCTGGCCCCTGCCTGATCTTTGAGAGGTCCTCTGACCGTGCTCCGGCCCCAGAGGGTAACTTCATCCAAGCTCTCTTAGCTGCAGCGTCAATCTGTGCATAGGCTGCAGGGTGTAAATCTAGCTGTCTATTGAGGTGGCTATATTGTCCTTCGCCCATCAGCATTTCAAAGGTGACTGGGTGGTTCTGGGCTCTATTAATATCGGCTGTTTTCTGACACTGCTCAGCACACTCTGACCTCCACAGCAAATAATCTCCTCCACTAAGGCAGGCCCTAGCAATTGCCTTCCAATCTGAAGGTGGAAGGGCATCAGCAGAGAGGGCCTCAAGCATAGCCTGGGTAAATGGGGCAGTAGCTCCATAAGAAGAACAAGCAACTTGCAACTCCTTAAGCTGTTTAAAAGGAATAGGTCGATGAACCCTATGCCTGAGCCCTTGTGCATCAACTTCCTCAAAAACGGGACAAACCACCAAACCCATGGTGTCTTCTCCCCTGTCTGCCGCCTGTTGTATAGCCTTTTGTAAAGGGGAGAGCTGTTGTAACGGCAACAGCTGTCGTTTTTCCAGTCTGGGTTTTAAAGGTGACACGGCAAAAGCTGTCAGAGGAGGGGGATCGAGTCCTGCAACAACTGAAGGGGGGTGTCGGGGTAGAATATTTTAAGGTTCCTTCACCTATTAACTTACTAAAAGTTCTACATAGACAAATTTCAGGTAGGGGTGCATAACTGTTTCCGGGCCTCTTAGGGTCTATCAGGGACTCCTTGTCACCTTCCCATTCCCCTTCATCAGCCACCTCTGTATATGTGGGTTCTGGTGGTGCTGCAGGCTCAGGCCCTGGGGTATTTTCACTGCGGGATCCTTCCTTGCTCCTCGGTCCCTTGTGTCCTTCATGCCTTGGGTCGAGGCTATCCCTGATTAAAGACCAGAGTGAAAAGGCATCTACGGGGACCTTCTCAGGGCCGTGAGTTTCAAAATGGGCCTGCAGAACTTCCCCAACTTTTGCCCAAAGTTTAAGATCAACAGTTCCTTCCTCAGGAACCCCGGACAAAACTTTTCTATAAAATCTAAAAATTGTAAAAGTTGTTGCTGACTTACTCGGGCTCCGCGATTTTTCAGCATATTTTTAAGCATTTGAGCAAAAAGTGAGCGGCTACTCCCGTTCCCCATATTATAGATGAATCTAATTTACACGTCTATTAAACTAAAGACAAGCAACAGAGTCAGTGAGAAGTGAAAGAGAAAGCGGGAGCTCTCGCGTGGATACCCAGTCGGGCTGTCCGGGTCCAATTCCAGACATGTGAGCTTTGGAGCTGTCACTGAGGGGTAGCCTCAGCCAGACCCCCTCAGTCACTCCCGGCCTTCCTCGGTCCCCTGCATCCAAAAAGAGAGTCCTGAAAAGAATCCCGTTCTCCACTCAGCAAACGTTCCCAGAGAATCTGGGGGATTTGCTGAGAGTGTCACGGGAGAACCTATCGCTCGAGTCTTAAGAACAGCAGCCGGGCTATTCCCGTTTAACTGGCTGACGAGCGCCTGTTTCTATTCCTTTTAAAAGGAAAGCGAAAGAGAAGATATAAGTCTCCCTTTTATTACGCGGGCTTCACCTCTTTGGGTTCCTGTTCTTGCCACCGTCCCCACACTCCGTCAGTCGCGGAGCTGCGTCTCGAGCATAGCGCTACTTCTTCTTCGGTGGCTCCTTGACGAAGTCCCCCGTACTCAGGTACCTGTTCGGGCGCCACTTTCTGCCGGGGCCTGCCGGCAGGAGTCCAACAGGTCCTGAGTGGGGGCGTCAGGCTGTATATACAAAATAACAGGAGGACAGACTGTCTGGTGCAGAATGCCGACGAGGCTTTAATGTATATGACTTTTATACAGGAGTAAAGGAGAAATAAAGGTTAAGTTACTATAGTTAAAGGTAAATCTTAATGACTAGCTAGAGGGTATAGAACAAAGAAATCTGATAACACTGGGGATAAATTCCAGGCCGCTTTCATCATGATTCCGGTAGGCGATAAATCAGTGTAAAAGAAGAAAAGGTCAAGGAACAGGTAAAATGGTGGACAAATCCAAAATGGCTGTATTTCTGCTCAGTATGCTTCTGGCATAGGCGCCCACACTCATACACTGTTATGCTAATGTTTTATTCTAATACAGTAGCTTATTGTTTTATGTTTCACTAAAATTTTAAAATCCTTGGCCTCTTCAGATATATATTTATCCCTTTTACAAGCAGATATGAATTTGTCCCTTTATTTTATGTGGTTAATTGCCTTCACTAACACCTCTGAAAAAGTGGTAAATATTGAAAGAATGAGAGCCTTCTAATTTTCTTTTGTGGTGAGTTTAGTTGGACTTAATCTGCTATTCCCATGTAGGTGGGACGACAGCTTAAGAGTCACTGGCTTTTTTCAGTTTAAGGACGTAATGCTATCTTCCTATTGTTTTTTGTGTCTTGTGTTCTATCATCATCAACTGTAGAATTCTGCCAAATAGCTTTGATTGTAACTATCAACAGGATCAAGTCGTTCCCTTTAACTTTTAAAAGATGATTCATGTACTTCCTAACAATGAAACCATTGCATTCCTAGTATCAGCTGTATGTGAGTTTGCTAGAATCATTTATTAGAAGCTGTATATGCAAATATTATACTTAATAATTTGGGATCCCTAGACATATGTGAGGTTTCGAATATTTGTGGCAATCTTTGTAAGATATGGGGAAATTATTTGCAAAGCAGTATTCCTCAATACTTTTGAATTGCCCAAGTGGCATGCGTTTATCTGCTATTTCAGAGTAGCAGACTCACATGGATGAACTGCATCACCTGGTGCTGTTTCTGTGAGGGAGTTCCTTCATAAATATTGCTGTCCCTTCTATGGAGGGGGTTTTGCTCAGAATTTACACCTTTCTGGGGTCAATATCATAAAATATATATTCCTAGAAATATCCATGTCAATGAGACATTTGAATTAATTCTGAGTTGTACAAATAGCCTCTAGTGTTTTTTCACCTTAATTTCCTTGTATCGCATTCTTCCATCACCCTTCCTTTCTTGAAAACCCTTCCCAGGCCCTTGTGTGCTCACACGGCTCTGCTCAGAACCTTCCTCCTTTTGCAGCTCAGGAGCCTGGGGGTAAACAGACGATCATATTTTAAGGACAGTGGGCTTGTCAGGCAAGTGCAGGATGCAGTTAAATACACAGGCTTCGCTGCAATTCTCTCGTGGGTCAGATCTCAGCATTTTCCCGTCTCCACCAAGGAGACTGCCTCCAGGTGTTACAGGAAAATAAAAAACACCTCGAAAACGCTCAGCTGGTCTCTTCAGAGATGCCCACTAGAAACTTACGATTCTTTCTGGGAATTGGGAACTGGGAGCAAGTTTTTCTAAGATTAATTTCCGCTGCCCCATCAGGCAGTGTCACTGAAAGTGCAGGTGAGGTGATGACGGCATGTGTGTGGGGAGCCGAGGTCCCGAGGCACATGCCCATACTGAAAGGACCAAACTACCGCCATGACAGGCCCCAGAAAGCCTCAGAAATCAGAGGGCCTGAGTTTCAGTTTCCCCGAAACCACCTGAAAGAATAAGAAAATTTTAAGTAGGCTCTGACCTTTGGCCTGAGTCATAAAAACCGGCCTGAACACAATGACACTATAGCGTGCAAACCCGTGCCTAGGTAATCCTCCCCAAAACTGATAGATTGTGAAGATAAAGCCCTGTGAGACCCTACTGTGAAGATAAAGCCCTGTGAGACCCTAATTGAAATATTTTTGCTATCGAATCATCAGCAGACCTCCCCCTCGCCTCCCCCTGGTTATGGTCCCTTTTTCCTTTAAAACCTCCTGTAATTTCTGCTCGAGGTCGGACTCTGCTCCTGCGTAAGTCATGAGTCTTGACCCCAGTGTGCTGGTGGAATCAATAAACCTCTTGCTGTTTGCATCAAGACCGGTCTCTTGTGAGTATTTGGGTCACCGTCCATCCCGGGGCTGAGCAGGGCCTGTTTTCTGGGCCTTACATTTGGGGGCTCGTCTGGGATCTGCGGCCACCCTATTCTCCAGAGACCCACTTGGAGGTAAGCAAAGGATCCTTAAGTTTCTGTGTGCGCCGGCGCCTGTTTGTTCTGTCAGGTATCTGGGTCTGTGAAAAGCGCTTTCGGTTTGGCAGCCGCTTGCCGCTCCCGTGAGGGAACGGAAAGCTGTGGTAAGGCAGACGTGCCAGGGGCCACAAGCTGCAACCCTGGGGGACGCCCCTGGGTGTGAAACGGGGGATTTTTCTGCCCATCTGTTGGAAGGGGAAAGGGTCCGGTTTGAGCGGATTCAATGGAGGGACCCTCCCCCATCTGAATACCTCTCGTGTCTGTGGAAAACGAGAGGAGGAAAGTGTTTGTTGGCGTCTTTTGTCGTTTTGTGGCTTGCTGTTTTTGTGTATTTAGAAACGACCAAAATGAGACCGACTGTGACAACCCCTTTGTCTCTGACTTTGGACCGCTGGACGGACGTCAAGAATAGGGCCCATGACTTGTCTGTAGAAGTTAGAAAAAGACAATGGCAGACCCTCTGCTCGACTGAATGGCCGGCCTTCAATGTAGGTTGGCCTCCTGAGGGTACTTTTAACAGAGAATTAATTTTTGCAGTTAAAAATCTTGTTTTTCAGCCAAGACCCGATTCTCACCCTGACCACCAATCCTACATCATGTAACCAATAAGGAAAACTGCTGTTTTGATTGTTTCCTTTCATCATGTACTTCTTTGTCCATATTGTGTAAAAGTAATTTCTCATAGCAAAAGCTGTCTTCCTCTCTTCTCTGAGTATTAAAGTGAACAACTGAGCAGTAGAGGGTTTGGACTTGTATCCCTGCCATCCCTGGGCAGCCCCTGCAGCAGAAGATGGCAGAGGTGTTACAGCTACAGAAGATGGGGGTGGGAGGGAGGAATCCAAGTGATCCTGGCCTCAGAAATTCAGGCCTGCCTGTATTCATTTACAGGGAGATTTTTCTAAATGGAAGAATCTCATTTCAGAGTATGGGGAGAGGTCTGTTGTTAATTTATTGTTAACTTTTTGAAATTGGATTACAAAATGTCTGCACCTTCAGCTTGGGCTAGACAGTTGATTTAATAAACTAGGCAGCTTCTTGTATACTTTGGCAATAAGCTTTCTTAACAGGCAAAGCTTCTCTTGTAAGAACTAGAAGCATTTGCTTTTTTTTCAGTTCGTATCCAGTGTTTTTTAAAGGGGCCAAAGATTGACTTTGCACTGTATTTTTCCACTGCAGTTAATGGGCCACTGATTCCCCCCACACCCAAGTTATCAAGCCTCTCTCCTTCCCTCCCTCTCTCTGTTTCTCTCTTTGGAAATGTAATTGATTTGAAAGACTGCACTGTTTCTGCAGGGTGGGGGAGTCAGCATGGAGCAGGTATGTAAGGCCAGCAATACACATTCAGCAAGGCTCCCTCACTTGCACTCTCCTGTAAGTCAGTAAATTGTTATGTATTACCCCTTCCTCCCATAAGTCTTTTTAAAATGTGGATAGATGGGACCCTACTGAAATTGTGTATCATACTATGGGTAATATCTTTTTCATATACTTATTAAAGTGTGAAGTTGTTTTGCTTGTACCATTCCAGTTTTGAGCTGCAATAGTTCATTGTTGTAATTGAAGAAAAGATTTCTTCAGAAATAACTTTAAAGATGAACACATACAACTGAATATAGAAAATCTTTCAATAATTGTAATTATAAGGGAAAAACTGATGTTTACTTTGATCTTTAAAATTGTGGCACCTCTTAACCTTTTAGCAACTTTATTTCTGTATTGCTTTGATGTTTTATGAGATTAGCTTTGAGAAATAGTCTTGATTTTTAAACCAAAGATTTTCTAAAACCTTAAAGTCTAGTCTAAACCAATTTAAACTTAATCTGGTTATCTAATCAAAGAAAATTTTTTCCATTTTTAAATTGCTATTTTTTAAAAGCTTTTAATTACCCATTTTATAAACTTTATATTCATATTTGTCTGAAGTTCTTATTTTTCCAGTATGTCTAAACCAAAGTTTCAAGTATTGGTACTAAATAGAAGCAGAACTGCAGAAACCCCGAAACCTAAAATATATCCTGAAGTAGAATCCCCTCCCGAATGGCTGGAACCTTGCCCTCCCCCGTATTATCTTGAACAGGCGGCAGAACCTGCTCCAGCCCCTGAGCCACAACCTGCTCAGCCAGTAGTGCAAGAAAGGGAAGAAGAAAAGCCCAATGCTCCCCCTTTACCAGCAGCAGCGGGGGACCCAGCGGCGGGTACCCGAAGTCACAGAGGGGCCCCTCCTGGGGAGGGGCCAGATTCTACTGTAACCCTCCCACTTAGAGTTTATAGCCCTCCCGTGCCGCCCCCCCCGGAGTCCAACCCATGCAGTATTGGCCATTTTCTTCTGCAGATATATATAATTAGAAGGCTAATCATGCTTCCTTTTCAAAAAATCCTGTAGGACTTACTGGATTAATAGAGTCTCTCATGTTCTCCCACCAACCCACTTGAGATGATTGCCAGCAACTGTTGCAGTCTCTTTTCACCACGGAAGAGAGAGAGAGAGAATCCTGTTGGAAGCCCGGAAAAATGTTTTAGGAGACAATGGGCAACCCTCCCAACTTTCCCATGTGATAGATGCTGAATTCCTGCTGACTCGACCCAACTGGGACTTCAACACTCCGGAAGGTAGGGAGAGGTTGACTGTCTACCGCCGGGCTCTGGTGGCAGGTCTCAAGGGGGCTGCGCGACAGCCCGCTAATCTGGCTAAGGTAAGAAAAATTCTTCAGGGGCCCACTGAACCGCCTTCAATTTTTCTTGAGCGCCTCATGGAGGCTTATAGGCGCTATACTCCTTTTGATCCCACCTCTGAGGGACAGCGGGCAGCCATAGCTATGGCATTTATAGGGCAATCAGCTTCTGATATCAAAAAGAAGCTGCAGCGCCTCGAAGGATTGCAGGATTTTACTTTACAGGACCTAGTGAAGGAGGCTGAGAAAGTGTATCACAAAAGAGAGACAGAGGAAGAGAAAGAAGAAAGGCAGAGAGAGAGAGAGAGGAAAGGGAGGATAGAAGAGACAGAAGACAGGAGAAAAACTTATCTAGAATTTTGGCCACAGTGGTAGGAGAGAAAGAAAGAGGATTTCAAGGGCCTAGGCAGGTAGGGAACCTGAGCAACAGGGGCCAGAAGACAACGAGAAGCATGGGCAGACCACCCCTTGACAAAAATCAATGTGCCTACTGCAAGGAGAGAGGGCACTGGGCCCGAGAGTGCCCGAAGAGGAGGGGCAGAAACCCAGAAGTGTTAACCCTAGATGAAGAAGATTAGAGGGGACGGGGCTCGGATCCCCTCCCCGAGCCCAGGGTAACCTTACAGGTGGAGGGGCGACCAGTGGACTTTCTGGTCGATACTGGGGCAGAACACTCCGTGTTACTAGAACCCTTGGGAAAATTGAAAGACAAAAAGTCCCTAGTCCTGGGCGCCCCAGGAAAAAAACTGTATTCATGGACTACCCGAAGAGATGTAGATTTAGGTGTGAGACGGGTAACCCACTCATTTCTAGTTATACCTGATTGCCCCTCCAACCTGTTAGGGAGAGACCTCCTCACCAAAATGAGAGCTCAAATTTTCTTTTCCCCATCGGGGCCAGAGGTCACCCTGCAAGAAAACCCCACAGTTGTTTTAAGTTTAAAATTAGAAGAAGAATATTGAATATTCACTGAGAAGTCAGTCCCTGGAGATATGCAAGACTGGTTGAGACAATTTCCCCAAGTTTGGGCGGAAACAGGGGGGACGGGCTGAGCAGAACAGGTTACGCCTCTGGTGATAGAAATGAAGGCTTGTGCCTCCCCAGCAGCAGTGCGCCAGGACCCCATGAGCCAGGAGGCCAGACTGGGCATTCGCCCCCATATTCAGGGGCTCTTACAGTCAGGAATCCTGGTGCCATGCCGCTCCCCATGGAACACCCCATTGCTACCTGTCAAAAAGCCCGGTACAGGGGACTACCGGCCAGTCCAGGACTTGCGGGAAGTGAACAAGAGAGTCCAAGACATTCACCCCACGGTGCCCAGTCCATATAACCTCCTCAGCTCTCTCCCCCAGAAAGGGGCTGGTATACTGTGCTGGACTTAAAAGACGCCTTCTTCTGCATGAGATTACACCCATCAAGTCAGCCCATCTTTGCATTCGAGTGGAGGAATCCGGACACTGGGCAAACAGGACAACTGACCTGGACCCGATTACCTCAAGGATTCAAGAATTCTCCCACCCTCTTCGATGAGGCGCTACACCGGGACTTGGCCCCCTTTCGGGCCACAAATTCCAAGGTAACTCTCCTCCAGTATGTTAATGATTTGCTTTTGGCAGGAGAAACCTATCAAGATTGCCTTGAAGAGACCAGAAGCCTCCTCTCTGAGCTGGGCCGGCTGGGGTACCGAGCCTCTGCAACGAAGTCTCAGCTATGTAAGCAAGAAGTAGTCTACTTGGGCTACTCTTTAAGGGAAGGGAAAAAATAGCTAACCAAGGCCAGGAAGAAGACTGTCACACAGATTCCAGTACCTAAGACATCTAGACAGGTACGTGAATTCCTGGGCACTGCTGGCTTCTGCCGACTTTAAATCCCAGGCTTTGCTACCTTGGCAGCCCCCCCTCTGCCCCCTAACCAAGGAAAGGGTAAAGTTTCAATAAGAAAAAGAACACCAACAGGCCTTCAACGAGATTAAGAAAGCCCTCCTCTCAGCACCGGCCTTAAGCTTGCCAGATCTGACCAAGCCTTTTACCCTTTATGTAGATGAGAGAGGGGGAGAAGCCAGGGGAGTTCTTACCCAGGCCTTGAGACCCTGGAAGAGGCCGGTGGCATACCTGTCAAAGAAACTGGACCCAGTGGCCAGCAGATGGCCATCCTGCTTAAAGGCCATTGCAGCAGTCGCGATCCTGATCAAAGACGCTGACAAACTAACTATAAGACAACAGGTGACTGTAATTGCTGCCCATGCCCTAGAGAGTGTTATCCGCCAGCCTCCTGATTGGTAGATGACGAATGCTCGCATGACCCACTACCAAAGCTTACTGCTGACAGAGAGAATCATTTTTGGCCAGCCTGCCCTCCTTAACCCGCTACCTTACTGCCTGAGGACACTGAGGAGCCAGTTGTTCACACTTGTGCAGACATACTGGCTGAAAAAATTGGAGTCAGAAGTAACCTCACAGACACCCCCTGGCCTAACAGTACCACCTGGTTCACGGATGGCAGCAGCTTTGTAGTTGAAAATACCTTCACAGGACGGGTAGAGGCATACCCAACTAAGACAGAAACTGCCAACATTGTGGCCAAAAAAATATTAGAAAAAATTTTTCCCAGGTTTGGAATCCCTAAGGTAATCGAATCTGACAACGGGCCCGCCTTCGTTGCTCAAGTAAGTCAGGGACTGGCCAAACAAATGGGGTTTACTTAGAAATTACATTGTGCATATAGACCCCAAAGCTCAGAACAGGTAGAGAAGATGAACAGAACTCTAAAAGAGACCTTGACTAAATTAGCCTTAAAGACCAGCGGGAATGACTAGACAGCTCTCCTTCCCTTTGCCCTGTTCTAGGTAAAAAACACCCCAAGGCATCTTAGACTAACCCCCTATGAGCTTTTATGTGGAAGACCACTCCCCCTTGTAAGAACAGGAACCGTACATAACCCTGATGCTGTTCTTTCTCAACCCTTATTCGTCCACCTAAAAGCCTTAGAAGTAGTTTGCCAGCAGGCATGGGAACAACTGAAAGAGGCCTACTCCACTGAGACCACCATTGTCCCTCACCGGTTCCAAGTGGGAGACACTGTCTATGTACGCAGACACCGTGTTGGGAGTCTTGAGCCTCAGTAAAAAGGACCCTACCTAGTTCTGCTGACAACCCCCTCTGCAGTAAAGGTCAAAGAAATAGCCGCCTGAATCCATGCCTCCCACCTAAAAGCTGCACCAAAGGCAGAGGAAGATGAGTCCTGGCACATAGAAAAGACTGATAATCCTCTTAAGCTTCGCTTACACCGTAAGCCCGACCCTTCCTAACTCCCATGCTCCCCAGCTGCTTACCTGGCTCCTTATTGACTAGAAGAATCTCTGACTTCTTTATCAGAAGTAGTATTGCAGAATAAGAGAAGACTAGATCTGTTGTTTTTAAAGGATAGTAGACTGTGTGCTGCATTGAAAGAAGAATGCTGCTTCTATGTAGATCATTCTAAAATCATAAAAGACTCCATGTCTAAGTTAAGGGAAAGGCTAGATAAATGCCTGCAAGACCGAGAGTCTCAGCAAAGATGGTTTGAAAGATGGTTTAGTAAATCTCCTTGGTTTACTACTCTAATATCTTCCCTTTTATAACCTATTCTAATTTTGCTTTTGTTACTCACTATTGGCCCTTGCATCCTGAACAAATTAGTAACTTTTATTAGAGAACGGATTAGTGCAGTACAAATTTTAATGTTAAGACAGCATTACCAGTCCGTACCTAATTCTGAGAAAGAATTTTTTAATAATATAGAACTCTAGTTCTATGATTAGAACTATACATAAGAAGTGGGGAATGAAAGGACCAAACTAATGCCATGACAGGCCCCAGAAAGCCTCAGAAATCAGAGGGCCTGAGTTTCAGTTTCCCCGAAACCACCTGAAAGAATAAGAAAAATTTAAGTAGGCTCTGACCCTTGGCCTGAGTCATAAAAACCGGCCTGAACACAATGACACAATAGCTTGCAAACCCGTGCCTAGGTAATCCTCCCCAAAACTGATAGATTGTGAAGATAAAGCCCTGTGAGACCTTACTGTGAAGATAAAGCCTGTGAGACCCTACTGTGAAGATAAAGCCCTGTGAGACCCTAATTGAAATATTTTTGCTATCGAATCATCAGCAGACCTCCCCCTCGCCTCCCCCTGGTTATAGTCCCTTTTTCCTTTAAAAACCTCCTGTAATTTCTGCTCGGGGTCGGACTCTGCTCCTGCGTAAGTCATGAGTCTTGACCCCAGTGCGCTGGTGGAATCAATAAACCTCTTGCTGTTTGCATCAAGACCGGTCTCTTGTGAGTATTTGGGTCGCCGTCCATCCCGGGGCTGAGCAGGGCCTGTTTTCTAAGTCTTACAATACCACGGGTCAGGCTGCCTCCCTCCCACACAAGCAGGGGCTGTAATGACTCTCACCCTAAGCCCATCGTCCTGGCAGCAGAAGGAATTTAGTGTTTTTCTATTTCAATCTGACATACAGATTATGTGCAGGACTGAGGCGTCCCAGAGATGGTTAGTTTGCCTGGGTCTCTCCCACGTTTTAGGATGTATTTGTTAATAAGCTTCTGTTTCCTTTTCCCTTGTTAATATCCCTTTTACCGGAGGAGAAGACAGCGAAGGTCCGAGTAGGAGGGGGACCCAGGTCAGGGAACAGACAGGTTCAAGAGGTTAGGAATCAGTAAGCGTGGAAACAGGGATGCAAAGGGTTAAAAGCGAAGGAGTGAGAGAGCTCCGCTGAGACCGCAACACCTTGGTGGCCCTGGGGCTTTAACGCCTGGGCGGGCAGTGCCAGCCCCCCTAGGGTAACACCTACAGACCCCCGACCCCGGACAGAGCCCGTCTCGGACTGACCCGACCCTCCCCGGCGCCCCACCCTTCCCTTAACCTCAGGGGGAGGAGCCCCAGGGTGGTTCCGGGGCCGCGGGGGCGCGGGTGGACGCCGGGCCTGCTGCGCGTGCGCCGTGGCCCCGTGCCGCCGGGGGGGCGGGCCCCGGTCTTGCTTCCGGGCGGCGCGATGGCGTGTGGCTGGTGTCGGGCTGTTAGGACAGCTAGCTCGTGGGCCTCTTTCCGGGGCTCCCCGTCCGCGCGCCCGGGGAGCACACCTGTCGTCGCGGGCCCCTGCCGGGTGCCGGGCCTGTGCGCAGCCCCAGCTCCCTGAGGGGCGGAGCCGGTGCCCGCGGTCCCCGACCTCCGGCCTCCCGCGTCCGACCTGAGACCCGGTCCCGGAAGGTGGCCTGCGCCCCGTTTCAAGGTCCTCCCCGCGGCTGCCTGGGAGCGGGGGAGGCCCTGCCGCCGGCTGTCCGGGCAGTTTCTGCGGGGCCGTGAGCCGTGTCCACACAGCGCCCTGTGGGAGAGGAGGCCGAGGAGGAGATGGCGGCTGCCCAGGTGAGGGTGCGTCCGGCCGGAGGCTGGGGCCGCGTTTCCCCCCGAGCTGCGTTCGCCGCTTCTGACGTCCTGTCTTCCATGTGTGCTCACCTGCTCTGAAACCTCTTTAAAAAATGCAACTCAGGCTTAGCTGTGCGGCGTCGGCCACCCCAAGATGAGCCATTGGGACATAAAGATTATTTTAAGTTGCAAAACCATCAGGGCACAAAAGACTCAGGAACAACCTTTGACCTCCCACCCCAAAACTGCGTGAAACAAGAGTTTAGCTGGAGGCATTACTCCTGGGGAAGCGCTGTCACCTTAGATGGCTGTACAGAGTGTAACCTGGGAGGGACGGGGGTAAGTCTGATGGTCAGTGAGCCAGAGATTATCTGGTTTAAACCTCATTGCTGACATTTAGTGAATGTTTGGCAAAACAGTTTAATAGAGAATATGCTTCTCTTGTGCATAATTTGTGTGGGTTTTATTGTATTAACTTACGAAAAACTTAGAATGATGCCTAGTAACTAGTAAATGTTTTCCATAGATTGTTTCTGTTACTTTGTTGTTTTATTACAAACTGAAATTGCCAAAAAACCCTTTCAACGTCTTCCTTGGATTCTTTCCCTGGAGTCGTACGTCTTTTGTTATTTACCAGTGGACTCTTGGCTCCGGGCTGGGCCTTGTTAGAAATGCAGACCCATAGCCCAAAGAGGTCCTTAATGAGCAAGTTCATTTTGACAAGATCTCCAATTCCCTGTATTCAAATTGTAATGTGTCGAGTACGTTTCTAACTCACCAAAACTTTAATGTTAATGATTCTGGGGTTCTTGTTCGCGGAGTCGAAAAATGAACTTAGGCAACAGTCGAGGTTGGAGAGCCAGGGAGAGGCTTATTTAGCGATACAGTGAGAGGACAGCGACCCTGGCCCACGCCAGGAGGGGACAAGAGAGCCAGTAGTGGTGCCTTGTCTGGGGGGTTTATAGGCAGTTGAGGATCTTTGGAAACCGGATAAGGGGCTTAGGGGTGTGGACTTGTTAAGTGGGCCCTGAATATTTAGAATTAAGTTAACACAAGCAACTTCCTGCTGTGAGGATTTCAACCTGAGATACCAGTGTCTTGGTCTCGGAGCTTATCAATGAAGGCTGCCTGCCCAGCCCCCAAGGTGGGCTAAGGTATTGTTTGCTAAAGAGTTAAGAATCTTATGTTTTAACTTTCTGGGTTTTGAAATGTAATCTTATCTTTAATGTGGAATCCTTCCTGCTTTTTACTATGTTGTCTAGGGCTGGCCTGCTTGCTAAATTAGTTGGTAAGTTTGCAAGTCACCTCCTCAGGTCTAAAGGAGGAAAGACAACACATAGGCCTGGGCGTTTTAGCATACTAAAGTGACTCTCAGACGTGATTATAAATGATTAGCATTATAAAAATGTGCTACTCTTCTTTCTCTGGGGAATATTAACTGATCTTACTGAAGAATGACCCTAGAGCTTAATGTTAAATACAAGGTTTGGTAGGGGGTTTCTTTGCATGTAGTTACATTGCTCTGACTGCCAATATCCTGCCCTGCTTTTTCCAGAGGCCCTCACCCTATTCTGACTACACCCACAGTCCCTGTCTCACTTGCATGTAGTTATATTGCTCTGACTGCAAAAATCCTGCCTTTCTTTTTCCGGAGGCTCTCACCCTACTCTGAGTACACCCAAGGTCCCTGTCTCAATAATGAAACCTGATTTTTAAGGGACTCAGGAAGGACTGTAGTTCTGATATGAATTTTCTTGTCCAGCTACGTTACAGGAATCAAAAATAAATTTCAGGATTTCTAACTTTGCATTTACAACCTGTTCATGCTTATGATAAAGAGCAGGATGAATCTATTTGGATCATACGATCCTATGGAGAATTAGTGCATTTGAGTTATAAGTGCCACCTAGAAAAGTTTCCTGTAACTCTGGGTATAGGATGCAATTAATGGAGACACTAACCATGGTCATACAGAAAAGACCTGTGGACTGTAGATTTGGGTCTGTTTTCCCTCCTGAAGTTAGGGAAACAGCATGAATGGAAAAAGTAACATTCTAACTGAGTTTGAGACTATAGCTGATAGGATTGAATGGATCTGTGGTAATGTATTTGGTATAAAAATAGGCTAATACCAATTCAGAAAAAACCTCCAGTTGAAAAAATACACAAGATTTCATGCTCTGGAGGTACAGTTTTGTGCATATGTGCTTATATTTTAATATCTTTTACAAACCGTGCATCAGTGCTGTTTTCTCATAATGACGATTGAGTGTTTTCGCCCCCCACAGTATCAGAGCCGTGGTGCGACTTGTGGTCTCAGGCAGCTGATAGCAGTTGTTGCCATGACAGCAGAGACTCACCTCTATTCCCTTGGCTCTGGGGCTCTGTGCCAGATTTCCTGTGTTGGTAATTTCCCAGTTATCATTAAGGATCTCAGAAGGATTTGCTGAGATCTGTTCACAAACCATCTCATTTAGTCTAGAAACTCCCCTTTCTTCTCAGTTTCCCACTGCATGGAATTTGCTTTGGAAAATGAAGTGGGTCTCCTTTGCTCCCTGGAGACTCTGGCCCATCCAAGTGGAGGTTTCCGTCAAGCAGCCTGGGCTGTGGGAGGTTGCCTTTCATTCCCCACTCTAGTCACAGTTCTACTCTTCCTTATTTCATTTTGCATTTTAAGAAAAAGAAAACAAGAACTACATACTTAATGTGTGTATTAGTGTCTTTAAGTTCTAACACATAACTCAGTACCTATAATAAATGTAGCAGAAAATTTCAAGGAAATAGAAAACTGAGAAACCGTAGCTTTTATTATACTTTTATCATGCCACGTGGCTTTTGATAGCATATTTGAAGACAGAAAAAGCATCCGTATATAATTGATGGGTCTGCAAATGAAAATATTTCTTATTTTGTGACAATAATATTTTCAACTGTATTAGTTTTAACATGCATCTTACATTTTAATATATTGATGTGTGTGTAAAATTCCATGTAAAACTTACCAGATCAAGTGTGTGCTGTTTAGTTCGTTTTTTTCAATTCCACCGTTAAGGAAACTGCTATGAGCTTAATTCAGGTTGTCAAGATTGTTCATCATTGTGTCCCCTTGATAAATTCTAGGTTAGATAAAGTGGGTTAAAACCGAGCCTCTTACCATTACTGGATGTTTAACAAAATATCCTCATAAATGAGATACAATTGTGTTCTCATGGATCATTTTTGTGTTGTGCATCAGCCTATGAAAAGCTATTAGTAATATCTAGCAAGTGTTCTAAATGGACTGTGTTTGCCCTTCTTCCTATGTTCTAAGAGACCGCATTTGCCATAAAAGTTTTAGTTCAAAGCCACCCATGAATATTTCCCATGGTGTTTCCCTGCACAGTAATTCCAACATGTGGCCCCTGGAGGGGGAGTCCTTAGCCTCACTGGGGAGCCTGCTGGACACGCAGACACTCAGGGCCCCGCCCAGAATCCCTGAGTCATCATCTGCCCTGTGAAGGTCTCCACCTCGTAGTTGTACACAGTAAATTGCAGAGGTGCACTGCTAACGCTCCATGACTTTGCCATTGGGAGCTAGGGACAAATTAACAATTCAGCTATAAAATTAGTAGTTGAAAAATATGTGCCTGTACTGATTCCTCAATTATATATTTTATCTCCAAAATAATCATAGTGTCTCTAGTGGTTTTGTGGATTTACGTCATCCCCTTTCCTCAGCATTAGAGGAACACTATAGAGTATTTGTGTTAAAAATGCTTCAGGTCATTCACACCAGCCCAAAGCAGTTCTCTTACCTTTCACTCTTCATTTTGGGTCATATTAGAAACTCTGTTCATAGCCCCTGGGTAAACATGGTTATTTTTGTTCCTTTGTTCTTTACACATCAGGGACTGTTGACCTTCGGGGACGTGGCCGTCAGGTTCTCCCAGGAGGAGTGGGAATGCCTGGCGCCTGCGCAGCGAGCCTTGTACAGGAGCGTGATGCAGGAGAACTACAGCAACCTGGTCTCTGTGGGTGAGGACGAGAGCTTCTTTCCAGAATTCCTAATCTACTCTCAAAACTTTTATTTTCTTAGTTTGCAGAATGTCTCCTGGAGGCTTCTGCTTTGTATGAAAGTATGTCAGATCCATGAATTCAAGGGAAAAATTTGGGTTTGGTTGGTGTGGAAACAATTTTCCTGATGTGTTTTGACTTTAACCTCCCCTCTGTGTAGTGACCTGCATCCTTCGCCCTAGATTCGTGGTACTTCCTGAATTCAGGGGCATAAAGTAATGTTCACCCCACATTCAGTTATGAAGTGCACACTGATGGAGAGGCAGCAGGGAAAACTGAAAAAAGAACAAGGTCTTTATTTGGGGTCTTAGACTTGGAATTTGTGGAACACAGATGGAGCTGCAACCAGAAAGTGTCGCCCCTGTGCAGGGAAGCAAGGAATTTGTACGAGAAAGGAATGGGTGGGGGGCAATGTCATGAGCTGGGTGGAGGAAGACAAGGAGATAAAGAACTACTGCCACTGTGAGGCTGAGCTGCTTCATTCCTGCTTTGTTGACTAACTTATTGGCGCTTCCAAGGGAAACAACTTGTGGTCCCTCATAACTGCCCCATCGCTGCAAAGTGCATTCTGACAGTTTTTTAATTTTTATTTTTATGGTTCGTGTTTGATGGATGGTTGTCCTGTTAATTTTATGAGCAGTAACTTGTGAAAACTGTTTCTGGACTAGTTCAAATGATTCTCTTCACCACTATGTCCCCAGAAGTTAATTCATCTTATTCTTGGAAGTTGGTACAGTTTTAATATCCCCGTTCCTCCTTCTCCCATCCCCTGCAGCCCCTGGCAACTACCTGTCTGCTCTCTTACAGGGTGTTTTTTTTCAATACTCCCTCATTTAAGTGAGATCATGTGATATTTGTGTTTCTGTCACTTATTTTGCTTAGCGTAAAGACCTAAAGATTTACCATGTGGGTCAAAAATGGCAGAGTTCTCTCTTTGGTGACTAAATAGGATTCCATTGTGTGTGTGCATGTGCGTGTGGAGGTACGTCACACACTGGATTTATTTATGAATGGACACTTGGCTTGTTCCCATGCCTTGGTTAATGTAAACACAGTGCAGTGAGTGCGTAGATGCATACATTCTTTGCAGTCCTGATTTTATCACCTTAAGATACACACCCAGAAGTGGAATTGCTGGATTATGTAATAGTTGTGTTTTCACTTTGTGGACAGTTCTCAGAAGTCTCTTCCGGGGTCACTGTAACAGTTTACATTGCTGCAGCGCCGTACGCATTCCCGTTTTCTTTTTTTTTTTCATCCTCACCAGCCCTTGAACCTCTCTCTGATAGGTGCATCCTAGTAGGTATGAAGGGAGATTTTTACAGTGGTTTAGATGGGCATTTGCCTGAAGAATAGCAGTGTTGTGAACTTCTTTTCACGTGTTTCTTGGTCATTCAGAAATCCCTTTTTGAAAAAGCACTTTTGGGTCTTTTGCCCATTTTTTATTTAGATTGTTTTTTTCTTATAGACTTGGCATGAAATCCTATATTTTGGAGATTAACCCCTAATCAAATATGTGGCCTGCCAATGTTGTCTTACATGCTGCAGGTCGCCTATTCATCTCATTGACTCTGCAGCTGTTGGGCAGCCTCTCAAGGGCTGGTGTGACATGGTCCTGCTTGTCTGTTTTTCCTGAAGAAGCCCCTGCTTCTGGTGCCGTATCTGGAAATCACTGCCAAGGCCAATATTAAAGAACTTTCTCCAGATCTTTTCTTCTAGGACTTTTATGGTTTCAAGTCTTAAATTTAAGTCTTCAGTACATCTCAAGATACATTCTTTTGTGAGTGGGGGAAGGTTGAGCTCCAGGTTTCCACATTGGGATTTATTGAAAAGACTGTTTTTTCTTCATTTGAGTGTTTTGCATCCCTTGTCAAATACTAGTTGAGTGTCTACAGACAGCCTTATGTTTGGACTTTCAATTCACCTCCATTGGCATGTGTGTGTTTTCCAGTTTTGTTGAGAAATAATTGACATACATCCCTGTGTTCATTTGAGTTGTACAGCAGGATGGTTTTTCAACATATGTATATATATATACATTTAAGATATTCAAATCTTAGAGTCCCTGGGAAGAAGCAGGGATAATTTTTTTTAAATTTGGTATCTTTAATATACAATTACAAGAGCAAAATTTTGGTTACTAGGTTCCCTGCATTATCAAGTCCCCACCACATACCCCATTACAGTCACTGTCCATCAGCATAATAAGAGTCTATAGAGTCACTACTTGTCTTCTCCCTAATGTAGTGCCTTCCCTTGCCCTCCCCTACATTTTCTGTGCTAATCGTAATGCCCCTTTTCCCCCTTATCCCTCCCTGCCCCCCAACCTCCCCAGTGCCTTTCCCTTTGGTAACTGTTAGTCCATTCTTGGGTTATGTGAGTCTGCTGCTGTTTTGTTCCTTCAGTTTTTCTTTGTTCTTACACTCCACAGATGAGTGAAATCATCTGGTACTTGTCTTTCTCAGCCTGGCTGATCTCACTGAGCATAATACCCTCTAGCTCCATCCATGTTGTTGCAAATGGTAGGATTTGTTTTCTTTTGATTGTGAGCTTTTTTGTTTTCTTTGTGTCATTTATTTCTAGTTTCATACCTTTGTTATCTGAGAAGTTGACTGGTAACAATTTCAATCTTTTTGAATTTACTGAGGCTCTTTTTGTGGTCTAGTATAGGATCTATTCTTGAAAATGTTCTGTGTGCTCTTGAGAAGAATGTGTAGCCTGTTGCTTTTGGATGGAGTGTTCTGTAGATGTCCGTTAGGGCCATCTGTTCTAGTGTGTTGTTCAGTGCTTCTGTTTCCTTAATTATTTTCTGTGTGCTTGAAATGTCCTTTGGAGTGAGTGGTGTGTTGAAGTCTCCTAAAATGAATGCATTGCATTCTATTTCCCCCTTTAATTCTGTTAGTATTTGTTTCACATATGTAGGTGATCCTGTGTTGGGTGAATGCATATTTATAATAGTTATATCCTGTCATTGGACTGACCCCTTCATCATTATGTAAAGTCCTTCTTTGTCTCATGTTATTTTCTTTGTTTTGCTGTCTGTTTTGTCTGATACAAGTACTGGAACACCTGCTTTTTTTCTCTCTACTGTTTGCATGAAATGTTATTGACGTATATTGTGAAATGATTAGGACATGTTCAGCTAACACCCATCTTTAATAGATATAATAAAAGGAAGAATATAAAGAGAAATAAAGAAAAAAGTTTTTTTTCTTGCAAAGAGCCCTCTCAGGATTTCCTCTCTTAACTCTCCTGTCTGTTATTGAGCAGTGTGACCTGTAGGCGTCATGCTGTACATGTTTCCTCCCTAGGACTCATTTTTCTTGTAGCTGGAAGTTTTTGCCTTTGGACCACCTTTCCCCATTTCCCTCTCCCCCAGTCCTTTGTCACAACAAATGTGGTTCCTTTTTATGTTTGCTTTCTTTTTTTTCCTGGGGTGGTTTATTAAGGTATTATTGATATACACTCTTATGAATGTTTCACATGAAAAAACAATGTGGTTATAGTACATTTACCCATATTATCAAGTCTCCATCCATACCCCAGTGTAGTCACTGTCTATCAATGCGGTAAGATGCCACAGATACACTATTTATCTTCTCTGTGCTACAGTTTTCTCCTTGATCCCCCACACCATGTATACTAACATAATACCACTCAATCCCTTTCTCCCACCCTCCCCACCTGCACTCCCACACCCCTCCCTTTGGTAACCACTAGTTCCTTCTTGGAGTCTCTGAGTCTGCTGATATTTTGTTCCTTCAGTTATGCTTTGTTGTTATACTCCACAAATGAGGGAAATCATTGGCACTTGTCTTTGTCCACTTGGCTTATTTCACTGAACATAATATCCTCCACCTCCATCCATGTTGTTGCAAATGGTAGGATTTGTTTCTTTCTTATGGCTGAATAGTGTTCCATTGTGTGTATGTACCACATCTTCTTTATCCATTCATCTACTGATGGACACTTAGGTTGCTTCCATGTCTTGGCTATTGTAAAATGTGCTGCAATAAACATAGGAGTGCATATGTCTTTTTGAATCTGAGAAGTTGTATTCTTTGCTTAAATTCCAAGGAGTGGGATTACTGGGTCAAATGGTATTTCTATTTTTAGTTTTTTGAGGAACCTCCATATTGCTTTCCACAATGGTTAAACTAGCTTATATTCCCACCATCAGTGTAAGACGGTTCCCCTTTCTCCGCATCCTCGCCAGCATGTGTTGTTCTTAGTCTTTTGGATGGTGGCCATCCTTACTGGTGTGAGGTGATATCTCATTGTGATTTTAATTTGCATTTCCCTGATGATTAGTGATGTGGAGCATCTTTTCATGTGTCTGTTAGCCATCTGAATTTCTTCTTTGGAGAACTCTCTTCATATCCTCTGCCCATTTTTTAATTGGGTGATTTGCTTTTTGGGTGTTGAGGCGTGTAAGTTCTTTATATATTTTGGATGTTAACACCTTGTCGGATATGTCATTCACAAATATATTCTCCCATACTGTAGGATGCCTTTTTGTTCTGTTGATGGTGTCCTTTGCTGTACAGAAACTTTTTAATTGGATGTACTCTCATGAGTTCATTTTTGCTTTTGTTTCCCTTGCTCGAGGAAATGTGTTCATGAACAAGTTGCTCATGCTTATATTCAGGAGATTTTTGCCTATGTTGACTTCTAAGAGTTTTATGCTTTCATGACTTACATTCAGGTCTTTGATCCATTTGGAGTTCACTTTTGTGTATGGGGTTAAACAATAATCCAGTTTCATTGTGATGCATGTAGCTGTCCAGTTTTGCCAACACCAGCTGTTGAAGAGACTGTCATTTCCCCATTGTATGTCCATGGCTCCTTTATCATATATTAATTGACCAAATATCGTTGGGTTTATATGTGGGCTCTCTAGTCTGTTCCATTGGTCTATGGGTCTGCTCTTGTGCCAGTACCAAATTGTCTTGATTACTGTGGCTTTGTAGTAGAGCTTGAAGTTGGGGAGTATAATCCCCCCAGCTTTATTCTTCCTTCTCAGGATTACTTTGGCTATTTGGGGTCTTTTTGGTTTCATACGAATTTTCTCTAATTTGTTAAAAAATGCTGTTGGTATTTTGATAGGAATTGCCTTGAATCTGTAGATTGCTTTAGGCAGGATGGTCATTTTGACAATATTAATTCTTCCTATCCGTGAGCACTGGGTGTGTTTCCATTTATTGGTATCTTCAATTTCTCCCTTGAGTGTCTTGTAGTTTTCAGAGTATATGTCTTTCCCTTCCTTGATTAGCTATTTTATTCTTTTTGATGTAATTGTGAATTGAATTGTTTTCCTGATTTCTCTTTCTGCCAGTTCATCGTTAGTGTATAGGAATTCAACAGATTTCTGTGTATTAATTTTGTATCCTGCAGCCTTGCTGAATTCATATACTATAACAAGTAGTTTTGGAGTGGATTCTTTATTATGTTGCAGAACTTGCTGTCTGTAAACATTGTGTTGAGAGTTTTTATCATGAATGGGTGTTGAATGTTGTCAAATGATTTTTTAGCATCTATGGACATGATCATGTGACTTTTGTCCTTTTTTTTGTTGTTGTGGTGTATGATATTGACGGATTTTCGAATATTGTATCATATTTGCGTCCCTGGAATAAATCCTGCTTAACCATGATGGATGATCTTTTTGATGTATTTTTGAGCTCAGTTTTCTAATATTTTGTTGAGTATTTTTGCATCTATGTTCATCAGGGATATTGGTCTGTATTTTTCTTTTTTTATTGTGTGTTTGCCTGGTTTTGGTATTAGAGTGATGCTGGCTTCATAGAATGAGTTTGGAAATATTCCCTCCTCTTCTGTTTTTTGGAAAACTTTAAGGCGAATGGGTATTATGTCCTCTCTAAATGTCTGATGAAAT
This sequence comes from Smutsia gigantea, assembly GCA_032199065.1. NCBI lineage: Eukaryota > Metazoa > Chordata > Mammalia > Pholidota > Manidae > Smutsia > Smutsia gigantea. The sequence continues at coordinate 333,059 of JAVSCE010021932.1, read as the reverse complement.
TCAGTGGTGAATACATCTGGTATGGGGGATTTGTTCTTGCGTAGTTTTTTGATTATTGATTCAATTTCATTGCTGGTAGTTGGTCTGTTCAGATTTTCTGTTTCTTCCTGTGTCAGTCTTGAAATGTTTTGTTTTTCTAGAAAGTTGTCCTTTTGGGTTTTCCAATTTGTTAGCATGTACATTTTCATAGTATTCCCTAATAATTCTTTGCATTTCTGTGGTGACTGTTGTGTTTTTTCCTTTCTCATTTCTATTTCTGTTTACGTGTGTAGATTCTCTTTATTTCTTAATAAGTCTGGCTAGGGGTTTATCTGTTTTGTTTATTTTCTCAAGAACCAGCTCTTGGTTTCATTAATTTTTTCTATTGTTTTATTCTTCTCAATTTTATTTCTTTCTTCTTTGATCTTTATTATATCCCTCCTTTTGCTGACTTTGGGCTTCATTTGTTCTTCCTATTTCCAGTTTCAATAATTGTGAATTTAGACTATTCATTTGGGATTGTTCTTCCTTCTTTAAATCAGCCTGGATTGCTGTATAGTTTTACTCTTAGAACTGCCTTCGCTGCATCCCACATAAGTTGGAGCGTTTTGCTGTTGTTTTCATTTGTCTCCATGTATTGTTTGATCGCTGTTTTAATTTGGTCATTGATCCATTCATTATTTAGGAGCATGTTGTTAAGCCTCCATGCGTTTGTGAGCCTTCCTGTTTTCTTTGTACAATTTATTCCTAGTTTCATACTTTTGTGATATGAGAAATTGTTTGGTAGAATTTCAATCTTTTTGAATTTACTGAAGCTCTTTTTGTGGCCTACTATGTCGTCTATTTTGGAAAATGTCCCATGTGCACTTGAGAAGGATGTGCAGCCTGTTGCTTTTGAGTCTAGAGTTCTGTAGGTGTCTGTTAGGTCCATATGTTCCAATGTATTGTTCAGTGACTCTGTGTCCTTACTTATTTTCTGTGTGGTTGATCTGTCCTTTGGAGTGAGTGGTGTGTTGAAGTCTCCTAAAATGAATGCATTGCATTCTATTTTCTCTTGTAATGCTGTTAGTATTTGTTGCACATATGTAGGTGCTACTGTGTTGGGTACATAGATAATTATAATGGTTATATGCTTTTGTTGGACTGCCCCCTGTATCATTATGTAATGTCCTTCTTTATCTCGTTACTTTTTTGTTTTGAAGTATTTTGTCTGATACAAGTACTGCAATACCTGCTTTTTTTCTCCCTATTATTTGCATGAATTCTCTTTCTCCATCTAATCACTTGTAGTCTGTGTATGTCTTTGGGTCTGAACTGCGTCTCTTGTAGGGAGCATATAGGTGGGTCTTGCTTATATTCATTCTATTACTCTGTGTCTTTTGATGTATGTTCAGTCCATTTACATTAATGGTGTTTATCTATAGATATATACTTATTGCCATTGCAGGCTTTCGATTCGTGGTTACCAGAAGTTCTAGGGCAGCTTCTTTATTATCTAACTGTGTAACTTAACTCTCTTATTAAGCTATTATAAACACAGTCTGATGATTGTTTATTTCTCTCCCTTCTTTTTCTTCTTCTTCCACTGTTTATATGTTAGGTGTTTTATTTTGTATTTTTTGCGTATCCCTTCACTGATTTTGTGGATAGTTGATTTTATTTTGCCTTTAGTTAGTATTTGGTTGGTGTACTTAGCTGTGGTTTTATTTTCTCTGGTGACAGCTATTTAGCTTTAGGCATACTTCCATCTAGAGCAGTCGTGTTAAAATACATTGTACAGATAGTTTGTGGGAGGTAAATTGCCTCAACTTCTGTTTATCTGTGAATTGTTTAATCCCTCCTTCAAATTTAAATGATGATCTTTCTGGATACAGTATTTTGGTTCAAGGCCCTTCTGTTTCATTGTGTTAAATATGTCATGCCACTCCCTTCTGGCCTGTAATGTTTCTGTTGAGAAGTCTGATGATAGCCTGATGGGTTTTCCTTTGTAGGTCATCTTTTTTCTCTCTCTGGCTGCTTTTAATACTCTGTCCATCTTTGATCTTTGCCATTTTAATTATTATATGTCTTGGTGTTGTCCTCCTGGGGCCCTTGTGTTGGGAGGTCTGTGGACTTCCATGTTCTGAGTGACTATTTCCTTCCCCAACTTGGGGAAGTTTTCAGCAATTATTTCTTCAAAGACACTTTCTATCCCTTTTTCTCTCTCTTCTTCTTCTGCTACCCTTATAATGGAAATATTGTTCCATTTGGATTGGTCACACAGTTCTCTAAATATTCTTTCATTCCTAGAGATCCTTTTTTCTCTCTTTGCCTCAGCTTCTCTGTATTCCTGTTCTCTGATTTTTCTTTCACAGAAGTCTCTTCCACATCATCCAGTCTGCTCTAAATCCTTCAATTGTTTGTTTCATTTCTGTTAACACCCTCCAAACTTAATCCCTAAGCTCTTGAATATTTCTGTGTAGGTCTATCAGCATGCTTATGACTTTTATATTGAATTCTTTTTCAGGGAAATTGGTGATTTCACTCTCACCAAGCCCTCTATCTGGTGTTTGAGGGAGTTTGGACTGAGCAAGGTTCTTCTGCCTTTTCATGGCGACGGGAGTTGTCACCGGGAAGGGGCACATGTGTCAACTGGGAGAACAAAGTCCCTTCCTGCTTGCCTGTTGCCTTGCCTGTCTCTGCTGTCTGTGCTGGTTAACTGCACACTGTGAAGAGCCTCTGAGTTAACACCCTAGCTACCATGGGCGGGGTGGCCCTCAGGATGGCCTAGGACACCGGTGGGGGTCACAAGCGAGTGGCGTGTGTTCTGCTGTGTGAAGAAAACCCCTTTGTGCTTCCCGGACTCCATGTCTGTGTTTTCTGTCTGTGCTGTTCAACCGCATACAGGTAGCAGCCTCTGGGTTAACCCCTGAGCTACCGTAGGCAGGGCAGCCCTCGGGATGACCTAGGGTCCTGGTGGGGGTTGCAAGCAGGTGGCATATGTTCTGCCGTGAGAACAAAGCCCCTTTGTGCCTCTCGCACTGTACGCCAGTATCTGCTGTCTGTGCCCGTCCATTGCGCTCAGGGAGCAGCCTCTGTATCTGAGCTTGTTACCTGCACACAGGGAGAAGCCCCTGTGTTAAGCTGTGTGTTTGCTGTAGGCGAGGCTGCTCCCCAGCTGTTGTGCAGCAATGGCGTGTCAGCCGGTTTGCTTGCAGTGCCAGTGGGTGGGAATGAACAGCAGGCTGCTTATCGCCGTGAGGGGGTTCGGAGCTGCACTGCCACCCAGGGGCTCAGGGCGTCTGAAGTTCCTTAAAGTCCCCAGCCTGCTTGGCTGAGTGTGCCCAGACAATTTAAACCCTTGTCCCTTTAAGACTTTTAAAGCACCTGCTCTTCTTTTGTCCCAGGGCAGCCGACTGTGGGAACCTGTTTGCAGTCTGAATCTCACATTTTGCTTTTTGCTGCTCTAATATCAGTGCACCATGCATATACGTCAGTGCTCCCGGGGCAGATGACTACTGCTGGTCATTTAGCAGTCCTGTGCTTCCACTCCCTCCCCACTCTGATTCTCTTCCTCCCACCAGTGAGCTGGGTTGTGGGGAGTGCTCAGGTCCGATGGGTTATGGTTTGTATCTCCCTTTTCCATGAGATGTTGGGTTCTAACAGATGTAGCATGGCTCGTGTTCTGTATCTTCTGGTCAATCTTTTAGGAAAAGCTCTTATTTCCTGTATTTTCAAAATATATATGGTTTTCTCCTGAACACTCAAAAAGCAAATAACCCTATTAAAAAGTGGGCGGAGGATACAAACATAGAATTCTCCAAAGCAGAAATTCAGATGGATAACAGGGACATGAAAAGATGCTCCACATCGCTAATTTTCAGGGAAATGCAAATTGAAACCACAGTGAGATATCATCTCATGCCTGTTAGGATGGCCAACATAGAAAAGAATAGGAACAACAAATGCTGGCGAGGATGTGGAGAAAGGGGAACCCTCCTAGACAGCTGGTGGGAATGTAAACTAGTTCAACCATTGTGGAAAGCACTATGGAGGCTCCTCAAAAAACTCAAAATAGAAATACCATTTGACCCAGGAATTCCACTCCTAGGAATTTACCCTAAGAATGTGGCAGCCCAGTTTAAAAAAGACATATGCACCCCTATGTTTATCGCAGCAGTAATTACACTAACCAAGAAATGGAACCAACCTAAGTGCCCATCAGTAGATGAATAAGAGGTGATGGAGTATTATTCAGCCATAATAAGAAAAGAAATCCTACCATTGCAACAACATGGATGGAACTAGAGGGTATTATGCTCAGTGAAATAAGCCAGGCAGAGAAAGACAAATATTAAATGATTTCACTCATCTGTGGAGCATAAGAACAAAGAAGAAACTGAAGGAACAAAATAGCAGCAGACTGACAGAACCCAAGAATGGACTAACAGTTACCAAGGGGAAAAGGACTGGGGAGGATGGTGGGAAGGGAGGGATAAGAGGGAAAAGGGGTATTAGGATTAGCACACATAATGTAGCTGTGGGTATGCGCATACTGGGAAGATAATTTCATTCATTTCTACCCTAATTTTTGCTTATTGTGGTAAATTAGGACCTAGTTATTATTTTTTACGTTACTGATGTGTAAATTTAGGTTGTTGATTTGAGATCTTTCTTGTTTAATGTAAGAACTCATTGCTATGAATTTCATTTTTTTATAATTTGAAGTTTCTACCTATCTTTTCCTCCTATTTCACCCATATACATGTCCCCCATTCCCTACAATTAATACCAACAGTCCATTGTCTGCTTTTGGGTCTACTTTTGTTTTGTTTCTTACATTCCACATATAGATGAAATCCTAAGATAATTGTATTTCTCTGTCTGGCTAACTGGTTAGCAAATGCCTTCTTTGTCCATCCATGTTGTTCTATATGGCAAGGTTATTTTCTTTTCATAGCTGAGTAATATTCCATTATACATACACCACATCTTCATCCATTCATCTATTGATGGACATAGATTGCTTCCGTAGTTTGGTTTTTGTGAATAATGTCTGTATATCTTTTGAAGCTGGTGAGTTTATTGTCCTCTAGATTCCCAGTAGTGGTTTGATGTTCATTAAGTGTTTTCTGCCTTTAGTTTTTGAGTAATCTTCATACTGTTTTCTGTAGTGGTTGCAGCAGTTTACAGTTCCACCCGAAGTGTAGGAGGGTTCCCTTCCTCCACATCCCCACCACCACTTGTTATGTCTTGTATCTTTGATGTTAGCCATTCTGACTGGAGTCCGGTGATAGCATCTGTTCATGTGTGTGTTGGCAATGTGTCTGTGTTTTTTGGAGAGAAGTCTGTTCAGGTCCTGTGATGATTCTATGGTTGGATTATTTCTTCTGTTAGTCTTGACTTTTATGAGTTCATTCTATGTTTTGGCTATTAGCCCCATAGGAGATAAATCATTTTCAAGTACATAATAATCCTACCCAGTACATGTTCTTTTAATTCTGTTGAAGTTTTTTCCTTTACCTGTTTAGAGCCTTTAAGTCTTCCCACTTTTTTCATTTTTCCTTTTGTTTTCCCTTAAAATTTGTGATGTTTCTTTTGAAGAGTTAACTGCTCTGTTCTCTTCTAGGAGTTTTGTAGGTTCCAGGTCATATGTTTGAGTCTTACAGTCCAGTTTGAGTTTATTTTTTTGAATGGTATAATACAGTGATATCGTTAATTCTTTTGTGTGTACTGTCCAGGTTTCACAACAGCATTTATTAAAGAGACTGTCTCTTCCGCATTGTATATTCTTGCATCTTCTGTATTTTAATCCACTATATAGGTATCAAATAGTTACAGGTTACAAGTACAGCATGGGGAATATTGCCAATAAATACTGTAGTGTCTTGATTTGCTGATGGAAACTGTACTATATCATGGTGAGATTTTAGTTATATCTATAATTGTCATATCCTTCTGTTGTTTGCCTGAATTCAATATATTGTATATCAACTATACATCACTAAAAATACCCAAAAAGAAAAACTTTGTAAGATGTACATTTTCCTACAATTATTGAGACTGTTCTTGTAGTCTGTGCCATTTCTTTTCCATCACGTGCCATTTGACTTTGAGAAGATTGTATTCTCTACTATTTGGTGACGGTTCTGCATGTTTGTTATATCTAATTAGCTGCTTCTATTTTTCAAGTCCTCTGACCTCTTATTTTATTGATCATCTCTCCTGCTTTTCTATTATTGAAAGTGCGGTATTGAATTTCCCTATTATTCTTTTGTTCCTATTTGTTTAATTCTGTCATTGTTCCTTTGTATAGGAGCTCTGATATTTGATGCACAAGTACACATAATTTGGATACTTTCCTGTGACTGTCTCATTGATCATTACATTATGGCTGTCCCTGTGTCCTGTGATAGTCTTTCACAAAGTGTCTTTTAACTTAAATTGCCACTCCTACTACCTCATGTTTATATTTTGTATTGAATATCATTTTCCATGTTTTTCACTGTCTGCCTCTCTGTGTTCTATGTCTAGATTGAGTCACTTTTAAGTAGGCTAAAGTTGGGCAGTATATTTTTAATCCACATATCATGTCTTAAATCTTTTCCTTGGGTATTTAGTCCCTTTAAAGTTAATTAATGAAGGGGATGGCAAGCTTTGTGTATTGCTTTTTTGTAAAACATTTTCTGTATGAATTCTAGGTGCCTTTTCTGTTGTGTTTAGTGATTTTCTACTCTCGTGCTTTCTTTTCTTTCTCGTTTCTTTTTGATTTTTTTCCATGTGTACTTTTTGGCGTATTACATAAAAGTTGTTAAGTTTATAACAAACTCTTTAAAGATGGGAACAATTTCAGGTAGAAAAAAGACTTCTGTATATATGCTGCTCATCACTTGATGCTATTGATGGCACATTGTTTCTTATTCTAAACCCATTAAGTAATTTACGAGTATTGAACTCCGTGCCAGTATTAAAAGTATTTTCTGCTCAAATACAGCAATACTAGACGTTTGAGTATTTTTGTATATATTTACCATCAGCAGAATGACTTTTAAAGGAAGTATGGTTGATACACAACATTACTCTTTCAGGTGTAAAACACTTATGTGGGTTACTGAATGTTCACGATAATACATGTACAGCATTTCTTTTTTTTATTATTATCGTTTTTATTAAGGTATTATTGATATACTCTCTTATGAAGGTTTTACATGAAAAAACAATGTGGTTACTACATTTACTCATATTATGAAGTCCACACCCATACCCCAATGCAGTCACTGTCCATCAGTGTTGTAAGATGCCACAGATTCACTGTTTGCATTCTCTGTGCTACTGTTTTCCCCGTGATCCCCCGCAGCATATGTACTAAACATAAGTATTACTTTTTATATAGATTTTTAATGTATGTGTAACTGATTGTTGTGCGGTAACTTGATGTTCTTATGTATTTCAGCAGTGTCTTCTCACTACAGAAAAGCCTTGTTACCCCAGCAAGCTTTGAAAGACTCATTACAAAAAGTGCTCCTGGGAAGATGTGAGAGCTGTGACCCTGGGGACTCACACCTCAGGACACCCTGGGACCGTGAGGGTGATCATGAAGGGCAGGATGGCTGTCACGCAGGAATGCCGGGTCACGGGAGGAGCCCCCATGACACACCCATCCCTGTCAGTGGGGACCAGCATCCTGAAGTGACTTGGGGCAAAACCCAGGTTAAGTCAGTTACTGCTGCATACAACAGTGTGACTGTGAATAAATGTCATCATCAAGTTTTGAAACCTAACTTTTCTCAGAAAGGAAACTGGAAAAATCTCAAAATTGAGGATTGCTATGGTGTAAGTAATAAGTTCAATCATTTTAAATATAGCAGTGAATTACATACTCGGACATACGATTCTGAGGACCAAAGGTACAATGAAGAAAAAATGTGTAAATATGTCAAAATTGGAAGTTCCTTGGTCACGGATTTATTATTCTTACTTGAACCAGTAATTCCCTCTCATGCTAAAACCTACAGTTTTAATAACTATCAGAGAGACTCTCTCCACCCATCATTGCTTAATGAATGTCAGTGTATAGACAGTGAGCAAGAACCCTACATGGATAATAAAACTCAGCAGGCCTTTAGGAAGGGCTCTACATTAAATAATTGCCAAGGTGTTTACACTCGAGAGAGAACATACCCCTCTGTGGAACCTGGAACCAATTATAACAGAGGATCGATCCATGAACAACATCAGAGAACTCAGATTCCAGAAAACCACGACCCATGGAGTAAATGTGGACAAGCGTTCAAGGAGTGGTCAAACTCCATTATACATCAGGGTGTCCACATTGGAGAGACTCGGCACAAATACAAGGAATGTGGCAAAATGTCTGAACGTTTCACAACAGTGATTATGCATCACAGAATTCACACTGGTGAGAAAGCTTCCAAATGCAAAGAATGTGGGAAAGCCATTAATGAATCTTCCCATCGAAATAGTCACGAGAGAATCCATACGGGAAAGCAACCAAACAAATGTAAAGAATGTAGCTCATCCTTTCCTTATTCCTCAGGTCTTACTGTGCGCCAGAGAATCCATCGAGAAGAGGAGCCTTACATTTGTAAAGAATGTGGCAAAGCCTTTAAACAGGGCTCAAACCTTAATCAACATCAGAGAATTCATTCTGGACAGAAACCTTACAAATGTAAAGAATGCAGCAAGTCCTTTACTTGTTCCTCATATCTTAGGCGGCACCAGAGAATTCATACTGGAGAGAAACCTTATAAGTGTAAAGAATGTGGAAATGCCTTTAGGCGGGGCTCAGCTCTTACTCAGCATCAGAGAATTCATTCTGGACAGAAACCTTACAAATGTAAAGAATGCAGCAAGTCCTTTACTTGTTCCTCATATCTTAGGCGGCACCAGAGAATTCATACTGGAGAGAAACCTTATAAGTGTAAAGAATGTGGAAATGCCTTTAGGCGGGGCTCAGCTCTTACTCAGCATCAGAGAATTCATTCTGGACAGAAACCTTACAAATGTAAATATTGCAGTAAAACCTTTACTTCTTCCTCATACATTGCTGGGCATGAGAGAATTCATACAGGAGAGAAGCCTTACAAGTGTATAGAATGTGGAAAAGCCTTTGGGTGGTCTTCACACCTTACTCGGCATCAGAGAACTCATTCTGGACAGAGACCTTACAAATGTAAAGAACGTGGCACATCCTTTACTTCGTCCTCAAACCTTAATGAGCATGAGATAATTCATACTGTAGAGAAGCCTTACAAGTGTAAAGAATGTGGCAAAGCCTTTAAGTGGAACTCACACTTTACTGAACATCTGAAAATTCATTCTGGAGAGAAACCTTTCAAGTGTGAGGAATGTGGCAAAGCCTTTAAGCGGGGCTCAGACCTTACTCACCATCGGAGAATTCATTCTGGACAGAAACCTTACAAATGTAAAGAATGCTGCAAATCCTTTGCTCGTTCCTCATATCTTAGGCAGCACCAGAGAATTCATAGTGGAGAGAAGCCTTGTAAGTGTAAAGAATGTGGCAAATCCTTTAGGTATTACTCATCTCTTACTCAGCATCGGAGAATTCATTCTGGACAGAAACCTTACAAATGTAAATACTGCAGTAAGTCCTTTACTTCTTCCTCATACATTGCTGTGCACCAGAGAATTCATACTGGAGAGAAGCCTTACAAGTGTATGGAATGTGGAAATGCCTTTAGGTGTCCCTCACACCTTACTCAGCATCAGCGAACTCATTCTGGACGGAGACCTTAGAAATGTAAAGAATGTGGGAAATCCTTTACTTCGTCCTCAAATCTTAATTTGGTTGAGAGAATTCATACTGTAGAGAAGGCTTCTAAGTGTAAGGAATGTGTCAAAGCCTTTAAGTGCAACTCACACCTTACTGAATATGAGATAATTTATTCTGGACAGAAAGCTTAACACATGTACAGTATGCAGCAAATCCTTTACTTATTCCTCAAGTCTTACTGTGCTTCAGAGACTTCATAGTGGAGAGAAGCCTTTTAAGTGTAAAGAATGTGGAAAAGCCTTTGAGTTGGGCTCCTACCTTACTCGGCATCAGATAATTCATTCTGGACAGAGACCATACAAATTTAAAGAATGCAGCAAGTCCTTTACTTCTTCCTCAAGTCTTAATGTGCATCAGATAATTCATGCAGAAGAGAAGTCTTAAAAGTTTGAAGAATATGGAAAAAGTTTAAGTGGTCCTCACACATTAATAACACGAGAGAATTCATTCTGGACAGAAAGCTTCCAAATGTACAGAATGCAGAAAATCCTTTACTTGTTCCTCAAGTCTTTCTGTGCATGAGAGAATTCATAGTGAAGAGATGCTCAAGTGTAAGGAATGTGGGAAAGCTTTTAGTAGTTCATCAAGTGTTAGTAAACAAAAGAACATCTAAACTGGAATGAAGTTGTATTACAAGTGTAAAGAATGTGACAGCATTTCCCCAGTCCTCAGTTCCCACTCGACATCAGGGAACTCACTCTGGACAGAAACCTTACAAATGTAAGATAAGGAATGCAGCCAATGTTTTTCATGTGTAAAGTATAAATATAGGGAGCGTGAAAGTTTTCAGATGGGAGAAAAAACTACAAATTGAAAGACCGCGGCAACGCTGTCCAGAGTTCCTCACATATTGTATGTGAGAAATTTATTGTGGAGAGGAAACATAACAGTATGATTAATATGGAAAGATCAGTGGCCAAGCAATACATCTTAAAAACGTGACAGACTTCATAATGGAAAGAAGGTTTAGAGGTGCAAAGTATTTGGAAAAATCTTTAATTGAAAATCTAAATTAGCAATGAAAGATTTACATGAGAAAGCACTAAGACACCAATTTTTTTCGAGATTACTCTCAAAATATTTGTTATAAAAATGCTCCAAATTAATAGGGATTAGATAATTGACTTGGTAATTTGTGTCTGCCTAAAAGGGGATGGATTTTGCATAGTACAGTGCTCTCCACCCCGCACTTTGGGTGCCAGTCATAAGCCCCAGGCAGTTAACCTGCGATTCCAGTGACCTCCCCTTTCGGTTTGGTTAATTTTCTAGACAGGCTCACCAAGCTCAGGCAAACACATTTCCCTGTTTAATAAAAGATGCCATAGAGGATACACGTAACAGGCACATTAAGAGAGACACATGGCAAGGCCCCAAATAAAGGAGCTTCTGTCCTTGTGGAGCTTGGGGCCTGGCAGGGTGACACGTGGAGGCGTTCTCGTTCCCCAAGCATAGAATCTCTGACTGAGAAGCAGGTTGCAAGAGAGCAGAGAAGTATGATAAGTCGTCTCAGAGAGTTTTTTTGATTGTTTGTTTCTTTGAGGGCTTCATTCCATAGCCATAACTGTGTAAACTATTCTTCATTGACCGGTACACCCACCAGCCCCCATCCGTATGAAGAGACACCTACTTCACCTTTAAATCGCAGTGTTTTCAGGAGGTGTGGATGAAGACCGGATATATCTGGGAAATAAGTATTCATGTAAAAGACCAAATATGTATTTCTTATTACTAGTTATATCACAGCCCACCTCCTGTCTTCAAATACAGATTCATCACAGCAAACTGATTGTGCCTGTCAGAGCATTTTCATCTGGTGTGGTATTTACACAACATAATAGGATCAGTTCAAATAGGTGTAACATTTCATGAAGCCAGTGTGGCGTGGGGACAGATGTAAAGAGACACCTCACTGATACTATAAAGTTTTTTGACCTGATATTCTACCAGAGCAATAAAACTGCAGCTTGCAAGCTGTCAATCAGCTTTTCATGTTCCCAAAAGCAGAGGTGGTCTGGGAAAACACATAGCTTCAACCTTGTGGGCATCGGGTGTTCTTTTGCTAAGACATAATTAACATTGTGTTGTCATGAGCCTCTCTCAAGCTGTTAATAAAATGTTTAATTTCTGTCTTTGCATAATTGACTTATCCATCCCATTACCTTCAGGTATGATTTCTCTGTCCATTTCTCATTTAATTTACCCAGACTTTTCCCCCTGTGGAAGGGACATTAGGTTCAGCTGCTGTGCCGGTCCCGATTGCTGGCAGCAATACTAGTCTAGAAAGAGTCTCCCCTGCAGTTCTCTCCTGCTCATGTAAGGTAGGATTACACAGGAGTAGAGCTAGCGGGCTGTCCCAGCCACTGGACAGTACAGCTGTGCTCACTGTCAGGCCCAACTTGGCAGATGGGGCGAAGGCACACCCCACCCCATCAGGCCCTTAGGAATTTCTGACATAAAGGTTCAAGGGTAAGGTTACAGTTTCTTGCTTAGTACTCTTGCCTGCTTCTGGTTCCCATAGTTGCAGCCTGGACCTGGGACCACTGCATCCACGAGGAATAAAGCAAGTAGTGCTGGTATTGGTGAAGAACTGTGTAGTTGCATTAACATCCTCCCCAACCTCCTCTTTCTGAAATCCTCCTAAAAAGTGCATTAATTTATCCAGTGGGACCCTCCTTCAACCTCTCTCATGTTGTGAGCACACACTCTGAAGTGCCTTTATCTCCCATTTTAGACAGTGACTGTCTCATCTGTACATTGCATTGTTATTAAGTCACTGAGGATGACACGCAGCATCGTCCGTCTGTCTCATGTTATGTTTCTTGGCCCTCTGCTGGACTCCCTGGGCTTCTGTAAAGCATGTCCCTTGGTCTGAAGAGATGTGACTTGCTGGTCTAAATTGGTACCATATCTTTCTTTCCAGTCATTTAATGGTATTTTGAGCATTCTCATCTACCACTGCGTATGTACAGGCCAGTCCAGAATAATTGTGTATTCCAATTAGGACCCATTTATAGCCTCCAGGGCTACTAACATTGGTCAATGTAATCCACTTGGCAGATATGTGCCGGGCCTTGCCCCAGGGGAGTGTCTCCCATAGCCACCGGCAGTCTTTTGACAGAACCGTCCTTGTTGGCATTCAGTGCCTCCAGGGTGCAAGAGAACTATGTCCAGGTGTAGCCCATCTCTGCATTCTTGCCACTCCACGTCCACTTGCTTAATGGACTCAGGTGGCCACCAATGGGAGCACACACACAGGTTCCCTTGGTGGCTCCAGTCACCATCTGATCCTGGGAGGGGGTCCTGCTGGGTATCCATGTGTCCTACCTTAGTGTGCCCCTTAAATAACTGGAGTAATTTCCATAGGGCTGCACCCCACACGGGCTTTCCTGTAATAGTCCAGTTTTCCCTTGTGCATCCACCTGACCACACAGGCAGGGCATGGTTGACAGCCCACAAGTCAGTAAGGATTGAAACACTGTTTTTATCATTGTTCACTTCCCCATCACTGCCAGGAACACAGCATGCAGTTTATCCCACTAGCTGAATTTTTCTTACCTTTCAACCACTCTGCCATGTGCTGGTCTTAAGGCTTCAGGTTTCCAAACAGGTTATTGTTCATTCATCGTCATCTGTCATCTCTAAACCAAGCAGCTCTTTGTTGTTCAGCAGAGAGCTGTTCACAGGGCACAGCCCATGTAGTGATCCGTTCTTAAAACTCCAGGTAGCTTCAAAGTCAGTGCCTTAATAGGGTGTTTATCTGACATCATCCGAGAGGTGGGTATCTGTGTCCTTCAGTCGCTGAGACAGTGTCAATGCCCAATTGCATGCTTGTAATTGTCTCTCAAATGATGTGTACCAGGTAGCAACATCTGGAAATTCTCTGGTCCAAAATCCCAACAGTCACTGCTGGGAGCGCTCATGGGCTTTTGCCAGAAGCTCCAGTCTGTGTGGGTCCTGGGCAGTATGTCTGAGTGGGGGGTCTTAAGGGCCCAAAGGTGTACAGAGGGCACCTGTCTTTCTTCAGACATGGCTCACTTTTGCTCAGGTCTCGCTCACACAATAGCTCTCTTTCATGTAGTCCTGGATGGAATATAACAGTATCCCCAGGTGTGGAGTAGGCGCCCTCCACATTCCAAGATATGCCAACCGAATACTGGGCTGGGTGTTTGGATCTAGGTGGGTAGTGAAAGTTTATTCTTTGTTCCTTGTGGAAGATACCACGTAGCTTTGCCCATGTGATTCCTAAGAGTTTTGCTGTTTGGGCAGGACCTTGGGTCTTTGCTGGATTTACTAATCAGCCCTGGTTGGTCTTATGTGTCACTATTGTGTTCAAGTCAGTCCTAGCCTGCTCGTGTGTTTCCGGTAGTATCATGTCTTCAGTATAGTGTATTACTACACTCAATTCCTGCATCGAGTCCAAATCCCTTCTGACCAAGTAGTGACCATAAGCTGGTGAGTTCAGATACCGCTGTGTCAGCGCGGTACATTTAAATAGGAGTCCCTCTCACATGAAGGAAAATTGGTTGACCCTTAAGACATGGAAATAGAGAAGAAAGCGTTTTCAAGGACAGTGCCTGAGTACCAGTCTCCTTCAGCCTGCGGTGTTTTCTGTAGGGTTGAGACCCTGTCTGGAACTGCTGGACGGTGCAATGCTGAACCACAGTATTCTACTGTTAGTCTGAGCCATCCACTCTTTCTCAGTCCACACAGGGCTATTGTACAGTGAGTTCTTGGGCACCAGCACCCTAGCTTGTAGCATGTCAGTAATTAAAGCAGGTGTCTGTAGTGCCTCAAATTAGCCACCCGTGTGGTCTCGGGCAGTTCCTGAGGTTCCCACTTAGAGTGCCAAGTAAAACAGGCCTGACGGCAGGCTGACATTCTGTGTTACAGTGGTAGTGAGGAGGAACGATCCCCAGTCAAACGTAATATCCATCCTAATATATTCAGGTGAAGGAAATGCAGCCACCTTCCACAAAATTTCAGATCCCCCAATTTTCACCCAAACTTCCATTTTAAACCTGTCAGCCATTGAAACTCCATATACCAGGGAAGATGGCGGCTTAAGCAAGGTGGCAGAAATCTCCTCCCAACACTATATGTATCTATGAAAATACAGGAAATACAACTATTCCTAAAAGAGAGACCAAAATACACAGGAAAGGGCACAGCGTACAGCTACACCCGAGAGGACTTGGCACCCCGTGAGGCGGTAAGATACGGAGCCGCAACCCGGAGGGAGCCGAGCACTCCCCCACCCCAGCCCACTGGCGGGAGGAAAGGATTCAGAGTCAGGAGGGAGTGGAAGTACACCCCGCGAAGTAACCAGCCCAGGTGATCTGGGCAGGGAGCGCTGACACACATTGTGTGGTGCAGCGGACATTGGAGAGACAGAGGGTGCAGGATCTGAGCGGGGAACGCGTCAGGGCCCTTGCAGCCGGCTCCCAGGAAGGAAAAGAAAAAAGAAAAGCACATGCTTTTTTCAGCGGTCTAAAAGAGACAGGAGACAAGCGGAGGAGCCAGATCGCCCCAGGACACTGAGCCCAGCAGGCTGGGAGTCCTGGGGAGTTTAGACCCCTGAGCTGGCGACTGGGAAAGGGTGGCCGCTCTTAGACTTTCCACAGACGTCAGCAGCCTCCCATTCGTTCCCACACTGGCCAGAGCTTTAAAGGGCCCTGTGGAGCCGTGCGGCCACAGCTGCGAATAGTGGAGCAACAGCGCCACCTACAGCATCCCCAGAGAATCTACTCCCGGGGGCGTTTTTTTTTTTGTAGTTGTTTTGTTTTTTGTTTTTTCTTTTCATTTCTTTTTCTTCCTTTCTTTCTTTCTTTTATTCTTATTAAAGTCTTAAAGAGCCCAGCTGACATATGTGGCAACTACCAGCGACCACTTCTATAGCCATGAAAAGACTGAGGAATATGATCCAGACTAAGATCAGCCAGACAACCCCAGAGAGGGAGCCTGAAGGGATGGAAATGCACAGTCTTCCTGAAAAAGAGTTCAGAATAAAAGTCATAACCATGCTGACGGATCTACAGAGAAATATGCAAGAGCTGAGGGAGGAAGTGAGGGAAGTCAGGAAGACAATGCAGAAATGAGACAAGCCATCGACGGGCTTAGCAGCAGACTGGATGAGATGCAAGAGACTGTTTATGGAATAGAAATCAGAGAACAGGAATACAGAGCAGCTGAGGCAGAGAGAGATAAAAGGATCTCTAGGAATGAAAGAACATTAAGAGAACTGTGTGAACAATCCAAACGGAACAATATTAACATTATAGGAGTACCAGAGGAAGAGGAGAGAGGAAAAGGGATAGAAAGTGTCTTTGAAGAAAGAATTGCTGAAAACGTTCCCACGCTGGGGAAGGAAATAGTCTTGCAGTCCACGGAAGCCCACAGATCTCCCAACACAAGGGACCCAAGGAAGACAACACCAAGACACATAATAATTAAAATGGCAAAGATCAAAGATAAGGACAGAGTATTAAAGGCAGCTAGAGAGAGACAAAAGACCACCTACAAAGGAAAACCTATCAGACTATCATGAGACTTCTCAACAGAAAACTTACAGGCCAAAAGAGAATGGCATGATATATTTAACGAAATGAAACAGAAGGGCCTCGAACGAAGAAAATTGTATCCAGCACGATTATCATTTAAATATGACAGAGGGATTAAAACAATTTCCAGACAAATGAAAGTTGAGTTTGCCTCTCATAAACCACCACTACAGGAGATCTTAAACGGACTGTTCTAGAGGGAAGCACCCCTAAGGCTAAAAAGATGTCACCAGAGAAAATAAAATCATAGCAAAGAAAGCAGACCATCGAAATACTAACTAAAGGCAAAGAATAAAACACCTAATATAAGAAGGGAGAGATAAAGAAACATCAGATGGTGTTCACAATAACTTAACAAGAAAGTTAATTTTGACTGCTAGATAGTAAAGAAGCAACCCTTGAACCCTTGGTAACCACGAATCTAAAGCCAGCAATGGCAATAAGTACATATCTATCGATAATCACCCTAAATGTAAATAGACTGAATGCACCAATCAAAAGACACAGAGTAAAAAAAAAAAGACACAGAGTAACAGAATGGATAAAAAAGCAAGACCCATCTATATGCTGCTTACAAGAGACTCACCTCAAACCCAAAGATATACACACACTAAAGGTGAAGAGATGGAAAAAGATATTTCTTGCAAACAACAAAGAGAAAAAAGCCGGTGTTGCAGTACTTGTATCAGACAAAATAGACTTCAAAACGAAAAAGTAGCAAGAGATAAAGAAGGACATTACGTAATGATAAAGGGGTCAGTCCAACAAGAAGATATAACAATTATAAATATATATGCACCCAACACAGGAGCACCAGCATATGTGAAACAAATACTAACAGAATGAAAGGAGGAAATAGCCAGCAATGCATTCATTTTAGGAGACGTCAACACACCACTCACTCCAGAGGACAGATCAACCAGACAGAAAATAAGTAAAGACACAGAGGCACTGAACAACACACTAGAAAAGAAGGACCTAACAGACATCTACAGAACTCTGCACCCAAAAGCAACAGGATACGCATTCTTCTCAAGTGCACATGGAACATTTTTCCAGAATAGACCACGTACTAGGCCACAAAAAGAACCTCAGTAAAGTCGAAAATACTGAAATCCTACCAACCAACTTCTCAGATCACCAAGGTATAAAACTAGAATTAATTTTAGAAAGAAATCAAAAAGGCTCACAAATACATGGAGACTTAACAACATTCTCCTAATTAATCAATGGGTCAACAACCAAATCAAAACAGAAATAAAAGACTTTATGGAGACTAATGACAAGAACAACACAAAGTCACAACTTCTGTGGGACGCAGCAAAGGCAGTTCTAGGAGGAAAATATATTGCAATCCAGGCCTATTTAAAAAAGGAAGAACATTCCCAAATGAATAGTCTAAAGACACAATTACTGAAATTGGAAATAGAAGAAAAAATGAGGCCCAAAGTCACCAGAAGGAGGGACATAATAAAGATCAGTCAGGAAATAAATAAAATTGAGAAGAATAAAACAATACAAAAAAATCAATAAAACCAAGAGCTGGTTCTTTGAAAAAATAAACAAAATAGATACACCCCTAGGCAGACTCATTAAGAGAAAAAGAGAATCTACACACGTAAACAGGTTCAGAAATGAGAAAGGAAAAATAACAACGGACCCCACAGAAATACAAAGAATTATAAGAGAATATTATGAGAATCTGTATGCTAAAAAGCTGGAAAATATAGAAGAAATGGACAACTTCTTAGAAAAATACAACCTCCCAAGACTGACCAAGAAGAAACAGAAAAACTAAACAGACTAATCACCAGCAACGAAATTGAATCAGTAATCAAAAAATTACCCAAGAACAAAACCCCCGGACCTGATGGATTCACCTCTTAATTCTACCAGACATAGAGAGAAGAAATAATACCGATTCTCCTTAAAGTTTTCCAAAAAATAGAAGAGGAGGGAATACTTCCAAACTCATTCTATGAAGCCCGCATCACTCTAATACCAAAACCGGGCAAGGACCTCACCAAAAAAGAAAATTACAGCCCAATATCCCTGATGAACGTAGATGCAAAAATACTCAACAAAATATTAGCAAACCAAATGCAAAAATACATCAAGAGGATCATACACCATGATCAAGTGGGATTCATCCCAGGGATGCAAGGATGGTACAACATTCGAAAATCCATCAACATCATCCTCCACATCAACAAAAAGAAGAACAAAAACCACATGATCATCTCCATAGATGCTGAAAAAGCATTTGACAAAATTCAGCATCCATTCCTGATTAAAACTCTGAACAAAATGGGTATACAGGGCATGTACCTCAACATCATAAAGGCCATATATGACAAACCCACAGCTAACATCATACTTAACGGTGAGAAGCTGAAAGCTTTTCATCTAAGATTGGGAACAAGACAGGGATGCCCACTCTCTCCACTGTTAACTCAACATAGTACTGGAGGTCCTAGCCACGGCAATCAGACAAAACAAAGACATACAAGGAGTCCAGATTGGTAAAGAAGTCAAATTATCACTATTTACAGATGGCATGATACTGTACATAAAAAACTGCAAAGACTCCACTCCAAAACTACTAGAACTAATATCTGAATTCAGCAAAGTTGTAGGATACAAAATTAACACACAGAAATCTGTCGCTTTCCTATACACTAACGATGAACTAACAGAAAGAGAAATCAGAAAAACAACTCCTTTCACAATTGCATCAAAAGGAATAAAATACCTAGGAATAAACCTAACGAAGGAAGTGAAAGACCTGTACACTGGAAACTACAAGACAGTCCTAAGAGAAATTAAAGAGGACACTTAACAAATGGAAATGCATACCATGCTCTTGGCTAGGAGGAATAAATATTGTCAAAATGGCTGTACTACCTAAAGCAATCTACAGATTCAATACAATCCCTATAAACTACCAACAGCTTTTTTCAATGAACTGGAACAAATAATTCTAAAATTCATATGGAACCACGAAAGACCCCGAATAGCCAAAGCAATTCTGAGGAGGAATAAAATGGGGAATTACACTCCCTGACTTCAAGCTCTACTACAAAGCCACAGTAATCAAGACAATTTGGTATTGGCACAAAAACAGACCCACAGACCAGTAGAACAGAATAGAAAATCGAAACATTAACCCAAACATATGCACTCAATTAGTATTTGATAAAGGAGCCTTGGATATACAATGAGGAGATGACAGCCTCTTCAGCAGCTGGTGTTGGAAAAACTGGACAGCTACATGTTAGAGAATGAAACTGGACTACTGTCTAGCCCCATACACAAAGGTAAACTCAAGGTGGATCAAGGGCCTGATTGTAAGTCATGAAACCATAAAACTCTTAGAAAAAAACATAGGCAAAAATCTCTTGGACATAAACAAGAGTGACTTCTTCATGAACATATGTCCCCTGGCAAGGGAAACAAAAGCAAAAATGAACAAGTGGGACTATATCAAGCTGAAAAGCTTCTGTACAGCAATGGACACTATCAGTAGAACAAAAAGACATCCTACAGTATGGAGGAATATATTCATAAATGACGTATCTGATAAGGGGTTGACATCCAAAATATATAAAGAACTCACGCACCTTAACAAACAAAAAGGAAATAATTCAGTTAAGAAATGGGCAGAGGACATGAATAGACACTTCTCTAAAGAAGAAATTCAGATGGCCAACAGGCACATGAAAAGATGCTCCACATCGCTAATCATCAGAGAAATGCAGATTAAAACCACAATGAGATATCACCTCGCACCAGTGAGGATGGCCAACATGCAAAGGACAAACAACAACAAATGTTGGCAAGGATGTGAAGAAAAGGGAACCCTCCTACACTGCTGGTGGGAATGCAAATTAGTTCAACCATTGTGGAAAGCAGTATGGAGGTTCCTCAAAAAACTCAAAATAAAAATACCATTTGACCCAGGAATTCCACTCCTAGGAATTTACCCTAAGAATGCAGCAGCCCAGTTTGAAAAAGACAGATGCACCCCTGTTTATCGCAGCACTATTTACAATAGCCAAGAAATGGAAGCAACCTAAGTGTCCATCAGTAGATGAATGGATAAAGAAGATGTGGTACATAAACACAATGGAATATTATTCAGGCATAAGAAGAAAACAGATCCTACCATTTGCAACAACATGGATGGAGCTAGAGGGTATTATGCTCAGTGAAATAAGCCAAGCCGAAAAAGACAAGTATCAAATGATTTCACTCATATGTGGAGTATAAGAACAAAGAAAAAATACTGAAGGAACAAAACAGCAGCAGACTCTCAGAACCCAAGAACGGACTAATAGTTACCAAAGGGAAAGGGACTGGAGATGATGGGTGGGAAGGGAGGGATAAGGGGGAAAAAGGGGCATTAAGAAAAGCAAGTGTAATGTTGGGGGGTCATGAGGAGGGCTGTACAACTTAGAGAAGACGTAGTGACTCTATAGCATCTCACTATGCTGATGGACAGTGACTGTAATGGGGTTGGTGGGGGGAGGGAACCTGATGAAGGGGTAGTTTAATCACCATAATATTGCACATGTTATTGTAGATTAATGATACCAAAATAAATTATAAAAATAAGTAAATAAACCTTAAAAATAAAAAAATATATAATATAATAAATAAATAAATAAATAAACTCTCAGAAGGCACCTCACAGAGATGCGGCGGTTAATGAGGGACCATCATGACAAATTCCACTTCGTGGCACCGGTAAACTGGTCAACAAAGCATTTATGAAGCAGCTCAGCCTGTCAGGGGCAGTGGGTGATTCTTTATCTCCTTGTCTTCCTCCACCCAGGTCATGACATTGCCCCCCAACCCATTCCTGTCTCATAAGTATTCCCTGCTTCCCTGCACAGGGGCGACACTTTTTCTGGTTGCTGCTCTACCTGTGCTTCCCAAATTGCAATTCTAAGACCCCAAATAAAGGTTTTTGTTTCTTTTTTCAGTTTTGCCTGATTTTCTCAGCCCACAGTTGGATTTCAGAATTGAAGATGGAATCTATACTATTTTAGGCCACGGAATTTTTAGAAGTACCACAAACCTAGGGTGAAGGATGCAGATCATTACACAGAGGGGAGGTTAAAGTCAAAACACATCAGGAAAATTGTTTCCACACCAACCAAACCCAAATTTTCCCTTAAAACCAGAGACCTGACACACGGTCCTACAAAGCAGAAGCCTCCAGGAGACATTCCGCAAACTAAGAAAATAAAAGTTTTGAGAGTAGATTACGAATTCTGGAATGAAGTTCTCCTCACCCACAGAGACCAGGTTGCTGTAGTTCTCCTGCATCACGCTCCTGTACAAGGCCCGCTGTGCAGGCGCCAGGCATTCCCACTCCTCCTGGGAGAACCTGAGGGCCACGTCCCCGAAGGTCAACAGTCCCTGATGTGTAAAGAACAAAGGAACAAAAATAACCATGTTTACCCAGGGGCTATGAACAGAGTTTCTAATATGACCCAAAATGAAGAGTGAAAGGTAAGAGAACTGCTTTGGGCTGGTGTGAGTGACCTGAAGCATTTTTAACACAAATCCTCTATACTGTTCCCTTAATGTGAGGAAAGAAGATGATGTAAATCCACAAAACCACTGTAGACTCTATAATTATATGGGTGATAAATGTATAATTGAGGACTCAATACAGGCATATATATTTTTAAGTACTAAATTTGTAGCTGCCTGTTAAGTTGTGCATATTTCCCAGTGGCAAGGTGATGGTGGGTTAGAAGCACACCTCTCAAATTTAGTATGTACAACAATGAACTAGAGATCTTTCCAGTACAGATAACGATTCTGGTATTGTGGGCTGGGCCCTGAGTGTCTGCATGTCCAGCAGGCTCACCTGTGCTGCTAAGGACTCTCCCTCAAAGGGCCACATTTTTAAATTACAAAATAGTGAAACACAATTGCCAAATATTCACTGGGCTTTGAACCAAAAGTTTTATGGCCAATGCAGCCTCTAGTATCATAGTAAGAAAGGCACCACAGTCCATTTAGAACATACGATATGCTAGATATTACTTTAACAGCTTTTCCTGAATGGATGCACAACACACAAAAACAATCCACGAGAACAATATTATTTTCCTTCATCTATGAGAATATTTTGTTAACGTCCAGTAAATGGTACAGCCTGGCTCTTCACCCAGTCTGCCTGACCTAGGGGTTACCCAACTGGAATACACAGACCAGCACTGCAGACAACCCAAAAGGAGGCTCACAGCAAGCAGTTTCCTAAACTGAGGAGAGTAATGGAAACAAATGAGCCCAACACCACAGACTTGATTACTAACTTTTACATTTTACACACACATCCATATATTAAATGTAAGTATGCTCATGTTAAAACTAACACAACTGAAAATTTTGTCAGAAAACAATATTTTCAATTGCATAAGCCATTGATCATTTCTGGATGATGCTTTTTCTTTTAAATACATTACAGAAACCCACACACAGGATAAAAACTAAAAATAAAAGCTGTTGTTTCTGAGTCTTGTGTTTCCTTGAAATGTTTTGCTATATTTACCAAAGATTCCAAGTTACGTTTAATAATTTTAAGACACTAGTGCATATACTAATTATATGGTTCTTGATTTTTCTTTCTGAGACGCAAAAAGTAACAAGGCGCAGTAGGTCTGTGTCGGGAGCAGAGACTGAAAGGCAAACCCACAGCCCAGGCTGCCTGACGGAAACCGCCCCCTGGACAGGCCCCAGTCCCAGGAAACAAAGGAGACCCACTTCATTTTCCAAAGCAAACTACAAGCAAAGGGAATTTCTAGACTAAAGGAGGTGATTTGTGAACATCTCTCAGCAAATCCTCTGAGATCTGTAATGATAACTAGAACATTACTAACAGGAGGATCTGGCACGGAGGCTCTGAGCCGAGTGGACAGACGTGAACATCTGCTGTAATGGCACAAATTGTTGGCGGCTGCCCGAGGCCCGCAGGTCACATCGCTGCTGTGATACTGTTGGGAATAAAAACAAACAAACAAACCACTCAGTCATAATTTGATTCCAGTTACAAAAAAAACAGCAGTTTTCTGGGCTGGCAATGTCCTGTAATCTCTAGAGTGAGGTAATCTCCTTCTTTGGCCTTACCGCAGAGAACAAGGCTCCCTTTCAGAACTTTCTGAGTCATTCTGGGCACACAGCACCCTGCTTAGCCAGCATTGCCTTCCACCTGGTCTGCACAGAGATGCAGCACCCAGATGGGACCTAAAGATGCAATTCCTCCACCTCTGCTGATCCCAAGGACCTGACCCCATCCTCCCTGGGAATGGATTCAATGCCTTCCCCCCTTGATCTGACACAGGAAACAGTTTCAATACTTGCAGGACATTAACGCAAGGTGACGGTTGCTCATGCCCTACGGGAACACAGGTCCCCTGCAGAGCTCACCTTACTGTCCTGACCACACAAGAAACAAAGTAGCCGGGGAATATGTGACAGAATTAATTGTCTGAAGTTCTAAATGCATGCGAGGTCTGGACGGAAAAAGGACACACCTCCTGACCCAAGAAATGATGACAGTTACCTGAAAAGCTTCCATTTCTTCCTCCTCCAGCTCTGGGTTTCTTTCTCAGGCATTATTCTGTGGAGAAATCACACCTGTGTCTGGAGAGTGTGGCCACAAAGGCACCGGCATAGCCTCTTCAGCTGCTTCCACCCCTCCACAGGCAGGAGGATCGGGAAGTGCTGAGAAGGCCGCTTTCCAGTCCTTGGTCTCAGGAGAGAACCAGGAACAGGAGCTCCTGCAGGGAGACCAGCCCCTGAGCTCCTCCCTCCCCGTCCTCGTCCTCGTCCTTGGGGACCTCCCCTCCCACTCACCTCACCTCTCCTGCTGCTGATGGGGTGTGGGCTGCACTGACCTGCCCCTTACAGCTCCTGGGGAGCAGAAACCAACTTTTCTGCCGTGAGCCTCACTCACTTTTCCTAAATTGCCAGGAGCTCTTGGCTCCTCCTAGCTTCCTCATTAGGAAAAAAGGTCTGCTCCCACCCAGACCCTTATAAAGGATTTATGTGGGAGGCACACATGATGTTATTTCCTGCAACTGGTCCAGTGACCTTACTGGAAAACCATGGGGGACCCCTGTAGCTAAGCCATCCTGCTGCAGGTTAAGGTGCATACAGATCCCTTGGGGTTCAAGCCCCCGTAAGTCATTATGGTTCAGCAGGTGTGCAACAGGGACCCAGAAAGGCACCTCTAATCAGGTCCCTGTTGGTGCAGGTGTGGCCCATCCCAGGCCCATTCCCAGCAGCACTGAGCTGGAGATGCAGACCCGGCTCCTCTGAGCCCCTTGCATTGACCATCTTATTACAACACAAGGACTGTTGGTTCCCCATTAGGACCGCCACTCATTATCCTGTAACATCTCTTCTTTACTGTCTCTTTACAGCTTACACAAGGCTAAGGGAGGCAGCAGTGTCTGATCACCTCTGTTAGAGCAACAGTGTATACACTCCGCCCCTGGGGTGTCCAGTGAGCACCCACCCTGTGCTCACAGGGACGTTAGGGTGCATGAGCTGAGACCTCATGGACACCATGTGAGATGTATTCATAATACCATGGGAATTGGTCCCGAGGGTCCCATAATTCCCATGAGGATGTACATCCTGGGCCCCTTCTTCTGCCTTTTTCTCCCATCAATTTTTTTTTAATGCCTGTGTAGGATAGGAACTTAATGCAGATGGGGAAACAAAATCGAGTGCGGCAGCTCAGAGGGATTTTCATTGCTGTTTCACTTTTGTTTGTAAAACGGTGGTAACCACTTAAAATTATAAGTAAATGCTCAACGGTTTTCCAGAGCAGGTACATTATACACTCCCATCAGCTATTTATGTGGATTCAGATTTCTCTGCATTCTCTCTTATTTGGCATAATTTTTTAAAAGCCATTCTGCAAAGTAAGTGGCATTGCACTATCGTTTTCCTAGGGATTGAATAGGATGAATGGATTAAGAAATGTGACATCTATGGAGAGAGAGAGACAGAGATGGGGAGAAAGGATGGGAAAATGTGTATTTCTCATCTACATTTGGTGTAGCTGTGGGTGAGGAGATTCCCCACCCAGAGCAAGTTCTCACTGAATTTGCTGAGACCAAAGGTTGGAAATTAAAGAGCTTATTCTCATGGCTCAGTCTCTCCTGGACTGCACCAACAGCTCTGTCAGGAACTGCTTGGGGACCCCGCTCCCACAGCTCCCCGACTCCTGGTTCCCACAGTCTCTCTCCGGCTGCTCTCTTGGAACCCCTTTCACGTCGGGAGGAGCTCTGCTGGTGGGTCACTGGTGACTGGCAGGCACCTGACCAATTACATGCCAGGAGTGGAGAGGGAGAAAGAATGGGCGTTTCCTCTCCACACTTACCCTGGGCTGGCAATCCCATGCCTGACCAATCGTTCTGTCACCAGCAATCATCCCACAAATGTGCAAACATGCTCTTGCTCTATACACAATGGGTGCTATCAAGGCCAGTCAGGAAACCTGGTCAGGAAGTTCCAAATTCCCCACAGTCTACCCTCCAGGATTCTCACCTCGCAGTCTACGTGTCAGAATCGTCCACAATGGTGCCCATGTGAGAAAGCTAGAGCTCTGAAAGCGGAATCCACAACAGCAACAGAAGTGACTAACAATGTGACAACCAAACCACGACAATCCTCAAGCCTGAGGATCCCGGCTTCATTTACACTCCCGCTCAGACTGAGTGCACCGCTTGCACAGTCCGCACACCAGCACCGACTGGGCGAGGGTCTCTGGGCGCGTTCCGCAAGCAGCCGCTGTCACTAGGGTGTGTGCCCAATCCGCAAGGACTGTTAACCCTAAGGGTGGTAAGACACATATTTTAATGACACCAGCATAGGCAAATCTTGTCCATCAAGTACGATGCACGCGACAGAGAGGTGCTGTGATAGGACAGTGCAAGGAATGGGGTCCCGTCCTGACCCGGCATACCAGACCTTCACAGTTCTCCTGGTGGGGGATACTGATGGGTCAATATGTGGGACTACGGGAGGCACGTGCACAGGCCTCAATAATAAGACAAACTCCCAGTAAGATGCTTTGAACTTGTGGACATTTTATGTACACTGATATAATCTTTGTGGCATTCTGCTGTTACTCCAGGAACACACAGAAGGCCAGCTTCCAGGCCTTGTCCACAGGTGCTAGAAGGGCCAGTCATTGCTGGGCCCTCTGTCAAAAAGT
Organism: Smutsia gigantea; assembly: GCA_032199065.1. Lineage (NCBI taxonomy): Eukaryota > Metazoa > Chordata > Mammalia > Pholidota > Manidae > Smutsia > Smutsia gigantea. The sequence continues at coordinate 306,484 of JAVSCE010021932.1, read as the reverse complement.
CCAAAGCAATGTCCACTCAATGGAGTCTCCAGGATTTAGTGCAGTTGGTACTGGCAGCAAGATGTTATTCTAGTGGCCAAACCCTGGCTTCAACAATTCCTCCCGGGCTTGTATGTGCAGTTGTGTAGGGGAGGCGGCAATCCGTGTTCACATGTCCACAGGGCTCAGTGCCCCCTTCTGAGGAGTCTCATTCAACTGCACAGCACTTTCCATAAGCATACTGACCAGTCCCACTGACTCTCAGTGCCTGGCTTCAGTCCAGATTTTAACAAACTATTGCACCTGTCTGTCATGCCTGCCCAGATGGGATTATATGGTACATGAAACTTCAACCATATCCCTAATGGTTGCACCCATTCTTGTAATGCATGTCCAGTAAAGTAGGTGCATTGATTGTTCTCAGTCTCCTACGGTCAGCCATAGGCTGCAAAGAAACTCTGTAGGCATCTGCAGCAACTCAAAGTCCACTAGCTGTGGCCCCAAGAGTCATGGCAAGTGGACACCCTTCTGATATGGGCAGGCGCCCAATATAATCTATATGCCACCTGAAAAGGGGTACCAGCCCCTCAACTATCGTCCCATGTTGCTTGGGGCTTGGTGTAAGTCCCTCTAAGAGCGCACGGCGCACTCATCCTGGGTCTGCCTGACTTCTTCAAAGGTCAAAGGTAGGAGGCCCCACCAACAGGCTACAGCCCACTCTTTTGCCCTTGCATGCAATAAACTTTGTTGCAAGCATTGGGCCACATCAGAGGCAGTCTTTCCTTCTAGCCAGTGCAGCCGGGACAGTGGGTCTGCTTCATCATTCCCTGGGCATGCCAAAGGCAAGTGGCCTTTCACATGATATACTGTAACTGTTGTAGTCTGACCAGAGGCCCCTAAGTCCTGCCACTCTTACCCGGAAACGGGCCATTGATCAACCATCCAGTTGGCATGGTACCATGTCAGCAGCCACAGAGTCAAGCCCTGATGGATAGCCCAGCTGTCACTGCAGAGAGCTATTGGGGAGGGCTCCTGGGTGTTCACAGGTCATACTGCTTGAAACTTTGCCAGCTGACTGCTCTTCCCCTCCCCATCCTCCTTCTACTGTGTCTCAGTCTTAGCATGGAAAGACACAGCCCTCCACTCTGGGGGCTGCAGAAGGCTGGAGCTGTCTGTGTACCACGCATCTTAGGGTATAGGGGTGCTCTCCTCCTGGTAAGGGATCTCTCTTACTAATAGGTCAAAAGCAAATTCTTCCTGCTCTTCACTGCTATACGTGACTGGCCCCCATCAGTGCTGGAGCTCTCCACTTGAGGGCCTAGCTGAGAGGGTGCTATGCTGCTGTAATGATGAACCCCATTTGGCCATTTTTGGCATCTGTGACATGCTACCCATTTCAAATGGATGCCATCTCGCACCACCCCATGATGGCATATGTGGTTATTGCCTTTGCAGGCCTGTTTGGTAATGGGCTCCGTGCTCAGCAAGGCATGGTACACAGAAGCCAATTGCTTTTCTACCAAGGTGTACTGAGCCTCTGCCCTTTCCAGAGGTGCAACCAGAATCCAATAGGTTGCTGGGTCTATTCAAGCCACACCAGAGCCCCCAACCATTACGGTCTTCAGTTACATGAACACCAGCTCACAGGGCCTTGACTGGCCCATCACACTCAAGGTCGGCAGGGCCCTGACTGCCCAACCTGACGCCCTGTCATAACAGCTGGTATAAGATCATCAGAATTTGGGCTAAGTGAAGGATAAACACTGTCAGCCCGAAAGACCTAAAGACTTGTAATACTGCCACAGTGGTAGGGGCAGGGAAAGCCTGGAATTAATCTAAGACTGCATCTGGGATAACTTTAGTTTTACCTGACCAGACGAGCCCCACGAACTTGACTGACAAACCAGGCCCCTAAACCTTGGTGCTGTTCACAGCCCATTCTTTCTCCTGCACATGTTGCAGCAGTCTAGGAACTGCCCCTTACTGATCTGAAAGAAAATCAGAAATGAGCATATCTTCAGTATAATGCTACATCCGCAGTGTTGGTGGTTTCTCCCATGCTGTCAATTCCTGGGCTACAACCCGTGATAAATGGTGGGACCGTGGAGGTATCCCTGTGAAAGGGCAGTGAATGTCCACTGCCAGCCTTCCAACATGAAGGCAAAATGTCCCTGAATTTCCTGTACTGGGTCAATGGAGGAGAAAGCATTAGCAAGATCCACAACATAATAATATGTCCCTACTCTGTGACTGAGGGTGTCTATAAGAGCTGCTACAGGAGGGGAAGCAGCACGCACAGGGGCCGAGACTTTATTCAATTGTCTGTAAATCACATTCATATGCCAGGAGCCGTCTGGCTTTCTCACTGGCCACACCGGGGAATTAAAAAGACTATGAGTGGGCTTTATGATGTCCACTTTCTCCAGCTCCTGGAGACTTTCTCCCATTTATTTATGCCCCCCACCCCCCCAGGCAACGGCAAACCTATAGGCAAGTGTTTAGCATGTCCCCTCATAACTGCCTTTACAAAACATATACTAAGTCCAAACTCACCGGCAGGGGTCTGTAACCACAGGCCCTGCACGATATCCATCCCAGAATACGTCCAGGGAATGGGGGAGATATATACAGGACACTCCCCTGGGGTAGACAGTCTATTTTCCCAATGGGATTTGGGCTTTCTTCACACTAATTACCTTACCCCCATAACCACTGATGACAGGGAGGGTCCCAGGAAATCACTCAGGGTTGACATAATCAGAGAGCATTCAACTCCTTGGACCAACAGTGCCAGGACACATTCATGGGGAACCAATGAATTGCTAATTGAACATGAGGCTTCTGGTCCCCAGCATGGCCCCATAGGGGGACCTTGATACCCCGTCCCGTCTCACGGCAATGCCCAATCATCTTCCTGTGCGGTTGAGTACTCTGCCCCAGCAAGTCCTGCAGTCACACAGGCCAGACATGGCTTTGCCTCCACCTTCTGCTTCTTGGACCTCAGTGGTGGGAGCTGCTGCTCCAGCTTTAATTGTTGCCACATCTCTAGCAGGATTCGGATGCCCATTTAACTTTTTCACTGCACGTTCATCAAGTCAACCCACATATGAGTCGAGTACTTCACCAAGTTCATTAAAACATTTCTCTCCATAGCAGACCAATTTCCTACCATGCTCTCACTGTTCCAACCTCTCCCAGATCTGCTACAATGACCTCATTTACGGGTTGTCCTAAGTGAGAGGCAAACAACAGCCACTAGGGACCTAAGGAGGGATGGGGGAGGTTTCTGAAGCACCAGGTTCTCATTCCCATGGTGAACGACTCCTTATCTCGGCCTTGATGTCCCATGTTACTAAGGACACTTTTCATGCTCAACTCCGGTAACGCCTGTAGGAGCTCAGCAGTTATCTTCTCTCTAGAGGGAAAGATGGCAAATCACCCTGATTAGGCCACACGGCCCTGAGAGCTGTTTACCAGCTGAGAATGCTGCGGCTCCCTGGGTGTGACAAGCATTTTGTAATCTCTGCCAGAGAGAGGGGTGAGTGATCGAGGAAGCCAGCTTCCACATTTCTGACCCAGAACCAATAATTCCATGTAGTCCTGAGTCCCAAAGACAAACACCAGTTCACATAGGCTCTGAGAGATTCTGCAAAAATTTGGAGCTGACATGCAGTTCCCATGGGGTCAGCCTGGGTGTTGGTGGGGATCATGGAGCGCGCCACAACCTGGGGGAGGGAGCAGCCCTCTGTCTGGGGACCCACTGTTGTGTCACTTCTTTCAGGGCAACCCTGCAGGCTTTCTCCCGGGAGGGGCTGGTGCCTGGCTGCCATTACTCCAGCCCTACCAGCCCCAGCAGCTCCTACACCCTTACCTACCCGAGCTCCTTCGCCTCTGACGTCTCAACTCAGAGAAGACAAGTAGTGATTCTATAGCATCTCATTACTGTAATGGGGTTGTGGGGGGGGCACCTGACGAAGGTGGTATTTTAATAATCATAATATTGCACATGTAATTGTAGATTAATGACACCAAAACAAATTATTTAAAAAAAAAGGGGGGGGATGTATTTTGCATGGTACAGTGCCCTCCACCCCGCACTTCGGGTGCCGGTCGTAAGCTCCAGGCAGTTAACCTGTGCTTCCAGAGACGTCCTCTTTCCGTTTCATTAATTTTCTAGACAGGCTCACCAAGCTCAGGCAAACACATTTCCCTGTTTAATAAAAGATGCCATAGAAGATACACATAACAGGCACATTAAGAGAGACACATGGCAAGCCCCAAATAAAGGAGCTTCTGTCCTTGTGGAGCTTGGGGCCTGGCAGGGTGACACGTGGTGGCGTTCTCGTTCCCCAAGCTTAGAATCTCTGACTGAGAAGCAGGTTGCAAGAGAGCAGACAAGTATGATAAGGTCTTCTCAGAGGTTTTTGTTTTTGTTTTTGTTTTTTGAGGGCTTCATTCCATAGCCACAACTGAGTAAATTATTGTTCATTGACTGGTACACCCACCAGCCCCCATCCACATGAAGAGACACCCATTTCACCTTTAAGACTGTAGTGTTTTCAGGAGCTGTGGATGAAGACTGGATGTATCTGGGAAATACATATTCATGTGAATGACCAAATATGTATTTCTTATGACTAGTTATATCACAGCCCACCTCCTGTCCTCAAATACAGATTCATCACAGCAAAATGACTGTGCCTGTCAGAGCATTTAATCTGGTGTGGTATTTACACAACATAATAGGATCAGTTCAAATAGGTGTAACATTTAATGAAGCCAGTTTGGGGTGGGGACAGATATAAAGTTTTTTGACCTGATATTCTACCAGAGCAATATAACTGCAGCTTGCAAGCTGTCAATCAGCTTTTCATGTTCCCAAAAGCAGAGGTGGTCTGGGAAAACACATAGCTTCACCCTTGTGGGCGTTGGGTGTCCTTTTCCTAAGACATAATTAACATTGTGTTGCCCTGAACCTCTCTCAAGGTGTTAATAAAATGTTAAATTTCTGCCTTTGCATAACGGACTTATCCATCCCATTACCTTCAGGTATTATTTCTCTGTTTCTTTCTCATTTAATTTACCCAGACTTTTCTCCCTGTGGAAGGGACATTAGGTTCAGCTGCTGTGCCGGTCCGGATTGCTGGGAGCAATACTAGTCTAGACAGTGTCTCCCCTGCAGTCCTGTCCAGGTCATGTAAGGATTACACAGGAGCAGAGCTAGCGGGCTGTCCCAGCCACTGGACAGCACAGCTGTGCTCACTGTCAGGCCCAACTTGGCAGATGGGGCGAAGGCACACCCCACCCCATCAGGCCCTTAGGAATTTCTGACATAAAGATTCAAGGGTAAGGTTACAGTTTCTTGCTTAGTACTCTTGCCTGCTTCTGGTTCCCACAGTTGCAGCCTGGACCTGGACCACTCCATCCGGGAGGAATAAAGCAAGTAGTGCTGGTATTGGTGAAGAATTGTGTAGTTGCATTAACATCCTCCCCAACCTCCTCTTTCTGAAATCCTCCTAAAAAGTGCATTAATTTATCCAGTGGGACCCTCCTTCAACCTCTCTCATGTTGTGAGCACACACTCTGAAGTGTGTAAGCCAGCCCTTCATGCCTTTATCTCCCATTTTAGACAGTGACTGTCTCATCTGTACATTGCATTGTTACTAAGTCACTGAGGATGACACGCAGCATCGTCCGTCTGTCTCATGTTATGTTTCTTGGCCCTCTGCTGGACTCCCTGGGCTTCTGTAAAGCATGTCCCTTGGTCTGAAGAGATGTGACTTGCTGGTCTAAATTGGTACCATATCTTTCTTTCCAGTCATTTAATGATATTTTGAGCATTCACATCTACCACTGCGTATGTACAGGCCAGTCCAGAATAATTGTGTATTCCAATTAGGACCCATTTATAGCCTCCAGGGCTACTAACATTGGTCCAATGTAATCCACTTGGCAGATATGTGCCGGGCCTTGCCCCAGGGGAGTGTCTCCCATAGCCACCGGCAGTCTTTTGACAGAACCGTCCTTGTTGGCATTCTGTGCCTCCAGGGTGCAAGAGAACTATGTCCAGGTGTAGCCCATCTCTGCATTCTTGCCACTCCACGTCCACTTGCTTAATGGACTCAGGTGGCCACCAATGGGAGCACACACACAGGTCCCCTTGGTGGCTCCAGTCACCTTCTGATCCTGGGAGGGGGTCCTGCTGGGTATCCATGTGTCCTACCTTAGTGTGCCCCTTAAATAACTGGAGTAATTTCCATAGGGCTGCACCCCACACGGGCTTTCCTGTAATAGTCCAGTTTTCCCTTGTGCATCCACCTGACCACACAGCCAGGGCATGGTTGACAGCCCACAAGTCAGTAAGGATTGAACACTGTTTTTTTTAATATAATTTATTTTATTATCATTAATCTACAATTACATGTGCAATATTACGGTTATTAAACTACCCCTTCATCAGGTCCCCCCCACCAACACCATTACAGTCACTGTCCATCAGCGTAGTGAGATGCTATAGAATCACTACTTGTCTTCTCTGAGTTGTACTGCCCTCCCCGTGCCGCCCCAACATTACATCTGCTAATCGTAATGCCCCTTTTTCCCGCTTATCCCTCCCTTCCCGCCCATTTTCCCCAGTCCCTTTCCCTTGGTAACTATTAGTCCGTTCTTGGGTTCTGTGAGTCTGCTGCTGTTTTGTTCCTTCAGTATTTTTTCTTTGTCCTTATACTCCACATATGAGTGAAATCATTTGATACTTGTCTTTTTCGGCTTGGCTTATTTCACTGAGCATAATACCCTCTAGCTCCATCCATGTTGTTGCAAATGGTAGGATTTGTTTTCTTCTTATGGCTGAACAATATTCCATTGTGTATATGTACCACATCTTCTTTATCCATTCATCTACTGATGGACACTTAGGTTGCTTCCATTTCTTGGCTATTGTAAATAGTGCTGCGATAAACATAGGGGTGCATCTGTCCTTTCCAAATTGGGCTGCTGCATTCTTGGGGTAAATTCCTAGGAGTGGAATTTCTGGGTCAAATGGTATTTCTATTTTGAGTTTTTTGATTAACCTCCATACTGCTTTCCACAATGGTTGAACTAATTTGCAGTCCCACCAGCAGTGTAGGAGGGTTCCCTTTTCTCCACATCCTCGCCAACATTTGTTGTTGTTTGTGTTTTGGATGTTGGCCATCCTCACTGGTGTGAGGTGATATCTCATTGTGGTTTTAATCTGCATTTCTCTGATGATTAGCGATGTGGAGCATCTTTTCATGTGCCTGTTGGCCATCTGAATTTCTTCTTTGGAGAAGTGTCTATTCATGTCCTCTGCCCATTTCTTAATTGGATTATTTGCTTTCTGTTTGTTAAGGTGCATGAGTTCTTTATATATTTTGGATGTCAACCCTTTATCAGATACGTTTTTTATGAATATATTCTCCCATACTGTAGGATGTCTTTTTGTTCTACTGATGGTGTCCTTTGCTGTACAGAAGCTTTTCAGCTTGATATAGTCCCACTTGTTCATTTTTGCTTTTGTTTCCCTTGCCCGGGGAGATATGTTCATGAAGAAGTTGCTCATGTTTATGTCCAAGAGATTTTTGCCTATGTTTTTTTCTAAGAGTTTTATGGTTTCATGACTTACATTCAGGTCTTTGATCCACCTTGAGTTTACCTTTGTGTATGGGGCTAGACAGTAGTCCAGTTTCATTCTCTTACATGTAGCTGTTCAGTTTTTCCAACACCAGCTGCTGAAGAGGCTGTCATCTCCCCATTGTATATCCAAGGCACTCTTATCAAATATTAATTGACTGTATATGTTTGGGTTAATGTTTGGATTTTCTATTCTGGTCCACTGGTCTGTGGGTCTGTTTTTGTGCCAATACCAAATTGTCTTGATTACTGTGGCTTTGTAGTAGAGCTTGAAGTCAGGGAGTGTGATTCCCCCTGTTTTATTCCTCCTTCTCAGGATTGCTTTGGCTATTCGGGGTCTTTTGTGGTTCCATATGAATTTTAGAATTATTTGTTCCTGTTCATTGAAGACAGCTGTTGGTAGTTTGATAGGGATTGCATTGAATCTGTAGATTGCTTTAGGTAGTATAGCCATTTTGACAATATTTATTCTTCCCAGCCAAGAGCATGGGATGCATTTCCATTTGTTAGTGTCCTCTTTAATTTCTCTTAGGAGTGTCTTGTAATTTTCAGAGTACAGGTCTTTCACTTCCTTCGTTAGGTTTATTCCTAGGTATTTTATTCTTTTTGATGCAATTGTGAATGGAATTGTTTTTCTGATTTCTCTTTCTGTTAGTTCATCATTAGTGTATAGGAAAGCAACAGGTTTCTGTGTGTTAATTTTGTATCCTGCAACTTTGCTGAATTCAGATATTAGTTCTAGTACTTTTGGAATGGAATCTTAGGGGTTGTTTATGTACAGTATCATGTCATTTGCAAATAGTGACAATTTGACTTCTTCTTTACCAGTCTGGTTGCCTTGTATGTGTTTGTTTTGTCTAATTGCTGTGGCTAGGACCTCCAGTACTATGTTGAATAACAGTGGAGAGAGTGGGCATCCCTGTCTTGTTCCCGATCTTAGATGAAAAGCTTTCAGCGTCTCGGCGTTAAGTATGATGTTAGCTGTGGGTTTGTCATATATGGCCTTTATGATGTTGAGGTACTTGCCGTCTATACCCATTTTGTTGAGAGTTTTAATCAGGAATGGATGCTGGATTTTGTCAAATGCTTTTTCAGCATCTATGGAGATGATCATGTGGTTTTTGTTCTTCTTTTTGTTGATGTGGTGGATGATGTTGATGGATTTTCGAATGTTGTACCATCCTTGCATCCCTGGGATGAATCCCACTTGATCATGGTGTATGATCCTCTTGATGTATTTTTGAATTCGGTTTGCTAATATTTTGTTGAGTATTTTTGCATCTACGTTCATCAGGGATATTGGTCTGTAATTTTCTTTTTTGGTGAGGTCTTTGCCCGGTTTTGGTATTAGAGTGATGCTGGCTTCATAGAATGAGTTTGGAAGTATTCCCTCCTCTTCTATTTTTTGGAAAACTTTAAGGAGAATCGGTGTTATTTCTTCTCTATATGTCTGGTAGAATTCAGTGAATCCATCAGGCCCGGGGGTTTTGTTCTTGGGTACTTTTTTGATTACCAATTCGATTTCGTCACTGGTGATTGGTCTGTTTAGTTTTTCTGTTTCTTGCTTTTCAGTCTTGGAAGGTTGTATTTTTCTAGGAAGTTGTCCATTTCTTCTATGTTTTCCAGCTTGTTAGCATATAGATTCTCATAATACTGTCTTATGATCCTTTGTATTTCTGTGGGGTCCGTCGTGATTTTTCCTTTCTAATTTCTGATTGTGTTTATATGTGTAGATTCTCTTTTTCTCTTAATGAGTCTGGCTAGGGGTTTATCTATTTTGTTTATTTTTTCAAAGAACCAGCTCTGGGTTTTATTGATTTTTTCTATTGTTTTTATTCTTCTCAATTTTATTTATTTCTTCTCTAATCTTTATTATGTCCCTCCTTCTGGTGACTTTGGGCCTCATTTGTTCTTCTTTTTCCAATTTCAGTAATTGTGTCTTTAGACTATTCATTTGGGAGTGTTCTTCCTTCTTTAAATAGGCCTGGATTGCAATATACTTTCCTCTTAGAACTGCCTTTGCTGCGTCCCACAGAAGTTGTGGCTTTGTGTTGTTGTTGTCATTAGTCTCCATATATTCTTTGATTTCTGTTTTGATTTGGTCGTTAACCCATTGATTAATTAGGAGAATGTTGTTAAGTCTCCATGTATTTGTGAGCCTTTTTGATTTCTTTCTAAAATTTATTTCTAGTTTTATACCTTGGTGATCTGAGAAGTTGGTTGGTAGGATTTCAATATTTTTGAAATTACTGAGGTTCTTTTTGTGGCCTAGTATGTGGTCTATTCTGGAAAATGTTCCATGTGCACTTGAGAAGAATGTGTATCCTGTTGCTTTTGGGTGTAGAGTTCTGTAGATGTCTGTTAGGTCCATCTGTTCTAGTGTGTTGTTCAGTGCCTCTGTGTCTTTACTTATTTTCTGTCTGGTTGATCTGTTCTCTGGAGTGAGTGGTGTGTTGAAGTCTCCTAAGATGAATGCATTGCTGTCTATTTCCTCCTTTAATTCTGTTAGTATTTGTCTCACATATGCTGGCGCTCCTGTGTTGGGTGCATATATATTTATAATGGTTATATCTTCTTGTTGGACTGACCCCTTTATCATTATGTAATGTCCTTCTTTATCTTTGCTACTTTCTTCGTTTTGAAGTCTATTTTGTCTGATACAAGTACTGCAACACCTGCTTTTTTCTCTTTGTTGTTTGCATGAAATATCTTTTTCCATCCCTTCACTTTTAGTCTGTGTATATCTTTGGATTTGAGGTGAGTTTCTTGTAGGCAGCATATAGGTGGGTCTTGCTATTTTATCCATTCTGTTACTCTGTGTCTTTTGATTGGTGCTTTCAGTCCATTTACATTTAGGGTGATTATTGATAGGTATGTACTTATTGCCATTGCTAGCTTTAGATTCGTGGTTACCAAGGGTTCAAGGGTTGCTTCTTTACTATCTAACAATCTAACTTAACTTTCTTGTTAAGTTATTGTAAACTCAGTCTGATGTTTCTTTCTTTCTCTCCTTTCTTATTCCTCCTCCTCCATTCTTTCTATAATAGGTGTTTTATTCTTTGCCTTTAGTTGGTATTTGGATGGTCTGCTTTCTTTGCTATGGTTTTATTTTCTCTGGTGACATCTTTTTAGCCTTAGATGTACTTCCATCTAGAGCAGTCCATTTAGGATATCCTGTAGTGGTGGTTTATGAGAGGCAAATTCTCTCAACTTTCGTTTGTCTGGAAATTGTTTAATCCCTCCATCATATTTAAATGATAATCATGCTGGATACAATATTCTTGGTTCGAGGCCCTTCTGTTTCATAACGTTAACTATATCATGCCATTCTCTTCTGGCCTGTAAGGTTTCTGTTGAGAAGTCTGATGATAGTCTGATGGGTTTTCCTTTGTAGGTGATCTTTTTTCTCTCTCTAGCTGCCTTTAATACCCTGTCTTTATCTTTGATCTTTGCCATCTTAATTATTATGTGTCTTGGTGTTGTCTTCCTTGGGTCCCTTGTGTTGGGAGATCTATGAGCTTCGGTGGACTGCGAGACTACTTCCTTCCCCAGCGAGGGAAAGTTTTCAGCAATTATTTCTTCAAAGACACTTTCTATCCCTTTTTCTCTCTCTTCTTCCTCTGGTACTCCTATAATGCGAATATTGTACCATTTGGATTGGTCACACAGTTCTCTTAATATTCTTTCAATCCAGGAATCCTTTTATCTCTCTCTGCCTCAGCTGCTCTGTACTCCTGTTCTCTGTTTTCTATTCCATAAACAGTCTCTCGCATCTCATCCATTCTGCTGTTAAGCCCATTGATCGCTTGTCTGATTTCTGCATTGTCTTTCCTCAGTTCCCTCACTTCCTCCCTCAGCTCTTGCACATTTCTCTGTAGATCCATCAGCATGGTTATGACTTTATTCTGAATTCTTTGTCAGGAAGACTGTGCATTTCCATCCCTTCAGACTCCCTCTCTGGGGTTGTCTGGTTGATTTTGGTCTGAACCATATTCCTCTGTCTTTTCATGGCTGTAGAATTGGTCACTGATAGTTGCCACGTATATCAGCTGGGCTCTTTAAGACTTTAAAAAGAGAAGAAAAAAAAGAGAAAAAAAAAAGAAAAAAAAGGAGAAAGAAAGAAAGAAAAAAAGAAAAAAAAAGGAAAGAAAAAACAATAACAGAACAAAAAACAAAACAAAACAAAACAAAAAAAACAAAAAAAATTGCTCACCGGACGTATATTCTGTGGGAATTCTGTAGGTGGTGCTATTGCCCCACTATTCCACAGCTGTGACTGTGCCGCTCCGCAGGGCCCTTTATCGCTCTGGCAGGGGTGGGAACGAATAGGAGGCTGTTGATCTCAGTGAGAAGTGTTAAGTATGGCTACGCTTCCTCAGTCGCCAGCTAAGGCGTCTGAAACTCCCCAGGACTCCCAGCCTGCTGGGCTGAGTGTGCTGGGGTGATCCGGCTCCTCCGCTGGGCTCCTGTCTCTTTAAGACCACTGAAGAAAGCGCGCGCTGTTTTTTTTTTCCTTCCCGGGAGCCGGCTGCAAGCCCCCTGGCGCGTTCCCCGCTCAGATCCTGCCCCTCTGTCTCCCCAGTCTCCGCCGCACTGCACGATGTGGGTCAGCGCTCCCTGGGCAGATCCCCGGGGCTGGCTACTTCGCGGGGTGTGCTTCCACTCCCTCCCGGCTCTGGATCCTCTCCTCCCGCCGGTGCGCTGGGGTGGGGGAGGGCTCGGGTCCCGCCGGGTCGCGGCTCCGTATCTTACCCGCCTCTTGGGGTGCCGAGTGCTCTCGGGTGTAGCTGCACGCTGTGCGCTTTCCTGTGTATTCGCGTCTCTCTTTTAGGAATAGATGTATTTGCTGTGTTTTCGTAGGTAAATATAGTGTTGGGAGGAGATTTCTCCCGCCCTGCTCACACCGCCATCTTCCCGGAAGTCTGAAACACTGTTTTTATCATTGTTCACTTCTCCATCACTGCCAGGAACACAGCATGCAGTTTATCCCACTAGCTGAATTTTTCTTACCTTTCAACCACTCTGCCATGTGCTGGTCTTAAGGCTTCAGGTTTCCAAACAGGTTATTGTTCATTCATCGTCATCTGTCATCTCTAAACCAAGCAGCTCTTTGTTGTTCAGCAGAGAGCTGTTCACAGGGCACAGCCCATGTAGTGATCCGTTCTTAAAACTCCAGGTAGCTTCAAAGTCAGTGCCTTAATAGGGTGTTTATCTGACATCATCCGAGAGGTGGGTATCTGTGTCCTTCAGTCGCTGAGGCACTGTCAATGCCCAATTGCATGCTGGTAATTGTCTCTCAAATGATGTGTACCAGGTAGCAGCATCTGGAAATTCTCTGGTCCAAAATCCCAACAGTCACTGCTGGGAGCGCTCATGGGCTTTTGCCGGAAGCTCCAGTCTGTGTGGTTCCTGGGCGGCAGATTCCTTCAGAGTATGTCTGAGTGAGGGGTCTTAAGGGCCCAAAGGTGTAGAGAGGGCAACTGTCTTTCTTCAGACATGGCTCACTTTTGCTCAGGTCTCGCTCACACAATAGCTCTCTTTCATGTAGTCCTGGATGGAATATAACAGTATCCCCAGGTGTGGAGTAGGCGCCCTCCACATTCCAAGATATGCCAACTGAATACTGGGCTGGGTGTTTGGATCTAGGTGGGTAGTGACAGTTTATTCTTTGTCCCTTGTGGAAGATCCAAGGTGGCTTTGCCCATGTGATTCCTAAGAGTTTTGCTGTTTGGGCAGGACCTTGGGTCTTTGCTGGACTTACTAACCAGCCCTGGTTGGTCTTATGTGTCACTATTGTGTTCAAGTCAGTCCTAGCCTGCTCGTGTGTTTCCGGTAGTATCATGTATAGTGTATTACTACACTCAGGGCCTGCGTCGAATCCAAATCCCTCCTGACCAAGTAGTGACCATAAGCTGGTGAGTTGAGATACCACTGTGTCAGCACGGTACATTTAAATAGGGGTTCCTCTCACGTGAAGGAAAATTGGTTGACTCTTCAGACATGGGGATAGAGAAGAAAGCGTTTTCAAGGACAGTGCCTGAGTACCAGCCTCCCTCAGCCTGTGGTGTTTTCTGTAGGGTTGAGACCCTGTCTGGAACTGCTGGACGGTACAACGTTGAACCACAGTATTCTACTGTTAGTCTGAGCCATCCACTCTTTCTCAGTCCACACAGGGCTATTGTACAGTGAGTTCTTGGGCACCAGCACCCTAGCTTGTAGCATGTCAGTAATTAAAGCAGGTGTCTGTAGTGCCTCAAACTAGCCACCCGTGTGGTCTCGGGCAGTTCCTGGGGTTCCCACTTAGTGTGCCAAGTAAAACAGGCCTGAGGGCGGCCTGACATACTTTCTGTCTTATAGTGCTAGGGAGGAGTAAGGATCCCCAGTCAAACGTAATATCCATCCTAATATCTTCAGGTGAAGGAGATGCAGCCACCTTCCACAAAATCTCAAATACCCCAATTTTCACCCAAACTTCCACTTTAACCCCGTCAGCCGTTGAATTTCTGCACCCCCCAGTCTAACCGTAGCCGAGGTATAGCTGACAACAGCTTTGGAATCACAGCATATTGGCTTCCCAAAACAGGGAGACCCAGGAAGGTGTGTAACCGTCCCCTTGGTGATTTTACCTTACATGTGCACATGGCTTCCGCTCCCGTCGGGGGTGTGGCCGGAATACACTGACCGAGTTGTCTAATCGATTCCTAGGGGAATTATACTCTGGGAGGGTGACCGCCTGTGAACCCAGTGAAACCAAAGTAAGGCAAAGGGAAGGGCACTTGGGGGGAACCGTTTTTATTGCTCACAGCCTGCCTGAATTCACCGCGTAGTCATGACGCTGCATTCCTTAGGGCCACAGTGCATGCTCGCCAAGTCCATTCTCACTGGCTCCTCCTTGCAAAAACCCGCTGCGTGCTCCATTTCCCAGAAGCTGCCGCCTGTTCTCTACTTCTCTGCCGGCCCCTTCTACGGGGAAGTCCATGGGCCATTCCTTGGTGGCTAGAAGATGGCAGACCAATTACTTGCCGGGAATACAGGGGAAGGAGAATGCCCATTCTGTCTCCCTCCTCCTTGCCCGTCGGGCTGCAAGGCTGTATGTGGTGTACAGCCATGGATATGTAAGCGGGGAAGGCGAGATTGTGGACATTCTGCCGTTTATTGCACAGCCGCCCTCATGGGTGCAAAGCCTCATCAGGCTGCCGTTATGTGTGGTGGGGAGACACCTGAGGATCCCCCAGTGAGGATGTAGTGTGTGCTGTCTTGCCCCCTAGAGGATTGGGTGCCTCCCCAGTGCTGAGGAGAGGTGGGGATGCCTGAGGCAGTGGAGTTGGCCCTCCACAAAGTAGGGTTCCCCTTAGGGGAACTTGAGTGTCCCTGAGGCGGTGGGAACTGCGGGTTGGATGTTTCTCCGCATTGGGAAGGGTCACCAAGGGGTAGAGGGGCTTTGGCAGGAAGTGTCAGAACAGGAGCGCAAGTTGTGGGATACTAAGGGGAAGGAAAGGAAGGTATTGAGAACAGACAGTGCTGCTGAGAGAGACGCTAATGTCAGAGGAAGTGGAAATGGGAGAATGCAGGCTTTAAGACAGCCTCGGGGAGGTGAAGGAAGGTTGGGGCCTTCAGCCCCAGAAATGGTAGAAGAGACGTCAGAGGAGGAGGAGCTCGGGAAGGTAAGGGTGTAGGAGCTGCTGGGGCTGGTAGGGCTGGAGTGACTGCAGCCAGGCACCAGCCCCTCCCGGGAGAAAGCCTGCACGGTTGCCGTGAAGAAAGTGACACAACAGTGGGTCCCCAGACAGAGGGCTGCTCCCTCCCCCAGGTTGTGGCGCGCTCCATGATCCCCACCAACACCCAGGCTGACCCCATGGGAACTGCATGTCAGCTCCAAATTTTTGCAGAATCTGTCAAAGCCTATGTGAACTGGTGTTTGTCTTTGGGACTCAGGACTACATGGAATTATTGGTTCTGCGTCAGAAATGGGGAAGCTGGCTTCCCCAATCACTCACCCCTCTCTCTGGCAGAGATTACAAAATGCTTGTCACACCCAGGGAGCCGCAGCATTCTCAGCTGGTAAACAGCTCTCAGAGCCCTGTGGCCTAATCAGGGTGATTTGTCATCTTTCCCTCTAGAGAGAAGATAACTGCTGAGCTCCTACAGGTGTTACCGGAGTTGAGCATGAAAAGTGTCCTTAATAACATGGGACATCAGGGCCGAGATAAGGAGTCGTTCACCATGGGAATGAGAACCTGGTGCTTCAGAAACCTCCCCCATCCCTCCTTAGGTCCCTAGTGGCTGTTGTTTGCCCCTCACTTAGGACAACCCGTAAATGAGGTCACTCTAGCTGATCTGGGAGAGGTTGGAACAATGAGAGCATGGAAGGAAATCGGTCTGCTATGGAGAGAAATGTTTTAATGGACTTTGTGAAGTACTCGACTCGTGTGGGTTGACTTCATGAAGGTGCAGTGAAAAAGTTAAATGGGCATCCGAATCTTGCTAGAGATGTGGCAACAATTAAAGCTGGAGCAGCAGCTCGCACCACTGAGGTCCAAGAAGCAGAAGGTGGAGGCAAAGCCACGTCTGGCCTGTGTGACTGCAGGACTTGCTGGGGCAGAGTACTCAACCACACAGGAAGACGATTGGGCATTGCCGTGAGACGGGACGGGGTATCAAGGCCCACACTACGGGGCCATGCTGGGGACCAGAAGCCTCATGTTCAATTAGCAATTCATTGGTCCCCCCATGAATGTGTCCTGGCATTGTTGGTCCAAGGTGTTGAATGCTTTCTGATTATGTCAACCCTGAGTGATTTCCTGGGACCCTCCCTGTCATCAGTGGTTATGAGGGTGAGGTAATTAGCGTGAAGAAAGCCCAAACCCCATTGGGAAAATAGACTGTCTACCCCAGGGGACTGTCCTGTATATATCTCCCCCATTCCCTGGATGTATTCTGGGATGGATATCCTGCAGAGCGTGTGGTTACAGACCCCTGCAGGTGAGTTGTACTTACTATACATTTTATAAAGGCAGTTCTGAGGGGATATGCTAAACACTTGCCTATAGCTTTGCCTTTGCCACAGCAGGTGACAAATACTAAGCAATATAAGTTGCCTGGGGGGCATAAATAAATGGGAGAAAGTCTCCAGGAGCTGGAGAATGTGGACCTCATAAAGCCCACTTATAGTGCTTTTTTTATTTTGGTATCATTAATCTACAATTACATGTGCAACATTATGGTTAGTAAACTCCCCACGTCATCAAGTCCCCACCACATACCCCATTACAGTCACTGTCCATCAGCATAGTGAGATGCTATAGAATCACTACTTGTCTTCTCTGAGTTGTACAGCCCTCCCCATGCCCTCCCAACATTACGTCTGCTAATCCCAATGCCCCTTTTCCCCCTTGTCCCTCCCTTCCCACCCATCCTCCCCTGTCCGTTTCCCTTTGGTAACTGTTTGTCCATTCTTGGGTTCTGTGAGACTGCTGCTGTTTTGTTCTTCCAGTTTTTTTCTTTGTTCTTATACTCCAC
The DNA here is from genome assembly GCA_032199065.1 of Smutsia gigantea. Lineage (NCBI taxonomy): Eukaryota > Metazoa > Chordata > Mammalia > Pholidota > Manidae > Smutsia > Smutsia gigantea. The sequence continues at coordinate 289,333 of JAVSCE010021932.1, read as the reverse complement.
AGATGAGTGAAATCATTTGATACTTTTTTTTTCTGCCTGGCTTATTTCACTTAGCACAATACCCTCTAGCTCCATCCATGTTGTTGCAAATGGCAGGACTTGTTTTCTTCTTATGGCTGAATAATATTCCATTGTGTATATGTACCACATCTTCTTTATCCATTCATCTACTGATGGACCCTTAGGTTGCTTCCATTTCTTGGCTATTGTAAATAGTGCTGTGATAAACATAGGTGTGCCTATGTCTTTTTCAAACTGGGCTGCTGCATTCTTAGGGTAAATTCCTAGGAGTGGAATTCTTGGGTCAAATGGTATTTCTATTTTGATTTTTTTGAGGAACCTCCATACTGCTTTCCACAATGGTTGAACTAATTTGCATTCCCACCAGCAGTGTAGGAGGGTTCCCCTTTCTCCACATCCTCGCCAATGTTTGTTGTTGCCGGCCATCTTTTTTTTTTTTTTGTCATTTAATTGCTTTAATGGGTCAGAAATAGCCTACTTCGAGAAATTTTAAAACACAACACATGATTTATAGTTTGAATAGTATTTAAAACCTGCAGTCCTAACACTCAGTTCACACACTACATAGCAGAAGAGACTCTTCCGAGCTCAGGGAGAGCGATCCTCTGAAGGAAGTGCCCACTGCCGCCTTGGTCCTGCTCCCAGTACTTCTCAGTGGGGGGTCAAGGGGGGCAGGGCAGGTGCTGGAAGCAGAATCAGCATTCACTTGGCTCACTCTAGGAAACATTAGCTGTAATTTTCAAGTGATGGAAAAAATCCACAGCTTCTAATGAATGAACGAAAGACCATCTAATAGCCTGGATAGCACTATGCCCACTCAATAGGGAAAAAGAACCACATTTATTTTTCATTCTATTAGGCAGATATGATTTTACCCATAAGAAAGTGTGTATGTATTTAACTTCTTCTACCTTTATGTCTCTTTCTAGACCAAAGTTATTAACCTGGGATTCATGGATGGGTTTAAAGGGACTTGTAAACCCACTACAGTTAAGTGCAAAGTTCATGTGTATGTGAAAGTTTCCATGAAGGCAAGGTCTTAAATCAGTTCTGAGGAGTTTGTGACCCACCCCCAAATAAACACACAGTGATGAACCACTGCTCTGTAAACTGCCTCGGTGCCTAGTCCTTCTTCACTTCTGGTAGGTTCTTTTGCTTTAAGCAAAGTCACATTCATCTCGTGGCTCATAATGTGCTGTTGATGTCGGGGCCTTGGTGAGATCTCATTGGTAGGACTGTTCCACTCATTCCAGTATGTTGAGTATACCTGGCACCTGACCACTAAATGCCAGTATCACTCCCTCATCATTATGCCAACCAAAAATGATCACATACATTTCCAAATCCCTCTTAGGGGGCAGTACCTGCCCTGGTTGAGAAGATTAAGTTCACCTTCCCCTGCTTCTCTTTCTTCATCAAGAAAATGAGGGAGGTGGGTGGAATGGCCTCTAGGGTCCCTTCCAGTTCTTTGATGCAGTAACATCTCACACATATCAACCTGTCTTTGAGTGTCCTGTTCATTCCTATTCACCCCACTTTGCTGACAGATATGTGCTCCTTGGAGGGACCTGCAAGGTCCCATAAAAAGTACAAAACCATGGTCTGGTCCTAGATTTGGCTCTGCCTGTGGTTAACTGTGACTTTGGGCAGTTCTGGAGTCTCCCTAGGCTTTGATGTCCATCAACTGTAAACAGGATGAGTTGATCTGGAAGGTAAGTTCAGTTGTAAGGTTGGATGCTTCTATGCAGTAATAAGAGTAAGGCCTGCCATCTTTTTAAAATCAAATGTAACCTGATGGTCAGAACCTGGAGTCATCATAGGCCCAAACGCATCTTTGCATGAGTAGTACAGGTGTAGGCTGCAAGTACTGGCCCTCTGGCCTTTGAGAGACTCACACCCATTCTCTGCATGCCCATCCCCACCCTCACTCGCAGGACTAGCCCTAGACCTTCTTCCATCGAGCCAATCCCAATCCTCCTTCCCAGCCAGGATTTGTACATGGAGGTATCAGGTCAGAGGACTCTGGCGGGATCCTGATATAGCCCACTCTCATCATTTGCAGATTCTCCTATTAAATCCAGAGTCAATACTCATGGCACTTTGGTGGTCACTCATGGACATTTTCAGAGGGACAAAAACTTTGACTCCCTTGACACTCACATTCCCAGCTGAGGTCCATGTTGTGCCTTCTTGTTTCAGTTCTCATACTGTAAAGTGTTCTCTTCACAATCTATTTAGTGCTACTTTTTAAATTTTTTGCATAGTTTTGGTTTTTCTCAGTGATTTCCCTGTTTAAAAATGATCCCTAAGGACACTGCTGACATGCTGTCCAGTGTGCCTTAGTGTAAGAAGCCCCTGTGGAGAAAATATGTGTTACATAAACTTCATTCAGGTATGAGCTAAAATGCTTTTGGCTGTAAGCTCATTGTTAATGAATCAATAATATATTTAAATAAGGTGTCTTTAAACAGAAATGCACATAAAACAAGATTATGTATTGATGGGTTGACAAAAATATTGTGACCAGAGGCTCCCAGGAAGCTGACTCTGAATTTTTACTAGGAGCAATGGTCCAGTATTTGCTAACTCAGTGATCACAGCGACTTTGTAGAACATAATTACCATGAAGAGGATACATAGGATTAGATTACAAGGACTAGAGGCTGTCTCTCTAGTTCAAATGTTTGTTCCTGTATCAGTATCCGTGCACTGCTCTAGCAAATAGAATCCACAATTTCATGTTCACATAGGCGGTTTGACGTGATGAATGAGGTCAATCCAGTAGCCCTCGTCCACTTGGCTCTGCAGTAATCCAAGCTCCAAGCTGGATGGACACAGCCATTAGAATATATGCCTTTCAACGGTATCTGGGCATTATCTTCTTTTGGCCTAAAGGGGAAAGTAAGATGTAGAGGCGCAGTGAGATGTTTGGACCGACCAGACCTGGAAGTGGCTCTCATCACTCCTACTCACATTCTATTGGCTAAAACGCAGTCACATGGCCATGATTAGCTGCAAGGGAGTCTGGGGAATGTAGTGTTGCTGACAACCAGGAAGAAGAAACAAGATTTCTCTGACGGCTAGCAGTTACTGCCACGGTTTGTTTTAAGGACTCACATGAAGTCAGGTTCATGCCAAGACCTATGACTGTCCCAGAACGATTAATAATTTGCTCCCTTTCAGTTCTTCTTTAAATATTTGTTCATTTTATTTTGAGGTAAAACTAAGATCTGTGTAGAGGTAGGGAAAAAGAGAGCTGTACCTTCCCTACAGGAAATCCTGTCCAAATGTTTGCTCTGGTCCCTCTGCCACGTCCAGATCCGATGAAGATTCCCAGCACTGACTGAAAGCGCAACATTTTCCTTAACCTCCTGCGTATCAGAGCCGTGGGGTGTAATGTAGTCCAAAGACAGAGGGAGGGTCTCCAGGCCCGTCAAGAGGTACCTGTGGGACCAGGAATCTCCTGGAGGAGCCACACCGGCCCAGCAAGCCCACGCGCCCAGACAGAAGGAGGCCACAGAGGACACCCAGCTCCAAGCAGGAACTGGTGGAGGCAGGTCCCAGAGGCAAGTGGCAGGTCCCAGAGGCAAGTGGCAGGTCACACCCAGGCAGGCACGGCCTGAGCAAGACCTGACGTCAGCTGTCGGAGCCCCTGCCACCCTGAGGCCGGCCGTGGGGAACCGGAAGGGAGCGTTACAGCGTGCGAGGGACTCCTGCGTAAGAGTGGGGAATGAGGGGACGTCATCTCCAGGCTACGTCCTAGAAGGAGGAAGCCTCTCTGTGTGCTCTGGAAGTGCTTGTAAGAGATCATGTAGTCACCGGCTGCCCATGGGATCTAATCCTGTTGCCCCATATACTGTCGCTAAAGTAAAAAGTAACATAGATAGGTGATAACCTACAAAAAGCACTATAGACGCTGTCCTCCCTCTACTGTATTTCTCCTGGGTGCCAAACAAAAGACTCCTGTTCTATAAAAACCAGCAGTTCCCTGGGGAACTGGAAAAAAATCCCTGAAAGAACAAAGCAGTAAGAATAATTTTATACTGAGTGCCAGGCCCAGTGATAAACATTTGACATGTGTAGTATTGAATTCTCACAATGACCTGTGAGGTAGATACTCTAATCCCCATCCTACTGATGAAGAATCTAAGACTTAGAGGAATTAAGTACCATGCCCATGTTCATGCAGCTGGAAAGAGGCTGAGTCAGGACCTCCTAAGCCTGTCTTCTTAACCTCTTGGCTCCGTGGCTCTGACTCATTGGTCATTTGCTGTGTGGGGGCGGGGGAATCCGTCCTTGCCATCCTTCTTATACCTGTGCCCTCCTTGTCCACAGCTGAGGCCTGTCTCCCCTGAGACCCACCCCCATGCTGACCACCTAGTAGGGCAGCCCCGCCACCTCCACACATTCATGGGCTCCACTCATTCTGTCCAGCAGGCTTTCGGGCGTTTCCCTGCCATGAACCCTATGACGGTGCATCTGTCAGTACCCAGGTGCTCTGCTAGCTTCTGCTCACCAACCACCTGAACTCCAGTATTGAAATGGTTGACAGGGATGAAAAGGAGCCTCATGTAGCAGAGCTAACCATAAGATTGCTCTGTCCTCCTTGGCCACTTCCCTTCAGGTGGCTCTGTATCTCAGGACTTAGGGCTTCCCTTAACCTTCCCACAGTAGCTCAAAAGGTCGCATGACCCATCAATCAAAGAGGTTCCTCACTAGCCCAGTATCAGGCCAGGCTCTGAGCCATGCTTCCACCTGGCCGACCGCTCACACTGAGGCTTGAGCAACACAGAGATGCAGCCGGACCTTCACCTGTGCAAACAGCCCACAGGAGAAGAGCTGAGCCCTGGACAGGCAGGAAGGAGCTGCCACTATTACCCTGCTGCTTGACCTTGGACGACATCCCTTCTTTCTCTGAACCTATGTTTTCCACTTTCACGGGTGGGATGGATAGACCTTAGGAGTCCGCCAGTTCTAAAATTCTCTGGGGAAAACACATCTGGCGCTGCAGGTCCTTGGCCGGGCTCTGTGGGCGGCTGTAACTGATGCAGTTGGCAGCTGTTTCTTGGCCTGTTCTCTCTGGAGGCACTCATCATGCCTGGCCTCATTTCAAACTTTGTCCTCCTTGTTTTTTGTTTGTTTGTTTTTTTCCTTAAAATAAGTCCTGTGCATTAGTGTGGAAAGGAACCATTGAAAGTCCCATGAAGGCTCATCATTTAAGATGTTTCATCCTTACATTCTTCCTAGTCTTCTCGGTGGGTTGGGGAGTGGAGAGGGCTTTGCTGAGCCATCAAACTCTCCCCCAACCAGTTCTTCTTTTCCAAGGCTGTGCAGGATTTGGCAGAGAAGGGTCAGTTGGGTGCCACAGCTGGTTTCCTTGGCACCTGGGTTGTGCCTGGCTTCCCAGCTGGGTTAGACTGAGTGACAGCATGGTTAAGAGATCTGTCAAAAATCACAGTGGTGGGGATGGCCCTCCCGGAGTGCATGATTTTTAAGAGCAGGCAAAAGGGCACAGAATCGAGTACTGAGAAAGCAGAAAGCATCCAGGGAGCCTAGGAGAGCCTGGGGCTGAGACTGGTGACCTCGCTCTGGGCCTAACTCTGCTCAGACCTCCCTGGAGAACCCCTCACCCTGCAGCCCAGGCCTCAGTCTCCTCATCTGGAAAACCAGCAGGGAGGGCCATCGAGATGACAGATACTTAACTGATCTAAGCCCCCATCCACCTTTGGGATTCTCTGACTACTGAATAACTGACGGGTCCAGGATGCCCCCAATGCCTTTCCCATTTGCATGGGAAACCTTAATGCAGTGCCAGGGTCTCCCCACCTTTCTCACTCTAGGCTATGCCAAGGAAATGAATTCAGACCCATCTTGTCCATTTGTCTCAAAGGCCCAACAGTGGCCTTGCAAAGAGGACCCAGGGTTTCCAGAGCCATGCTGAGCCTTCCAGGGGGATGACGTGTATGGCTTCTCTCCCTCCTTGGGACCAGAAAGTTTTATCTGACCAGCATTCAAACCCCAGGAGTCTTCACCCACCCAGCCTTCATCAGACACCTCAAAGGGAAGGGCGTGGGGCGGGGAACCATCACCCCCACTGCCCTGTGACATCCTTATCCCCTGCAGGGCGAGCTGGTCCCAGGCCATGTCAAGGAGTCAAAACAAAGCTCCTTTTCCATGTGCATTTTCTTCCTCAAGGGCTTAGACTGTAAAGTCATCACTAAAGGAAACATGGTCTAGTGCTGCAAACTCCACACAGCCTGACCTCTGTCCTGGCCCCATGGTCTGGCCTGGACCAGATGCCACTCCCCCAGCACTGTTTCCTCATCTGCAAAGCAACTCAGGCTTCTCTAGGCCTGTTGGCCTCTCACTGCAAAAAGGCCCCTTGTCACTCCTCTGGCAGGAGCCGGACTTAGGGACCAGCCCACTTTCAGGAGACAGACTCACAGTGGGCAAGGGCAAGGAAGAAGAGCACGGCTGTCAGAAGAGGGTTCCCTGCACATGGTGGGCAGGGGAATGAAGATTTCAGGGAGTGTCTCTTCCATCTTCCCCCTTTCTGTTCTCCTGGCCCTGAAGAGGAGGTTGCCTGCTCTGGGTTCCCCTGCACTCGGTCTAGTTCCCTCTGTAGGCGAAAGCCTGATGTGCAAATGAAAAGAGGGTTCCATTGTGGATGTGCACGGGTTTCCCTGTGGATCATGGACCTTCATCAGAGAGGTGCTTTACGTAAGCTTTCACTTCCCTTCCCTGTGCCCACCCCGTAAATAAACAGGCTCTTTCCTCTGCTGGTCTCTCCCCTCGCGGCTAGGCCAATTTGCCTTCCTCAGTCTGGGGCCTGACTTCTCTATGTTCACAGAGTGGCCTGGGGCATGCCCGCTAACCACCTGTCCCCTGAGTGTCTTCCAGGCCGTGAGCACCAGCCCCAGGGGCTCCGGGTGGACAGAGCTTAGACTAAAGGTCCTGAAGTGCACTGGCCCCTCTGCCACCCTGGGCCGGGGGCTCCACGTGCTGGGGGACCTCACAGCGCCGGTGCATGAGATTGGGAAACGGAGTAACAAGAGCATCACAACTATAGATTTTAACTACGTGCATCTCTGCTTCACAACAAAGGCACAGACCTACTGTGTGCAGTGTCCGTGTCGCCCCTGATGTCTCGTGTTTGGGGCTCACGCTCTGGGCCAGCGGCTCCACAGTTACCCTCTGGCACAGGCACGGGCAGCGGGTCCTGCATGTTCGTGGGAACAGTGATTCTCACCGTGTCGTACCCACCGTGATGCACTCTTTCTCCATGGAATTTAACAATTGCAGGCCAGTCACACTGCAGACGCAGGCAGGAGGGCAAAGCATGAGCAAGCCATTTTGAAATAACTCCTGTTACATAAACACATATGCAAAATAAAATTAAGCAGGGTCTTTAATGGAATATTTTCAGATCTTAATTTGTTAAATATAAGATACTAGTATTTATGAACACACATCTTTTGTGCTTTCCGGATAGTCAGTGTCCAGTGAGGAAAACCATGTACTCGGTGTGTTTCCCTCGGAGGGAAAATGCTGAGGCAGCACACAGATCAGCTCCACTGGGCAGCTGCTCACATGCCCGGGGCTGCAGGGAGAGCCCGGAAGGCGGGTTGGGTCCCAGCAGGTCGTGTCTGTATCTTCTTTAGCAATAGCCTTTCCCACGTATAATTATTCCACTATGTTGCTTTATATGACTTGTATTTCATGTTTTAAGTTTGTTAAAACATCTTATGTTTGCCTTAATAGAATTCTTTTGTGTGGATTTCTTAACGTATATGTTTCTTTTAATTTAGTGTTGTTTTGGCATAAAAATATAAACATGCTACACCTTTACACATTCTCTGGCATTATAGGTTTCATTATGAAATGTTTTGTGAACACGAATATTGTAAGATTTTAGAAATGGAAGAACCTTGAAGGGTAGAGGAAAATCTCTTCTTCTCCCACGCTGCCTATAATAATTTAAAGAGGGTGGCTTAGACCTGGAAGAGAGCTAATACCAGAGGTAACTTTATATCAGAAAGACTTATCTGCCCGGCATGGCAGATACTGACCAACCCTCTGCTCTTCCATCTTCCTGTGAATTGTCATCCTGCTTTTTGAAGGCCCAGACATCTACCCTCTTCTTTGAGGATGACATAGAAACCTTAATTGCGTGATGGTCTCAGAGCCTCATATTTTTGGGGTCCTTGTATGTATGAAATTAAACTTGTTTTTCACCTCTTAATCTCTTATGTTAATTCAATTAATAGCCTACCAAAGAACCTAGAGGGGAAAGTGGAGAAAGGTTTCCTCCCCAAAATATTCATCCCACCTGCCACGAGAACTGTATGAGACTGTTACAGGGGACAGGTCCTCGGTCTCATCAGGAGTAAGAAATCAAGAATGGACTCAAGAATCAGTTCAGCATGAAGAAGTTCAGCATGAAGAGTTTGCTTTGAGACCAGAATATTAAAGAAATAGTGAGAGGGCACACCTGAGAGTTGGGCACAGGCCTACCCAGAAGGGGTTGTGCAGAGAAAGGAGAGAGCATTGTTATGTAAGGGAATATGAATATTCACTAAGGAGATCAGGTTATAAAGGGAACAGGTGAGGTTTTCCTAGTTTGGCCTTGGTTCACCCTCGTGTCACCCAGGGGTATTATTGACTGTATGTGGTTCTCAGTGGAAGTGTCGTGGTCAGGCGAGGCTTCATGCTTACTAAGGTAATGAGTGTATAACGTGTTGTGGGATGAAACTTGGGTCAGCTGCTCCTCCATGTTGGAAGCAGCTGGTTTTGGCTGGTCTGTCCTCCAAACCCTCACTCCCCACCTCGTGCAAGGACGGCTTCCATGGATGGAATGTGTAGGATGGAGGCATCCGGCCCAGTGTAAACACTGGTGCATGTCCCCGTACCCTCCTCCTGTCGGGCTATTTATGGCATATATTACTAATAGGAGTGTAGAAAGTATATTAATTTCCGAGAATTTTTTGGATTTAATTATGAAATGCAACATTTTGGAAAACGAGCAAAATTTCTCACCCAGAAGATGTCCCTTTGGCATAAGGATTACTTCAGGCTGTTTATTTTTAAGAAACAGCAGATGTACCCGGGATGAGCTCTGAAAACCAAGCAGGAGTTTCCTTTTTGTTAGAGACAGGTGTATTTAGAAGGGAAATCTCCGGTTGTTAGGGTGTCTCCCTCTGTACCTGGGGTAGGAGTGGGTTTGAACCTCCAGAAACTCTTATGAATGGGGACAGCATGGAGTTGAATCTGCATAACAGCCCCATTCCTGACCCAAGTGCTTATTGTGGTAACCGCCCCAAACCGACCCCGTCCCCAGCGTCTTTGGTGCTCAGGTTGAGATGGGATTGGAGGGGTGACTCAGGCCGTTTCAGGGGCCTGGTCAGTTTGCCTGGGTCTGAGGATGTATCTGTGTTAATAAGCTCATGCTTTCCTTTCCCCTGCTCCTCTCCCTCTTATGGGAGAAGAGAAGACAGGGAGGGTCCGGGTAGGAGGGGCACCCAGGAGAGGGAACCAGAGGGTAGGAATCAGTAAGGGTGTCAACACAGGGATGCGAAGGGCTAAAAGCGAAGGATTCAGGGAGCTCCGCTGAGACCGCAACACCTTGGTGGCCCTGGGGCTATAACGCCTGGGCGGGCAGGGTCAGCCCCCCTAGGGTAACCGCTACACACGCCCGACCCCGGACAGAGCCCGTCTCGGACGGACCCGAGCCTCCCGGGCGCCCCGCCCTCCCCTAAACCTCAGGGGGAGGAGCCCCAGGCCGCTTCCGGGGCCGCGGGAGTGCGGGAGACGCCGGGCCTGCTGCGCGTGCGCCGTGGCCCCTCGCCGCGGGGAGTGCGGGTCCCGTTCGTGCTTCCGAGCGGTTCGGCGGCGTGACTCGCGTGTCGGGCTGTGGGGGCGGCTCGCCCGTGGGCCTCTTTCCGGGGTTCCCCTTCCGCGCGCCCGGGGAGCACACCTGTCGTCGCGGGTCCCCGCCGCGTGCCGGGCCTGTGCGCAGCCCCAGCTCCCTGAGGGCCGTAGCCGGTGCCCGCGGCCCCCGACCTCCGGCATCCCGCGTCCATCCTGAGACCCCTCCCGGAAGGCGGCCTGCGCCCCGTTTCAAGGTCCTCCTCGCGGCTGCCTTGGAGCGGGGGAGGCCCTGCCGCCGTCTGTCCGGGCATTTTCCCCGGGGCCGTGAGCCGTGTCCACACAGCGCCCTGTGGGAGAGGAGGCCGAGGAGGAGATGGCGGCTGCCCAGGTGAGGGTACGTCCGGCCGGAGGCTGGGGCCGCGTTTCCCCCCGAGCTGCTCTGCGTTTAGAGCTTGCACGCGGTTCCTTCGCTTCTGACGTCCCGTCTTCCAAGTGTGCCCACCTGCTCTGAAACCTCTTTAAAAAATGCAACTCAGGCTTAGCTGTGTAGGGACCAAGGGTCGGCTACCCCAAGATGTGCCATTGGGACATGCAGTTTATTTTCATTTGTAAAACCATCAGGGCACCAAAAGATGCAGGAAGAACCTTTGATCCCCCACCCTAGACCTGCGTGAAAACAAGAGTTTGGCTGGAGGCATTCCTCCTGGAGGAGCTCTGTCACCTTAGACGGCTGTACAGAGTGTAACCTGGGAGGGACGCGGGTAAGTCTGATGGTCAGTGAGTCAGATTATCTGGTTAAAACCTCATTGGTGCCATTTAGTGAATGTTTTGCAAAATAGTTTAATAGAGAATATGCCTCTCCTGTGCATAATTTGTGTGGGTTTTATTGTATTAAATTAGGAAAAACTTAGAATGATGCCTAGTATCTGGTAAATGTTTTCCATGGATTGTTTCTATTACTTTGTTATTTTATTGGAAACTCAAATTGCCAAAAAACGCTTTCAACGTCTTCCTTGGATTCTTTCCCTGTAGTCCTACCTCTTTGTTATTTACCAGGGGACTCTTGGGTCTGGGCTAGGCCTTGTTAGAAATGCAGACCCAGAGCCCAAAGAGCTCCTTAATGAGCAAGTTCATTTTGACAAGATTTCCAATTCCCTGTATCGAAATTGTAATGTGTCGAATACATTTCTAACTCATCAAAACTTTCCACATTAATGATGCCGGGGTTTTTGTTCACGGAGTGGAAGAATGAACTTAGCCTTACAGTCGAGGTGCTAGAGCCAGGGAGAGGCTTTTTTTTAGCGATACAGTGAGAGGACAGTGCCCCTGGCCCGCGCCAGGAGGGGAGAAGAGAGCCCGTAGTGGTGCGTTGTCTAGGGATTTTATAGGCACTTGAGGATCTTGGGAAAGCGAATAAGGGGCTTAGGGGTGTGGACTTGTTCAGTGGGCCCTGAATATTTAGAATTAAGTTAACACAAGCACCTTCCTGCTGTGAGGATTTCTCCCTGAGATACCAGCGTCTTGGTCTCGGAGCTTATCAATGAAGGGTGCCTGCCCAGCCCCCAAGGTGGGCTAAGGTATTGTTTGCTCGAGAGTTAAGAATCTTACTTCTTAACTTCCTGGGTGTTCACATGGTATCTTATCTTTAAAGTGGATTCCTTCCTGCCTTTTACTACGTTGTCTTTGGGGGCGCCTGCTTGCTAAATTAGTTGATAAGTTTGCAAATCACCTCGTCAGCTCTAAAGAAGGAAAGACAGCATGTAGGCCCGGGTCTTTTAGCATGCTAAAGGGAATCTAACACATGATTATAAATGATTAGCATAATAAAAACGTGCTAGTCTTTCTGTGGGGAATATTAACTGATCTTACTGAAGAATGACTCTGGAGCTGAATGTTTAACATAGAATTTTAGTAGGGGGTTTCCTTGTGTGTAGTTACATTGCTCTGACTTCCAGTATCCTGCCTTGCTTTGTCCGGAGGCTCTCACCTTACTCTGATTACACCCACGGTCCCTGTCTCAATAATGAAACCTGATTTTTAAGGGACTCAGGAAGGACTGTAGCTCTGATATGAATTTTCTTGTCCGGTACCTTACACGAATCAAAAACTAAATTTCAGGATTTCTAACTTTGTATTTACAGCCTGTTCATGCTTATGATAAAGAGCAGGATGAATCTATTTGGATCATACCATCCTGTGGAGAATGAGTGCATTTGAGTTATAACTGCCACCTGGAAAAGTTTCGTGTAACTGTGGGTATAGGATGCAATTAATGGAGACACTAACTGTGGTCATACTGAAAAGACCTGTGGACTGTAGTTTTGGTTCTGTTTTCACTTCTGAAGTTGGGGAAACAGCATGAATGGGAAAGGTAACATTCTGAGTTTGAGACTATAACTGACAGGATTGAATGGATCTGTGGTAATTATTTGGTATGAAAATAGTCTAATACCAATTCAGAAAAATCTCCAGTTCATAGAATACACAAGATTTCATGTTCTGGAGGTACAGTTCTGTGCATATGTGCTTATATTTTACTATCTTTTATAAACCGTGCATCAGTTCTGTTTTCTCGTAATGATGATTGACTGTTTTCTCCCCCCACAGTATCAGAGCCGTGGTGCGATTTGTGGTCTCCGGCAGCTGATAGCAATTGTTGCCATGACAGCAGATACTCACCTCTGTTCCCTTGGCTCTGGGGCTCTGTGCCAGATTTCCTGTGTTGGTAATTTGCCAGTTATCATTAAGGATCTCAGAAGGATTTGCTGAGATCTGTTCACAAACCACCTCATTTAGTCTAGAAACTCCCCTTCTCAGTTTCCCACTGCATGGAATTTGCTTTGGAAAATGAAGTGGGTCTCCTTTGCTCCCTGGAGACTCTGGCCCGTCCAAGTGGAGGTTTCCGTCAGGCAGCCTGGGCTGTGGGAGGTTGCCTTTCATTCCCTGCTCTAGCCACAGTTCTACTGTTCCTTATTTCATTTTGCATATTAAGAAAAGGAAAACAAGAACTACATGTTGGATGTGTGTATTAGTGTCCTTAAATTCTAACCCATAACTCAGTACGTATAATAAATGTAGCAAAAAATTTCAAGGAAATAGAATACTCAGAAACGGTACCTTTTATTATACTTTTATCATGCGTGTGGCTTTTGATAGCATATTTGAAGACAGAAAAAGCATCGCATATAATTAATGGATCTGCAAATGAAAATATTTATTTTGTGACAATAAAATTTTCAACTGTATTAGTCTTAACATGTATCTAGTTACATTTTAATATATGGATGCATGTGTAAAGTTATATGTAAAGCTTACCAGATCACGTGTGTGCTCTTTAGTTCGTTTCTATTCCTCTGTTAAGGAAACTGCTGTGAGCTTCATTCAGGTTGTCTAGAATGTTCATCTTGTGTCCCCTCATAAATTGTAGGTTAAATAAAGTGGGTTAAAACCGAGCCTCTTACCATTTACTGGATGTTTAACAAAATATCCTCATAAATGAGGTACAGTTGTATTCTCATGGATTATTTTTGTGTTGTGCATCAGCCCATGAAAAGCTATTAGTAATATCTAGCAAGTGTTCTAAATAGATTGTGTTTCCCCTTCTTGCTATGTTCTAAGAGACTGCATTTGCCATACAAGTTTTAGTTCAAAGCCACCCATGAATATTTCCCATGGTGTTTCCCTGCACAGTAATTCCAACATGTGGCCCCTGGAGGGGGAGTCCTTAGCCTCACTGGGGAGCCTGCTGGACACGCAGACACTCAGGGCCCCGCCCAGAATCCCTGAGTCATCATCTGCCCTGTGAAGGTCTCCACCTCGTAGTTGTACACAGTAAATTGCAGAGGTGCACTGCTAACGCTCCATGACTTTGCCATTGGGAGCTAGGGACAAATTAACAATTCAGCTATAAAATTAGTAGTTTAAAAATATGTGCTTGTACTGATTCCTCAATTATATATTTTATCTCCAAAATAATCATAGTGTCTCTAGCGGTTTTGTGGATTTACGTTATCTTCTTTCCTTGGCATTAAGGGAACACTATAGAGTATTTGTGTTAAAAATGCTTCAGGTCACTCACGCAAGCCCAAAGCAGTTCTATTACCTTTCACTCTTCATTTTGGGTCATATTAGAAACTCTGTTCATAGCCCCTGGGTAAACATGGTTATTTTTGTTCCTTTGTTCTTTACACATCAGGGACTGTTGACCTTCGGGGACGTGGCCGTCAGGTTCTCCCAGGAGGAGTGGGAATGCCTGGCGCCTGCACAGCGGGCCTTGTACAGGAGCGTGATGCAGGAGAACTACAGCAACCTGGTCTCTGTGGGTGAGGATGAGAGTTTCTTTCCAGAATTCCTAATCCAAATTTAAAGCTTTTATTTTCTTAGTTGACGGAATGGCTCCCGTAAACTTCGGCTTTGTGTAAAAGTGTGTCAGATCCATGAATTTAAGGGAAAAATTTGGGTTTTGTTGTTGTGGAACGAATTTTCCTGATGTATTTTGACTTTGACCTCCCCTCTGTGTAGCGACCTGTATCCTTTGCCCTAGGTTTGTGGTACTTCCTGAATTCAGGGGCATAAAGTAATGTTCACCCCATTTTCAAACCTGAAATCCACACTGATGGAGAGGCACCAGGGAAAACTGAAAAAAGAACAAGGTCTTTATTTGGGGTCTTAGACTTGCAATGTGGGGAGCACAGATGGAGCAGCAACCAGAAAGTGTCGCCCCTGTGCAGGGAAGCAAGGAATTTGTACGAGAAAGGAATGGGTGGTGGGCAATGTCATGAGCTGGGTGGAGGAAGACAAGGAGATAAAGAACTACTGCAGCTGGGAGGCTGAGCCGCTTCATTCCTGCTTTGTTGACTAACTTATTGGCGCCTCCAAGGGAATCGACTCGTGGTCCCTCATAACTGCCCCATCGCTGCAAAGTGCATTCTGACAGTTTTTTTATTTCCATTTTTATGGTTCCTGTTTGATGGACTGTTGCCCTATTAATTTTATGAGCAGTAACTTGTGAAAACTATTTCTGGATTAGTTCAAAGGATCCTGTTGACCATTATGTCCCCGGAAGTTAATTCATCTTATAGTTGGAAGTTGGTACAGTTTTAATATTCCCCTTCCTTCTTCTCCTATCCCCTGCAGCCCCTGGGAACTACCTGTCTGCTCTCTTATCGGGTGTTTTTTTCAATACTGCCACATTTAAGTGAGGTCATGTGGTATTTGTGTTTCTGTCACTTATTTTGCTCAGCGTAAAGACCTCAAGATTTATCCATGTGGTCAAAAATGGCAGAGTTCTCTCTTTGATGACTAAATGGGATTCCATTGTGTGTGTGCATGTGCGTGTGGAGGTACGTCACACACTTGATTTATCTATTAGTGGAAACTTGGCTTGTTCCCATGCCCTGGTTAAAGTAAACACACTGCAGTGAATACGTGGATGCATACATTTCTATGCAGTCCTGATTTTATCACCTTAAGATACACACGCAGAAGTGGAATTGCTGGATTATGTGGTAGTTGTGTTTTTACTTTGTGGAGAGTCCTCAGAAGTCTCTTCCGGGGTCACCGTAACAGTTTAAATTCCTGCATTGCCGTATGCATTGCTATTTTTTTTTTCATCCTCCCCAGCCCTCGATCCTCTGTCTGATAGCATTCTAGCAGGTATGAAGGGAGATTTTTACAGTGGTTTAGATGGGCATTTCCCTGATGAGTAGCAGTGTTGTGAACTTCTTTTCATGTGTTTCTTGGTCATTCAGAAATCCCTCTTTGGAAAAGGACTTTTATGGTCTTGCACATTTCTATTCAGATTGTTTTTTTCTTATAGACTTACAAGAAATCCTGTATTTTGGATATTAACCCCTCATCAAATATGTGGCCTGCCAATATTGTCTTACATGCTGAAGGTCGCCTATTCATCTCATTGACTCTGCAGCTGTTGGGCAGCCTTGGGCTGGTGTGACGTGGTCCTGCTTGTCTGTTTTTCCTGAAGAAGCCCCTGCTTCTGGTGCCGTATCTGGAAATCACTGCCAAGGCCAATATCAAAGAACTTTCTCCAGATCTTTTCTTCTAGGACTTTTATGGTTTCAAGTCTTAAATTTAAGTCTTCAGTACATCTCAAGATACATTCTTTTGTGAGTCGGGTAAGACAGAGCTCCAGGTTTCCACATTGGCATTTATTGAGAAGACTCTGTTTTTTCTTCATTTGAGTGTTTTGCATCCCTTGTCAAATACTAGTTGAGTGTCTACAGACAGCCTATGTTTGGGCTTTCAATTCACCTCCATTGGCATGTGTGTGTTTTCCAGTTTTGTTGAGAAATAATTGACATACATCCCTGTCTTCATTTGAATTGTACAGCAAGATGGTTTTTTGACCTATATATAGAGGTATTTAAGATATTCAAATCTTAGAGTCCCTGGGAATAAGCAGGGATAATTTTTTTTAATTTTGGTATCATTAATATACAATTACAGGAGCAACACTGTGTTTACTAGATCCCCTCCTTATCAAGTCCCCACCACATACTCCATTACAGTCACTGTCCATGAGCGTAATAAGAGGCTATAGAGTCACTACTTGTCTTCTCCCTGCTCTACTGGTTTCCCCTTTGCCCCCCTACATTCTGTGTGCTAATTGTAATGCCTCCTTTCCCCCTTATCCCTCCCTTCCCACCCATCCTCCCCAGTGCCTTTCCCTTTGGTAACTGTTAGTCCATTCTTGGGTTCTGTGAGTCTGCTGCTGTTTTGTTCCTTCAGTTTTTCTTTGTTCTGAACACCTCACAGATGAGTGAAATCATCTGATACTTGTCTTTCTCTGCCTGGCTTATCTCACTGAGCATAATACCCTCTAGTTCCATCTATGTTGTTGCAAATGGTAGGATTTGTTTTCTTTTCATTGTGGGCTTTTTTGTTCTCTTTGTGTCATTTATTTCTAGTTTCATACCTTTGTTATCTGAGAAGTTGATTGGTAACAATTTCAATCTTTCTGTATTTAATGAGGCTTTTTTTGTGGCCTAGTGTATGATCTATTCTTGAAAATGTTCCGTGTGCTGCTGAGAAGAATGTGTAGCCTCTTGCTTTTGGATGGAGTGTTCTGTAGATGTCCGTTAGGTCAATCTGTGCTAGTGTGTTGTTCAGTGCTTCTGCTTCCTTAATTATTTTCTGTGTGCTTGAAATGTCCTTTGGAGTGAGTGGTGTGTTGAAGTCTCCTAAAATGAATGCATTGCATTCTATTTCCCCCTTTAATTCTGTTAGTACTTGTTTCACATATGTAGGTGATCCTGTGTTGGGTGAATGCATATTTATAATAGTTATATCCTCTTGTTGGACTGACCCCTGTATCATTATGTAAAGCCCTTCTTTGTCTCTTGTTACTTTCTTTGTTTTGCAGTCTGTTTTGCCTGATACAAGTACTGCAACACCTGTATTTTTCTCTCTATTGTTTGCATGAAATATTATTGACGTATATTGTGAAATGATTAGCAAATGTTCAGCTAACGTCCATCTTTAATAGAATATAATAAAAGAAGAAGATGAAGAAGAATAAAGAAAAAAGTTTTTTTCTTGCGATGAGCCCTCTCAAGATTTCCTGTCTTAACTGTTCTGTCTGTTATTGAGGAGTGTGACCTGTAGGAGTCATGCTGTACATGTTTCCTCCCTAGGACTCATTTTTCTCATAACTGGAAGTTTTTCCCTTTTGACCACCTTTCCCCATTTCCCTCTCCCCCAGTCCTTTGTCACAACAAATCTGGTTCCTTTTTATGTTTGCTTTCTTTTTTGTTTGCGGGGGGGGGTGGCGTTTATTAAGGTATTATTGATATACACTCTTATGAAAGTTTCACATGAAAAAACAATGTGGTTAGTACATTTACCCATATTATCAAGTCCCCATCCATATCCCAATGCAGTCACTGTCCGTCAGTGTTGTAAGATGCCACAGATTCACTATTTGCCTTCTCTGTGCTACACTGTTTTCCCGGTGAACCTCCACACCATGTGTACTAAACATAATACCCTCAATCCCTTTGGCAGTTGTCTTTGTCCACCTGGCTTATTTCACTGAACATAATATCCTCCATCTCCATCCATGTTGTTGTAAATGGTAGGATTTGTTTCTTTCTTATGGCTGAATAGTATTCCATTGTGTTCAAGTGCCACATGTTCTTTATCCATTCATCTACTGATGGACTGTTGGGTTGCGTCCATATGTTGGTTATTGTAAAAAGTGCTGCAGTAAACAGAGGGGTGCATATGTCTTTTTGAATCTGAGTAGTTGTATTCTTTGGGTAAATTCCAACGAGTGGAATCCCCTGGTCAAATGGTGTCTCTATTTTTAGTTTTTTGAGGAACCTCCATATTGCTTTCCACAATGGTTGAACTAGCTTACATTCCCACCAGCAGTGTAGGGGGGGTACCCCTTTCTCCATATCCTCGCCAGCATTTGTTGTTCTTAGTTTTTTCGATCCTGGCCATCCTTACTGGTGTGAGGTGGTGTCTTATTGTGGTTTTAATTTCCATTTCCCTGATGATTAGCGATGTGGAGCATCTTTTCATGTTTCTGTTGGCCGTCTGAATTTCTTCTTTGGAGAACTGTCTCTTCATATCCTCTGCCCACTTTTTAATCGGGTTATTTGCTTTTTGGTTGTTGAGGTGTGTAAGTTCTTTATATATATTTGGATGTTAACCCCTTGTGGATATGTAATTTACAAATATATTCTCTCATACTGTAGGATGCCTTTTTGTTCTGTTGATCGTGTCCTTTGCCCTAGTTTAAAGTAATCCCATGAGTTCATTTTTGCTTTTGTTTCCCCTTGCTCCAGGAGATGTGTTCTTGAAGAAGTTGCTTATGCTTATATTCAGGAGATTTTTGCATCTGTTGTCTTCTAAGAGTTTTATGTTTTAATGACTTACACTGAGGTCTTTGATCCATTTAGAGTTTACTTTTGTGTATGGTCTTAAACAGTAATCCAGTTTTATTCTCTTGCATGTAGGTGTCCAGTTTGCCAACACCAGCTGTTAAAGAGGCTGTCATTTCCCCATTGTATGTCCATGGCTCCTTTATCATATATTAATTGACCATATATGGTTGGGTTTATATCTGGGCTCTCTAGTCTGTTCCATTGGTCTATGGGTCTGGTCTTTTGCCAGTACCAAATTGTCTTACTATGGCTTTGTAGTACAGCTTGAAGTTGGGTAGCATAATCCCCCCAGCTTTATTCTTCCTTCTCAGAATTGCTTTGGCTATTTGGGGTCTTTTCTGGTTCCATATGAATTTTAGAATGATTTTCTCTAATTTGTTGAGGAATGCTGTTGGTATTTTCATAGGAATTGCCTTGAATCTGTAGATCGCTTTATGCCAGATGGCCATTTTGTAGATACTAATTCTTCCTATCCATGAGCTGGGGATGTGTTTCCATTTATTGGTATCTTCTTTAATTTCTCTCATGAGTGTCTTGCAGTTTTCAGAGTATAGGTCTTTCACTTCATTGGTTAGGTTTCTTCCTAGGTATTTTATTGTTTTTGATGCAATTGTGAACTTAATTGTTTTCCTGATTTCTCTCTCTGCTAGTTCATCGTTAGTGTATAGGAATTCAACAGATTTTTGTGTATTAATTTTGTATCCTGCAACATTGCTGAATTCAGAAACTAGATCAAGTAGTTTTTTTGGAGTGGATTCTTTAAGGTTTTTTATGTATAATATCATGTCATCTGCAAACAGGGATGATTTAACTTCTTCCTTGCCAATCTGGATGCCTTTTATTTCTGTGTGTTGTCTCAGTGGTGTGGCTAGTACCTCCAGAACTGTGTTGAATAATAGTGGGGAGAGTGGGCATCCCTGTCTTGTTCCGAACTTTCAAGGAAAAGATTTCAGCTTCTCACTGTTAAGTATAATTTTGGCTGTGGGTTTGTCATATATGGCCTTTACTATGTTGAGGATTTTGCTGTCTATACTCATTTTGTTGAGAGTTTTTACCATGAATGGATGTTGAATTTTGTCAAATGCTTTTTTAGCATCTATTGAGATGATCGTGTAACTTTTGTCCTTCTTTTTGTTTCTGTGGTGTATGATGTTGATGGATTTTTGAATATTGTACAATCTTTGCATCCCTGGACTAAATCCCACTTAATCATGATGGATGATCTTTTTGATGTATTTTTGAACTCGGTTTTCTAATATTTTGTTGAGTATTTTGCATCTGTGTTCATCAGGGATATTGGTGTATAATTTTATTTTTTTGTGGTGTCTTTGCTTGGTTTTGGTATTAGAGTGATGCTGGCTTCATAGAATGAGTTTGGAAATATTCCCTCCTCTTCTGTTTGTTTGGAAAACGTTAAGGAGAATGGGTATTATGTCCTCTCTAAATGTCTGATAAAATTCAGTGGCGAATACATCTGGTCCGGGAGATTTGTTCTTGAGTAGTTTTTTGATTACCGATTCAATTTCATTGCTGGTAATTGGTGTGTTCCGATTTTCTGTTTCTTCCTGTGTCAGTCTTGGAATGTTGTGGTTTTCTAGAAAGTTCTCTGTTTCTTCTGGGTTTTCCAGTTTGTTAGCATACTGATTTTCATAGTATTCTGTAATAATTCTTTGCATTTCTGTGTGTCTGTTGTGATTTTTCCTTTCTCATTTCTGATTCTGTTTAAGTGTGTAGATTTTCTTTTTTTCTCAATAAGTCTGGCTAGGGGTTTATTGATCTTGTTTATTTTCTCAAGGAACCACCTCTTGGTTTCATGAATTTTTTGTATTGCTTTATTCTTCTCAGTTTTATTTATTTCTTTGATCTTTATTATGTCCCTGCGTTTTCTGACTTTGGGCCTCATTTGTTCTTCCTATTCCAGTTTTAATAATTGTGAATTTAGACTATTCATTTGGGATTGTTCTTCCTTCTTTAAATCGTCCTGGATTGCTGTATAGTTTTTTGAATTGTTCAATTCCTCCTTCAAATTTAAATGGTGATCTTGCTGGATACAGCATTCTTCCGTCAAGGCCCTTCTGTTTCATTACATTAAATATATCATGCCACTCCCTTCTGGCCTGTAAGGTTTCTGTTGAGAAGTCTGATGATAGCCTGATGGGTTTTCCTTTGTAGGTCATCTTTTTTCTCTCTCTGGCTGTTTTTAATACTCTGTCCTTGTCTTCGATCTTTACCATTTTTATTATTATATGTTTTGGTGTTGTCCTCCTTGGGCCCCTTGTGTTGGGAGGTCTGTGGACTTCCATGTTGTGAGTGACTATTTCCTTCCTGAGCTTGGGGAAGTTTTCAGCAATTATTTCTTCAAAGATGCTTTCTATCTCTTTTTCTCTCTCTTCTTCTTCTGTTACCCCTGTAATGCAAATATTGTTCCGTTTTTATTGGCCACACAGTTCTCTTAATATTCTTTTATTCCTAGAGATCCTTTTTTTCTCTCTCTGCCTCAGCTTCTCTGTATTCCTCGTCTCTGATTTTTCTTCCACTAGAAGTCTCTTCCACCTCATCCAATCTGCTCTAAATCCTTCAATTGTTTGTTTCATTTCTGTTAACTCCGTCCGGACTTAATCCCTGAGCTCTTGAATAGTTCTGTGTAGCTCCAACAGCATACTTATGACTTTTATATTGAATTCCTTTTCAGGAAGATTGGTGGTTTCAGTCTCAACAAGCCCTCTATCTGGTTTTTGAGGGAGTTTGGACTAAACAAGGTTCTTCTGCCTTTTCATGGCAGTGGGAGTTGGCACCAGCAAGGGCCACATGTGTCAGCTGGGAGAACAAAGTCCCTTCCTGCTTGCCTGTCGCCTTGCCTGTCTCCTCTGTCTGTGCTGATTAACCACACACTGTGAGCAGCCTCTGGGTTAATCCCCTAGGTGCTACAGGCAGGGCGGCCGTTGGGATGGCCTCGGGCACTGGTGGGGGTCGCAGGCAAGTGGCGTGTGTTGTGCTGCGAGAACAAAATCCTTTCATGCTTCCCGGACTCCACGTCTGTGTTCTCTGTCTGTGCTGTTCAGCTGCACGCAGGTAGCAGCCTCTGGGTTAATTCCCTGAGCTACCGTGGGTGGGCAGCCCTCGGGATGACCAAGGGGCCTGGCGGGGGTTGCAGGCAAGTGGCATATTATCTGCCATGAGAGCAAAGCCCCTTTGTGCCTCCCGGACTGTCCACCCGTGTCCACTGTCTGTGCCGGTCCATCGTGCGCAGGAAACAGCCTCTGAATCTGAGCTGGTTAGCCGCACACAGGGAGAAACCCCTGTGTTAAGCTGTGTGTTTGCTGTAGGCGAGGCTGCTCCCCGGCTGTTGTGCAGCAATGGCGTGTCAGCCGGTTTGCTTGCAGTGCCAGTGGGTGGGAATGAACAGCAGGCTGCTTATCACCGTGAGGGGGTTCGGAGCTGCACTGCCACCCAGGGGCTCAGGGTGCGTGAAGTTCCTTAAAGTTCCCAGCCTGCTTGGCTGAGTGTGCCCGGACGATTTAAATCCTTGTCCCTTTAAGACTTTTAAAGCACCTGTTCTTTTTTCCCAGGGCAGCTGGCTGTGGGAACTTGTTCGCTATCTTAATCTCACATTTTCCTTTTAGCTTCTCTAATATCAGGGCACCATGCAATATGTGTCGGTGCTCCCGGGGCAGGTTACTACGGCTGGTTAATTAGCAGTCCTGTGTTTCCACTCCCTCCCCACTCTGATTCTTTTCCTCCCGCCAGTGAGCTGGGGTGGGGGGAGTGCTTGGGTCCCGCT
The DNA here is from genome assembly GCA_032199065.1 of Smutsia gigantea. Lineage (NCBI taxonomy): Eukaryota > Metazoa > Chordata > Mammalia > Pholidota > Manidae > Smutsia > Smutsia gigantea. The sequence goes on along the minus strand of JAVSCE010021932.1, from coordinate 266,755 downwards.
TGGTAATGGCTTTGTATCTCCCTTTTCCTTGAGGTGTTTGGTTCTAGCAGATGTAGCGTGGCTCGTGTTCTGTATCTTCTGGTCAATCTTTTAGGAATAGCTGTTATTTGCTGTATTTTCAAAATATGTGTGGTTTTCTCCTCAACAACCAAAAAGCAAATAACCCTATTAAAAAATGGGTGGATGATATGAACAGAGAACTCTCCAAAGGAAAAATTCAGATGGACAACAGGCACATGAAAAGATGCCCCACATCACTAATTTTCAGGGAAATGCACATTAAAACCACAATGAGATATCATCTCATGCCAGTTAGGGTGACCAACATAGAAAAGAACAGGAACAATAAATGCTGGCGAGGCTGTGGAGCAAGGGGAACCCTCCCAAACTGCTGATGGGAATGTAAACTTGTTCAGCCTTTATGGAAAGCAGTATGGGGGTTCCTCAAAAACTCAAAATGGAAATACTATTTGGCCCAGGAATTCCACTCCTAGGAATTTACCCTAAGAATGCAGCAGCCCAATTTGAAAAAGACAGATGCACCCCTATATTTATCATAGCACTATTTACAATAGCCCAGAAATGGAAGCAACCTAAGTGTCTATCAGTAGATGACTGGATAAAGAAGATGTGGTACATATACACAATGGAATATTATTCAGCCATTAGAAGAAAACAAATTCTACCATTTGCAACAACATGGATGGAGCTAGAGGGTATTATGTTCAGTGAAATAAGCCAGGTGGAGAAAGACAAGTACCAAATGATTTCACTCATCTGTGAAGTATAAGAACAAAGAAAAAACTGAAGGAACAAAACAGCAGCAGACTCACGGAACCCAAGAATGGACTAACAGTTACCAAAGGGAAAGGGACTGGGGAGGATGGGTGGGAAGGGAGGGATAAGGGGGGAAAACGGGTATGAGGATTAGCACACACAATGTAGCGGCGGGGCGGAGTGCATACGGGAAGGCCGTATAACACAGAGAAGACAAGTAGTGACTCTAATGCATCTTACTACGCTGATGGAGAGTGAGTGTAATGGGGTATGTGGTGGGGAGTTCCTAATGGGGGGAATGTAGTAATCATAATGTTGGTCATGTATTTGTATATTAGTGATACCAAAAATATATATGTATATGTGTATGGTTTTGGGAGGAGATCTCCGCCACCCTACTCATGCTGCCATCTTGAGAATTCCTATACATTTTCTATTTTCCATTTCATTCATTTCTTCCCTAAGTTTGTTTGCTTATTGTGGGATATTAGGACTTAATTGTTTCTATTTTTAAGTTCCTGATGTGTAAGTTTAGGTTGTTGATTTGAGATGTTTGTTGTTTAATATAAGAACTCATTGCTGTGAGTTTCATTTTTTTATAATTTGAAGTTTCTACCTCTCTTTTTCCCCTATTTCACCCATACCCTTGACCCCCATTCCCTGCAATTAATACCAGCAGTCCATTGTCTCTGTTTTTGGGTCTACTTTATTTTGTTTCTTACATTCCACATATAGATGAAATCCTAAGGTAATTGTGTTTCTCTGTCTGGCTAACTGGTTAGCAAATGCCTTCTTTGTCCATCCATGTTGTTCTATATGGCAAGGTTATTTTCTTTTCATAGCTGAGTAATATTCCATTATACATACACCACATCTTCATCCATTCATCTATTGATGGACATAGATTGCTTCCATAGTTTGGTTTTTGAGAATAATGTCTGTATATCTTTTGAAGCTGGTGAGTTTATTGCCCTCTAGATTCCCAGTAGTGGTTTGATGTTCATTAAGTGTTTTCTGCTTTTAGTTTTTGAATAATCTTCATACTGCTTTCTGTAGTGGTTACAGCAGTTTACAATTCCACCCGAAGTGTAGGAGGGTTCCCTTCCTCCACATCCCCACCACCACTTGTTATGTCTTGTATCTTTGATGTTAGCCATTCTGACTGGAGTCCGGTGATAGCCCCAATGATTAGTAAAGTTGTGTTTCTGCTGGCCATCTGTCTGTCTTTTTTGGAGAAAAGTCTGTTCAGGTCTTATGACCATTCTATAGTTGGATTATTTCCTCTGTTAGTCTTCTCTTTTATGAGTTCATTCTGTATTTTGGCTATTGCCTGCCGGAGCCTGCCAACAGGAGTCAAACGGTACCTGAATGGGGGGGGCGAGGGTTTGTATATACAAAGATCACAGGAGGGCAGTCTGTCAGTGCAGAAAGCCAAAATGCTCTATTTCCCTTTGGTATATATGCAGTCTTGTTATGAAACTATCCAAAGTATATTGGCATTATAACAAACACACTACCTTATCATCCAGAGAGTTGTTTTCTTAATCAAGTTCCCCGTTCCCAGGACCAAGGAACAGTACTCTGTTCCCAGACATTCATGTCTCAAAACAACTGGTACAAGGACAAAAGTTGCAGGATAAACAAATTTTCTCTACAATATGGAGGAAGTTCACAACATGGCTTCACTTATGTCAACCAGTAACCAAACATGGCTCCCCACATCTCTCCCCCTTTTTTGACTTTTTATGACAAACTATTGTCATAATAGAAGACTGTGCCTGTCTTAGGTTGAGAGGCACAAAGGAGATCCTTACCCGTCATCAGACTTCAAACAGCATGGTTTGTGTCCTGTCTTAGGTTGGTATCTACCTTTGCCAGTCTTACCTGTTATTGACTAACCAGTTTCTATTCTGGCACTCGGGGAGGGGACATATATAGCTGCAAGCCATGTAAGTCTCCGGCAACTGTAAGCCAGGTTCTTAGAACTAATTTTAAAAAGCATGGAAGAAGGAGGCTAAATCATTCTTTCCCAGACTTCAAGGCTAAATTATTCTTTCCCAGGGAGAGAAAAAGAACACAGAGCTGTCCCTACGTTGGTACAGTTCCTTGAACTGTGGTCCATCCCCTGAAGTCTGGGGCGTGCAGCCAACCTCCTTAGACTTACTTTGCTTGAGATAACAAGTCTGCAGCCTGAGCTGTTTGCAGACTCAGGCTGACACAAAACAAAAAGTTCCAAATTAACAGTTGCACATTCTTCTGGAGAACTCTAACATTCCCCATCCCCACCACCACCCATTTTTTTTTTGTCAAGTAGTACATAGATATAATAGAGAATATAGCAAGTAGATAGTTTCTAACAGGTGGCTTTTAACAAAGTTTACTTCCCTATATTTTGCAGTATAAAATAAGTCTTTATTGAATTTATGTGAAGTAGAATAAAGATAGAAAATAAATTTAGTGCAATTAGAAGGTAATTGCAGGTGAGCATGTCTATGCCTATAGACTGAGCTTTGATCTGAGCTGGGCAAGGGCAACAAAACATCTACGGGTGCAGAAGATTTCTCTCAAAACTGGGGGTGAGGTTCTAAGCCTCATGTCTGTTGGCCCTCAATGTCTCACCTGATGGCCTCCCTGCGACTGTACCTGTTGAAAGGATTATGATACACAGTAACTTTAAGTATGAGGCATGTATAGGTTTTGACAAACTACTAATTAAATTAAGTACACACATTAATAGAATGGGAATACAGATATATAGCAAAAGCAGAAAAATCAGATAAATTAAAACAACACATTCCTGGAAACTGTTCACATCTCATATGTTTTTTAGCAGCAGATAATCTATAATAGCACGATTCTGAAGCACCACAACTCGCACTTCTCTTAGCTCTTGATTGAGTTCAGATAATACAGAAGCAGTCAAATTTGTTGTCTCACTGTACACACAGGCCAGCTTAGATATTTTTCTTTTTGCATTCTAATGATAAGTCCAGCAGGATGAATGCCACTGTAACTGCCTCAGAGACGGGATCCAAAGCCTCAAGTTGTTGTCACAATCAGACGGCAGAGCTCGGAGAAGTCTTTCATGATTATTTTCAGGATAATCTATTAGAGCAGGAAAGATGCATCCCGCACCACGAAACCATCTTCTGTAGTTTACTTAATCTTATGTAATTAATATTTGTTCTGCTGAAATCTAGTTCTTTACCAGTTTAGAAGTAATAAAACAGTGACTATAAATGACAAGACTTACAAATGACAATGGCAAAAGATCTGATGAGAGCTTATTATAAGACAGTTGAGATAAGGAAATTTGGATATTTTTGTAATATAAAATATTCAGTAACAAAGTTTGGCATCATTCTCTTTGACAGTGCTTTCTAGGTAATTAAGGAAGCGATTATATATCAAATAAATAAGCCGAATTAGCCACATACTTTCTCTAATGAAGAGAAAATTTCTCTGAAATTTTCCAGGGGCCCTTTGGAAAATATCAGAGTTAACTAGGGGTAAAAAGCACCTTTTTGAATTTGATTTTGGAAAGTTGTCAAAAGAAAGCTTTTAAGGCACTTGCCTAAATAGAATTATAGGTTATTAATACTTATTATTTAACTAGAATGACAATAAAAAGGTTTAAAGGCAAATACAAGTTACTCAGTTGTTAATAACACTTAGCTTACAGTCCTTTTAATATGAAGACTTCACTTTCTTAAATACTCAGAACTCATTGAGACTTTAAGCATGAGAAAACTGCTTTGATAAAAATAATTACAAAGTTCTTTGCAATCTCTTAACATTAAGAGCAGACTAATCAGTTTAAGAAAACTTTGTAACTGAAAACAAAATTCTAAACTTGCTGTGTACTTGATATCGAGACTCATTTGCTTTAATTTCACATAGCAAGAGTGTATCAACTTCCACAAACTTTCTACAGCTTTCTATTTACATTCAGTTCTTCTTTTAAATAAACAGCTGTACTTTAGAAGTTACATTCTTTTACCCTCAACAAAATGAAATTTTACTCTTTATACCTTCTCTTATTAAACACACATCTTTTCTAGCAAGCAGAGATGTCTTCTTTATTATATTAAGTAGTTTTAATTAGGACTTAAAACATTAGGTACTTTAACTTTCAATGAACACTGAAAAATAGGCTATTGTAAAGTGTAACACCAGCATTCCTCAGACTGATACATTTATGAACACGTTTTATCATTTCTGGAAATGTGCCTTATAGCACAATTTTTACTGAGCAGAAAACATCTTCATATAACTTAGCAAAACTCTTAAGAATTTTGATTACCACAAAAATTCTCAGGCTGTTGTCAGGTATACACAGTTATACATTAATATACTAGTATTATCATTAAGATATTTATTTGTTACACTTGTTTACACACTCTTTAGCAATTATGCTAGATTACTTATAAAAACTTACATTACACAGAGTTCAGCTTAAGCATTTTTTCTTGAAAGATTTAACAGATAACATCAATTGAAATGACTTTATGTAAACAGGCAGCTGATAACCATAGGACATGTCCGTTTCAGTTAAACTTAAATTAGCATTAATGCTTAATATCTTTTATTAGAATCTTCTGGAAGTTTTAGAATGCCCAATTTTCACAAGCGCTTGTTTTTAAATTAATTTGTATTACTACCATCCGGAGGTAGAAAAACATTTTTCATTTATACACTTAGACAAACAAACATACAGACTGAGACATAATGGTTACAGTTAGCAATACTTTTCATAAAAGAATATATACTCAGATAGATAAACTGATACAAAGATTTGAGTTACTAATATTCAATTGCCCTCTTTCTTTTTAGCTTACTTGATTAAAGGTATTTCAGTTTGCAAGAAGGGTGAGTAGTTCACATAACTGGGTTAAGGTTTAGCTGGTCTCAGACTAAAAGGAGCTGATGAAGGCTCTGTACTGATAGGGACTGTGTTTGTCCAGGGGGCTGGAAATGAAATGCAAGTACAATTCTAGTACAAGTTACTTAAAGCCAGGCTGTATTGCAGAAGATAAATTTCTTCCTTTTCAGGGAGTCTAGTTTAAAAACCTCTCAAATTTTTGAAGATAATGATGAACTCTATAAGTAGAATAGATTTTCACTAAACGAATTTAGAAAACTAGTTCCATATTGTAGTAGTTCAGCAAAATATATTTAGCTGCATAACATTATATTGCATACTTCTTTCAGGAGCCAAGCCTCTCTGATCAGAGATTTAAAACTGGTAGCCGACGCTAATCGTCTTTTAAGTGGCTAACGAGTGCTCAGACACCTTTTATGAGATAAAGAGGACAGCATTTAGCCAGGAATAAGAGCAATCTCTTACCTTACAGTGGTGGGCATCAGGTTCCGTGAAACTGATGAAGTTAGAAGAAAGTTAGGAGCGCCCCTTGCCTCACTCAGAGGCCAGGGCGGCCTGAAAAAGCAGGCTGGAAGTCAGAGACAGAGAAAGAGAGACACTCCTCTCGGATACCCAGTCGGGCTGTCGGGGTCTGAGTCCAGACACGTGGGCCTTTAAGAAGCCGCTGAAGTGTAGCCTCAGCCTGGACTCTTGCAGTTGCGCCCGGCTTTCCTCAGTCCCTCGCATCCAAAGAGATGCCTCTGAAAGGGAATCCTGGCCTCCACTCAGGTGACTTTCCCGGCTCCCAAGGGAGACGGGGGATCCACTGAGGGAGACTCAGGGGAACCTGTCTCTCGAGACTTTGAGATCGGCAGCCGGCTGATCCCATTTAAGTGGCTGGCGAGTGCCCGATGTTGTGTGCCATAGACGGCTTCCTTCTATAAGGACAGTGAAAGAAAAGGCAGGCTTGGATGCTGATACTCACCTCTGAGGTTATCTCAGATGAGCCCCTGAAAATGATGCCGGGGTTCTTGTTTGCAGAGCTGAAGAATGAACTTAACAGTCAAGGTAGGAGAGCTAAGGGGAGGCTTTTATTTAGAGATACAGTGAGAGGAGAGACAGCTCCTGGCTCACGCAGGGAGGGGATAAGAGAGCCTTGTGCACATAATTCTGACCAATTATAGGGCTGTTTTACATTCTTTGAGGAAATACTTTCCACTGAAATCTCTCTGAAGGAGCCTGCAGATTTAAGGAAGGGACAGTAAAAGCAAACTTTTCTCTCTCTGTTACAGCTAGAGGAATTGTATAAAAGCAATCTTTAAGATCAATGATAGCCATATCTCAATCTTTTGGAATCATAGCCCGGGAAGGGAGACCTTGTTGTAAAGATCCCATAGGTTTGAGAACTGCATTAATTTGTCTTAAATCATGCAAAAGTCTCCAATTTCCTGACTTTTTAATGACAAAAATAGGGGAATTCCAAGGAGAATTAGAAGGAACAATATGACCGCCGTCGAGCTGTTCCTGCACTAACTGCCCTGCAGCTTTTATTTTCTCAGTTGTACGAGGCCACTGATCCACATCTATAACAACTTCCTGGGGGATTTCCTAGTCTTTCTCTTTTGTGTCTAGGGTCTATACTATCCTTAATTAAGGTCCACAATCCAAAAGTATCTACAGGAATCTTGGCTGGAGCATGTTTATCATAATATTCTTGTAATTTTTCTCTTACTTTGTTCCAACTTGTTAAATTAATGGTTCCTTCCTCTGGGAACCATGGGCATATTTTTTCTACAAACTCTAAAAACTGTGAAAGCTGTTGCTGCCCTACCCGCGCGCCGTGGGCTCTAAGCATGTTTTTAAGCATATTGACAAAAAGCATCCTGCTACTTCCGTTCCCCATGAGTACTTACTGTGTCTGATGCTCTTCTTACCAATCCTGTGCTTCACTGCTCCACCCCAGGCTCGCTGTGGCCTCTAAGCGGACGCGTCCTTTTCCTGCAGTGGCCCGTCACCGTTGTCCCCCATATTCAGGTCCCTGTTCGGGCGCCACTTTCTGTCGGAGCCTGCCAGCAGGAGTCGAGCAGTACCTGAATGGGGGGCGAGGGCTTGTATATACAAAGATCACAGGAGGGCAGTCTGTCGGTGCAGAAAGCCAAAATGTTTTATTTCTCTTTGGTATATATGCAGTCTTGTTATGAAACTATCCAAAGTATATTGGCATTACAACAAACACACTACCTTATCATCCAGAGAGCTGTTTTCTTAATCAAGTTCCCTGTTCCCAGGACCAAGGAACGGTTACTCTGTTCCCAGACAGTCATGTCTCAAAACAACTGGTACAAGGACAAAAGTTGCAGGATAAACAAGTTCTCTGTACAATATGGAGGAAGTTCACAACATGGCTTCACTTATGTCAAGCAGTAACCAAACATGGCTCCCCACAATTACCCCATAGGAGATAAATCATTTTCAAGTACATAATCCTACCCACTACATGTTCTTTTAATTTTGTTGAATTTTTTTCATTTTGCTGTTAAGAGCCTTTAAGTCATCCCACTTTTTTCATTTTCGTTTTGTTTTCCCTTAAAAATTTGTGATGTTTCTTTTGAAGAGTTAACTGCTCTGTTCTCTTCTAGGGGTTTTATAGGTTCCAGGTCATATGTTTGAGTCTTATAGTCCAGTTTGAGTTTCTTTTTTGAATGGTATAAAACAGTGATGTCGTTTAATTCTTTTGGATGTACTGTCCAGGTTTCACAACAGCATTCATTAAAGAGACTGTCTCTTTCCCATTGTATATTCTTGTATCTTCTGTATATTAATCCACTATAGAGGTATCAAATAGTTACAGGTTACAAGTACAGCATAGGGAATATTGCCGATAAATACTGTAGTGTCTTGATTTGCTGATCGAAACTGTATGATATCATGGTGAGCCTTTAGTTAGGTCTATAATGTCATATCAGTCTATTTTACATCTGAATTGGATACATTGTATATCAACTGTATGTCACTAACAATACCCCAAAAAGAAAAACTTTGTAAGATGTATATCTTCCTACAATTATTTAGACTGTTGTTGTAGTCTGTGCCATTTCTCTTCTATCGTGTCATTTTTCTTTGAGAAGATTGTTTTCTCTACTATTTGGTCAGGGTTCTGCATGTTTGTTATATCTAATTTGCCGCTTGTATTTTTCAAGCCCTCTGACCCCTTATTTTATTGATCATCTCTCCTGCTGTTCTATCCATTATTGCAAGTGCGGTATTGGATTTTCCTTATACTATTTTGTTCCTATTTGTTTAATTCTGTCATTGTTCCTTTATAGAGGAGCTCTGATATTTGATGCACAAGTACAGATAATTTGGATAATTCCCCATGACTCTCACTGACCATTACATTATGGCTGTCCCTGTGTCCTGTGATAGTGTTTCACAAAGTCTGCTTTAACTGAAATTGTCACTCCTACTACCTCATGTTTATATTTTGTATTGAATATCATTTTCCATCTCTTTCACTGTCAGCCTCTGTGTGTTTTATCTCTAGATTGAGTCACTGTTAAACAGCCAAAAGTTCGGAGTTGTATTTTAATCCACATAACGTGTCTTAAATCTTTTCCTTGGGCATTTAGTCCCTTTAGAGTTAATTAATGAAGGGAAAGGCAAACTTTGTTGCTTTTTTGTAAAACTTCTTCTGTGTGAATTCTAAGTGTCTTTTCCATGTGTTCATCTGCCTATGTCTTAACCTTTGTGTTTAGTGATTTTCTACTCTCATGCTTTATTTTCTTTCTTGTTTCTCTTTGATTTTTATCCATGTGTACTCTTGGATATTACATAAAACCTGTTAAGTTTATAACAAAGGCTTTAAAGAAGGGAACAATTTCACGTAGAAAAACAACTTCTGTATATATGCTGCTCATAACTTGATGCTGTTGATGGAACATTGTATCGTACTGTAAATCCATTAAGTGATTTATGAGTATTGAACTCCATGCCAGTATTAAAAGTATTTTCTTATCGAATACAATAATACTACAAGTTTCAATATTTGTGTATACATTTACCATCAGCAGAGTGATTTTTAAATGTATTATAGTTGATACACAACATTACTTTTTCAAGTGTAAAACACTTATGTGGGTTACTGAATGTTCATGATAATATATGTACAGTATTTCTTTTTTTATTATTATCATTTTAATTAAGGTATTATTGATATACACTCTTATGAAGGTTTCACATGAAAAAACAATGTGGTTACTACATTTACCCATATTATGAAGTCCACACCCATACCCCATTGCAGTCACTGTCCATCAGTGTAGTAAGATGCCATAGATTCACTGTTTGCTTTCTCTATGCTCGGCTGTTTTCCCCGTGATCCCCCCCAGCATGTGTACTAAACATAAGTATTACTTTTTGTAAAGATTTTTAAAGTATGTGTAACTGATTGTTTTGCGGTAACTTGATGTTTTTATGTATTTCAGCAGTGTCTTCTCACTACAGAAAAGCCTTGTTACCCCAGCAAGCCATAAAAGACTCATTACAAAAAGTGCTCCTGGGAAGATGTGGGAGTTGTGACCCTGGGGACTCACACCTAAGGACACACTGGGATGCTGAGGTTGAGCATGAAGGGCAGGACGGCTGTCACGCAGGAATGCAGGGTCGTGGGAGGAGCCCCCATGACACACCCCTCCCTGTCCATGGGGACCAGCATCCTGAAGTGACTCAGGGCAAAACCCAGTTTATGTCTGTTACTGCTGCAGACAACAGTGTGACTGTGAGTAAATGTCATCATCCAGTTTTGAAACCTAACTTTTCTCAGAAAGGAAACTTAGAAAATCTCAAAATGGAGGATTGCTATGGTGTAAGTAATAAGTTCAACAGTGCATTAGATACTCAGTCATATGATTCTGAGGATCAAAGGTATAATGAAGAAAAAATGCGTAAATATGTCGAAATTGAAAGTTCCTTGGTCAAGGATTTATTATTCTTACCTGAACCAGTAATTCCCACGCATGCTAAAACCTACAGTTTTAATAACTATCAGAGAGACTCTCTCCACCCATCATTGCTTAATGAATGTCAGTGTATAGACAGTGAGCAAGAACCCTACATGGATAATAAAACTCAGCAGGCCTTTAGGAAGGGCTCTACATCAAATAATTGCCAAGGTGTTTACACTCCAGAGAGAACATACCCCTCTGCGGAACCTGGAACGAATTATAACAGAGGATCGATCCATGGACAACATCAGAGAACTCAGATTCCAGAAAACGATGACCCATGGAGTAAATGTGGACAAGCGTTCAAGGAGTGGTCAAACTCCATTATACATCAGGGTGTCCACATTGGAGAGACTCATAACAAATACAAGGAATGTGGCAAAACTGAACATTTTGCAAAAGTGATTATGCATCACAGAATTCACACTGGTGAGAAAGCTTGCAAATGCAAAGAACATGGGAAAGCCATTAGCGAAGCTTCCCATCGAAATAGTCACAAGAGAATCCATACTGGAAAGCAACCAGACAATTATAAAGAATGTAGTTCATCCTTTACTTATTCCTCAGGCCTCAGTGTGCGCCAGAGAATCCATAAGGGAGAGGAGCCTTACATGTGTAAAGAATGTGGCCAAGCCTTTAAGTGGTTCTCACACTTTACTGATCATCTGAGAATGCATTCTGAAGAGAGACCTTTCAAGTGTGAGGAATGTGGCAAAGCTTTTAAACAGGGCTCACACCTTACTCAACATCAGAGAATTCATTCTGGACAGAAACCTTACAAATGTAAAGAATGCAGCAAGTCCTTTACTTGTTTCTCATATCTTACGCGGCACCAGAAAATTCATACTGGAGAGAAGCCTTATAAGTGTAAAGAATGTGGAAATGCCTTTAGGTGGACCTCACACCTTAGTCGACACAAGAGAACTCATTCTGGACAGAGACCTTACAAATGTAAAGAATGTGGCACATCCTTTACTTCTTCCTCAAATCTTAATGAGCATAGAATCATTCATACTGTAGAGAAGCCTTACATGTGTAAAGAATGTGGCAAAACCTTTAACTGGGACTCAAACTTTACTATACATCTGAGAATTCATTCTGGAGAGAGACCTTTCAAGTGTGAGGAATGTGGCAAAGCCTTTAGCCGGGCCTCATACCTTACTCAGCATCGGAGAATTCATTCTGGACAGAAACCTTACAAATGTAAAGATTGCAATAAGTCCTTTACTTTTGCCTCATACGTTTTTGTGCACAAGAGAATTCATACTGGAGAGAAGCCTTTCAAGTGTATAGAATGTGGAAAAGGCTTTATGCGGCCCTTTCTCCTTACTCGGCATCAGAGAACTCATTCTGGACAGAGACCTTACAAATGTAAAGAATGTGGCAAAGCCTTTATATATTCATCATCTCTAAATAAACATAAGAAAATCCATACTGTATAGAAATGTCACCAATGTGAAAATGTGGCAAAGACTTTCGTTGTTGACGATATCTAAATGTACATCAGAAAGTCCAGAGTGTTGAGAAACCTTATAAATGTAAAGAATGCAGGAAATCTTTTGTATGGCCCTCAAAACTAACTCTCCACCAGAGAATTCATACAGGACAGAAACCTTACAAATACAAGGAATATGGCAAAGCATTTAACCTCTGTTCAAGCCTCACTGCACACCGGAAAACTCATACTAGAGAGAAACTTGTTCTACCCAGTGATGTAGCAGTTTTGTGTAAAGCATAAAAGGTAGAGAGCCTGGAAATTTCCCAATGGGAGAAAAGTAGAAATACAAAGGTAGTGGTAAAGCTGTCACCCATTCCTCCAATATTATTGTACATGAGAAAATTCACAATGGAGAGAAAACACCTATATGATTAATGTGGAGAGACCATTGTCCAAGACATACACCATAAAAAAGCATGAGAGTCTTCATCATGGAAAGAAACTACAGGTGCAGAATATGTCAGAAAATATTTAACTGAAAATCTGAATTAACCTCAAATGATTTACATAAGAAAGCAGTAAGACACCACATTTTTTCCGAGGTGAATCAAAGTATTTATTATAAAAGTGATCCAAAATAAAATTGTCAAGTAATTGATTCACAATTTCTGTCAGTCAGTGAGAGTAAGGATTTTGGATAGTATAATGTTAACATGTTTTTTATTTTGGTATTATCAGAGACTTTGAAAATCTGGTGTTATGGATGTCATTGACCTCTCTGATCAGTTGGCACTGTACATCCTCTTCTGGGTTTTGTGATCGTGTGTTTTGGTTGTTGCTGAGGAGAGCGAGAGCCCTTCCTCTATGAGGTGTGCTTCATTTCATCTGTCATTTCTGTTCCCAGCAGTACTAATGACACTTCGGTGTAAAATGTGTTAAGAAAATCTAAGTAAAGGTGCTTTTCAGCTGTTGAGTTTTCACGAGGTTTTAAGTAAGTGAGAATTATACCATCAGGGAATCATTCTTCTGCATTAAAGTAAGAAATATCTAAATTTCAGAAATGAATGGTTATAGCTGATTCTCATTAAGGACAGTCAACTGGCTATTCGTTTAAAATGCTGATGCATCTGTTTTTGTAGTATTATTTAAAATTTATGACTATTAGTTGATGTGGTATGATAAATCTTCACAGACTTCTGAGAAAGGTGTGTACAACTCTTTGAAAGGGCATGAATGGGGAGTCCACATTCATGTGATAATTAGCTGCATTCATGAAAACTGCAGAAAGTAAAATTCTCAGGTAAATTATTACAGGAGAATAGGAAAGCCTCTGGACTCCTTGTAACCTGCATGCTGATTAGGGAATGTATATTGTGTTTTGAAATGCTTTATTCAGTCCATGCGTCTAACTTCATATACTGATTTACTAATAGTGAACGTTTTTTTTTAATGCCTTATCATAGGGGAGTGATGAATAAAGTGGTACTGCCACCAATAGGAACCTATCTTACCTGAGGTCATGGGTAACAGTAACTATGTACTGTGGAGTAACAGAGTGAAATATCATCTTTAATAAACCCCAGTCCTGGTGTCCTTTGAGTAGAAATAAATTTGAGGATATTATAGGTGGTTTCTTTTATGTAATCTTTTATCCTTTATGTAACTTATTGGTAATTACAATGGTCACATTCAAGATATCTAGGAGGATAATTAGGCAGCACCCCTTTATGAGTAATCATGATATCTATTTATGTAATAACTAATATGTTTTTTTTTGCACCTGGACCTTTTCTGGGGTTGCAGAAAACATACGCATTGTTTTGGTTTTGGTTTATATTGAATACAGAAATATATTAAGGTAAAGATAAAATACAGGAGTAGGAAAACTCTGAAGGAAGAAACGTGCATGCGTGTATATGCATGGCCATGTACCTGTCTTCAGAAGGAAAGGGAAATTTGGAGCAAACATTTCAAAAACACTAGTGTCAGTTTTCCTAGTCACAGTCAGTTGAGTGAGATTTGAGTTCCTGTCCCTGGTTGCTGACCCCCGAGAATTCCTGACATTTGCATTTAGCCTCTGGTGGTTGTGTGATGGTTGCAGGCGTTGCCTTGTTTGCATTCACCTGTGGAAGTTGGGCCTGTTTTGACATGTCTAATTAACCAACATGGGTGTCCCACCTCTTGAAAGGTGTTTTGGTGTATTTTACCCATTTATTCCTTTGTAGTGCTTTTTTCTAAATGGTCTCTGGAGCTCCTCAGGTATGCTTTATAGCAGTTAACTCTGCTACTCTGTCTCTACTTTGATTATCAGTTTTAAGTTTTGATATACTCTAATGTGTCATTCCGCTTTCATGATGCATGTCTTCTGTTCCACAGCATAACTCTTTTGGTATTCTATAGCACAGAGATGTTCTTTGTTTCCTTCCTTCCATTCAATTTTCTTCAAATTGGGTTATGCATCGCATGAAAATTCGACTTGTTGTATTTCAGCAATGAAATCTTTTTGAAATTACAGGTTAATTTGAGCTAACATGAGAATTCTTTTGGTTTTCTTTTTATTTACTGTCACCTCTCACACATTGACCGGGTTGACATCACATCATCCCTGGACTGACCTTTTCTGTGAAGTGTTGGGTCATTTTGTCCATTTCTTCCTGCCTCCTGAAATCTTAACCGTCCATTGTACATACTAAACCAAAAATAACATCATTCCCAGTGTCTAAAATTGTCAGTGGTCCTTTCCCCACAGAGCAAAGATTATTCCCACATTTAAAGTGGGAACTTGTGACATTTTAGGAGACATTCCCATGGGGATCTCTGGTGTTTTCACATCATTCATCGGCCTCTGCTTGCACTCTCAGGGAATTTTTTTACAAGTCTGGCTTGGGAGTTGTCAGTATTGCTGCCGGGCAAGGAAGATTAATTATCTGAAAAACAGAAAAAAGGTAGTACCTCAGTGTAGCTCTGGGGAGAGGCAATCCCAGGGCAAAATACCTCTAAAACTGAAATCAGTCAAAGGGAGAAGTAAAGTTTGAAACTCTTTTTGCTTACAAACTGGTTGGGGCTGTTTCTCTCTCCTGCTCCAGCAGAAGCAAGGAAGACCTCCCCCTCACCTCTCAGGTTCACATAAGCCCAGGGTCACCCAGGTAATTACCTGTTGATATGGAGATGAAATGTTCTCCACACCTGAGGAATGCCTGTTGATACACAAATGCGCTAAAGCCGAGGGAGATAATTCTGGAAATATTACGTTTTTACCCACTCTCACTCTGATCAAAGCTTGTGCTGAAATACTTGTACCCAGTTGAACAGAGTGGGTGAAAAGCTCAGGGATTCCCAGCTGCTCATTGATCATCCACCTCGATCGTGTTCCCCACCCCGTGGGTCATGGGTGACAAGTGGTGAAAATGTGGATCTTTTGCTGCCTGTTGTGGCGTAAATTAGTTCATTGCCCCATACTAAGCTGCTGATGTTTTCCCCCACACCCAGCAGACTGTCATTTTAAAATGTTGGATTTGCAAATATGGTAAAATGCAAGGTTCTTCGAGTGTCAGATTTCATGATGATGGGTTTCAAGAGATAGTACTTAGACACATGGGAATTGGGTTCAGGAACCCAGATAGAGTTATACTATTACTGCTGTGTGTATCTTATTACTGTTACACATGCATGTAGGGAAAAAAGACACCATAGCACTTGGTGTTGGAGGAGTGGAAATAAAAAAAAGGATACTAACAAAGTGAGTTAGCTCCATTCTTTGATTAACCCAAAGATTTTAGTGTTTTCTTTTCAATATCTTGTCATTTTATGTTATATTGCTGATATATTTTTCAATTTTGGTTGTCAGAAGGTTCTATTTACATGTAAAGACTTATTCCATGGACAGTGTCCATTATGCAAGAAGATTTAGAGATGTTAGGAAGGTGCAGAGGCACCCATCACAGTGTTATATGGCCAAATCCTGCCTGTTGCTCCAGGAGGGTGGTTCCCCACCAGGCAAGTTCCCTATGAATTCAGTGAGACTGAATAGAGGGAAGGGAATGGAGTTGGAGGGTTTAAATGGGGTACCATGTTCTCACCACACATAAGTCTCCGTCTCTCCTGGTATGGTGCTGCTTTCTCCTTCTCTCCATTGTGGATGTAACCGTGCCCTTGCACCACAGCTCCACAGCTTCACTCTGCCAGCCAGTGTTCCCTGTAGACTTCCTGTACCTCCAGGGGGAAAATCTGGTGCAAAATACCTTTGAAACCGATTATCAGTCAAACGGGGAAATAAAGTGGAAGAAACCCGTTTATTTCTTACAAGCTGTCATCCACTTCTGCTCCCCTGTGTCTCTTGTGATCCAGCTACAGAAGAAGAGGCCCCACCCAGCCTCTCTGGTCCAGATAAGCCCTAGTTTGCCCTTGTAATTACCTATTGATACGGAGATGGATTACTTCTCTCCTCTCCCTGGAAACACCTGTTGATGCAGAGATGCACAATGGCCAGGCGAGACATTCTGGAAATATTGCAGTTTTACCCACACTTCCCTTCTGTGCTTTCAAGCTCTGCACCCGTGCTCACCCTGGTCTCTCCCCACTCTCCCAGCTCTCTACCTCCCTGCCTTCAGCACTAGGAGGAGCTCTGTGGGCGGAACCCTGGTAACTTATAGACACCTGAGCAGTTACGTACCAGGAACTGAGGCAATGAGAATGGGTGTTTCCACAACTCCTCTGCCGCTGTGACTGACGAGCCACTGTGCCCCCAGTATGTATGTATACATACATATACAGTGGGTGCTATTAAGGCCATGTGTGGGTCCTGGTAAATTTCAATTTTCCCCACAGTCTACGGCTCCAGAATTCTCACCTCACAGTCTACGTGCCCATAGTCATCCATAGTGGTCCCGTGCAAAAATTGGAGCACTGTAAGCAGATTCCACAACTGCACCTGAGGGTATTAACAACATACAAAAAACAATGGAAATTATGATAAAGATAAAACCATGACAATCCTGAAGCCTGAGGATCAAGCTGTACTCAAACCAGTCCTGTTCAGATGGGTCCATGACTCACACTCTCCATGGGAGGCCAGTGGCTGAGCTGGCAGGGAGCTCCGTGCATACTTAGGAAGCGGCAGGTGTTAGGGGGCATGCCCAATCCACAAGGGTTGTAGAGGAGATGAACTGTAAGGGCAATAAGACACATTGTTTAATGATACCAACATAGGCAAATCTTGTCCTTCAGGATACACTGAAGAGAGTGGTCCTGTAATAGGACTGTGTCAGGAAGGGGGTCCCCTCCTGGTCTAGTATACCAGACCTTCACCCCTCTTCCTGTGGGGGTTACTGAGGGGTCTATACGTGGTGCTCTTGGGGACACGTGCACTAGCCACAATGATAAGAGAAAACTCCCTGGTAAGATGCTCTTAGCATTTGGGCCATTTAGGGTACACTACCCTAATCTTTGGGAGCCACTCTGCCGTAAAGTCCAGGAACATGCAGAGGAGGCCAACCTCCAGGCCATGTTCTTAAATGGCCAGAATGGCCAGCCATCAGAATAAGTTCCTCAGAATTTATGCCAAGTGCAGGATAAACACCCTCCACTAGCCTACAAGACTGAAATCTTCTTGCAATAATGCCACATTTACATGTATGAAAATCAGACATAAACAAATATAATATCCTTACCCTCTACCCATCTATCACAGCTGTGGCCCAGGAAACCACTCAGGGTTGGCATAATCAGGGCATTCAGCTCCTGTATCCACCAGTGCCGGGACACAGTGCACATTCACTGAGGACCAATTTATTGATAAATCATCATGTGCTCTCTGGGCACCATCATGTCCCCCAAGGTGTGGGCATTGAACCTCCCCTGAGTCGGACAGCAATGCGCAGTCATCTTCCTGTGAGGGTCCAGTTGGGGTTGGCTTACTCTCCCACAGGAAGTACTGCAGACACACAGGCCAGATGTGTGGCTTTGTCTCTGGATTCCATTTCGTGGTCCTCAGCTTCTGGAACTGCTCCTGTGGCTTCAGTTGCGGACAGAGGTCCTGCAAGATGTTGACTTCACATCCAATTTCTCCTTATCCATCCCTGCCTGTATCAGATCAAGTGCTCAAGACCTTCACAGGACCGATTAAACTCTTCCTCTCAGCATATGGCTCTGTCTTCCACACCGTCGTTGCCCCTGTCTCTCCCAGATGTGCTACAGTGCAAGTAACGTCATTTATGGGTTGCCCTAAGTGCGGGGCAACAATAGCCACGCGGGAGCCAAAGAGGGATTTGGGTGCTGTTTGAAGGGGCAGATTCCTCCTCCCCACTGTAAACGACTCCTCATTGGGGTCCTCATGTTCTGGGTTGTAAATGGCATTCTTCATGCCCAACCCCCTCAACATGTGTTGGAGCTGCGCATACGTCTGCCATCTAGCAGGGAAAATGGCAAATCATCCTGATCAGGCGTACTGCTTGAAAAGCGGCCATAATCAAATGAGGGGGGAAGTGGTTCTCCGGGGTCTCATAATCCTTTTGTAATCTCTGCTGGAGGGTGGGGTGAGCATCAGAGAAGTCTCCCTCCTCGTCTGTGACCCAGACAAAATAATTCCATCCACCACTAGGTCCCAAATTTTCAAAAGCCAAGCTGACACAGGCTCCAAGGCATTCTGCTAAAACTGGGAACTCCAATCCACCAGCCCAGCCTGAATACCTGGGGAAGGAGCTGCATCTCTTCCTGAGGAACCTGCTGTTGTTGTGTCTTTACTTTGTTATAGCAGGGTGGCCTGTCCATAGGGGAGAGGCTGCTGCCTCCGGTGGCAACGGAAGTGGCACTGCCCTCAGCATGCCCCCTCATCCCTCCCCAGCTCCTGTTCCCCTGGCTCCTCTTCGTCTGATGTCTGTTCTGTCATTTCCAGAGCTGAAGGCAGAACTATTTCCTCCATCTTCCCCGTGGCATCTTCCAGCCTGCATTCTCCTGCTGCCCCTTCCTGGGTCACTCACATCCTTCACCAGTGCTAGCTCAGTCTCTAACAACGTTCTTTCCTTCCTAGAGCTCACATTCCTGTTGTGTCCTTTCCTACTCAGTGAGAAACGTCCAAGCCACAGCTCCCTCTGCCTTTGGGATGCGTAGTTCCCATGAGGAGTCCCTTACTGTGCAGAGGGCCAGCTTCAGTGCCTCAGACACCATGACCACCCCCCAGTCCTGGGGAGGGGTCCAGTCCTCTAGCAGGCAAGCCACCCTAGAACAAATCCCCCGGAGGCATACCGTGGTGTCTCCCCACCCCCAGGGCAGCCCGCTGGGGCCTCCCTGCCATTCGGGTGGTTCAGTCTCAACGAATCCTGCTGACTATTCCCGTCATGTTGCTCCAGGAGGAGGGGTTCCCCGCCCTGGGCAAGTTCTCCATTAATTTGATGAGACCAAATAAAGGTAAGGGCAAGAATTTGGGGGCTGAAAGGGGTGCCATGTTTATTCTCATGGCGCTGGATCCCAGGCCATCCTGTCTCTGGTGCTGCCCACTCCTGTGGCCCAGCATGTGCCTCATTCTCTCCAAGCACTGCAGCTCCATGGCTTCCCTGTCCGCAGATGTTCTCTCTCAGTTCCCCCTCCAGGTTCCCTTCTTCACTCCCCAGACTCTCTGCGCCCATGCTCATCTGCTCTGTCCCCGCTCTCCAGCTATCTACCGTCCCACCCCAGCACTGGCAAGGACTCTTTGAGCAAGTCCCTCATGACTGGCAGGTGCCTGAACAGTTACCTACCGGGAACTGACGAGAGGAGATACTGGGTGTTTCAGCTCCACCCTTCCCGTGGGTCATATTCCTGTGAGTGTCAGCCACTCTGTCTCCAGTAAACATCCCATCGATATGTAAACAGGCTCACACATATGTATATATATAATGGGATCTATTAAGGCCAGACAGGAATCCAGGCCAGAAATATCCATGTTCTCCACACTGCCCCGTGACAAGATGGAATTAATGAATTCAAGTATTGGTCAGTATTAGGATGGCAAGAGGAAGATGTGTTTGCCTTCACGCCAGGAAGAAGTGTGCAGTAACACCTATCACAGAAATTACGGTTCAGTCTCATACCTTAAACTATTGGATATAAACATTAATCCTAGATTAAATAATTTGGGAGTAGAAACTAAAGTATTACTCACTTCAGATCATATAATTACCCATGTATGATACCTGATTAAGCTATTAGCAATGAGGCAATATTTATGAAAAATACACAAGACCCATACCAAATGGAAGGTGTAAGGGATTGTGTTTTTCATTTTATATATTTCAATTTTAGATTTTTGTATTTCTTTTGGAATATTTTTAAACCAGAAAATAGATCACAAGATTACTTACTATTTCCCTTAAGTGCTATTTCCATAACTTCAAGGAGAAAACAGTTCCACAAACATCAGTAGACAATGGGTGTTTTCACTGGAGATACAATTATCGCCTCCATTAGGCACTTCATACTCCTAGAGTCGCAAACATTTGTATTCCAGCATTTTCTGTCAAATACAGTATTTCTTCATTGGATTCAACGATTTCTTGGATTCACCCTATTTTTTTTATTGTAAGCATGAAAGTGTTCTAAGGTGACCCTCTAGTGATTCCCTGGGTACGAGTCCTGTAAAGAGTCCCACAGTCCTGCAGCACATTAAAAACCAGGTTATCATCTATATTAAACATGAGTGGTCACTCAGGGAAGGTTACATTGTCACATATGTAGCCAGTGAGTGAGTGCTTCAGGGTGGGTGGGCCCCCACTTCTCTTTTCAGTTCAGCTGATGCCCCAGGAATGATTTCTACCCCCTGTGGGGTTTTCACACTGGGTCAGTTTCAAACCCAAAAGAATTCGTTTCCAATATGGTCACCCCCTCAGACTTCTGGTTCACCTACTCCCCTTACAGACTCTGCCTCTCAGACTGGAACAGAATATACTCACCAGACTCCATCTGTCTGTCTGGACAGTGAGCTCCCTGTGACGGTCCTGACAGGCAGTACCCGAGTGGGGGGGGGGGGAGCCAGACCCTGAGATAACAGGTTTGTGATTCTGTGACCTCACCTCCCCATAGAAATCCAGCTGTTATGTCATCTGTAGTGGCACTGACAGTATAGGCCTGGAGAGCTAAGAACTTTCTGGAAACACTTTTCCCCAGTTGCTAATTAGTAAAATAACTTAGAAGCTTCTAATTAGCATCTCCAAGGAGACACTGAAATGTTTTCGGGGGCTCTTACCTTTCCTTGATTTAGGGAGCAGGAAGGGCCTTTTGTGGAGGGGCCCGTGTGCTGAGGTCTGACGTGGGAAGGACGGCAGGAAGCCTGGGTCCCACTGGGTGCTCTGCCTCCCTGGGAAATTCTGCCCCCAAAGTCTGTCCCCCCAATCCTCACCCCACTAAGGCCCAGCAGGATTTCTGTGTGAGCCGAGAAACTGAGTCACACACAACACCTGGGATAGATTTCAAGGGGATGCGATGAGAGGAAGATCATGAACTCAAGGATATAGTGATAATTAATTTGGAAGTCCAGATATGGAAATTTTGAACAAAATATACAAAAAAAAGAAAATTATCCAATTTCTCTTAATTTCCATCTCAGGTGTGAGAGCCATCACAGTGGCCGGCCCAAAACGCCCCCACCCAGCCCAGCACACACACAGAATGACTCACGTATGCAGACACACGTGTGTGCACCATCAGATATTCAGTCACATAGCGTCCCATACTCATGAGTAAACCTCACACACTCATTCCACCGCCAGCACAGCCCAGTCCCTTCAATACACGCTCCGTGTTATCAGTATCCATGCAAACTCACAGCTACATTTTCATTAAAAACATAAAACTGACAGCATATGCATGTGTGTCGATGCTGTGTACGTGAATGAGAGAGTTGTATTCCCAGACCTCTTATATCCATCCACCCTTTAGGCTCCTTCCCAGATTATACCAACTCGGGACGGTGACATTACAGTGTCCAAAGTTACAAGGTGATGTGCGTGTCACCACTACAGGTAAGGCACTAGGAACACAGAGTGCTGGGGGCGTGACCGTGCACAGGCGTGTGACACAGCAGGGCCAGGCTGAGAGCACGGGGAGGATGGCATCAGGAGAACGTGGGTGGAGGCCCCGGGCTGTGGGAATGGGAAGTGGGCCAGCAGGAGCTCTGGGTTTCTTAGTATGACGCTCCCACCTTCTGTTTGATGATATTTATTAAAATAAATGGTGCCTTAAGGTGGGGGAATTCCTCACAGTGTGGTCATTATTCTTTTGTATGTGTTCTCTACTTTTCTTACTGTGTATCTGTTTGTTGTTTTGGATTGCGTTTTTATATTCTAAGAAAAATCTGTTAAGATTTCGACCATAGTTATTTCAATAACACTTGAATTTGGGAGAAATTGGCCTTCTGTGATTTTATTTATTTATTATTTATTTTGGTATCATTAATCTACAATTATATGAGCAACACTGTGGTTACTAGACTCCCCCTATTATCAAGTCCCACCACATATGGCATTACAGTCACTGTCCATCAGCGTAGTAAGATGCTATAGAGTCACTACTTGTCTTCTCTGTGTTGTATCGCCCTCCCGTTGCCGTCCCACCTACATTATACATGCTAATCGTAATGCCCCTTTTCCCCCTTATCCCTCCCTTCCCACCCATCCTCCGCAGTCCCTTTCCCCTTGGTAACTGTTAGTCCATTCTTGGGTTCTGTGAGTCTGCTGCTGTTTTGTTCCTTTAGTTTTTTCTTTGTTCTTATACTGCACAGATTATTGCAATCATTTGATACTTGTCTTTTTCCTCCTGGCTTATTTCACTGAACATAATACCCTCTAACTCCATCCATGTTTTTACAAATGATAGGATTTGTTTTCTTCTTATGGCTGAATAATATTCTATTGTGTATATATACCACATATTCTTTATTCATCTACTGATGGACACTTAGGTTGCTTCCATTTCTTGGGTAGTGTAAATAGTGCTGCAGTAAACATAGTGGTGAATATGTCTTTTTCAAAGTGTGCTGCTGCATTTTTAGGGCAAATTCGTAGGCGTGGTATTCCTGGTTCAAGTTGTATTTCTATTTTGAGTTTTTTGAGGAACCTCCATACTGCTTTCCACAACAGTTGAACTAATTTACATTTCTACGAGTAGTATTGGAGGGTTCCCCTTTGACCAAATCCTTGCCAGCATTTGTTTTTGTTTGTCTTTTGGATGGTGGCCGTCTTTACTGGTGTGAGGTGTTATCTCATTGTGGTTTTAATTTGCATTTGTGTGATGATTAGCGATGTGGAGCATCTTTTCATGTGCCTGTTGGTCATCTGAATTTCTTCTTTGGAGAAGTGTCTGTTCGGATCATTTGCCCATTTTTTAATTAGCTTATTTGCTTTTTGTTTGTTGAAGTGCATGAGGTCTTTATTTATTTTGAATGTCAACCCCTAATCTGATATGTCATTTATGAATATATTCTCCCATACTGTAGGATGTCTTTTTTTTCCTGTTGATGGTGTCCTTTGCTGTTCAGAAGGTTTTCAGCTTGATATAGTCCCACTTGTTCATTTTTGCTTATGTTTCCCTTCCCCTGGGAGATATGTTCATGAAGAAGTTGCTAATGTTTATGTGCAAGAGATTTTTTGTTCGTTTCTTTCTAAGAGTTTTATGGATTCATGATTTACATTCATGTCGTTTATCCATTTCTAATTTACTTTTGTGTATGGTGTTAGACAATGATCCAGTTTCATTTTCTTACATGTTGCTGTCCAGTTTTGCCAACAGCAGCTGTTGAAGAGGCTGTCATTTCCCCATTGTATATCCATGGCTCCTTTATTGTATATTAATTGACCATATATGTTTTGGCTAAATCTGGACTTCCCATTCTGTTACACTGGTCTGTGGGTCTGTTCTTTTGCCAGTACCAAATTGTCTCTATTACTTTGGCTGTGTAATAGAGCTCTAAGTTTCAAAGCAGGATCCCCCCTGCTTTATTCTTCCTTCTCAGGATTGCTTTGGCTATTCGGGGTATTTTGTGGTTCCATATGAATTTTAGAACTATTTGTTCCAGTTCATTGAAGAATGCTTTTGGTATTTTGATTGGGATTGCCTTGAATCTGTAGATTGCTTTAGGCAGGATGGCCATTTTGACAATATTAATTCTTCCTACCCAAGAGCATGGGTGAGTTTTCATTTGTTAGTGTCCTCTTTAATTCCTCTTAAGAGTGTTTTGTAGTTTTCAGGGTATAGGTCTTTCATTCCTTGGTTAGGCTTATTCCTAGGTATTTTATTCTTTTTGATGCAACTGTGAATGGAATAGTTTTCCTTTCTACTAATTCATTGTTAGCATATAGGAATCCCACATATTCCTGTGTATTAATTTTGTATCCTGCAACTTTGCTGAATTCAAATATTAGTTCTAATAGTTATGGGGTGGATTCTTAAGGGTTTTTTATGTACAATATCATGTCATCTGCAATGACAGTGTAACTTCTTCCTTACCAATCTGGATGCATTTTATTTCTTTGTGTTGTCTGATTGCCGTGGCTAGGACCTCCACTACTATGTTGAGTAAAAGTGGGCAGAGCACGCATCCTTGTCTTGTTCCTGATCTTAAAGGAAAAGCTTTCCGCTTCTTGCTGTTAAGTATGTTAGCCGTGGGTTTGTCATATATAGCCTTTATTATGTTGAGGTACCTGCCTTCTATACCCATTTTGTTGAAAGTTTCTATCATGAATGGGTGTTGAATTTTGTCAAATGCTTTTCCAGCATCCATGGAGATGATCGTGTGATTTTTTGTCCTTCTTTTTATTGATATAGTGGATGATGTTGATGGATTTTCGAATGTTGTACCATCTTTGCATCCCTGTCACGAATCCCACTTGATCATGGTGTAGGTTACTCCTGATGTATTTTTGAATTCGGTTTGCTAATATTTTGTTGAGTATTTTTGCATCTATGTTCATCAGGGATATTGGTCTGTAATTTTCTTTTTGTGTGTGTGCTGTCTTTGCCTGGTTTTGATATTAGAGTGATACTCACTTCTTAGAATGAGTTTGAAAGTATTCCCGCCACTTCTACTTTTTGGAAAACTTTAAGGAGGGTGGGTATTAGGTCTTCACTAAATGTTTGATAAAATTCAGTGGTGAAGCCATCTGGTCCAGGAGATTTTTTCTTAGGTAGTTTTTTGATTTCCAGTTCAGTTTAGTTACTGGTAATTGGTCTCTTATTTTCTCTTTCTTCCTGGGTCAGCCTTGGAACGTTGTATTTTTTTAGAAAGTTTTCCATTTCTTCTAGGTTATCCAGTTTGTTAGCATATAATTTTTCATTGTATTCTTTCATAATGCTTTGTATTTCTGTGGTTTATATAGTGATTTTTCCTTTCTCATTTCTAATTCTGTTTATGGGTGTAGGCTCTCTTTTTTCTTGATCAGTCTGGCTAGGGGTTCATCTATTTTGTTTATTTTCTCAATGAACCCACTCCTGTTTCATTGAGTCTTTCTATTGGTTTATTTTTCTCAATTTTATTTATTTCTGCTCTAATCTTTATTATGTCCCTCCTTCCACTGACATTGGGCCTCATTTCTTCTTTTTCTAGTCTCCTTAATTGTAAGTTTATACTATTCATTTGAGATTGATCTTCTTTCCTGAGATTAGCCTGTACTGCAATATACTTCCCTCTTAGCATAGCCTTTACTGCATCCCACAGAGTTTGCATTGTTGAATTTTTGTTGTGATTTGTCTCCATATAGTGCTTGATCTCTCTTTTTGTTTGGTCATTGTTCTATTGATTAGTTAGGAGCATGTTGTTAAGCCTCCCTGTGTTTGTGGGCATTTTTGTTTTCTTTGTATAGCTTACTTCTAGTTTCACACCTTTGTGGTGTGAAAAGCTGGTTTGTTCAATTTCAATCTTTCTGAATTTACTGAGGCACTTTTTGTGGCGTAGTAAATGATCTATTTTGAAAATGTTCCATGTGCAGTTGAGAAGAATGTGTATCCTGTTGCTTTTGGGTGGAATGTGCTGTAGATGTCTGTTAGGTCCATCTGTTCTAATGTGTTGTTCAGTGCCTCTGTGTCCTTACTGATTTTCTATCTGGTTGATCTGTCCTTTGGAGTCAGTGGTGTTTTGAAGTCTCCTAAAACGAATGCATTGCATTCTATTTTCCACTTTAATTCTGGTAGTATGTGTCTCACATATATAGGTGCTCCTACATTGAGTGTATAGATATTTGGAACGGTTATATCCTCTTGTTGGACTGACCGCTTTATCATTATGTAATGTCCTTCTTTGTCTCTTGTTACTTTTTTTGTTTTGAAGTCAATTTTGTCTGATAGAAGTACTGCAACTCCTGCTCCTGCTTTTTTCTCCCTATTGTTTGCATGAAATATCTTTTCCATCCCTTCACTTTTCATCTGTGTATGTCTTTGGGTTTAAGGTGAGTCTCTTGCAGACAGTGTATAGATGGGTCTTGCTTTTTTATCTGTTTTATTACTCTGTGTCTTTTGATTGCTCCATTCAGTCTATTTACATTAGGGTGATTATTGAAAGATATGTACTTATTGCCATTGCAGGCTTTGGATTCGTGGTTACCAAAGGTTCAAGGGCAGCTTCTTTGCAATCTAACCATCTAACTTAACTCTCTTATTAAGCTATTATAAACACAGTCTTATGATTCTTAGTTTCTCTCCCTTCTTATTCTTCATCCTCCAGTCTTTACATGTGAGGTGTTTTATTCTGTACTCTTTTGTGTTTCCTGTGACTGCTTTTGTGGATAGTTGATTTTATTTTTTGCCTTTAGTTAGTATTTGGTTGGTCTGCTTTCTTTGCTGTGATTTCATTTTCTCTGGTGACATGTACTTCACCCTAAGAGTGATTCCATCTAGAGCAGTCCCTTTAATATATCCTGTAGAGGTGGTTTGTGGGAGGTAAATTCCTCAACTTTTCCTTCTCTGGGAATTGTTTAATCCATCCTTCAAATTTAAATGATAATCGTGCTGGATACAGTTTTCTTGGTTCAAGGCCCTTCTGTTTCATTGCATGAAATATATCATGCCATTCTCTTCTGGCCTGTAAGGTTCTGTTGAGAAGTCTGATGATAGCCTGATGGGTTTTCCTTAGTGGGTGATCTTTTTTCTCTCTGTGGCTGCCTTTAATACCCTGTCCTTGTCTTTGATCTTTGTCATTTTAATTATTATGTGTCTTGGTGTTGTCTTCCTTGGGCTCCTTGTGTTGGGAGATCTGCGGGCTTCCATGGTCTGAGAGACTGTTTCCTTCCCCAGCTTCGGGAAATTTTCAGCAATTATTTTTTCAAAGACACTATCTATCCCTTTTTCTGTCTCTTCTTCTTTTGGTACCCCTATAATGCAAATAGTGTTTCATTTGGATTGGTCACACAGTTGTCTTAATATTCTTTAATTCCTAGAGATCCTTTTATCTCTCTCTGCCCCAGCTGCCCTGTATTCCTTTTCTCTGTTTTCTATTCCATTAACAGTCTCTTGCACATCGTCTAGTCTGCTCTTAAGAACTTCTACCGATTGTTTCATTTCTGTTATCTCCCTCCTAACTTCATCCCTTAGCTCTTGCATATTTCTCTTCAGGTCCATCAGCATGGTTATGACTTTTATTTTGAATGCTTTTTCAGGCAGATTGGTTATATCTATGTCACCAGGCCCTCTCTCTGGGATTGTCTGAGTGATGTTTGACTGGACCAGATTCCTCTGCCTTTTCATGGCAATAGATGTGGGCCAAGCAGGTGACAAGTGTGTCAGCTGGGAGAACCAAGTCACTTCCTGCTTGTTGTTCGCCTTCCCCTTCTCCGCTGCCTGTCCTGTTTATCCGCACACCAGGAGCAGTCTCTGGGAAAATGTCCTCAGCTGCTGTGGGAGGGGCGACCCTTGGGATAGACTAGGGCCCTGCAGGTGTGGGCAGATGCACCGTGTGTGTTCTCCTGTGAGAATAGCACCCCTTCTTGTCTTCTGGACCTGGCTATGGCTTCTTCTATCTGTGCTGGCAGCCGTACACCATTGATAGCCTCTGGGTCTGTCCCCATCAGCTGCGCACTTGGAGGAGACTCTGTGTACTTGCTGTCAGTGGGGCTGTTCTGTGGATGCTCTGTAGCCGTGACGGGTCAGCTGGTTTGCGCCCAGCACCGGTGGGGGGGATGAATAGCAGGCTGCTTATCGCTGTGAGGGGCTTCAGGGCTTTGTTACCCCCATGGGTTAGGGCGCCTGAGTTCCTTAAGATTCCCAGCCTGCTGGGCTGAGTGTGCTGGGACGATTTTGTCCAGCTCTTAAGCCGTTTTCCCTTTAAGACTTTTAAAAAGCGCCTGAATTTCTTTTATCCAAAGGGAGCCAGCTGTGTGTGACCTACTCGCAGTCTCCATCTCGGATTTTACTTTTCCTTTTCTCTAATATCCAGTACGCCATGCAATGTGTGTCTCTGCTCCCAGTGCCAATTACTAGGGCTGGTTATTTACGGGTCCTGTGCTTCCACTCCCTCCCCACTCTGATTCTGTTCCACCTGCCGGTGAGGTGCAGTGTGGGGAGTTCTCGGGTCCCGCTGGGTCACGGCTTTGTATCTTACCATTTTCGTGAGATGCCTAGTTCTCCCAGATGTATATGTAGCCTGGCTATTGTAATGTATTTTCTGATCTCTCTCTCTCTTTTTTTTTTTTTGGTATCGTTAATCTACAATTACATGTGCAACATTATGATTACTAAACTCCACAGTTGGTCAAGTCCCCCCACATACCGCATTACAGTCACTGTCCATCAGCATAGTGAGATGCTATAGAATCACTACTTGTCTTCTCTGAGTTGTACAGCCCTCCCCATGCCCCCCTCACCATTACATCTGCTAATCGTAATGCCCCTTTTTCCCTCTTACCCCTCCCTTCCCACCCATCTTCTCCAGTCCCTTTCCCTTTGGTAACTATTAGTCCGTTCTTGGGATCTGTGAGTCTGCGGCTGTTTTGTTCCTTCAGTTTTTTTTCTTTGTTCTTATACTCCACATATGAGTGAAATCATTTGATACTTGTCTTTTTCCACTTGGCTTATTTCACTGAGTATAATACCCTCTAGCTCCATCCATGTTGTTGCAAATGGTAGGATTTGTTTTCTTCTTATGGCTGAATAATATTCCATTGTGTATATGTACCACATCTTCTTTATCTATTCATCTACTGATGGACACTTAGGTTGCTTCCATTTCTTGGGTATTGTAAATAGTGCTGCGATAAACATAGGGGTGCATCTGTCTTTTTCAAACTGGGCTGCTGTATTCTTAGGGTAAATTCCTAGGAGCGGAATTCCTGGGTCACATGGTATATCTATTTTGAGTTTTTTTAGGAACCTCCATACTGCTTTCCACAATGGTTGAACTAATTTGCAGTGCCACCAGGGAAGCAGGATTCTTAACTTACTCTTTAGCAAACAAACAATACCTCAGCCCACCTTAGAGGCTGGGCAGGCTGCCTTTTGATATGCTCCTAGACCAGGACACAAGTGTTCCAGAGAGAGATCAGGGTGGGGAATTCCTTGTTAAGTTAATTCAGGGTGTTCAGACACCACGTAGCAAGTCTACACCCCTAAACCTTTTCTCATATTCTCAAAAAATCCTCATCTGACTTTAAAACCCCTAGACAACACACCACATCGAAACTCTCTTGTCCCCTCCTAGCGTGAGCCGGAAGCTCTGTCCTTTCACTTTATTTCTAAATAAAAGCCTGTACCTTGCTCTCCTACCTTGACTGTTTGCTAAGCTCATTCTTTGGCTTTGTGAACAAGAACCCCACCATCACCGGGGCACCTTTGGGGGACAGGTTTTCTTAAGCATTTTGGACACAAACTAGACTGTGTTCACAGAGTGGCCTGGGGCATGCCTGCTAACCACCTGTCCCCTGAGTGTCTTCCAGGCCGTGAGCACCAGCCCCAGGGGCTCCGGGTGGACAGGGCTTAGACTAAAGGTCCTGAAGTGCACTGGCCCCTCTGCCACCCTGGGCGGGGGGCTCCACGTGCTGGGGGACCTCACAGCGCCGGTGCATGAGATTGGGAAACGGAGTAACAAGAGCATCACAACTATAGATTTTAACTACGTGCATCTCTGCTTCACAACAAAGGCACAGACCTACTGTGTGCAGTGTCCGTGTCGCCCCTGATGTCTCGTGTTTGGGGCTCACGCTCTGGGCCAGCGGCTCCACGGTTTCCCTCCGGCACAGGCACGGGCAGTGGGTCCTGCACGTTCGTGGGAACAGTGATTCTCACTGTGTCGTACCCACTGTGATGCACCCTTTCTCCATGGAATTTAACAATTGCAGGCCAGTCACACTGCAGATGCGGGCAGGAGGGCAAAGCATGATCAAGCCATTTTGAAATAACTCCTGTTACATAAACACATATGCACAATTAAATTAAGCAGGGTCTTTAATGGAATATTTTCAGATCTTAATTTGTTAAATATAAGATACTAATATTTATGAACACACATCTTTTGTGCTTTCCGGATAGTCAGTGTCCAGTGAGGAAAACCATGTACTCGGTGTGTTTCCCTCGGAGGGAAAATGCTGAGGCAGCACACAGATCAGCTCCACTGGGCAGCTGCTCACACGCCCGGGGCTGCAGGGAGAGCCCGGAAGGCGGGTTGGGTCCCAGCACGTCGTGTCTGTATCTTCTTTAGAAATAGCCTTTCCCACGTATAATTATTCCACTATGTTGCTTTATATGACTTGTATTTCATGTTTTAAATTTGTTAAAACATCTTATGTTTGCCTTAATAGAATTCTTTTATGTGGACTTCTTAACGTATATGTTTCTTTTAATTTAGTGTTGTTTTGGCATAAAAATATAAACATGCTACACCTTTACACATTCTCTGGCATTATAGGTTTCATTATGAAATGTTTTGTGAACACGAATATTGTAAGATTTTAGAAATGGAAGAACCTTGAAGGGTAGAGGAAAATCTCTTCTTCTCCCACGCTGTCTATAATAATTTAAAGAGGGTGGCTTAGACCTGGAAGAGAGCTAATACCAGAGGTAACTTTATATCAGAAAGACTTATCTGCCCGGCATGGCAGATACTGACCAACCCTCTGCTCTTCCATCTTCCTGTGAATTGTCATCCTGCTTTTTGAAGGCCCAGACATCTACCCTCTTCTTTGAGGATGACATAGAAACCTTAATTGCGTGATGGTCTCAGAGCCTCATATTTTTGGGGTCCTTGTATGTATGAAATTAAACTTGTTTTTCACCTCTTAATCTCTTATGTTAATTCAATTAATAGCCTACCAAAGAACCTAGAGGGGAAAGTGGGGAAAGGTTTCCTCCCCAAAATATTCATCCCACCTGCCACGAGAACTGTATGAGACTGTTACAGGGGGGTCCTCGGTCTCATCAGGAGTAAGAAATCAAGAATGGACTCAAGAATCAGTTCAGCATGAAGAAGTTCAGCATGAAGAGTTTGCTTTGAGACCAGAATATTAAAGAAATAGTGAGAGGGCACACCTGAGAGTTGGGCACAGGCCTACCCAGAAGGGGTTGTGCAGAGAAAGGAGAGAGCATTGTTATGTAAGGGAATATGAATATTCACTAAGGAGATCAGGTTATAAAGGGAACAGGTGAGGTTTTCCTAGTTTGGCCTTGGTTCACCCTCGTGTCACCCAGGGGTATTATTGACTGTATGTGGTTCTCAGTGGAAGTGTCGTGGTCAGGCGAGGCTTCATGCTTACTAAGGTAATGAGTGTATAACGTGTTGTGGGATGAAACTTGGGTCAGCTGCTCCTCCATGTTGGAAGCAGCTGGTTTTGGCTGGTCTGTCCTCCAAACCCTCACTCCCCACCTCGTGCAAGGACGGCTTCCATGGATGGAATGTGTAGGATGGAGGCATCCGGCCCAGTGTAAACACTGGTGCATGTCCCCGTACCCTCCTCCTGTCGGGCTGTTTAGGGCATACATTACTAATAGGAATGTAGAAAGTACATTAATTTTCGAGAATTTTTTGGATTTAATTATGAAATGCAACATTTTGGAAAACGAGGAAACTTTCTCACCCAGAAGATGTCCCTTTGGCATAAGGATTACTTCAGGCTGTTTATTTTTAAGAAACAGCAGATGTACCCGGGATGAGCTCTGAAAACCAAGCAGGAGTTTCCTTTTTGTAAGAGGTATATTTAGAAGGGAAATCTCCGGTTGTTAGGGTGTCTCCCTCTGTACCTGGGGTAGGAGTGGGGTTAAACCTCCAGAAACTCTTATGAGTGGGGACAGCATGGCGTTGAATCTGCATAACAGCCCCATTCCTGACCCAAGTGCTTATTGTGGTAACCGCCCCAAACCGACCCCGTCCCCAGCGTCTTTGGTGCTCAGGTTGAGATGGGATTGGAGGGGTGACTCAGGCCGTTTCAGGGACCTGGTCAGTTTGCCTGGGTCTGAGGATGTATCTGTGTTAAGAAGCTCATGCTTTCCTTTCCCCTGTTCTTCTCCCTCTTATGGGAGAAGACAAGACAGGGAGGGTCCGGGTAGAAGGGGCACCCAGGACAGGGAACCAGAGGGTGGGAATCTGTAAGGGTGTCAACACAGGGATGCGAAGGGCTAAAAGCGAAGGAGTCAGGGAGCTCCGCTGAGACCGCAACACCTTGGTGGCCCTGGGGCTTTAACGCCTGGGCGGGCAGGGTCAGCCCCCCTAGGGTAACCGCTACAGACCCCCGATCCCGGACAGAGCCCGTCTCGGACGGACCCGAGCCTCCCGGGCGCCCCGCCCTCCCCTTAACCTCACGGGGAGGAGCCCCAGGGCGGTTCCGGGGCCGCGGGGGCGCGTGCGGACGCCGGGCCTGCTGCGCGTGCGCCGTGGCCCCGTGCCGCCGGGAGGGCGGGTCCCGGTCCTGCTTCCGGGCGGCGCGATGGCGTGTGGCTGGTGTCGGGCTGTTAGGACACCTCGCTCGTGGGCCTCTTTCCGGGGCTCCCCGTCCGCGCTCCCGGGGAGCACACCTGTCGTCGCGGGCCCCCGCCGCGTGCCGGGCCTGTGCGCAGCCCCAGCTCCCTGAGGGGCGGAGCCGGTGCCCGCGGTCCCCGACCTCCGGCCTCCCGCGTCCGACCTGAGACCCGGTCCCGGAAGGTGGCCTGCGCCCCGTTTCAAGGTCCTCCTCGCGGCTGCCTTGGAGCGGGGGAGGCCCTGCCACCGTCTGTCCGGGCATTTTCTGCGGGGCCTTGAGCCGTGTCCACACAGCGCCCTGTGGGAGAGGAGGCCGAGGAGGAGATGGCGGCTGCCCAGGTGAGGGTGCGTCCGGCCGGAGGCTGGGGCCGCGTTTCCCCCCGAGCTGCTCTGCGTTTAGAGCTTGCACGCGGTTCCTTCTCCGCTTCTGACGTCCTGTCTTCCATGTGTGCCCATCTGCTCTGAAACCTCTTTAAAAAATGCAACTCAAGCTTAGCTGTGTAGGGACCAAGGGTCGGCCACCCCAAGACATGCCATTGGCACATGCAGATTATTTTCAGTTGCAAAACTATCAGGACACGAAAGCCTCAGGAATAACCTTTGACCTCCCACCGCACAACTGCGTGAAAAGAGTTTAGCTGGAGGCATTACTCCTGGAGGAGCGCTGTCACCTTAGACGGCTGTACAGAGTGTAACCTGGGAGGGACGCGGGTGAGTCTGGTGATGAGCCGGATTATCTGGTTAAAACCTCATTGCTAGTGTTTATGTTTGGGAAAATAGTTTCATAAAAGAAGAGAATATACTTATATATATATTTTGTGGGTTTTTTGACATAAATTTATTAAAAGCTTTCAGAATGATGTTTAGTTAACGTGATTTTTTTCCATTCTTAATATATTAAAACCTGAAATTGTCAGAAGTCTCAGTCTTCCAAAGAATCTAACCTAGATGTCTGTTAGGAGGGCGTTTGTTATTTTCTTCAGTTCTTGTCCACGCCGTAACAAAGAGATATAGTAGTGAAGCAGAGTAAAAGTTTTTTAATTTTTAGTTTTTTAAATAAGGTATCACTGATATGCATTCTCATGAAGGTGTCACTGAAAAACATTGTGGTTACTACCTTCACCCTCATAATCGAGTCCCCCCCATACCCCATTGCAGTCACTGTCCATCAGCGTGTAAGATGCCTGAGTCACCACTTGCCTTCTCTGTGATATACTGCCTATTTTGTGACCCCCCCCACACCATGTGTACCAATCACAATACACCTCAATTCCCTTCACCCTACCTCCCCACCCGCCCCCTTTGTTTACTGCTAGTCCCTTCTTTGAGTCTGTGAGTCGCCTGCTGCTTCGTTTCACTCCACAAAGTAGGGAAATCATTTGGTACTTGTGTTTCTCTATCTGGCTTATTTCACTCAGCATAATACCCTCTAGCTCCATCCATGTTGTTGCAAATAATGGGGTTTGTTTTCTTATGGCTGAATAATATTCCATTGTGTATATATGTACCATTTCTTCTTTATCCATTCATCAACTGATGGACACTTATGTTGCTTCCGTATCTTTTCTAGTGTAAATAGTGCTGGGATAAACATAGGGGTTCATTTGTCTTTTTGCATCTGAGATCTTGTTTCCTTTAGGTATATTCCTGGAGTGCTATTCCTGGGTCAAATGGTATTTCTATTTTTAGTTTTTTGGCGAACCTCCCTATTCCTTTCCACAGAGGTTGAACTAGCTTACATTACCACCAGCAGTGTAGGAGGTTTCCCCTTTATTGGCATCCTCACCAGCATTTGTTGTTCCTAGTCTTTTCCATGTTGGTCATCCTAACTGGTGTGAGGTGGGTGATACCACATTGTGGTTTTAATTTACATTTTCCTGATAGTTAGTGATGTGGGGCATCTTTTCATGCTCCTGTTGGCCATCTGCATTTCTTCTTTAGAGAAATGTTTGTTCATATCCTCCGCCCATTTTTTAATTGGATTATTTGCTTTTTGGGTGTTGAGTGTGAGGTCTTTATATATTTTGGATGTTAATCCCTTGTCAGATAAGTCATTTATGAATATCTTCTCCCATACTGTAGGATGCATTTTTGTTCTGCTGATGGTGTTCTTTGCTGTACAGAAACTTTTTAGTTTGATATAGTCCCACTTGTTCATTTTTGCTATTGTTTCCTTTGCCCGAGCAGATGTGTTCAGAAAAAAGTTCCTTACGTTTATATTCAAGAGATTTTTGCCTATGTTTTTTTCTAAGAGTTTTATGGTTTCATGACTTACATTCAGATGTTTGGTCCATTTCAAGTTTACTTTGGGGTATGGGGTTAGACCATAATCCAGTTTCATTCTCTTACATGTAGCTGTCCAGTTTTGCCAACACCAGTTGTTGAAGAGGCTGTCGTTCCCCCACTGTATATCCATGGCTCCTTTACTCCTTTATTGTATATTATTTGACCATATATCTGTGGGTGTATATGTGGTCTCTCTATTCTGTTCCACTGATCTATGGGTCTGTTCTGTGTCAGTAGTACCAAATTGTCTTGATTACTGTGACTCTGTAGTAGAGATTAAAGTCAGAGAGCATAATCCCCCCAGCTTTATTCTTCCTTCCCAGGATTGGTTTGGCTATTTGGGGTCTTTTGTGGTTTCATATGAATTTTTGGAACTATTTGCTCTATTTTGTTGAAGAATGATGTTGGTATTTTGATAGGGATTACATTGAATCTGTAGATTGCTTTAGGCAGGATGGCCATTTTGACAATATTAATTCTCCCTATCCATGAGCACCGGGTGTATTTCCATTTGTTGGTGTCTTTAATTTCTCTCATCTGTGTCTTGTAGTTTTCAGGGTATAGGTCTTCCATCTTCTTGGTTAGGTTTATTCCTAGGTATTTTATTCTTTTTGATGCAATTGTGAATGGAATTGTTTTTCTGATTTCTCTTTCTGCTAGTTCATCATTAGTTTATAGGAATGCAACAGATATCTGTGTATTAATTTTGTATCCTGCCACTTTGCTGAATTCAGATATTAGTTCTAATAGTTTTGGTGTGGGTTCTTTAGGGTATTTTATGTACAATATCATGTCATCTGCAAACAGTGACAGTTTAACTTCTTCCTTACCTATCTGGTTGCCTTTTATTTCTTTGTGTTGTCTGATTGCTGTGGCTAGAACACCCAGAAGTATGTTGAGTAAAAGTGGGGAGAGTGGACATCCTTGTCTTGTTCCCAATATTAAAGGGAAAGCTTGAAGCTTCTCGCTGTTAAGTATAATGTTGGCTGTGGGTTTGTCATATGGCCTTTATGATGTTAAGGTACTTGTCCTCTATATCCATTTTGTGAAGAGTTTTTATCATGAATGGGTGTTGAATTTTGTCAAATGTTTTTTCGGCATCTGTGGAGATGATCATGTGGTTTTTGTCCTTCTTTTTGTTGATGTGGTGTATGAGTTGATGGATTTTTAAATATTGTACCATCCTTGCATCCCTGGAATAAATCCTACTTGAGCATGATGGATGATCCTTTTGATGTATTTTTGAATTCGGTTTGCTAATATTTTGTTGATTATTTTTGCATCTGTGTTCATCAGGAATATTAGTCTGAAGTTTTCTTTTTTTTGGTGTCTTTGCCCGGTTTTGGTGTTAGAGCGATGCTGGCCTCATAGAATGAGTTTGGAAGTATTCCCTCCTCTTCTACTCCTTGGAAAACTTTAAGGAGGATGGGTATTAGGTCTTCACTAAATGTTTGATAAACATCAGTGGTGAAGCCATCTGGTCCAGGCATTTTGTTCTTAGGTAGGTTTTTGATTACCAGTTCAATTTTGTTGCTGGTAATTGGTCTGTTGAGATTTTCTGTTTCTTTCTGGGTCAGCCTTGGGAGGTTGTATTTTTCTAGAAAGTTGTCCATTTCTTCTAGGTTATCCGATTTGTTAGCATATAATTTTTCATAGTATTCTCTAATAGTTCTTTGTATTTCTGTGCTGTCTGTAGTGATTTTTCCTTTCTCATTTCTGATTCTCTTTATGTGAGTAGACTCTTTTTTTCTTGATAAGTCTGGTTAGGGGTTTATCTATTTTGTTTATTTTCTCGAAGAACCAGCTCTTGCTTTCATTGATCCTTTCTGTTTTATTCTTCTCAATTTTATTTATTTCTGCTCTAATCTTCATGTCCCTCCTTCTACTGACTTTGGGCCTCATTTGTTCTTCTTTTTCTAGTTTCATTAATTGTGTGTTTAGACTGCTCATATGGGATTGTTCTTCTTTCCTGAGGTAGGCCTGTATTGCAATATACTTTCCTTTTAGCATGGCCTTCGCTGCTTCCCACAGATTTTGCGGTGTTGAATTATTGTTGTCCTTTGTCTCCATATATTGCTTTATCTCTGTTTTTATTTGGTCATTGATCCATTGGTTATTTAGGAGCATGTTGTTAAGCCTCCATGTGTTTGTGGGATTTTTCATATTCTTTGCATAATTCATTTCTAGTTTCATACCTTTGTGGTCTGAGAAACAGGTTGGTACAATTTCAATCTTTTAAAATATTACCGAGGCTCTTTTTGTGGCCTAGTATATGATCTAGTCTTGAAAATGTTCCATGTGTACTTGAGAAGAATGTGTATCCTGCTGCTTTTGGGTGTAGAGTTCTGTAGATGTCTGTATGTTCCATCTGTTCTTTTGTGTTGTTCAGTGCCTGTGTCTCTTTACCTATTTTCTGTCTGGTTGATCTGTCCTTCAGAGTGAGTGGAGTGTTGAAGTCTCCTAGAATGAATGCATTGCATTCTATTTCCCCTTTTAATTTTGTTAGTATTTTTTTCACATATGTAGGTGTTCCTGTGTTGGGCGCATAGACATTTATAATGGTTATATGTTCTTGTTGGATTGACCCTTTTATCATTATGTAAGGTCCTTGGTCTCTTGTGAATTTCTTTGTTTTGAATTCTATTTTGTCTGATGTAAGTACTGCAACTCCTGCTTTTTTCTCCCTATTAGTTGTGTGAAATGTCTTTTTCCATCCCTTCAGTTTTAGTCTGTGTGTGTCTTTGGGTTTAAAGTGAGTCTCTTCTAGGCAGCATATAGACGGGTCTTGTTTTTTTATCCATTCAGTGACTATGTCCTTTGATTGGTGCATTGAGTCCATTTACATTTAGGGTGATTATGGATAAGTATGTACTTATTAGCATTGCAGGCTTTAGATTCATGGTTACCAAAGGTTCAAGGTTAACTTCCTTACTATCTAAGAGTCTTAACTTCACTCACTTAATATGCTATTACAAACATAATGTAAAGGTTTTTTTTTCTCCTCCTTTTTCTTTCTCATCCATTCTTTATATATTAGGTATCATATTCTGTAGTGTTTGTCTATCCCTTGATTGACTTTGGGGATAGTTAATTTAATTTTGCATTTGCTTAGTAATTAGCTGTTCTACTTTCTTTACTGTGGTTTTATTACCTCTGGTGACAGCTATTAAACCATAGGAATACTTCCATCTATAGCAGTCCCTCCAAAATACACTGTAGAGATGGTTTGTGGGAGGTAAATTATCTCAGCTTTTGCTTATCTGGGAATTGTTTAATCCCTCCTTCAAATTTAAATGATAATCTTGCTGGATAAAACAATCTTGGTTCAAGGCCCTTCTGCTTCATTGCATTAAATACATCATGCCACTCCCTTCTGTCCTGTATGTTTTCTGTTGAGAAGTCTGATGATAGCCTGATGGGCTTTCCTTTGTATGTGATCTTATTTCTCTCTCTGGCTGCTTTAATAGTCTGTCTTTATCCTTGATCTTTGCCATTTTAATTACTATATGTCTTGGTGTTGTCTTCCTTGGGTTCCTTTTGTTGCGAGATCTGTGCACCTCCATGGCCTGAGAGACTATCTCCTTCCCCAGATTGGGGAAGTTTTCAGCAATCACCTCCTCAAAGACACTTTCTATCCCTTTTTCTCTCTCTTCTTCTTCTGGTACCCCTATAATGTGAATATTGTTCCGTTTGTATTGGTCACACAGTTGTCTCAATATTCTTTCATTCTTAGAGATCCTTTTTTCTCTCTGTGCCTCAGTTTCTTTGTATTCCTCTTCTCTTGTTTCTATTTCATTTTTGGTCTCCACTGTATCCAATCTGCTTTAATACCCTGCATTGTGCTCTTCAATGATTGCATCTCCGAACGGAATTCATTCCTGAGTTCTTGAATATCTTTCTGTACCTCCATGAACATGTTAATGATTTTTATTTTGAACTCCCTTTCAAGGAGAGTCATGAGGTCAATATCATTTAAATCTTTCTCAGGAGTTGTATTAATAATTTTACTCTGAACCAGGTTCCTTTGGCATTTCATATTTGTGTATGGCGCCCTCTAGTGCCCAGAAGCTCTCCTCTCTGGAGCTGCTCAGCCCCTGAAGCAATGTCGGGGGTCGTAGGGGAGTGGTATTGGTGCCTGGGGGGAGGAAAGAGCTGTTTCCTGCTTCTCGGCTGCTATGCCTGTCTCCCCTGCCTGAACCAGTGGGCCAAGCACACACGTATAAGCCTCTGTGCTTTGCATTTGTAGTTGCTGTAGACAGATCTTCCTTCTGGCTGGCCTTATGACAGGGTAGGGTTTTCCGGTTTGCAAGCCAGGTTGGGCTGGCCAGGAGAAAGGTGCAGTAGGCTGCCCATTGCAGAAGGGGTTCTTGGAGCTGTGTAGACAGCCAGGGAGCTGGAGCACCTGAAGATCGTGAAAGCTCCCAACCTGCTGGGCAGAGTGCACCCAGACAATTTTGTCTACCTGTCCTCTCTCCTGAGCAGTAAGCACTGTGCAATCCTTGCCCCTTTAGCAGCGCTCTTGCTAAGGGCTTCATTGTTTGGAAGTCTTTCAAACTGCCGCCTTTCTTTTGTCCCAGGGCAGCTGGAAATGGATCCCTGCTTTCCACAAGCAGCTGGAATCTTAGTCTCTCCAGGAATTCTGCCTGTCTTAGCTTTCCAACCCCCTAATTACGAGAGTATCATGCAAGCACCATGAAATGTAGGTTTGTGCTCCCAGAGCAGATCTCTAGAGTTAGGTATTCAGCAATCTCAGGTCTCCACTCCCTCCCTGCTCCTTTTCTCTTCCTCCTGCCGTTGAGCTGTGGTGGGGGAAGGGTTGGATCCCACCGGGCCACAGCTTTAGAATGTTACCTTGTTCCGTGAGGTCTGCTCTTGTCTCCAGGTGTATGCAGGCTGGCGCAGTCCTCTTTCCTATTGCTCTTTCAAGAGTAGTTGTATTAGTTATATTTTCATATTATATGAAGTTTAAGGAGGAAGCCTCTGTCTCACCTCTCGTGCTGCCATCTTTAATCCTTCTCCCCGGCAGTATATCTCTACACAATTAGTTTTCAAGTAACGGCATAGTGTTGGGCAGGCAGCTCCTCCCAGTCACTGTCCTTAGGGTGACTGATATTGTGACATGGAACATCTAAATCTCTTATCCCTTTTCCAGTTCATGTAAATGGAATCATAACGTGAACCCTGCTATTTTGATTTCTGATACATATTGTTTGTGACTTTATTGGTGATGCTGTTAGTGATCATCCATTCCTGTTGGTGGTAGAATCTCACTGTGAGGTCATCCAGTTGAATCACACCGATGAAGCACATGCGAGTGATTTTCTGTTCGGCCCCATTGGGAGCCGTGCTGGTGTGCAAGTGGTGGGAATGCGTGTTGACTTGGTAGCACTTTCTCTTTGATCTATGCCCAGTTGTGATGTTTTTGGTTCTTACATTTACATCTGTTTAGCTTTAAGAGACAATTTTCCAAAATGTGTGTATTCATTTTACACCCAGCAGCAGGTGATGATCTTCTTGGTTTATTCGCCTCCTTGTCCACCTGTGACGTTCTCTGTCATTTCTGTGGTAGCATCGGGTGACTGTGCAGGGGTCCCAGGTGGTGGCTTTATTTGCATTTGCTTGATGAGTAAGGAACATGAGCAGCCTTTCTCATGTCTGTTAACCACTGGGTAAACCCTTTTTCTGAAGTGTCTGTTCATTTATTTTACCATTTTTTCCCCATTTGGGTTGCCTGTCTTTCCCTTGTGATTTACAGGAGACACTTACATATGCAGAGTCTGAGTCTATTCCTGGTGCCCGTTCCACCCATCTGCCATCTGTCCAGCTAATACCTATCTAGTGCCTTTTGATGAGCACCAACTCTTAATTCCAATAGGATCAATTTCTCATTTCTTCCTTTATGGTTAAGGTGTTTTGTTCTTCTGAAGAAATCTTTTCCCATGCTAAGACACAGTGTCCTCACCTGGCTGGCTCCTGCTATAGACCCTCAGCCTGCCTGTCAGAGGGGCTGGAGCAAGAGTTCTCTAAGCTTTGACAGTTCTCTCAGGTTTATTTCCTAAAATTTTTCAAGGAAGAAAGTGAGGATATTTTCTTCACACCTTCGGTTGAAACTCAAGTGGAAATAGTCTAAACACATAATAGAAGTGTAGTAATTCTGGTGGGGAAGCCAGAAGCCTTGAAGAGGGAAACCATAATACATGTTTGATGGTTCACAAGTTTATGACCCATAATGGAAGTAGTTTTCAACCTACCAAAGAAAAAAGGCAGACATTAATAAAACAAGTAGAGATAATTATGTTTGAGTGTTGTATGCATAATGATGCATTTGCATTGAAACTAATGTGGGATAGAATCTGTTCCCACCAGGATGGTGGGAGTGGCTTTCCACAAGGTGTGGTTTCAGCAGGGCTTTCTCCCCATTTATTTATATTTCCTCATCTTTTACAAGTACATGATTTAAGGTACGTATCTAAAAGTTAAGCATGATTGTGTCACATGTTCCAATATTTACCTTTTTTCAAACATCACATCATTTTGAGTGTTTGTAGTGCCTGCATCTTTATAGGTGATAAACTAATGGATATTTCCCCTGATGCTTATATTTCAAAATTTTCCATCTAAGCAATATTTAGAAATGTTTAGATATTCAGAGATGAGCATTCTTTTATAAGCTCTGTTTTTAATCTGTCTATTCTGTTCTTAACATTAGTTTCATATTCACATAAAAGTTTCCATATCATTTTATAAATAGCATTAACTAAGGACGGATTTGAAAATCGGGAACTGGAAATAAAATAAAGAGCAAAGCCCCCTCCCGGACCCCTTATGCTCCACTCTTCAGGAGACCCCATTCTGGCGTGACGCCCCAGAGCTCTTCCTGTTCCCCCGCACGTGTCCGTGGGCATCATGGGAGGCAGCCTGGTATGGAGGCTGCAGAAACTCTGGGGGCAGGGGAGTGGGGACCCAGGTCAGTACCCACGCAGTTGCCTCTCCTGTGACATTTGCCATGTGGTTTTATCTGTGCGTCAGTTTGTGCATCTGTTCCCACGTCTGTAAAGTGGGTATTGTATTTAGAGTCCCTACCACAGGATGACAGTGTGTTAAAATTGTCCTTTTAGGTTTGCTTAATGTAAATACTATTCCTTGTATTGTTGCATGTTGCAGGCTAATTTGGAGATGTTTCCACAGGAGGACTTACTGAGTCATCTCTGCGGTACCAGTGTTTGGTACTGTTGAAGTATGGGAATGTACTAAAGGTTCTGGAATTTGCTCCCTATTTTTTGGTCATTAGTACTTTTCGTGTTATTTGCAATCCAGACCCACCTGGAGTAAACATTAACTTATGTCTATGCCTGTTAATGTGAGTCTCGATGGAGATATCCTTACATAACTGTACATTCAAGTTGTGGCTAAAGAGTCTGCTCTGAAATGAGAAAAATCTGATTGGATAATAAATTCAGTGTGACAGTATGGTCGTGAATATTGATACAAGTGCTTTCTTAGATAAATTCGAGGTTAGGTAAACTGGGTTAAAACCCAGGCTCTACTATGTACTGGATGTTTAACAAAATATTCTCATAAATGAGGGAAATTAATTTTTTTTCATGGATTATTCTTGTGTATTGTGCATCAGTTCATGAAAGGCTGTAGACTAATATCTCGCATATAGTAAGTTCTAAAAGGGTTATGGTTGCCCTTCTAATGTACTAGAGACTGCATTTGCCATAAAGCTTCTAGTTCAAAGCCCCATGAATATTTTCCCGTGCTTTGTTACTCAAAAATGTGGCCCTTAGCATCACTGGTGAGCCTGTTGGAAATGCAGAAACTCAGGACCCAGCCCAGAATACCTGAATCATCATCTCACTTTAAAGATTTCCAGATCATTGTTGTACATACTAAATTTGAGAGGTACACTTTAATGTACCATGACTTTGCCATTGAGAAATAAAACAGGTCAGCTATAAATTTAGTATGTAAAATATATATGCTCTATTGATTCCTCAATTATATATTTCATCTCCCATTATAATCATAGGATCTATAGTGGTTTTGTGGATTTACATCATCCTTTTTGCTCAGCATTAAGGGGAGATTTTATAGAGTAGTGCTTGTGTTAAGGTGATGTAGGTCATTCCCCCAAGTCCTAAACAGTTCACTTAACCCTTCTCTGTTCACTGTGGGTTAAATTATGAACTCTCTTCGTAGCTACTTTGTAAACTTAGTTGTTCTTCTCTTTGTTTTTTACACATCAGGGACTGTTGACCTTCAGGGACGTGGCCGTCAGGTTCTCCCAGGAGGAGTGGGAATGCCTGGCGCCTGCGCAGCGGGCCTTGTACAGGAGCGTGATGCAGGAGAACTACAGGAACATGGTCTTTGTGGGTGAGGATGAGAACTTCATTTCAGAATTCCTAATC
Organism: Smutsia gigantea; assembly: GCA_032199065.1. Classification (NCBI taxonomy): domain Eukaryota; kingdom Metazoa; phylum Chordata; class Mammalia; order Pholidota; family Manidae; genus Smutsia; species Smutsia gigantea. The sequence goes on along the minus strand of JAVSCE010021932.1, from coordinate 223,080 downwards.
TACTCTCAAAACTTTTATTTTCTTAGTTTGCAGAATGTCTCCTGGAGGTTTCTGCTTTGTAGGACAGTGTGTCAGGTCCCTGATGTTAAGGGAAAGATCAGGGGTTTTTTGGTCTAGAAACAATCTTTGTGATGTTGTATTTTGACTTTAACCTCCCTTTTCTGCAGTGATCTGCATCCTTCACCCTAGATTCATGGTACTTTCAGAAATTCAGTGGCATAAGGTAGTGTTAACCTCATCTTAAATTCTGAAATCCACACTGTAGATAGAGAAAGAGCAGGAAAAACTGAAAAAGAAAACAAGGCCTGTATTTGGGGTCTTAAGAATTGCAATTTGGGGAGTAGAGCAGCCACCAGAAAAAGTGTCCCAGCTGTGCAGGGAAGCAAGGAATTTTTATGAGAAAGGAGTGGGTGGGGGGCAGTTTCATGACCTGGATGGAGGAAGACAAGGAGATAAAGAATGACCTACTGGCACTAACAGGCTGAGCTGCTTTGTTGACTAACTTACTGGTGCCTCCAAGGGAAATGGCTCGTGGTCCCTCATAACTGCCCCATCTTTGTTAAGTGTCTTCTGACAGTTTGTTATTTTTATGGTCCCTGTTTGGGTGACAGTTTCTCTGTTAATTTTATGAGCAGTAACTTGTAAAAACTGTTTCTGGCCCATTTCAAAGAGTTGTGTTAAACATTTTATGTCCCCAGAAGTTAATTCATATTATACTTGGGAGTTGGTACAGTTTTAATAGCCCCCTTCCTCCTTCCTCCCACCCCCCACAGCCCCTGGCAGCTACCCGTCTGCTTTGTTCCTTTGGGTTTTGTTTTGTTTTTTAATATTCTACATATAAGTGAGATCATGTAGTATTTGTGTTTCTCTGGCTTATTTCACTTAGCTTAAAGACCTCAAGATTCATCCACTGGTTGCAAATGGAAGACTTCCCTCCTTGATGACTAAATAGGGTTCCATTGTGTGTGTGCATGTGTGTTTAAAGATACAGCTCACATTTCATATATCCATTGATGGACACTTGTGTTTTTTCCATGTCTTAATAGGTCATGTAAACAACACTGCAGTGGATACACAGACTGCATACATTTCTTTGAAATCCTGATTTCATCACCTTCAGATACACACCCAGAAGTGGAATTGCTGGATTACATGGTAGTTGTGGTTTTACTTTGTGAAGAGTCCTCATAACTTTTTCAGAGTGACACTACACAGGATCCCTTTTTTTTTTCTTCCTCATCCTCACCAGTCCTTGTACCTCCCTTTGACAGTAGCCATTCTGACAGGTATGAAGAGAGAGTTTACTGTGGTTTGGATGGCATTTCCCTGATGAGTAGCTGTGTTGAACATCTTTTCATGTGCTTCTTGGTCATTCAAAATCCATCTTGGGAAAAGGACTATTTGGGTCTTTTGCTCATTTTCTAATCAGATTTTTTTTCCTATCTTATGTGAAATCCTACATGTTGGATATTAACCCCTTTTCAGATTCATGTTCTGCCAATACTTTCTTACATGCTGTAGGTTGCCTATTCATTTTATTGATTGTTTCTTTAGCTGTTGGGTGGCTTTTTTTACCAGTTTGATGTGGTTCTTCTTGTCTGTTTTTACTTATGTAGCTTGTGTTTTTGGTGCCATATCTGACATTGCCAAGACCAGTATCAAAGAACTTTTCTCCAGATGTTTTCTTCTAGGAGTTTTATGGTTTCAAGTCTTAAGTTGAAGCCTTCAGTACATCTCAAGATAAATTTTTAGTGAGTGGGGTAAAATAGGGCTCCAGTTGCATTCTTTTGTATATTAACATCCAGATTTCCCTTTGGCATTTACTGAGGAGGCTGTTTTTTCTTCACTGAGTATTCTGCATCCCTTGTCAAATGCTGGTTGACTGCCTGTGCACAGGTGTATGTTTGGGCTTTCAGTTTGGTCCCGTGAATGCATATGTCCCAGTTCTGTTGAGCAATGAGTGACGTATGTCAGTGTATTTGATCAAGGTGTACAGAAGGATGGTTTTATTGACATATATTGTGAAATTACTAGCACATGTTCAGTTAACATCTGTATTTAGTAGATAGAGTAAAAAGAAAAGAAAAAGGAAAAAAGGAATTTCTGCTTGTGATGACGACTCTCAGGATTGACTGTCTGAGCTCTCCTGTCTCATTCAGCCATATGAGCTGTCCTTATCATGTTTATATTTCTGCCCTGTTCTCATTTGTCTTACAGCTGGTTGTTTGTACCTTTTGACCACCTTCCCCCAGTTCCCTCTTCCCCTATACCTTGTCTCCATTCACAAGTCTGATACCTTTTTCTGTGAGTTTTTTTAAATTCCATAGGTAAGTGAGATCATGAAGTATTTGTGTTTGTCTAACTTCTTTCACTTAGCATAATCTTTTCAAGGTCCATCCACGTTATTGCAAATGCTGGGATTTCCTTTTTCTTTTAAATGGCTGAAAAAATACATACATGTCATTGAATATATGTACCGCAATTTCTTCAGTCATGCATGCATATGTTGACGGCCATTTAAGTTTTTCCATACATAAGCTGTCATAAATAATGCTGCTTTTAACATGTGGGGTTGGGGGTGCTGATATTTTCAAGTTAGTATTTTGTTTCATTTGTATATGTTCCCAGAATTAGAATTGCTCTATGGTAGGGCAGTTCTATTTGTAATTTTTTGAGAATGCTCTGTATTTTCTCATAATGGCTGCCTCAGTTTAGAATCCGACCAGCAGTGTACAAGGGTTCCCTAACCAGCCCGTGTTAGCTCTTGTCTGTTTGGTGACCGTTCTTACAGACGTGAGGTGCTGTCTCACTGTGGTGTAAATCTGCATTTCCCTAATCACGGGTGACGTTCAGCATCATTTCTTGTACTTGTTGTGGGTTTTCTATATCTTTGGAGAAAAGTCTAGTCAGGTCCTTTGTCTGTTTTTTAATTTGGTTGTTTCTCTTTTTGCTATTGAGTTGTATGGGTTCTATATGTATTTTGGACATGGACACCTTATCAGATAGATGATTTGCAAATATTTTTTCTCATTGCGTAGGTTGCTTTTCGCTTTGTTGCTGGTTTCTTTTGCCATGGAGATGCTTTTCCATGGGATGTAGTCTCACTGGTTTATTTTCGCTTTTGTTGCTTGTGTGCTTTAGATGGAGCACCCAAACAATCATAGCCAAGACCCGTGTCCAGGATGATTGTTCCTGTTTTCTTTCACGAGTTTCATGGTCTCAGGCCTTATATTTAACTCTAATCCATATCAAGTTAATTTTTGTGAATGGGATAAGGTAGGGGTCTAGTTCTGTTCTTTCACATATGAATATCCAGTTAGCTCGGCACCATTTATTGAAGATTGTCTTTTTTCATTTAAGTATTCTTGGCCACCTTGTCAAATTTTAGTTCATCCAGTATGGATCTCTGGGCTCTTCATTCTGGTTTGCTGTCTGTTTCCCTGCCAATATCATATTGGACTGGTGACCAGTTTTATTGTGCAGCTTGAAATCAGAGTGTGGTGCCTCCTAATTTGTTTTCCTTTATTAGGATTTCTTTGGCTATTTGGGGTACTTTGTAGCTTCATATAAATTTTATGACTGTCTATTCTAATTATGTAAAAAATATAACTGAAACCTAGATAGGGATTGCATTGACTATATAGGTAGCAGTTTGGAAGCACTGACATTTTAACTTTAATCCTTCCAATCCATGAATTTATGTTCCATTTACTTACGTCTTCAATTTCTTTTTTTTTTTCTTCTATTTTGGTATCATTAATGTACAATTTCATGAGCAATATTATGGTTACTAGACTCCCCCTATTATCAAGTCACCACAACATACCGCATTACAGTCACTGTCCATCAGCGTAGTAAGATGCCATAGAATCACTACTTGTCTTTGTGTTATACTGCCTTCCCTGTGCCCCCGCCCCCACATTATGTGTGCTAATTGTAATGCCCCCTTTTCCCCTTTATCCCTCCCTTCCCACCCATCCTCCCCAGTCCCTTTCCCTTGGGTAACTGTTAGTCCATTCTTGGGTTCTGTGAGTCTGCTGCTGTTTTGTTCCTTCAGTTTTTTCTTTGTTCTTATATTCCACAGATGAGTGAAATCATTTGATACTTGTCTTTCTCCGCCTGGCTTATTTCACTGAGCATAATACCCTCTAGCTCCACCCATGTTGTTGCAAATGGCAGGATTTGTTTTCTTCTTATGGCTGAATAATATAGTCCATTGTGTATATGTACCACCTCTTCTTTATCCATTCATCTACTGATGGACACTTAGGTTGCTTCCATTTCTTGGCTATTGTAAATAGTGCTGCAGTAAACATAGGAGTGCATATGTCTTTTTCAAACTGGGCTGCTGCATTCTTACGGTAAACTCCTAGGAGTGGAATTCCTGGGTCAAATGGTATTTCTATTTTGAGTTTTTTGAGGAACCTCCATATTACTTTCCACAATGGTTGAACTAATTTGCATTCCCACCAGCAGTGTAGGAGGGTTCCCCTTTCTCTGCATCCTCTCCAGCATTTGTTGTTCTTAGTCTTTTTGATACTGGCCATCCTAACTGGTGTGAGGTGATATCTCATTGTGGTTTTTATTTGCATTTCCCTGATGATTAGTGATGTGGAGCATCTTTTCATGTGCCTGTTGGCCATTTGAATTTCTTCTTTGGAAAATTGTCTGTTCATATCCTCCACCCATTTTTTCATAGGGTTATTTGCTTTTTGGGTGTTGAGGCATGTGAATTCTTAATATATTTTGGATGTTAACCCCTTGTCGAATATGTCATTTAGAAATATATTCTCCCATACTGTAGGATGCCTTTTTGTTCTGTTGATGGTGTCCTTTGCTGTGCAGAAGCTTTTTAGTTTGATGGAGTCCCATGTGTTCATTTTTGCTTTCGTTTCCCTTGCTTGAGATGCATTCAGGAAAAAGTTGCCCATGTTTATATTCAGGAGATTTTTGCCTGTGTCTTCTTCTAAGAGTTTTATGGTTTCATGACTTACATTCAGGTCTTTGATCCATTTTGAGTTTACTTTTGTGTATGGGGTTAGTCACTAGTCTGGTTTCATTCTCTTACATGTAGCTGTCCAGTTTTGTCAACACCAGCTGTTGAAGAGGCTGTCATTTCCCTATTGTATGTCCATGGCTCCTTTATTGTATATTAATTGACCATATATGCTTGGATTTATATCTGGGCTCTCTAGTCTGTTCCATTGGTCTATGGGTCTGTTCTTGTGCCAGTACCAAATTGTCTTGATTACTGTGGCTTTGTAGCAGAGCTTGAAGTTGGGAAGTGAGATCTCCCCTGCTTAATTCTTCCTCCTCAGGATTGCTTTGGCTATTTGGGGTCTTTTGTGGTTCCATATGAATTTTAGAACTATTTGCTCTAGTTCATTGAAGAATGCTGTTGGTATTTTGATAGGGATTGCATTGAATCTGTAGATTGCTTTAGGCAGAATGGCCATTTTGACAATATTAATTCTTCCTATCCATGAGCACGGGATGTGTTTCCATTTATTAGTTTCTTCTGTAATTTCTCTCATGAGTGTCTTGTAGTTTTCAGAGTATAAGTCTTTCACTTCCTTGGTTAGGTTTATTCCTAGGTATTTTACTCTTTTTGATGCAATTGTGAATGGAATTGTTTTCCTGATTTCTCTTTCTGCTAGTTCATCGTTAGTGTATAGGAATGAAACAGATTTCTGTGTATTAATTTTGTATCCTGCAACTTTGCTGAATTCAGATATTAGATCTAGTAGTTTTGGAGTGGATTCTTTAGGGTTTTTTATGTACAATATCATGTCACCTGCAAACAGTGACAGTTTAACTTCTTCTTTACCAATCTGGATGCCTTTTATTTCTTTGTGGTCTCTGATTGCCGTCTCACTTTTATTTCTGAAGGACAACTTTGCTGGGTGTGGTATTCTTAGTTGACATGTTTGTATTTTCAATATTTTGAATATCATCCTATTCTCTCTCCTGCTCTACAAAGTTCTGTTCAGAAATCTGCTGTGTATTGGGGATCTCTTCTGTGTGGTGAGTCAACTTTTCTCTTTTTCCTTTGAAAATCTTCTGTTTCTTTTTAACTTTTGATCATTTAATTATAACGAGTCTCAGTGTAACCTTTTTCGATTTAACATATAGAGGGTTCTCTCTATCTCAAGGATCCGTATGCCCATTTTTCTCCCCATGGTTGCAAAATTCTTGTCCATCATTGCTTTTAAAGTAGGCTTTCTGTTTTATCTTTGTCTTCTTCTGGCCTGGAGTGGAATTCCTGGGTCAAATGGTATTTCTATTTTGAGTTTTTTGAGGAACCTCCGTACTGCTTTCCATAATGGTTGTACTAATTTACATTCCCACCAGCAGTGTAGGAGGGTTCCTTTTTCTCCACATCCTCGCCAACATTTATTGTTTTTTTGTCTTTTGGATGGCAGCCATCCTCACTGGTGTGAGGTGATACCTCATTGTGGTTTTAATCATGTTTTATTTTGTTTGATGAGTTTTATAAGTTCTGTAGACTTTCTTCATTTTCATTCTTTTTTGTTTTTACTCTCGGAGTGGGAAATTTCAAATGCTCTATTTTTTTAATTCACCAGTTCTTTGTTTTGCTTGGTCAAGTCTGATGTAGAAGTTCTGTGTTGAATTTGAGTTCACTTGCATTAATCTTAAGCTCTAGGATTTGTGTGTGTTGGAGCATTATTAATTTACACTGGTGTCATGATTATTTCTCCCTACATGATTATTGATTCATGAATTAATATCATCATACTTGAGGAAGTGGTTTCCTCTTCCACACTATATAGATTTACTTCACCAGACATAGACCATCACCAGGCAGCTCAGCTTGGAGTACTGGAAGCATCATTTGATAGTTTCCATGGGCAGGTGGTGCTTTATATCATTTCCCTATTTAGTCATTGATTGCCCGCTGTCATGGGAGCTGCAGTTTTTGGGGCACCACAGTTGGGTGGCCCTGAGGGTTGCAGTCTTTGTTCAATCAGGGCCCTGGGTCAGCTCCCTTCCTGGGTGGCGGGCTTGCTCACTGTGCTCTGTGACCAGGGGCACCATCATCTGGGCTCTGCAGGCCTCACTGCTCTGGCTGGGTCCCAGGCTGCCTGCTCAGGCAGGATGGTGCCACTGGGTGTAGGTGATGCTTGGGCAGGAAGGGCTGAGCTCTGCGGGCACCTTGGGTCTGAGGGGTGCCTGAGCAGACAGTGCCACTGGGTGGATTCTACGTCCAGGCTGGGCTGCAGGCAGGGCCTTGTGGTCAGAGAAGGCCGCTTGTGTTCTGCTGTAGGACAAGGGCACTAGCTGTGCTGTCACTATAGAAGGGGGCTCCTAGCTGTGTCTTGAAGTTGGGTGGAGGTAGAAATATGGTCCAGGGTCAGTAGGCTGGGCTCCAAAGTGTGTGGCATCCTGCACTTGGAATGAAGTCTGTCCAAGGTTTCTGTTCAGGATACCTGGTCATGTAGGCCTAGAGACCATGTTGAACAGTTGGGCAGGTCTGCCAGTCTGGCTCTGCATCCATGTGTGGCTGTAGGAAGGGCTCTGCAGCTCCCCGGGGTCTCTGCTCACGTGGTCTGGAGGCTCTCTCAGCAGTTGGATGTGGCTGTGAATTTGCTGGTCTGCCCAGGGAGGGTTAAAAAGTGCTTTCTAGAGCCAGCACAGCTTATGGACCTTGGGCCCACATGGAGCAGAAATGCCACCTGTCTTCCTGGCCAGATGGGGACCTGGCTTGTCCCTGAATGTGTGCAGAGCCTCTGGTTGTGATCTCTACTCCAGCAGCACTGCGAGCAGAAAAGCAGTCCACCAAGATTTTAGCCCTGCTTCCTACAAACTCTGCCCCCTTCTTGCTCTATGTGGTCCCCACAGTCAAGCCCCCAGGGATTCCCATGGTGATTCCTGTGAAAAAAGATGCCAGTGGGCTTCCTGATTAACGTGCAGCAGTGTTGGGGGGCACAGTGTCCACCTGAGGCTCTTGTTCCCACTGGAGAGGCTGCACGTCTGTGGGTCCCACATGCTGAGCTGCTCAGTGAGGCCACTCCCCTCCCCCTCCTAATGCCGGCTCTCCCAGGCTCTGTGGTGAGAGGGGGTCCTTAGCCTCCCCCTCCCATGGTATCTTGTCTGGGATAGTTTCTAGTTGGTCTCCTTGTGAAGGGGATTGAAGTCTGGAATGACCCGTGTGTCCGTCTTGATGTTGTCACTCGTCCAAGTGACTGTGTTCAACTCAGTATATTTAAGTAACTGGGCTGAATTCATTCAAATATAATCAAACACAATTCTGTTGCCAATAAACTGAGGTGGAATCGTTTGCCTTTGTGACTGTCAGCCTATTTGTTAATACCTTGTATATACTCACTGTGGTTGGTGATGGTTTCAAGCTGTGTGAGTGCATTGGTAGTAGTCTTAATTCACCTCTATTTGTCTGTCAATCTATATTCTCTGTGAGAGAAACACCTTGTATGATTGAAAGGTAGTTTTTGTGATTTGAAAGTATTTTTTGAAAGTTGTATGGCTTTTCTTTTAGGCTTTATAAAAATTGCTTAATTGTGGCAAAGAATACTTTGGAAAATTTGCCATCTTAAGCTCTTCCAAGACCCTAGTGCAGTCATGCTGACTATATTCGCCTTGCACTGCACTGCTTCCCTAGAAATTTTTCATCTTACAACAGTCACACTGAATATGCATTAGAACAACTGTCCAGTCCCCCTCTCCTCCTGTCGCTGGGAAACATCATTCTCTTTCCCTGAGGCTGACTAAATGCCTTACAGGTAGATTCACAGCATAGCTGCCTCTTTGTGGCTGGTTTATTTCAGTCACTATGAAGTTCTCAGACTTCCTCCAAGGTGTAGTATGTGAGAATATTTTCTTCTTTCTTTAGACTGAGGAATAATCCATGGTGTGTGTGTGCCCCATTTTCCTCATCCATTTTGTCTGGTGATGGACATGGGGGGGAGAAGCTTCCTCCACTTGGCTGTTTTGAGAACTGCTGAGGATGGGGTGTGAAAGGGGCACTTTGAGATCCTGCCTTGAATTGTTTGGGATATGTATATACAGAACTGGGATTATTGAATCATATCACAATTCTGTTTTTAATTTTTATGGGGCCTCTGTACCGTTTTCCATAGTGACTGAACCATTTTGTATCGCCACCAGTCCTATATAAATGCTTAAGTTTCTGTACATCATCACAAAACATTGGTCATTTTCTGATTGATAAAAGCGAGTGTAACAGGAGCTAACTCATTTTAGTTTTGATTTGCATTTATCTAATTATTGGTACAGTAGTTATCTGATTATTGGTGTATCTTTTCTTGTGCTGGTTTCCTATTTGCATATTTTCCTTGGCATGTCTGTTCAGTCTTATGCTAGTCATTTAAATTGCAGTTTTGAGGTTTTGAGGTTTATCATTACACACGTGATAGGAATGTCTTAACAGGTCTGTGGTTTGAACATATATGTCCTCTCTTTCTGTAGGTGTCCTCTTCACTGTCAATTGTTTTCTTTGATGCAGATATTTTTCAGTTGTATGTAGTTCGTTTATGCACTTTGGTTTTGTTCTCTTTCATTTTGATACTACATGCAAGAAATTGGTGCTAAGTGCAGTGTTGTAAACCTTTCCTCCATGATTTCTGCTACTAGATTTACTGTTACAGGTTTTACATATTTACTTTTAATCCACAGTGAGTTGATTTTTGTATTAGGAAATGGTATAAGCAAAGTGTCATACTTCATTCTTTTGCATGTGTATATTCCATTTTCCTCCATCATTGTTGATTAAAAAGAAACTCGTTTCCATTATGTACATGTGGCACTCTTGTCAAAGCTCATTTGATCAGGGTGTGGGGCTTCTTTCTGGCATCTGTTTTGTTCAGATACTTTGTATGTCTCTGTTTATGCAAGTCCTGGTCTCTGGTTTACTGTCACCTTGTTATATATTTGAAATCAAGTAGAAGCCTTACTTCCTTTGAAGTTTGTTTTCACTGTGCTTGGTCTCTAGATGTTCATGCATTTTAGCGTTTGTTCTGTATTTCTGGCGGGAAAAAGTGATTGAGGTGATACAGATTACATTGCATCTGGTCGCCACTTTTGCTAATATGGGCATCTTTATATTCCATGAATATGGGATGTCTTTTCTTTTATTCTTACCGTCTTTAGTTTTAGCAATGTTATACTCATTTTTGTTAGAACAGATTTTCACATAGTTGATTGAGTTTATTCCTAAGTGACTTACTATTTGGATTCTATTGTAAATGGAATTGTGTAATTCCCTTTTTGGACAAGTGATACTTTATTATTCATGGGTTTTTCATTTCCTTTGTTGAACGTGTTTAAATAGATCTGACAGTGATTGCGTATGTATGTAAATATTAGAGATATATATAATGTCATTTCTTCTGCACAGATACTTTTATTTCTTGTACATAAACTTGAGTGGATTTTGTTTGTTTTTATTACCCAATTGTTCTGCTTTGGGCTCCCAGCCGTATGTTGAGTAGATGTGGTGAAGGAGTGAATCCTTCCTGTTCCTGAGGGAAAAGGGAAATCTTTGTTTTCACAGTTGAGTATGTTTGCCTTGGGCTTTACATATAACCTTTATGATGTTCAGGTAGTTTACTTCTGTTCCTTTTTTTTTTTTTGAGGTTTTTTTATTTTAAAAGAATGTCAAACTTCTTAAAAGCCTTGTCTGTGTTAGTTGAGATAATCATGTATTTTTCTTCCTGTATTCTTTTTATGTGGTGTAGTGTAGTGGTTGATGTTTTTCCTACGTTGGAACATTCTTAGTGTCAGGAATGACTCCTGCTTCCTCATGTTACATAATCCTGCACTGTGCTGTCTATTGTTTACTTTTATTTCTTGAGGGTTTTACATCCATAGACATCAGATGCGTAGTATGTTTTCTGTTCTGGTAGTGTCTTTCTCTGACTTTGAGAGAAATTCATGACCCTAACATATCAGGGTCCTGTTAGCCTTATAGGAAAGGGTTGGGCATATTTCCTCCTTTTAATTTATGGAAGATTTGGGGGAGAATGGGTAGTATTTTTTCTATTAGTTTTGTGGTAGGATACTTAGATGAAGCCATATGCACTGCAAAAGGCTCCTTGGAGAATTTAGGGAGTGCTGTTTTTACTCTCCATTCTAGTATGTTCATATTTTCATGTCTTCAAGATTCAATCTTGGTACATTGTGTGTTCTAAGTATCCAATGTTTTGCATCAGTTATATTGTCTCATCTTTAACCTCTGATTTTTGTTTAGTCTTCATTTTATTTTTGCTAATTTTTTAATTTAACTTTTTTTTAGTTTATTTTGATATCATTAATCTACAATTAAATGAGTAATATTATGGTGATTACACTACCCCCTTCATCAGGTTCCCCCCCCCAACCCATTGCAGTCACTGTCCATCAGCATAGTGAGATGCCATAGAGTCACTATTTGTCCTCTCTGGGTTGTACAGCCCTCCCTGTGCCCCCCCCAACATTACATCTGCTAATCGTAATGTCCCTTCTTCCCCCTTGCCCCTCCCTTCCCACCCATCCTCCCCAGTCCCTTTCCCTTTGGTAACTATTAGTCCGTTCTTGGGTTCTGTGAGTCTCCTGCTGTATTTTTGCTTATTTATATAAGGTTTCTCAGTATTGATCTTTTCAGGAAACCACTACTAGATTTGGTGGTTCCTTTTTTTCCTCCTACTAATTTTCTATTTTCCATTTCATTTATATGCTCCAATTTTATTACTTCCTGGTGGTAAATTTGGACTTAGGTGTTACTATTTTTGTAGTTCCCTGATGTGTTAAATTAGGTAGTTGATTTGAGATGCTTCTCATTTTTTAATAAAAGCACTTATTTGGTATGAATTTCTCTTTTTAATATTGGTTTCTCTGCATCCAATGTGTTTTGGTGTCTGCTTTTTTGTGTCTTTATTTTCAATGGTCTTGATGTATTTTAAATTTCTTTGCCTATGTCATCTCTGAAAATTGGTGTAAGAGTGTGTAGTTTAATTCCTGCAGTTTTTTGGACTTCACTAATTTTCTTCTGTTACTGTTTCTAGATTCAGTCCATTGTGGTAAAAAATGACACTGTGTTTTATAATTTGAAGTTTGTACTTCTTTATCCCCTTCCCCTATTTCACCTATATACCACACCCCACGCTCCCACAAAGGATACCAACAGTCCATGGTCTCTATCTACTTCTGCTTTGTTTCTTATATTCCACATATAAGTGAAATCCTGAGGTAATTTTTTTCGTCTGGCTTACTTCAGTTAGCATAATGTCCTCTAAGTACATCATGTTGTTGCAAATGGCAAGATTTATTTATTTTTCATGGCTGAGTAATATTCCATTATAAATACTTATCACATTTTATCCATTCATTTATTGATGTATATAAGTTGCTACAGTAGGTTGATTATTGTAAATAATGCTGCAATAAATTGATGGGACATGTATCTTTTCAAATTGGTGATTTGTTTTCTTCTGTAGATTCCCAGTAGTGGAATTGATGTTCATTATTTTCTTTAGTTATTAGGGAATCTCAGTACTGCTTTCTGTAATGGCAATTCCACCAGAAGTGTATGAGGGTTCCCTTATTATCTCTGTATCTTCACCAACACTTACTAATTTTTTTATCTTTGATATTAGCCATTTTGACTAGTGTGAGGTGATATCTTTTTGTGGTTTTGGTATGCTTTTCAATAATAAGTGAGGGTGAGCATCTTTTCATGTGTCTCTTGGCCATGTGTATGTCTTCTCTGGAAAAAAGTCTATTCAGGTCCTCTGTTCTTGGTTTTGAATGAGTTCATTATATATTTTGGATATTAGCTCCATAGGAGATAAATCATTTGCAAATACATAAACGAACTGTCTACGTTTTCTTTTAATTTTGCTCACTTTTTTTCCTTTTGCTGTTCACATCTTTTAGTAGTCCCACCTTTTTAGTTCTGCTTTTGTTTCTGTTGCCTGGAGAGCACGTATCTGAAAAAAAATGAGTAATGCTTATGTCGAAGACTTAACTGCTCTGTTCTCTTCTAGGATTTTTATGGTTTTAAGTCATATATTTGAGTCTTCTAATCCAGTTTGATTTTATTTTTTGTATGAAATAAAACAGTGATCTAGGTTCATTATTTTTCATGTAGCTGTCCAGCAATTTATTGAAGAGACTGTCTCTTCCCATTGTATATTCTTCCTTCTGTATTATTAGCCAACCAGTTAAGTATCAGTTAGTTACAGATGGAAGCACAGCATAGGAAATGTAGCCAATAAATACTGTATTATCTTGGTTTGGTGACTGATGGGAACTACACTATCATGGTGAGCATTTAGTAATGCATATAATTGTCAAATAACTCTGTTGACATGTGAAACCAGTGTAATAACTGTATATCAACTATACTTCAATAAAAATATCCAAAAAAGGGAAGATATTTTGTAAGATGTAAATTTCCCTAAATTACTTAGACTTGTTTTGTGGGCTAATGTGTCATCTGTCCACCATCATGCTCCATTTGACATTGAGAGGATCGTTTTTTTTTTTGCTGTTTGGTGAGTGTTCTGAATGTTTGTTATGTCTAATTGGTGTCTTGTGTTTTTCAAGTTGTCTGCTTCCTTACTGATCTTCCCTTCTGGTATTCTATCCATTATCGAAAATGGGGTATTGAATTTTCTTATTACTATTTTGTGTCTATTTGTTTAATTCTGTCAGCATTTGTTTTCTTTATATACATGGTCTGATATTGGATGCAGAAATTCAGATAACTTCGATATTTTCTTGTCTCATTGATCATTACATTGTGACTATCTTTGTGTCCTGTGAGTTTTTCACAAAGTCCATTTTAACTGAAATGGCCTCTCCTACTATGTCATAGTTACCTATTGTATTGAATATCATTTTCCAACTTTTTCACTGTCCACCTCTGTTTGTTTCTTGAGCTGGAGTTAGTCTCCCGTAGACAGCCTGCAGTTGATCTTTGTCTTTTTAATCCACTCAGCCACTCTTCTTTTCCTTGGTTTAGTCCCTTTACACCTAATTACTGAAGTGGAAGTTAAGGATTGTCAGTTGACTTTCTAAAATCTTTCTTTGTGTGTCTTCTAGGCGTCTTTTCCATGTGTTCATCTGTGCCTTCCTTTCTGTTTAGTGATTTTTCTGTGGTCGTTTTTTTTTCTTACTCGTTCCCTTTAAGTGTCTTCTATGTGTATTTTCTTTGATATTATGTAGAATACGTTAAATTTTTAACAATCTGCGTAAAGCTGGAAATAACTTCATGTAGCAGAACTACTCCTTAATGTGCGCTGCTCATCAGTGTTACTGGCAACATGTTGTGTCTTGTAAATCCATTGATTCATAATTATTTGTATAATTTGCATTTTAAATTCTTGCCAGTATTAAAAGTAGTTTCCTCACAATATAACAAGTTTCTATATCTGTGTATATATTTACTATTGGCAGTGCCTTTTAAATCAAACTACAGTTGATATACAGTGTTATTGTTTTCAGGTATACAACATAGTGATTTGACAGTTGATTACTAAATGTTCACGATACATGTACAGACTTGTACAGTATTAGGTTTAACATAGGTTTTTAAAGTATATGTACCCGATTCTTGTAGGATAATTTATTCATTTTATATATTTCAGTGGTGTCTTCTCATTACCAAAAAGACTTGTTACCCCCAGGAAGACATAAAAGACTCATTCCAAAAACTGTTATTGGGAAGATCTGGGAGCTGTGACCATGGGGACTCACACCTAAGGACACACAGGGACAGTGAGGCTGAGTGTGAAGGGCAGGACGGCTGTCACGCAGGAATGCAGAGTCACAGGATGAGCCCCCATGACACACCCCTCCCTGTCCGTGGGGACCAACATCATAAAGAGTGTTCGGACAAAACCCAGTTTAAGTCAGTTACTGCTGCAGAAAACAGTGTGACACTGAGTAAATGTCATCATCCAGTTTTGAAACATAACTTTTCTCAGAAAGAAAACTTGGAAAATCTTAAAATTGAGGAGGACCATGGTGTCAGTAACAATTTCAATCATTTTAAATATAGCAATGCATTAGATATTTAGTCATATAATTCTGAGAGCCAAAGCTATAATGAAGAAAAAAATGTGTCAATATGTTGAAATTGAAATCTTCCTGATGAAAGGTTCCTTACTCTTCCATGAGCAGGTGGTAATTCCCACTCATGCTCACACCTACAGTTTTGATAACAGACTTTTTCTACCCAATATCGCTTAATTAATGTCAGTGATAGACAATAAGAAAGAACCTTACATGTATAATAAAAGTAAGCAGGCCTTTAAGAAGGGCTCTATATTAAATAATTTCCAAGGTTATTAACATTCAAGAGAACATTTCAATCTATGGACCTGGAATAAATTATAACAGAGGATCACTCCATAGAGAACATCAGAGGACTCAGATTCCAGAAAACCATTGCCCATGTAGTAAATGTGGACAAGCGTTCAAGGAGTGGTCAAACTCCATTATACATCAGGGTGTCCACATTGGAGAGACTCGTCACAAATTCAAGGAATGTGGCAAAACTTTTAAACATTTCTCAGAAGTTATTAATTCACACTGGTGAGACAGCTAGCAAATGTAAAGACTATGGGAAAGTCTTTAGTCAGTCTTCCTATCTAAATAATTTTGAGAGAATCTGTACTGGAAAGCAACCATACAAATGTAAAGAGTGCAGCATATCCTTTACTTATTCCTCAGGTCTCAGTGTGCGCCAGGGAATCCATAAGGAAGAGAAGCCTTACAAGTGTAAAGAATGTGGCAAAGCCTTTAAGTGGGACTCACACTTTGCTGAACATCTGAGAATTCATTCTGGAGAGAAACCTTTCAAGTGTGAGGAATGTGGCAAAGCCTTTAAGCGGGGCTCACACCTTACTCAACATCAGATAATTCATTCTGGACAGAAACCTTACAAATGTAAAGAATGCAGCAAATCCTTTGCTCGTTCCTCAAGTCTTAGCATGCACCAGAGAATTCATTCAGAAGAGAAGCCTTACAAGTGTAAAGAATGTGACAAAGCCTTTAAGTGGGGCTCGCAACTTACTCAACATCAGAGAATTCATTCTGGGCAGAAGACTTATAAATGTAAAAAATGTGGCAAAGCCTTTAAGCTGTGCTCAAGCCTTACTGCACACCAGAAAACTCATACTAGAGAGAAACTTGAACTACCCACTGATGTAGGAAAGAGTTTTGTGTAAAGTATAAAATGTAGAGAGCATGAAAGTTTTCAGATGGGAGAAAAATTGTACAAATTGAAAGACAAAGTGGCAAAGCTGTCATCCATCCTTCAAATATTACTGAACATGAGAAAATAAATACTGGATAGAAAACACCAATATGACTAATGTGAAAAGACCATTGTCCAAGACATACACCTTAAAAACATGAGTCTTCATCATGGAAAGAAACTGTACAGGTGCAATGATGTGGGAAAATACTTGAATGAAAATTTAAACCTCAAAAGAGTCACTCAAGAAAGTACTAAGACACAAACTTTTTTTCAGTGGTTACTTTCAGAGTGTTTGTTTAAAATCAGATAATTTGGTAATTTGTGTCAGTCAGCAATGGGATGGATTTTTAGATAGTGTACTTAATGCCAAACGTATTTTTTTGTTTTGATGTTACCTGAGACTTCTTGAAAAGCTGATTCGTGGATGTAGGGCACTCAGACCGTTCGGCACTGTACAGCCCCTTCTGGTTTTATGTAGTCCACTGCTCTCCGTCTTGTACTTCCCAACTGCTTGTCACTGTGAACACATTTCTGTTGTTTAGAAATGACCCAGCTTCTGGTAGTTTGTTTTCATAGACTAAACAAGCTTAGAGAAAAGTTAGGCTTCAGAAGTTAGAGTAACCCTTTTAACAAAATAAAACCCAGAAATGCGGAAGCGGCATTGGAATTCTTTAATGGACAGAGGCTGGGGCGGGGCTGGAAGTGCATCTTGGGGAAAGGCTGCATCACCATGAAGAGGAGAGTCGGCTGGCGAGAGCTTGGAGGGCTGAGGGCGGCTGTGGGGAAGCCCAGCCTCCTTAGGGAATACTGGTCTTCAGGAGGAGAATGTCGACAGAAATACAGACATTGAAGGTCATTTTGATGAGGTCTCAGGCTGAAATGAGGACCATGTTTATGGAAACAATAGGAAATGTGCTCATTGTCACAACGGCAGACAGTTGCTTGAATCGTGCTGCTGTCCTAGTGATGTGGGCAGGCAGACCTTCCGGACAGTGGAGGTGACTCTTCGGCTGACGATATGTCTGAGTTAACATGCTGACGGAGGGGCCAAATTTCTGTTGAATGTTGCACATGCCACTGCACAAGGCCCCAAGCTCCACATGGGTAGAAGCTCCTTTATTTGGGACCATGTGCTGTGTATCTTTTCATCTGGGTATTAACTTGTAACTTTTACAGTGTCCCTTATTAAACTGGTAGATGTGTTTTCCTGAGTTCTGTGAGCTGCTGTAGCAAATTAATCAAATCTAAGGGGGAGGTTGTGGGAACCTCCACTCTGTGGCTGGTATGTCAGAAACCCAGGGAACTGCCTGAGGTGCGTGACTGACATCTGTGAGTCGGGGGAGGCCTTGTAGGGTGAAGCCCTTCGCCTGGGGGATCTGGTGCGCTCTCTGGGCAGATGCCGTCACAACAGAGTTGACACCATGCCAGTGTTCAAGAATTGCTTGGTATTGTGTGTGTGGAAAGACTCCCTCTCCCTCCACACATTGGAAAAGGAGTATGCTATTACTGCTGTGTCTAATGAACTGTCACTGCTGTTGTATATGGAAAAAACATACAACAGTTTGATGATCAAAAATGTGCTTTGCCATGCAGTAACAATGAATAGAATTTTAACAGACTCCCTCACATCCCTCCCAGTCTATCGCCCCTATTTTACATTATAATATAGCTAAGTTTATAGATCTCTTCTGGGAGTACATGATGTAAATTCCTTCATGCAGTTGTGGGGTGGGAGACCAGAGATTCTTCCTGAGTCTTTTATGCCTTGATGTTTTTGCAACTCAAAACAACTTTCATGTCACAACGGTACATTTTAGGGTGGCCTACCCTTGGTTCCTATAGACTAGGCTTTAGTTGTTTTTTTTTTAAGTTTTCTAAGCAGGTGGGCACACTTGGAAGACAGGACGTCAGAAGCGGAGAAGTAACCGCGTGCAAGCTCTAAACGCAGAGCAGCTCGGGGGGGAAAACGCGGCCCCAGCCTCCGGCCGGACGCACCCTCACCTGGGCAGCCGCCATCTCCTCCTCGGCCTCCTCTCCCACAGGGCGCTGGGTGGACACGGCTCATGGCCCCGGAGAAAATGCCCAGACAGCTGGTGGCAGAGCCTCTGCGGGCAGGACCTTGAAATGCAGAAGAGGCCACCTTTCAGGCCCTGGATCTCAGGACAGATGCAGGAACAAGCAGCTCAGTTACCATAGGCAGTGGCTTCACACCTTAATGAGCATTAACTGCAAAGGCCCAACACCATGCAAGGGCCAGCTAGGACAAGCTTTCTCACTGGGCATAAGTAATGAGAGCCCTGGAAATAGTTCCCAAAGCAGAGTGTTTCCAAAGGCAGGCATCCCAGCTTCCCATGCAGCTCTGCCTGGGAAGCAGGATCAGGGCCAGCCCTCCACCCCACGGCCCCAGAGCAGGACCACCATGCAGGCCCACCTGGTGGGTAGCTTGTTTGTGTGCAGCCACCGTCCTGGAGGCAGCCTGGAGCCCCTCCCCTCAGGATCAGAGGAAGAAGTCTTGCTTGGGACAGCTCAGGTCTCCTTAGAAGCTGGCCCTGTGGTCACCCAGCCGTGTACAAGCACCTGGTGCTCTGCTGTCTCCTACTGCTCCCCACACAGGGCTCAGTCTTCTCCCGTCCCGGCACTGGGGCTCTCTGGCTTCCTCCCCCGGCCCCAGTCTCTCTGTTTAAGCTCTCTCTCCCTGCTGCTGAGCAGAACCCGGGCTCCTGGCTTCCCTCTGCTCACATCCATTGTCTCCTGGCTCTCCCTCTAGTCCCTTTTTTGCTCCTCACTTCCCTGCCCCCAGCCTCAGAAGGAACGCTTGCTCTGTGTGGGTCCCTCATGACTGGCAGGCACCTGACAAATTACCTACCAGGAACTGAGGAGAGAATGGGTATTTCCCCTCCACTGCTCCCCTGGGCCAGTACTCTTGTGACTGACCAGCCCCTCTGTCAGTCCTGCTGCCCACACATCTGCAAACAAGTTCTTTCATGTCTGCAATGGGCAATACTAGAATCATGCAATGCAAGAATCCAGGCCATAATTTCCATTTTCTCTACACTTCACCCCTCCAGGATTCTCGCCTTAGAGTTTACACACTCATAATCTTACATGGTGGTCCCTGTGCAAGAAAGCTGAGACATTGTAACCAGATTTCACAACAGCAACAGGGACTATTAACAACATATAAATAACAATGGAACTGAGGGTCCAGCGGTACTCAGACCAGTCCTACTGAGGTGAGGCCGTGACTCACTCAGAGGGAGACAGCTGAGCCTGCAGGTGGCTCCTTGGCTCTCAGCGAGCCGCAGTTGTTGGTAGGGGCACGCCCGATCCACAGACACTATGGAGGGGACTAACCGTAAGGAAGGGCAGACTCATGGTTTAATGACACCAACAAAGGCAGATTTGTCTGTCAGGATGCATGCAAGAGAGTGGTCTTGTGAGAGAGGACCATGGCAGGAAGGGGGTCCCACCTGGTTCTGTTTACCAGACCTTCGCCTCTCTCCCTGTGGGGGTTATTGAGGGCTATGGGAAGAACATGCAATGATAAGACAAAACTCCCCAGTAAGATGCTCTTACCTTCTGGCCATTTTGGGTACACTGATCTTTGGAGACCACTCTGCTGTTACTCCAGGAATGCACAGGAGGCCAGCTTCCAGGCCTTGTCCCTGGGGTGCCAGAAGAGCCAGTGTGTGTCAGAATGTCCAGGGCTACGTCCACTCAACACTCTCTCCAGGGTTTAGTAAAGTTGGTGCTGGCAGCAAGATTTTATTCTGGTGGCCAAACCCTGGCTTCAACAATTCCTTGGTTTGTACAGGCAGCTTTATAGGGGAGGCAGCGATGTGTGTGAGCACGTCCACAGCTCTTAGTGCCAGTACCCGCTTCCGGGGCTTCTCTTTCAAACACTGTAGCCCTGTCTGTAAGTGGGCTGGCAGCCCCATAGGCTATTGGTCTCTGACTTCAGGCCAGATTTTAACAAACCATTGTATCTATCATGCCTGCTCTGATAGGGTTATATGGTGCATGAAACTTCAACCTTATACCTAATTGTTGCACGCATTCTTGTAATCCACGTCCAATAAAGTGGGAGTGCAGCTCACTCAGATTACTGTGTTCAGCCATAGGCTGCAGAGACACTCTGTGCCTCGTTTGGTTGTCTGCTGGTCTGCACAACATGTGGGCAAAGCGACAGTAGGCCAGTAGCCGTGTCCACACAAGTCATGGCATACCGATATCCTTCTGACATGGGCAGAGGCCCAATATAGTCTATCTGCCACCTGACAAGGGGTATCGGCCCCCTTACTATTGTCCCATGTTGCTGTGGGACTCGGTGTAAGTCCCTCTTAGAGCACAGCACGCAAGGCACTCTTTCTGGGCTCTGCTGACTTCTTCAAAGGTCAGTGGCAAGCCACACAGACAGGCTATAGCCCACATTGTCTTTTGCCCTGCATGCAACAAATGCTGGTGCAGCCACTGGGCCACATCAGAGGCAGGCTTTCCTTCTAGCCAGTGCACCTGGGCCAGTGTGTGTGTGTGTGTGTGTGTGTGTGTGTGTGTGTGTGTGCTTCATCATTCCCTGGGGATGCCAGCAGCAGATGGCCAGTCACATGATATATGGTAACTGTCTTAGTCTGACCAGAGGCCCATATATTTTGCCACAACGGCATCAACCAACCAGTTGGCATGGCACCAAGTTGGTAGCCACAGAGTCAAGCCTTGATCTGGCCCAGTTGTCAGTGCAAATATTTGGGAGGGCTGCTGGTTTATCGTAAGCCACACTGCCCACAACTCTGCCCACTGACTGCTCTTCCCCTCACCATCTTCCATCCATATTGTCCCAGTCTTAGGAAGGAAAGCCACAGCCCTCCACTTTGGGGGCTGCCCATGGCTGGAGCCATCTGTGTACCAAGCATCTTTAGGTATAGGGGCTTTTCCCTCCTGATAAGGGCTGTCTGCTACTAATGGCTCCAGATTCTTCCTGCCTGTCATGGGCCCCAGTAACCATTAAAGTTCTCCACTAAGGGCTAGTAGGGTGCTGTGCTGCTGTGGGTATGCGCCCTACGTGGCCAGTGCGGGCACCTGTGCCACACCACTCTGGGGCTTTTGGGTCCAGTCTTGTACCCACACCATGGTGCGAGAGGTGGTTATTACCTTTGTTGGGGCTGTTCCGGCAATGGACTCCAAAGCCAGCAAGGCGTGGTACGTGGCAGCAAATTCCTTCTCTGTTAAGGTGTACTGAACCTCTGCTCCTTTCCACACTTGTGACCAGAATCCAACAGGTTGGCACGTTCATTCAAACCACTGCCAGAATGCCATCCATAACCATCTTCAGTTACATGAACATCCAGCTCACAGGGCCTTGATGGGTCCATCACACGCAAGGTCGGCACGGCCTTGCCTGCCCGCTTGGCAGCAGCAAAGGCAGATGCACGTTTTTCATCCCAGTCCCACCTGATGCCCTTTCATACCAAACAATATAAAGTCCTCAGAATTTGTACCAAGTATGGTATAAACACTCTCCAGTAGCCCAAAAGACCCCCAAACTCTTACAATACTGCCACAGTTACAGGGGCAGGGAAAGCCTGGACCTTGTCTATGACTGCTTCTGGGATAACTTTAGTCTTGCCTGACCAGACCTCCCCCAAGGACATTACTGACAAACCAGGTCCCTGAACCTTGCTGCTGCTCACAGCCCATCCTTTCTCCTGCAGATGTTGCAGCAGTCTAGGAACTGCTCCTTCTAAATATGCAAGAGAATCAGACATGAGCATAATATCACCAATGTAGTGATACAGTCACACCGTTTGCAGTTTCTCCCATGCTGACAAATGCTGGGCTATGAGTCTGACATGGTGGGACTGTGGATGTATTCCTATGGGAGGACAGTGAACATCTACTGCTGGCCTTCCCGTGTGAAGGCAAGCTGTTCCTGATTTTACTGTGTTTGTCAATAGAGAAGAATGCATTAGCAATGTTCATAACATAATGATAATGTCCCTAGTTGATGACTGAGGGTGTCCATATGGGCTGCTATAGAGGAGACAGCAGCATGCAGAGGGGCTGTGATTTTAATTCAATTCCTTGTAATCCACCCCCGGAGCTATCTGGCTTTTTCACTGGTTACACCAGGGAATTAAAAGGGTTATGAGTGGGCTTTATAATTCCCACCTTCTCCAGTTCCTGGAGAGTTTCTCCAAATTCTTTATGGCCCCCAGGCTATTTGTATTTCTTTGTATTTATCACCCACAGAGGCACAGGCAAAGCAATAGGTGGGCGCTTAACATGTCTCCTCAGTACTGCCTTTACCACATGTGTACTCAGTCTGAAGTGTCCTGTGGTGTCTGCAGCCACTGGCCCTGCAGGGTATCATTCCCCAAAATATATTCCGAGATGGGAGAGATATACACAATATACTCCTTTGAGGGCATATGCCCTATTCTCAGTGGTACTCAGGCGTCTTTCACTGTAGTAGACTTACCTAGTATCCATCTATAATAGCAGGGGTCCCAGGAAAGCACTCAGGGTTGTCACAAATCACAGAACATTCTGCTCCTGTGTCCACCAGAGCCAGGAAATGCACATTCACTGGGCACCAATGCATTGATAATTCACCATGTAGCCTCTGTTCGCTCACCTCCGTCCCTCGCGGTGGGGGCCTTGGCCCTCTGCTCAGTCAAACCGTGATACCCATTCATCTTGTGAGGGTCCAGGTGGGGTTGGTTTGCTCACCAACAGGAAGTTTGCAGGTCCATGGGCTGGGCTTACTGCTTTGTCTCCAGCTTCCATTTATTGGTCCTCAGCAGCTGGAACTACTGTTCTGGCTTTAATTGCTGCCACAGCTCCAGCAAGATCTTACTTGACTTCCCATCCAATTTCTTTTCATCTGCCCCTGCTTTTGATCAACTCACCTCTGGGTTCTCATGACCTCCATGGGGCCCTTTAAATCTTTCAGCAGATCACACTGTCTTCCACCCCCTCATTCTGTCTGTCTCCCCCAGACCTGCTAGAAGGTCTAACCTCATTTATGGGTCACCCTAAGCGAGGGGCAAGAACAGCCAGTAGAGACCCAACGAGGGAGATGTTTGAGGCACCAGATTCCTCATCCCCACTGTAAACAAAACACCTCTTCTGGGCCATTATCTTTTGGGTTATAAATTACATTTTTCATGCCCCACTCCCATAACATCTGTTGGAGCTCAGCATACATCTCCCATATACTGGGCAAAGATGGCAAATCACCTTGATTAGGCAATACGTCACAAAGCACGGCCATCAGCCAGTCAAGAAAGGAGTGGTTCCCCAGAGTTTGATACACATTTTGTAATCGCTGTTGCAGGGTGGTGTGAGTCATCGGGCAAGCCAGCCTTCCCATTTCTAACCCAGACAGAACAATTCCGTCAACTCCTAAATCCCAGACATGCAGAAGGTCAGTGGATATCAGCTCTGAGGGCGTCTGCTGAAACCGGGAGCCCAGCCCCACAGCTCTGGCTGAGTACTGGAGAACAGAGTGTTCCATGACCTGGGGGGGGCTGCGTCTCTCCGGGGAAACGCCTGTTGCTGCATCTTTACTTTCTTAACTACAACCGGTTGAGCTTTCAGTAGGGGAGGGACTGGTGCCTCCACCACTGGCGACAGCACTGCCCTCTCCTTCCCTGGCTCTTCATCTGATGCGTCTTCTACCATTTCCAGTGCTGAAGGCACCACTGCTACTTTCCCTTCCCCGTGGCATCTCACAGCCTGCCTTCCGCTGCCCTTTCCCGTGACACCAGTACATCCTTCATCTCCTGCAGTGGCTCTCAGCAAAGCTGTCTCAGTCTTCAACAACTTTCTGTCCTCCCTCATAGAATCCCACAACTTGTGTTCTTGTTCTGACACTTCTCACAGAGGCACGTCTCCCTCCTCGGTAACCCTTTTCAACACTGAGAAACAATCATCCCACATTTCCTGCTGCCTTTTGGACAATCAGTTGCACTAAGGAATCTCCTATTTTGCAGAGGGTCAGCTCCACTGCCTTAGGTGTCATGACCTCCCCCCAATCCTCTAGGAGGCAAGCCACCTCAGAGCACATCCCCATTAGGGGATACACAGGTGTCTCCCCATTCATAGGGGCCACTAACTGAAGCATCCCTCCCGTTTGGTCGGTTCCTTTGACTCAACGAATCCTGCCAACTACACCCATAATGTTGCTCTAGAAGGAGGAGGTTACCTGCCTCAGGAAAGTTCACTGAATTTGATTAGACCAAACTGGAGGGGGTTTGTTAAAGGTGGTTCTTACCATGTTCATTCTCTCAGCAGTCACCCAGCTATGTACAAGCAGCAGAGACAGCCCAGTCTCTCCTGGCTCCAGCACTGCTCCCTCCGGCTCCCAGCACAGCCTCAATCCTCCCCTAGCACAGGGGCTCCATGGCTCCCCTTTGCCAGCCATGGTTCTCCACTTAGGCTTCCTTCCTCTGCTTGCACTGCCATCCTCCTCAGCTCTCCTCCTCTTCCTCCCTTCCCTGCCCCTAGCATGGGAGGAACTCTGTGGGCGGGTCTCTATGGTGACTAGAGATGCCTGACAAATTATGTGCCAGGAACTGAGGAGAGGAGAGAATGGGTGTTTCCCCTGCTGCCCATAGATATGTGAATACGCTCTCTATGTACACAGTGGGTGAAACCCTGGTCAGGTGAGTATCCTGGTCAGAAATTTCCATTTTCTCTACAGTAGATAAGGAAGGAATTTACATTGAAGAGAGTATCAGTGAATGGAAACTGCAGGTAGCAGAAAGCAAGGAGGAACAGAGGAAAATGAAGCTCACTGTACTTGCATTGGGCAAATCACTTGACAACTCCTAAAGCGAGGGTCACCTGGCATCCAGTGTCTGCCTGAATCTGTGGCATGGGAACAAAGCCCCTACCATGCCAGGATTTGGTGGAACTACAGAGCACTGAAGTGAGATTATGTTCTGATAACTTCCCAAAGGCAAAAGAGATATTCAGACAGAGTATTAAAGAGCATGATTGTACAGCTGCAGTCCTGTCCAGGTCACCCAAGTGATACGAGTTTGCAAGCCCAAATCAGATCTCAGTAGCCCTTCCCTACTTGTCTGAAGTAGGACAGAGAGAGAGAGAGAGAGAGAGAGAGAGAGAGAGAGAAGACTTGTGCTTAAGTCTAGAAAATTGAATGAAATAGCAAACTAACAAAGATGCTCACACACTGGAAGACTACAGAGACAAAACACAGTTGAGGAGTGAGAAGACTATTTAAGGCAAAAAGGACACACTCAGAGAAGTGCATGCAACCTCAGAGAGTAGGCACCTTAGGATTCTATCTTTTAAGGCTTTCAAGAATGGGACAAAATGCTGGTGGAGGGTGGGTGGTATAGGCTTGACATGTGGTCTCATGAGGTCTGTCTCCAGTGAGAGAGGCTGTGTCACCATCCACAGTCAGTCCTAGATAATTTTGTAAGATAAAGTTAACACAAGGAATGTATTGATCCTGTTCTCCAAGACAGTGGTTACCCTCAGGCACTGGGAACACACCAGTTAGGGCTGCTTGCCCTGCCTTAAGGTACGCTGTTGGCCAGTTACCAAAGAATATATGTTAGGAATCTTACCTCCTAACTTCCCAGTTTTTAAAATGGAAACTTAGCCTTAAGATGGAATCCCTCGTGTTCTTACTATACTGTTTATATCTTGGCATTTTTCATCGTAGGCAGGAAAAGTTCATCGTAATGCGTGTCCCATGCCCCTGGTCTACCTTGAAGTGGCACGACAATTATAGAAAAGAGTATAAAGGTGGGGTTGCTAAAAAAATCGCAAACAGAACAGCACATGATCCAGCAAGTCCTACTCCTTGGTGCATATTCAAAAGAAATTGAATCAGGATCCCAAAAAAAGATATCTGCAATCCCATGTTCATGGCAGAATTACTCACAGTACTCAAGATACAGAAACAACCTAACTGTCCATCTCCAGATAAGTGGATAAAGAAGATGGGGTCCAAATGCACAATGGGATATTGCTCAGCTGGGGGAAAGAAGATCCAGACATTTGTGATGACATGGATGAACCTAGACAGCATTATGCTAAAGTGAGATAAGCCAGACAAAGATGAATATTGTATGGTACCACTTACATGTGATCTAATTTTGTTTTTTAGCAAGTTGGTCTCTTAGGAACAGAATGGTGGTGGTTGCAAGGCGACGGGAGTGGGGCCGATGGGGAGGTGGGTCAGAGGGGACACACTGTCAGTCATAGGATGAGTAAGTTCTGAGGATCTAATGTACAGCTTGGTAACTATACTTAATACTATCTTATTGTATACTCAGATTTTGCTAATAGATCTTAAGCATTCTGACAAAAAAAGTGACTGCAGTGATGGATGTGTTAATATATCACTTCACAATGTATATGTCTATCAGATCATCACATTGTATATTTTATATTACAATTTTCTGTTTCAGCTTTATCTCAATAAAACTGAGAAAAAATAAAATTACATTCTTCATGGACATGACAGCATTAGAGAGTGATATATATCTATAGTTGAAAAAAATCACAAAAATCCAACTTGCCCAAAATTCAAGTGTAGTTCAATTAATTTCAATCAAAATCTTAAAAGATTTTTCTTAGAATATAAAAAGGTAATTCAAAACAACAAATAGGTGCACAGGGACAAACAGAGCAAACTTTAACGACCACACTGTGAGGAGTTCCCCACCATAAACCGTCATTTACTTTAATAAATATCATCAACAGAAGGTGGGAGCGTCATACTAAGAAACCCAGAGTTCCTGCTGGCCCACTTCCCATTCCCACAGCCTGGGCCCTGCACCCACGTTCTCCTGAAGCCACACTCCCCGTGCTCTCAGCCTTGCCCTGCTGTGTCACATGCCTGTGCACGGTCACGCCCCCAACACTGTGTTCCTAGTGCTGTACCTGCAGTGGTGACACGCACATCACCTTATAACTTTGGACTTTTTAATGTCACCCTCCTGAGTTGGGGCAGAGTCGGGAGGAACATAGAGGGCAGATGGATAAACACGTCTGGAAACAGAATTCTTTTGTTTATGTACAAACATGGTATCAACATACATGCATATATGTGATTGTGATTTTTTAATGAAAATGTGGCTGTGAGTTTGCACAGATATACATAACTGTGTACTAATACATAGTTAAGTCTGTGGAGGAGTATTGGTAGTGGAATGTATGTGTGAAGTATATGTAAAAGTATGTGAGGGTATGTGACTGAATATTTGAGTGTGCACACACATCTGTCTGCATCCGTGAGTCATTGTGTGTGTGCTGGGCTGGGTGGGTGCATTTTGGGCCACCCACCATGATGGCTTTAATGCCGGAGTTGGAAATTGAAATTGGGTAATTGCCCTGAATCAAATACAGATTTGTTTATAGGAAAACAAAAGATTGGATTTGAATTCATGTTGTGTATTTCTTTTCACAAAAGTAATCAGTGTTTGATATTGAAAAATGCACCAATAAACAAGTGTAAAGGCCTGGGGCAAACATCCAGGGTTCTGGAACTGAGTAAGTAGCACTGGCTTATCATTCAGAGGAATGACCTTTTAAAGCATCTTATGCTTTTATTTGTGCAGCTCTCATGAACTTCTCCATTTCCATGGTTAATTGTTCTACATAGGCCTCCTCTCACTACTGGGTGTTCAACATCATTACACTATAATTTGTACAAAATTTCTGTACCTAGAGTTCCAAATTAATTGGCAATTAATGCTTGATTTCATGTTCTTCCTTTCATCACATCCCCTTGAAATCTGTCCCAGGTGTTGTGTGTGACTCAGTTCCTTGGCTCACATGGAAATCCCGCTGGGCCTTAGTGGGATGAGGTTTGGGGGGGACACACTTTGGGGCAGAATTTCCCAGGGAGGCAGAACACCCGTGGGACTCAGGCTTCCTGCCGTCCTTCCCACGTCAGACCTCAGCACGCGGGCCCCTCCACAGAAGGCCCTTCCTGCTCCCTAAATCAAGGAAAGGTAAGAGCCTCCCCAAGACATTTCAGTGGCTCCTTGGAGATGCTGATTAGAAGCTTCTAAGTTGTTTTACTAATTAGCAATGGGGGAAAAGTGTTTCGGGAATGTTCTTAGCTCCCCAGGCCTATACTGTCAGTGCCACCACAGAGGACACAACAGCTGGATTTCTATGGGGAGGTGAGGTCACAGAATCACAAACCTGTTATCTCAGGGTCTGGCTCCCCCCCCCCCACTCGGGTACTGCCTGTCAGGACCGTCACAGGGAGCTCACTGTCCAGACAGACAGATGGAGTCTGGTGAGTATATTCTGTTCCAGGCTGAGAGGCAGAGTCTGTAAGGGGAGTAGGTGAACCAGAAGTCTGAGGGGGTGACCATATTGGAAACGAATTCTTTTGGGTTTGAAACTGACCCAGTGTGAAAACCCTGCAGGGGGTAGAAATCATTCCTGGGGCATCAGCTGAACTGAAAAGAGAAGTGGGGGCCCGCCCACCCTGAAGCACTCACTCACTGGCTGCATAGGTGACAATGTAACCTTCCCTGAGTGACCACTGATGTTTAATACAAATGATAATAAAACCTGGTTTTTAATGTGCTGCAGGACTGTGGGACTCCTTACAGGATTCACAGCCAGGGAATAACGAGAGGGACACCTTAACTTCCATGCTTACAATAAAGTGTATGCTGAATCCAAGTTTCTAATCCAATGAAGAACAGTGTATTTGAACAGAAATTGCTGGAACAGAAATGTTTGCGACTCTGGGAGTATGAAGTGCTTAATGGAGGCAATAATTTTATCTTCACTATAAACCTTCCTTGTCTATTGATGTTTATGAGACTGTTTTCTCCTTGAAGTTAAGGAAGCAGCATTTAAAGAAAACAGTATATGTCTGTATTTCATATCTTGTGATCTGTATTCTGGTCTATAAATACTCCAATATAAATCTAAAATTTAAATTTTTAAAGTGAAAAACTGCCATTCCGTACATATTCCATTTTGTATGTGTCTTGTGTTTTATTCTCTTTATCTTGCCTCATTTTGATAGTTTTACTTAATCAGGTGTAATGAATAGATAATTATATGATCTGAAGTTAATAGTGTATAATCCAAAATCATTTTCTCCAGGATTAATGTTTATATCCCATAGTTTAAGATAAGATATTAGACTGAACCGTAATTCCTGTGATAGGTGTAATTGCACACTTCTTCCCAGCGTGAAGGCAAACACATTTTCTCTTGCCCTCCTAACTCTGAGCAGTACTTTTAATTCGTTAGGTCCAGCGTGTCATAGGGCAGGATTCAACTGTCTGCATTTTCCTAAGGTGTCTATCTAAATCTTCATGCATAATTCATATTGTCCACAGAATAAGTGTTTACACATAAATAGAAACTTTTTATAATCAAAATTGAAAAATAACATACCAGCAATATAAAATAAAATGACAAGATATAAAAACAAAATAAATGTCTTTGGATTATTCAAAGAATGGCTGTAAGTGGCTTTCTCATTATAACATGATCGCTAAATACTTTGTCTTTGAAATCAGCATAGCCAGGGGAAACCCTCTATTTTTCCCTAAACAACATTGAATTAAAAGCAAAAATATTTAACCTCTGTGTGTCTATGTCCTCATCTGTATAATGAAAGTAATAGTAGTGTGTGCTGCATAGATTTATGAGGAAAAGAAAGAGTTAACTACATGTATGGAGCTTTGTGAACTGCAGGACCTGGGCAGCCAGGACAGCCCCCCTGTGCTGGGAAGATGTCTGGCAGCCCTTGTCCCCTCTGTCGGCTGGACCACCACAGCCCCACACCCAGGAAAGAAGGAAAAGCTCGTGAATGACCAAAGAAGTGACACAATCTGGAAAAATGAGGGGCACACATCTCCTTCACCTCAAAGGGGGGAATGTATTTAAGCTTAGACACTCAGAAGCTGTGGAGACATCAAAGACAACATTAGCTTTGGCTCCAGCATCAGGACACCCAGATTATGATTTGACATCCCTTTTGTCTGTGCATGAAAGCAGTAGAACAGCATCTGGAGTTTGAGCCCAGAGTCATCGAGACCATCACAGAGCTGCAGGTGACTGCAGCCAACAGCTAGACCCCATGGCGAGGAGTCTTCCATCTTGCCTAAGAGCTGTAACTGCCTTTGCAGTATTACATCAGGTTATAGAAGAAACAAAGTCAATATCCCTGATTTTCGGCCCCCTCCCTGCCTCTGACCCGCAGACTGAGGAGGCGACACGATGAGATATCGAAGACCTGAAAGGACCAGCCAGGGGACTCAAGGCGTAACAGCTCAAGAGTGATGCTGAGAGAGCACCTCTCACATTTATTGATCAAATGGTTGCTAACAACAATAGAATTCTGCATAGGGAACTCAATACACTATCATTAATCAACTCCAAGCTTAATTCTCAACAGTCTCCAGTCTTTTGGAGCGTAACGAACAAGTTTTAACACCACGAACAAGTTCTTACATGGTGAACAATGCAACGGCAGTCATACCACAGAAACTGATTTGGTTACTATAAACAATCAAATCAACTATGATTATCGGTTACTATAAACAATCAAATCAACTATGATTATTCATATGATTTTTATACTTAAATTATAAGTGAATCCCACACTGATGAATGTAGATGCAAAAATACTCAACAAAATATTGGCAAACCGAATTGAAAATTACATCAAGAGGATCATACACCATAATCAAGTGGGATTCATCCCAGGGATTCAAGGAAGGTACAACATTTGAAAATCCATCAACATCATCCACCACATCAACAAAAAGAAGAACAAAAACCACATGATCATTTCCATAGATGCTGAAAAAGCATTTGACAAAATTCAGCATCCATTCATGATTAAGACTCTCAACAAAATGGGTATAGAGGGCAAGTACCTAAACATCATAAAGGCCATATATGACAAACCCACAGCTAACATCATACTTAACAGCGAGAAGTTGAAAGCTTTTCATCTAAGATTGGGAACAAGACAGGGATGCCCACTCTCTCCACTGTTATTCAACATACTACTGGAGGTCCTAACCATGGCAATCAGACAAAACAAAGAAATACAAGGCATCCAGATTGATAAAGAAGAAGTCAAATTGTCACTGTTTGCAGATGACATGATACTGTACATAAAAAACCCTAAAGACTCCATTCCAAAACTACTAGAACTAATATCTGAATACAGCAAAGTTGCAGGATACAAAATTAACACACAGAAATCTGTTGCTTTCCTATACACTAATGATGAACTAACAGAAAGAGAAATCAGAAAAACAATTCCATTCACAATTGCATCAAAAAGAATAAAATACCTAGGAATAAACCTAACGAAGGAAGTGAAAGACCTGTACACTGAAAACTACAACACACTCCTAAGAGAAATTAAAGAGGACACTAACAAATGGAAATGCATCCCATGCTCTTGGCTAGGAAGAATAAATATTGTCAAAATGGCTATACTACTAAAGCAATCTACAGATTCAACACAATCCCTATCAAAATTCCAACAACTTTCTTCAATGAACTGGAACAACTAGTTCTAAAATTCATATGGAATCAAAAAAGACCCCAAATAGCCAAAGCAATCCTGAGAAGGAGGAATAAAACGGGGAATTACGCTCCCTGACTTCAAGCTCTACTACAAAGCCACAGTAATCAAGACAATTTGGTATTGGCACAAAAACAGACCCACAGGCCAGTGGAACAGAATAGAAAATCCAAACATTAACCCAAACATATATAGTCAATTAATATTTGATAAAGGAGCCTTGGATATACAATGGGGAGATGACAGCCTCTTCAGCAGCTGGTGTTGGACAAACTGGACAGCTACATGTAAGAGAATGAAACTGGACTAGTGTCTAACCCCATACACAAAAGTAAACTCAAAATGGATCAAAGACCTGAATGTAAGTCATGAAACCATAAAACTCTTAGAAAAAAACATAGACAAAAATCTCTTGGACATAAACATGAGCAACTTCTTCATGAACATATCTCCCCGGGCAAGGGAAACAAAAGCAAAAAAGAACAAGTGGGACTATATCAAGGTGAAAAGCTTCTGTACAGCAAAGGACACCATCAGTAGAACAAAAAGACATCCTACAGTATGGGAGAATATATTCATAAATGACATATCCGATAAGGGGTTGACATCTAAAATATATAAAGAACTCATGCACCTCAACAAACAAAAGGCAAATAATCCAATTAAGAAATGGGCAGAGGACATGAATAGACACTTCTCCAAAGAAGAAATTCAGATGGCCAACAGGCACATGAAAAGATGCTCCACATCGCTGACCATCAGAGAAATGCAGGTTAAAACCACAATGAGATATCACCTCACACCAGTACGGATGGCCAACATCCAAAACACAAACAACAACAAATGTTGGCGAGGATGTGTAGAAAAGGGAACCCTCCTACACTGCTGGTGGGAAATGCAAATTAGTTCAACCATTGTGGAAAGCAGTATGGAGGTTCCTCAAAAAACTCAAAATAGAAATACCATTTGACCCAGGAATTCCACTCCTAGGAATTTACCCTAAGAATGCAGCAGCCCAATTTGAAAAAGACAGATGCACCCCTATGTTTATCGCAGCACTATTTACAATAGCCAAGAAATGGAAGCCACCTAAGTGTCCATCAGTAGACGAATGGATAAAGAAGATGTGGTACATATACACAATGGAATATTATTCAGCCATAAGAAGAAAACAAATCCTACCATTTGCAACAACATGGATGGAGCTAGAGGGTGTTATGCTCAGTGAAATAAGCCAAGCCGAAAAAGACAAGTATCAAATGATTTCACTCATATGTGGAGTATAAGAACAAAGAAAAAAACTGAAGGAACAAAACAGCAGCAGACTCACAGAACCCAAGAACGGACTAATAGTTACCAAAGGGAAAGGGACTGAGGAGGATGGGTGGGAAGGGAGGGATAAGGGGGAAAAGGGGACATTACGATTAGCAGACGTAATGTTGTAGGGGGCACGGGGAGGGCAGTACAACTCAGAGCAAGTAGTGACTCTATAGTATCTCACTACACTGATGGACAGTGACTGTAATGGGGTTGGTGGGGGGACCTGATGAAGGGGGTAGTTTAATAACCATGATATTGCACATGTAATTGTAGATTAATGATACCAAAATAAATCATAAAAAAAAGGAAAGGGAAAGAAGGAACGGAGTTAATGCATCAATGTTTAAAAAAACTTTTTAAAAAGAAAAGTGAAAGGAAAAAATGATTTGTCATGTGTAAAGTTACCATTTTTCCCCTACAGTTTAAGACCAAGAGTGTCACATAATTTTCATGGCTATCCCACTTCAGCAACTCAGAGCACCCCTATTCCTCCACGGGCCCTTCTCTTTCCCCCATGCAGCACACTACATCCTGATGAGCAGGCCACCCTGAATTGTTACCTTCCACAAGGCAACGAAATACGGCACCTCTCACATGGAGATCTTCCTTGGGTTGGGGACCAGTCACCTTCCCTCACTGGGATACCTTCACAATGGCACCACCCAGGGAGATGAAGCTCATCTCCTACCTTCCCCAAGCTGCACTTCTCCCGCACTGCTCCCTGGTAGACGGTGCTGGGAAGAGTGTCAACACACCAAGTCACTACCAGGGACTGTTCGGATTAGGTGAACTACAGGTGCACAGGGCCATGTTACTCAATTACCTGGGCATCAGACTGAAACAACGACGTCAGTATCTTTACTCCAGGCAATCAGATCTCTCCTCTACCCTTAGGTCACGGCTGCCTACTTTTTAATTCAAATGCCAATTAAAAAAAACAACAAGGAGCCTCCAGGGCTCTAAGTCCAACTGGAAGTTCAAACTGACACTACTCTCAAAGCCACCCCAAAACTAACTTCATTGCCAAATAATGGTCTTTGTTCATAAAACATCCTGACTACTCTTCTTTCCCAGCTCACTTGAAACTGTGCTTCCAGTGTCCACTGGCATAAAGTTCTCTTTCATTGTCTTCCTTTCCTTCATGAAAGCAACATGTGTTCAATGCAAAAAAAAAAACAGTCAAGGAAAAACAAGCGTTTATTCTGAAAACACATCCTCCACAGTCAATCACTGATGACATATTAATTTATATAATGCATTACCATATTTTTTCTATATTTGTTGTTTAAAAAATAGGCTCATATTGTACACATACTGTTCTACATCCTTTGTGCTTTCATAAAATATTTAAAAA
Organism: Smutsia gigantea; assembly: GCA_032199065.1. NCBI lineage: Eukaryota > Metazoa > Chordata > Mammalia > Pholidota > Manidae > Smutsia > Smutsia gigantea. The sequence goes on along the minus strand of JAVSCE010021932.1, from coordinate 188,607 downwards.
TTTTCCTTATTAATGTATTATTCTACAAAATTATTTTAAGGCACTTACAGTTGCCTCTTTCTAAAAGTCCCAGGAATTCTAAAATTTCTTTTCTATTTCTCCCTCCCCACACACTCCACAATGAGAACAACACAACTAAAAAGCAAAAGCTTTTATTTCACTGTTCACCTGCAAGTTCACCTTCAATGAACCCATCCTAAATACTTTCAGACAACTAACACTCTGCTGTATTCACTTTTCACAGTCACCCTTTCACTCATAGCTTGTGTTTTTTAGATGACTGTGAATAAATAGCTGCATGTACCCACCAAGCTCCAAAGAGGGCCAAGTTACCACCACATCTATGGTGTGCCTCCCCCACAGTCCATCACACATAATTCAAAATTGGTAATAACTCAAAACAAATTGAGTCACAAAAAGGTATGATTTTCCCCAGAAAGACTACTTCATTGTTTCTTTGAAAGCTGTAACATTTATTTAAATTTTTTTCTCTCTTTTCGTGTCCCCTTACTTATGCTCAAACACATACTTCGATTACCTATACATACTGTCCCCAGGGATCGATAAAGGTTAGGCTTTATTCTAAGAAGTAATATGAGTTTAAATTGAGGTTATAAGATCTGTGCACAATCAAAATCCCATGCCCGAGTATACAGATTTCAGTCAAATACTCTTTGAAAAGGAAAACATTAACTGCCTTTTTAAAGTTGTATTATTCATGAGGAATCACTGGCAAATACTTTATGCTATGTTTGAAAATGTACAGAGTTTACTGAGATATTTGCTATGCTTTCATTAGATGAATAAATCAATAACATGAAAAAAAAAAGAAACAAAGTCACTGTTTCTCTTTGCCCCACCCACAAAGCCTTGCTGAATTCCCCAAACACCCAGCACAGTCCTGCTAGCAGGCTAACCACCTGCGAAGTTACATTGTTTTCTCCTCACATGACCTTGCTTTGTTGTAACAGGTTGAATCCAGCCACTGAGCTTCTGGAGGAAACAATAGAAACAGAAGGAGGCTGTGTGACATTGACTGAGCAGCTCCTCACTCCTCACAGTGACCCCAGGAAGCCACACTGGCTGATGTAGGACTTGTTTTATGTACAGATGGTTCCTCCTTAAAGGACCCAAGGAAAATACCAGGCTGGATATGCAGTAACTTCACTGGTCTCTGTCCTTGAAAGTGCCTGTCACCTGAGATTCATTCTGCACAGCAGGCAGAACTTACAGCCTTAATGAAAACCTGCCAACCAACCAAAGGAACGACAGCAACATTTATACCGACAGTCACTGTGCATTTGGTATGGTACACGATTTTGGAATGTTCTGGAAACAAAGAGGTTTCTTAACTTCAACCGGACAACCTATTAAAAATGGAAAACAGGTGGCAGCCTTGTTGGAAATTATTCTCCTCCCACACAACAAAAAACTGGCCATAATAAGATACAAGGACATTCCAGGGCAGACACCAGTGAAGCCAAAGGAAATCAAATGGCTGCTCAAGCTGCAAAAAACAGCTTAACAGCCAATAACTTGACCAACCAAAAAAACCTGTTTTCTTACCCACTAATTTAACTGAACCTCGCTTGATTTTCAGAAATATCCAATAGAAAAGGAAAAGCAGCTAAGGATCCAATAGGGAGAACATTTGACTCTCTCGGAAATGTACGGATTGGGCCAAATCAATGGCCAATACTCACCTTTGAGGCCCAGTTACCTTTCTTACAATATATACCTGATTTGACTCACTGGGGACCCGTAAGATGATACTGTGGGGAAAACAATATTTTTGGATGTCTTTTTTTCCAGTAGCATGAAAGGTATATGCTAAGTGTCTGATTTGCCCTAAACATAATACTGGAAGACCCTTACATGGTCCTAAAGGGAAACGTAGCACAGGGCATAATCCCTTGCCAACTCCTAAAGCCAGTGTCACTTGGTGTCCAGTGTCTGCTTGAGTCTTCGTGGCATGGGAACTAAGTCCCTACCACGTGAGGATTTGGGGGAGCCACAGAGCCACGAAAGGAACTCGTCCGTCACCAGTTGGACTTTTCCAAGTCTGGTGACTGGATTTTACACAAATGCCTCCCTGTCAAGGTTATCAGTACATAGTGATATGTTTTGTCACTGGGTTGAAGCATTTCCTTGCTAAAGAGCAACAGCCCAAATAGTAAGCAAATTATTACTGCCATAAATCACTCCAACATGGGGGATTCCTGCTGAACAACATAGTGATTGAGGGACTCATTTCACAGGGAAATTTATAACGGAAATTTGTCAAATTTAGCCTATTTCTCAATATTTCCACTGTGTCTCTCACCCACAGTCATCACGCCCGGTGGAAAGGACAAATGATACAATTAAAACTCCTCCTCTCTGAGGTTGCCCGCACTTGCCTTTCTTCGAGTGTCACACTGTCTTATTTCAGATTAGTAGGAAGGGGCTACTGAGAGCTCTGATTTGGGCTTGTAAGTTCCCATTACCAGGCTGACCTGGACAGGACTGCAGCTATACAATCATTCTCTTTAGTTACTTGCCTGAAAATACCTTTTCTTTGCCTTTAGGAAGTTCTCAGAACATAATCTCACTCCATCCAGTACTCTGTGGCTCCCCGAAATCCTCACGTGGTAGGGACTTAGTTCCCATGCCACGAAGACTCAAGCAGACGCTGGACACCAAGTGACACTGGCTTTAGGGGTTGGCAAGGGATTATGCCCTATGCCACACTTCCCTTTCCTCCATCTGCTTTTCCTTCTTTGCTTTTATTTCAAGTAAATACGCCTTTCTCTTCCTTGAATTTAGCCCATTCCTCCCTTAGAGTATATTCAAATAAAACTTATTTTCTGCTTCAAAAAAAAAAAAAAACCCAACTGGCCAAATTGATACTTTCTCATTGCCATGGCCAAAAGTTCTCCCCTTTACTGCTCAACCCTAAGATCAATACCTTTTGGTAAACATAACTATCACCTTTTCAAATTAGTCTGAGCAGGTCCATGAGAATGGATGAAGGGCTGTATGAGCCCACATTGCTAAAGGGGATGTACTGCATTATTGTAAACAGCTACATAAGCTACTGAAGGAACATTCAAAATCGGTTATTGATGTCTATCAAAAATTTACCTAGAGAGGAGGAAATTCAGGCTCATGACTTTTAATCAGGTGACTGTATACTGTGAACACCACTGGCTAAAAAAAAATCCTTGCAGCCCAAATGAAAAGGAGCTTCCCATGTCCTTCTATCTAACACTTGTGCAGAAAAACTAGAGAGTTAACTCCTGGATCCATGTCTCTCACTTAAGGGCACCTACGCTGGAGTGGTCTGCAGAAAGAATATGAGATCTGAGGCTAAAACAGTAACAAGACCAGGATGAGAAGTAGATGAGAGCTGATGTGGACAGCTTTCCAAAAGTCGAGACCAGGCCAGTGACACTTGAGTTACTGCTTCTTTTCATTTCCTTATGCACCAACCCATATGCCTCCCCAAGCCCCCTCTTTTGCTGGCCCCTGCAGAAACTCAAATGTTATCTTGGCAAAAAAGCCTCTGTATGGGATCCCAAATGGGAAAACACATTTATGACACTAAGTCAAGTTTTCATGTATAATGCCAGGACACAGACCTTGGGGTCTACTTTATATGAACCCATACATAATCTTCCTATCAGTTCTACCATCATGGGATGTATTTATCACAGAGAATTCACTGGGAGAGGGCTCCACAGAAGTCTTGCCAGGAAACAGGACTAGAAGGACAACCACATGGACTAAACAGACTTCTATTAGACCTACTGTGTGGCTATACAGCTTGAAACTTTCCTGGGGTATACTGATGTAAATCCTTTAACTACACTGTGTTTCCTGTCACAGTGCCATGTGTTCCCACTCCCTTTCACCCTGTTTTTGTGGGTGATCCCCAACCTTCGCTAAAGAGAAAAGGCCACAGGGTTCATTAAAACCTGTTAGAGTGGTGTAGTGGACAATCATAGACACTCATCTCCCCAGATTCACACAGGACAACTTTTGGAAGCCCTTTGGTTAATGTAAACTTCTCTATATTTAGGGGTTGCAACAACCCATTTGAATCTAGTGTGGGGAAATCAATCCTTTTGGGTCTACACCTTGTATCCAAATTGCAGCCATATGGAAAGATGGCAGAATAGGAAGGCAAGACAGAAAACTCCTCCCAAAACAACATAAAAGAAGAAAATACAAGAAATGCAACTAGACCTGAAAATGACCTGAAGACTGCAGAACAGATCCCCGACAACTGAGGATCAAAAGAACCACACAGAAAAGGGTGAGGCGGCAAGGCTGAGATGGAGTGGGACCCAAGGCCTCCTCCCTCCCCAGCCTACAGATGGGAGAAAGTGGAGTGGAGCAGGGAGGGGGTAGGAGCCCAGGAGTGCTGTACACCTGGCTGTAGAGCTCTGCTCTGGGAGCATGAACCCCCATTACATTGGGTTCTGGTGATTACTGGGGCTGGACACAGGGGCAGGTGGAACACTCTGGGAGGCTGAGACTCCAGCCAGTGTGGAGGGCAGGCATGCTCTGCCAGTCCTGAGACCCAAAGCAGAGGCAGCAGCTTGAAAGACTTGCCAGCAGTGGGAGGGGTACCAGAGGGGATGAGGGTTGGATGGAACTCTGTCCTCAGGAGAAAGGGAAGCAGGTGGAGGATACCTCCTTGGCCCTTGCTCAGCCCAAGAGATCAGGAACTCTCGGGAGCTTGTGACGCTCCATCTCCCTTGCTGGCAATGCAGCCCCGAGGCTCCTCCCTGGGCGCTGCCGACAGACTATCCACTTGGCCCAAGGGCAGCAGCAGACTTTGCTGCCTGGCAGGCAGAGGGAGACTCTCCCATCTTGCTTGGCTCCATGTCAGCCCAAGTGGAGAGGTGCCTGGAGGAGCCACCTCAAGGGCTCCTTCCTCCCCGTGAGTGTCCAAAGCTGGTGCTGCATGTCCAGCCAGGGCACATCAGTCTGCCAACTCCATTAACCCTGCAATCCCACCATTGCTGCAGGCCAGGCAGAGGGTGGCTCTGCCCACAGCGAGCTCGACAGAGATTCCTGAGTTTATCACAAAGGCAGCACCTCAAGCAAACTACCCGCCCAGACAGGCCATTACAGACGCCAGACAGGAAGGTGTCTAACCACAGCATGACAACAACGGGGTCCCTGCAAAATAGAACCAGGCGCTGGAGAGTAAAGAACCTGGAGCTTCTGGGCACCACAGCACACCTTCTTCATAAAGCTGTTACTCTTCAGACCAGAAAGCATGGCAGAGACATCCAATACAAAGGAAGAGAAACAGAATCCATGACAAAATGAGCAGGCAGAGAAATTTGATCCAAACAAAAATACAAGACAGAACCCCAGAAACAGGGCTAAATGAAAGGGAGATCACGTCTTCTTGATAAAGATTTCAAAATAAAAGAGTTAAACATGCTCACAGATTTACAGAAAAGTATTCAAGATCTCAGGGAGGACTTCAACAAAGAGAAAACCTGAAAAAAAGCCACTCAGAGCTGAAGAATACAGTATCTGAAATGAAATACGATGGAAGGATTTAAAAGTGGATTGCAAAACTAAAGCCTACAAATACAAAAATAAATTTAAAACATTCAATTACAACATTAAAGAAAACCATCAATAATAAGAGAAGAGTATAAGAAGAAGAAATGAACAGAGAGGAGACCAATAATCACCTTAAATGTAAATAGATTGAATGCACCAGTCAGAAGATAGAGTGGCAGAATGGATAAGGAAATAAAACCCTTCTCTATGTTGCCTACAAGAGACTCATTTCAAACCCAAAGACATACCCATAAAAGTTAAGGGATGGAAAAACATATCCCATGCCAATAATAGTGAGAAAAAGGCAGGATTAGCAGTACTTATATCAGACAAAATTGATTTCAAAACAAAGAAAGTAACAAGACACAAAGAAGGACATCACATAATGATAAAGGTCAGCCCAAGAAGAGGATATAATCATTATAAATATCTACGTACCCAACATAGGAGCACCTAAATATGTAAAATACATACATAGAGAAAGCGGAAATAGATTGCAACACATTCATTTTAGATTTTAACACACCACTCACAGCAATAGAACAACTAGCAAAAAATAAATAAGGAAACAGAGCACTGAACAACATACTATATCAGATGGACTTAACAGATATCTACAGAACCCTCCACCCAAAAGCAACAGGATATACGTTTTTCTCATGTACATGGAATGTTCTCCAAAATAGATCACATACTAAGCCACAAGATAAGCTTCAATAAATTTTAAAAGACTGAAATTGTATCAAGCAACTTTTCAGACCACAATGGTATGAAACTAGAAATAAATTACCCAAAGAAAATAAAAAGACCTACAAACACATAGAGGCCAAACAACATGCTTCTGAATAATCAATGGATCAATGAACAAATTAAAACAAGCAATACATGGAGACAAATGAAAACAAAAACACAGTAGCCCCAAATCTGTGGGAGGCAACAAAGGCAGTTCAAAGAGTAAAGTACATAGCAATATAGGCTTATCTCAAAAATCGCAATTAAAGATACTAGAAAAAGAACAACAAATGAGGCCCAAAGTCAGTAAGAAGGAGGAACACAATAAAGATCTGAGCAGAAGTAAAATAGAGAAGAATGAAACAATAGAAAAAAAATCAATGAAACCAGGAGGGAGCTAGTTCTTTGAGAAAATAGATAAACCCCTAGCCAGACTTAAACAAGGAAAAAAGTGTACACACACAAACAGAATCAGAAATGAAGAAGGAATAATCACAAAGACTACTACAAAAAAAATACAAAGAGTTATTAGGGAATACTGTGAAAAAGTACATTCCAAAAAATTGGACAAAATAGAAGAAGTGGGCAACTTCCTAGAAAAATACATCCTTCCAAGACTGACCAAAGAAGAAACAGAAAATTTGAACAGACTAATTACCAACAATGAAATTGAATGCGTAATAAAAAAACTCCAGGTCCAGATGGCTTCACAGTCGAATTCTAACAAACATTTAAAGAAGAGGTAATACCCATCCTTCTTAAAGTATTCCAAAAACTAGAAGAGGAGGGAATACTTCCAAATTCATTCTATGAGGCCATCATCACTTCATATCAAGATCAAAGACACCACAAAAAACTACAGATCATTATCACTGATAAACATAGATGCAAAAATCCTCAACAAAATATTACCAAACTGGATGCAAAAACACATCAAGAAGACCATCCAACTTGACCAAGTGGGATTTATTCCAGGGACGCAAGGATGGTACAATATTTGTATATCAGTCAGTATCATACACCACATTAACAAAAAGTATAAAACCCACACAATCATTTCAATAGGTGCTGAAAAAGCATTTGACAAAATTCAACATCCATTCATGATAAGAAAAAAACAACAAAATGGGTATAGAGGGTATGTACCTCAACATTATAATAGGCCATATACGACAAACCCACAGCCAATATCATACTTTCAGCTTTTTGTCTATGATAGGGAACAAGACAAGGATGCCGACTATCACAACTTTTATTCAACATAGTACTGGAGGTCCTAGCCACAGCAGTCAGACACAAAAAAAGAGACAAAAGGCATCCAAATTGGTAAGGAAGAAGTTAAACTCTCACTATTTGCAGATGACATGATATACATAGAAAACCCTGGAGAATCCACCAAAAGCTACTAGAACTCATAACTGGATTCAGCAAAGTTACAGGATACTAAATACACAGAAATCTGTTGCATTCCTATATACTAACAATGAACTAGCAGAAAGAGAAATCAGGAAAACAACTTCATTTACAATTGCATCAAAAAGAATAAAATACCCAGGAATAAACCTAACCAAAGAGGTGAAAGACCTTTAGTCTGAAAACTATAAGACACTCATGAGAGAAATTAAGATACCAATAAATGGAAACATATCCTGTGCTCAGGGATAGGAAGAATTAGTATTGTCAAAATGGACATCCTGCCCAAAGCAATTTACAGATTCAATGCAATCCCTATCAAAATACCAACAGCATTCTTCAACGAACTAGAACAAATAGTTGTAAAATTCATATGGAGCCACAAAAGACCCCGAATAGCCAAAGCAATCCTGAGAAAGAAGAACAAAGCTGAGGGGGATTATGCTCCCTGACTTCAAGCTCTGCTACAAAAGCACAGTAATCAAGACAATTTGGTACTGCCACAAGAACAGATCCATAGATCAATGGAACAGACTAGAGAGCCCAGAAATAAACCCACACATATGTGGCCAATTAATATATGATAAAGGAGCCATTAAATGCAAAGGGGAAGAGATTACCTCTTCAACAGCTGGTGTTGGCAAAACTGGATAGCTACATGTAAGAGAATGAAACTGGATTATTAAGTCCATACACAAAAGTAAACTCAAAATGGATCAACGACCTGAATGTAAGTCATGAAACCATAAAGTTCTTAGAAGAAAACATAAACAAAAATATCTTGAATATAAACATGAGCAATTTTTTACTGAACACAACTCCTTGGGCAATGGAAACAAAAAATAAGTGGGACTCCATCAAACTAAAAAGCTATATAACAAAGGACACCATCAGTGAAACAAAAAGGCACCCTACAGTATGTGAGAATATATTCATAAACAATTCATTTGATAAGGGGTTAACATCCAAAATATGTAAAGAACACCCAAAAAACAACCTGATTAAGAAATGGGTGGAGGACCTGAGCAGACACTTCTCCAAAGAAGAAATACAAACAGCCAAAAGGTACATTAAAAGATGCTCCACATCACCAATCATCAGGAAAACGTAAATTAAAACCACAATGAGTTATCACCTCACACTGGTTAGAATGGCCACTTTCCATATCCCACTGTTGGTGGGAATGCAAATTGGTGCAACTGCTGTGGAAAGCAGTATGGAGGTTCCTCAGAAACCTAAAAACAGAAATACCATTTGACCCAGAAATTCCACTCCTAGGAATTTACCCAAGGAAAACAAAATTCCTGATTTGAAAAGATATATGCACCCTGTTTATCGCTGCACTGTTTGCAATAGCCAAGGTGTGGAAGCAACCTAAGTGTCCATAAATAGATGACTAGATAAAGAAGATGTGGTACATATACACAATGGGATTTTATTCATCCATAGAAAGAAAAGAAAAATCCTGACATTTGCAACAACATGAATGGATCTAAAGGGTATTATGCTCAGTGAAATAAGCCAGGCGGAAAAAGACAAATACCATATGATTTCTCTTTTTTGTGTAAAATAACAAAGCAAAACAGAAGTAACAAAACAGAATTAGACTCATAGACACTGAGAAATGACTAGTATTTACCAAGGAGGAAGGTAGTAAGCAGGGGAGGGGGACTGTTGAGCCACTGTGATGTACATTTGATCAAATAAAATGGGAAAAACTTTCTATCCCTTTTGTCTCCCTCCTCTCCTTCTGGTACCCCTATTATGTGAATATTGTTCTTTTTGGATTGGTCACACAGATGTCTTATTCTTTCATTCCTAGAGATCTTTTTTGTGTGTGTTCTTCAGCTTCCTTGTTTTCTTGTGCCATGATTTCTATTGCATTCACAGCTTATTCAATCTGAAATAACCTACTCTTAAATCCCTCCATTGTATGTCTCATTTCAGATACTGTATTCTTCAGCTTTGAGTGGCCCTTTTTTAAGTCTCTTTGTTGTAGTCCTCCCTGAGATCTTTAATATTTTTCTGTACAGGTCTGTGAGTATGTTTATTTTTACTTTGAAATTTTTAACAATAAGATTGGTGATTTGTTTCATTTAGTCCTCTTTTTGGTGTCTTGCAGTTTTATTTGGAACATACTCCTGTTACTCCTCATTTTGTCAGGGTTTCTGTGTTTCTTCCTTTGTATTAGATGGATCTGCTGCTTCTTGACCTATGAAGTAATAACTTTATGAAGGAGGTGTCCTTTGGTGCCCAGAAGCACGACTCTTTCCTCTCCAGTGCAGGAGCCCCTGCTGTTGGCACGCAGTGGGCAATGCTGCCTTTCTGTCTGGCTTGTAGTAGTCTGAGTCTGGGCAGGGAGTTTGCCTCAGCTGCACCTTTGTGATCACTGTGGAAGTCTCTGATGGAGTTTCTGTGGGCGGCGCCACCCTCTGCCTGGCCTGCAGCAATGGCAGGCCTGCAAGGTGAATGGGGTGGGTGGGCTGATGGGTGGCTCTATCCTGGCCTACCACACAGCACCGGGATTGGACACTCACAGGGAGGAAGGAGCTCACGGGGCTGGCACCCTCCCAGTTGGGCTGAAATGGAGCCTACCAGGCAGCAAAATTGTGACACTACTGCAGGGCCAAGTGGGTTGTCTGCCAGCAGTGCACGTGGGGAAGAGCCTCAGGTCTGCATTGCCAGCGAGGGGATGGAGCATCTCAAGCTCCCAAGAGTTCCAACCTATTGGGCTGAGGGTGGGCTAAGGAGATTTTGTCCACCTGCCTTTTCTCCTGGGAAGAGAGCTCTGTCCAACACTTGCCCTTCTGGTACCCTCCCACTGCTCAGAAGCCTTTCAACGTGCCCGCTTTGCTTTTGTCTCAGGGGGACTTGTGGAACATGCCTGCCTTCCACAAGCAGCTGGTATCTGAGCCTCCCTGGGTGTTCCACCTGTTCCCAGTGTCCAGCTACCCTAATCGACAGAACCCCATATCCTGTAGGCCTGTGTTCCCGAAGCAGTTCTCCAGTACTGGGTGTTCACCAGTCCTGGTTTCCTACCCACGCTGCTCCATTCCTCTTTCTCCCCTCTGTGGCCTGGGGTCTTGGGTCCCACTCGATCACAGCTTTGCCACTTTACCCTTTTCTGTGAAGTCTTCTCTTCTTCCCTAGATACAGGTGGTCTGTTTTGTAATCTTCAGGTCTTTTTCAGGTTTAGTTGTATTTGCTGTATTTTCATATTTCATATGTTTTGGGGAGGTTTCTGCCTGGCCTTCATACTCCACCATCTTTTTTGAAAATTACATACCTCTGCTTTTTCAATCATGTGTGTTAACTCGTTTTGACTTTCTGATCCCTGTTCTTAAGGGAAAGATCGAAGCTTTGTTGAATCAGAAATTTAAAACTGCAGTGCAGTGGTGCCTCAGAATTTGTTCTCTGGTTCTACCCATGTGCTCCTGAATCAGTTCTCAGAAGCAGAGTAGATGCATATTTCTAGGAATGTAGGCATATCCCATTTACAATTCCCTTTATTTAAAAAGATTTAGGAGGTGATGAGTAGACAGTTTTAAGTTTTAAATTAATTTGTTTTTTATTCTTACATGTATAAAAAGCCAGGCTCAGTTTTGTAAAAGTCACAGCACACCATGTTGCCTTTAACCTTTTATTCCGAAGTAATTATAGATGCATGGGAAGGTGCAAAGGTGCACAGGAGAGTCCTCTGTGACCTTCATCCAGTGACCTCTGACAGGTCTTACATGAATGGAGTACAGCATCACCATGTGAACACAGTAAATAAATCTGCATCCAAGATCACCTGAGAAAATGTCTCTACCCAAAAGCTGTTGATGTTATAGTGATTCCACTGAAGATGATGACTGAGTTGGCTACAAACAGGTGCTTGACACTCAAATCTGTGACCTTAACCTTGACCTGGTTAAGAAGAGGAGGAGAGAAATCCCCAGGATTCTTAACCATAGTTTGTGATAAGATCACTCCTATTGCCAAAAACCCAGAGGCCATATTGTCACTTTTTTTTGGTATCATTCATGTACAATTACATGAGCAACATTATGGTTACTAGACTCCCCCTATTATCAAGTCATCAAGTCCCCGCCACACACCCCATTACAGTCACTGACCATCAGTGTAGTAAGATGCTATAGAATCACTACTTGTCTTCTTCTCTGTGCTATACTGCCTTCCCCATGCCACCCCCCCACATTATGTGTGCTAATTGTAATGCCCCCTTTCCCCCTTTCCCTTTGTTAACTGTTAGTCCATTCCTGGGTTCTGTGAGTCTGCTGCTGTTTTGTTCCTTCAGTTTTTTCTTTGTTCTTATACTCCACAGATCAGTGAAATCATTTGGCACTTGTCTTTCTCCGCCTGGCTTATTTCACTGAGCATAATACCCTCTAGCTCCATCCATGTTGTTGCAAATGGTAGGATTTGTTTTCTTCTTATGGCTGAATAATATTCCATTGTATATGTGTACCACATCTTCTTTATCCATTCATCTACTGATGGACACTTAGGTTGCTTCCATTTCTTAGCTATTGTAACACATTGTCACTTGTCAATGACTGAAATGACTTCTGTGGGATGCTGCATGGGAACGTGAACCACAGGCTACTTTTATCATTTCCAGTAAAATGCAGTGCTCTCCATTTACTTCCACTGAGAAATAGTCACTTAAATCTTACCTTCATTAAGTCACAAGAGCTGAATATGTAACTTTCAAAGAACATTTACAATGCAAGAAGCACTACTATGAAGGCTGGAAACATCTTTATTCTTCACAAATCTGGAGGTGGGAACTAGTATTTCCATTCTAAAGGGAACTTAGGCACAGAGAGTTAAGTGATTTCACTAAATTCACACCTTGGTTAGTAGCAGATTCAGGACTTAAACTTAGTAGAGATAGTAACAAAGTAAGGTACTACATTGTCATGATATACTGAAAAGGCTGGTTAGCTGTGTTCTTCCAAAAATCTAGAACTATATGTAGTTTTCAAAATTTGTCATCATATTGTAGATTAGTGGGGTGTTATTCTATAATTTTGTGACAAGTATCCATTTATGTGCAAAGATTTATTCTATATGCCAATACTAATTTATATAAAGCTTTTGAAATCTTAGTAAAATGCAGATATTCTGATTAAAACACAGGACAACAGGAACCTGGCCCATGAACAAGCTGGACTTAATGACTGTGAGACTGGCCTGATATTAGTATGGTATAAGAGACTCATATATTTTTCTGTCAGAACAAAAACAGAGTAGAACCTAACACAAGAATTACTGAACAATCTCCTGTGATGCCCTACAGTATGATACATAAAACACCAATATGCAATTATAGCATGGTTGCAGGAGACAAGGTAATTGTACAAAAGTACTGATTTTATATATACCAGCAATAAGTAGAATTGAAAATTAAAAAAAAAATTCCTTACATTAGAACCAAAAATAAGGTTCCTTCACAGATACCATCATGACAATGCAAGAAAGGTCTGTGATGACATAACATCAAGAGATTTTGAACCTTAGGTTGAAAGTCTATAATGTAGCCTTATCATGAAACGTTTAAGAATAAAAACTTATAAACTGCAGAGGCCTTTTCCACAGTTGTCCTTGCACTTTTGATACCCATCACCACATAAATTATGATTTTGAATTTCAATTTTCTGGTAAGTACATTTGATTAATCTTCAAGAGAGACTAGACTTAGTTCTTCCAAGTAAGAATTCTCTGATACATAGTACACTGTGAAACCTGCTTAAACAATTTACCATACTCATATTTTTAAGGGTTTCCTCCAGTATGACATCTTTGGTGAATCCTCAGGCCAGGCCATGGCATGAAAGCCTTGCTACATTCTTTTGTCAGGTTTCTTTCCAGTATGAAATCTCTCATGACTCCCAAACTGTAAACACTTATAAAAGCCTTACCACATCTTACATCTTCACTCCATGTGTATTCTGGTGTCTGCTGAGGCTTGAGTACTGCTTAAAGGCTTTGCCACATTCCTGACATTTGTATGGTTTCTCCCCAGTATGAATTCTTTGATGAACTATAACGCTTGAATTCTGACTAAAGGCCTTGCCACATATATTACATTTATATGGTTTCTCTCCAGTATGAATTTTCTTATGTTGAGTAAGGTTTGAGCTCCCGGTGAAGGCTTTGCCACACTCATTACATTTGTAAGGTTTCTCTCCAGTATGAATTCTTTCATGACCCCAAAGGTGTGAACGTGTGGTAAAATCCTTACCACATTCATTACATTTGTAAGGTTTCTCTCCAGTATGGATTCTCTTATGTTGAGAAAGATTTGAACGCTCAGAAAAAGCTTTACCACACTCATTACATTTGTAAGGTTTCTCTCCAGTATGAATTCGCTCGTGACCCCAAAGATGAGAACGTATCATAAAATCCTTACTGCATACATCACATTTATATGGTTTCTCTCCAGTATGGATTCTCTGGTGTCTCGTGAGATTTGAGAACCTGTTAAAGGCCTTGTCACACTCACTACATTTGTAAGGTCTCTGCTCAGAATGAATTCTTTGGTGATTAGCTAAGGTTGAGCAATGGCTGAATGCCTTCCCACACTCATTACATTTGTAAGCTTTTTCTCTAATGTGTGCTTTCTGGTGTTGTGTAAGCAATGAAGGATGCCTAAGAACCTTTCCATTTTTATTACAAAAGTTGGTTTTGACACTGGGAGGAATCTTCTGAAGTGGTGAAACTGTAGAACAATTTTTGATAGAATTCTCAACTTGATTATATCTATAAGCTTTCTCTTCAGTTTGAAATCTCTGCAGTTCAGCCAAATGTAAATGAAAGCTTAATTCGAGCCTATTTTCCAAATTTCCCATATACTTGTTTCCTGAACAGCCTTTGTTATTTGTTTGTTCCTTATTCCTCATATATAGTGTGTCATATTTATAATATTGAGATGTACTTCTTACAGAAACATTGTGCTCTCCAGGGAAATTATTGCAGCATTTATGTTGATGTTGATCTCTTCTACCAGTGGGATTTTTGTAAAGGGTTGTAGTTACTCCTTTGTGATATTTTCCTTCATATACCCACTGGCTCTCAAATGTGTGCATTCTTCGCTGGACTTCCCTGAAATCAAAATCATTGAAATCATGACTTAGGTGTCTTTCCAAAACCAGTGTTCGGAGTAATTCTCCATTATTAATGTCCTCTTTTGGTGATGATTCTTTGGTCACATATCTAGTAGAAACATCTGTAAGGTATAAATAATCACAGGTTTCCCATTAACCAGTTGGAAGATAATTATTTTATATTGAACATTATACCAAAACTCATAATAATTAACAGTAATCAAGTCTCAACCATTGGGGGTGGAGAGCAAGTGTTTACAAAAACAAAGGAAGTAAGACTCCTCAATAAAGGAAGGGTGATTACATGTACTTCAAATTATTTTCAGGGAGGCCTGTTTTCAAGTGTTCTGTGATCAAAAGATAGGACAGCTCTGAAAGAGGGATTTTTGCAGAGGCACCCCAAAACATGTAACTCACAGGAGACATATAGGTGTCCCACACTTGGGAAAACATAGATCTGAGAGCTAATTAGTAAACACTTACTGAATACATCATCAAAACAACACTTTAACTATTCTTCTGTATACGTGTTACAAAACTATCCATGCAAAATAGGCATACTGCAACATTTAATGCACTGTGGTTATATTATGTAATATTAACAATTATGTTGTAATCATAATAAAAAGTAATGAACATTTTAGTGACCTGATACAAATGCAGTAGTAAGAAGAAATATTGTTTTACACACACACACACACATACACACACACACACACACACACACAAAGACAGACACACTGACTGGGATCTAAAGAATTTACCCGTAAGTACAAAAGGAAGGACTTATATTTCAGAAGGAATATGTAAGATGAAAACTGGAAAACCTGTTGAAAATTACTGACCTTGAAATAAGAGGTTCATATAGATATGTAAAATTACAGATATAAACAATGGGAAATGTGAAAAAGCTGGTAGCTCCAAAATGTATCTCTTACAATAGCAGGAAACGAACTATCGGAACTGTCAGACTCAACTTCATAAGAAGGCTCAAGGTTAATGGGAAAGGATCCCAGCAACGAGGCACATTCAAGAAACAAGCAACTGTTTAATCTTGTCCTGACCCCATCCCTGTTCTTCAGCTTGGCAATGGCCTTGACAACGGCAGCCCACAAGCTGGTAAAGGCTTCTAGGACTAGAGGAGACAGAAAAGACCTTATAAAGATTTGTGGCATTTTGTTTTTAATCTGCCTATGGTCCTACTGAAGGACTGGTTCAAAGTGCTTGCATTTATTTGATCTACCTTAGAATTCCTATCTACATGATGGTGCAAACATGGGGCATTTGTCAAAAACACTTAATGGCAAATGTATTAGCCACTACCACCTAGGGCAAGAGATAACTGGGGCAAACAACGTACAAACCAAATACCTTGAGAAAAAAATTGGGGAGTGAGTTGCATTGGGGAGTAAGGGTTTTGAAAATCCTCAACATAGTCCAGAGATTCCAGGAGGTTACCAGTATGCCCAGGACTGGACACATGAGAAAGACTGAGACATCCCTAAACTTTTACCTCTGGAACCATCAGATTCTGAGCAACAAGGAACTGAATGCTAAGGCAGAGTTGTAAACTTCCTGCCTGAGTGCATAGGATAGTCTCCAAGACACACACAGAAGCCAGCTATAAAGAATGTAAGGTGATTTTGTTTTTATCTCCAGGTGTTTAAGGAAATCTGTCCAATCATTAGCTGACCAATAAGCAAACCAAAGACTTCAGTAGCCATGCAAATTAAACACACCAAACAGAAGTAGTTGAGATAAATGAAAAAATACAAAACAAACACAAAACTCAATAAACAATGTTGTAATTTCCAAAGCTTCAACATAATTCAAATATCCTGTTTTTTCACTAAAAGCTACAAATCAGGCAAAGCAAGAATAATGTATGCCCCATACATAATAAACACACACACAAATAAGTAACAGAAACTGTCCCTAAGGAAATCCAAACTTTGGGTTTGTTGAACAAGCACTTAACCTATTTAAGGTAAAGAGAATGATGGACAAAGAATTAAAGTCAGTCAGGAAAATAGCATTAAAACAAATACAGAATGTCAATCCAGAGATAGAGGTTATAAAAAGAAACCAGATTCTGGAACTGAAATGTAAAACAACTGAAATTAAAAGTTTCCTAGAGAGGTACAATATCAAATTTAACCAGGCAGAAGAAAGATTTATCAAACTTGTGGACACATCAGTTGAAATTACCCTGTCTGAGGGGCATAAAGAAAAAGACTGAAATGGATTTGTCTTTTTCTTTATGACCCTCAATATGAAAGGAATGTAAGAGACCTGTAGCATGCCACCAAGTGGACCAATATGTGAATAATGGGAGTCACAAAAAGACAGGAGAAAGAAAGATTATTAGAATTATAGTCGAAAATTTCTTAAAGGTGAGTAAAGACATGTTCTACAAATCTCAGAACTCAATGAACTGCAAGTAGGAGAACTCAAAGAGATCCACATCATGACACATTATAATCAAACTGTTGAAAGACAAAGGCAGAGGGAATCTTGAAACCAGCAAGGGAGAAGGTATTCCTCATATACGAGGTAGCCACAAGTTTAAGAGCTGATTTCTCAGCCAAAATCAGAGTCCAGACACAGTGGGATGACATATTTCAAAGGCAGGTACAGAAAAAAAAGTGTCAACCAATTCCATTAGTGAAATTCTCTTTTAAAAATGAGGCAGAAATTAAGACTTCCAAGAACAAAAGGGGAGAGACTTCCTTATAACTAGACTTGTCTTACAACAAATAAAAAGACGGAACATTTCTTAATTGAATCTGAGGCCAATATTACAATACCAAAGCCAAATATAGGCATCTAAAGAAAACTACAGACCAATTTCCCTGCTGAATATAGATGCAAAAATCCTCGACAGAATACTGGCCAAATGAATACAAAGCATATTAAGATTATATACCATAAGGAAATGGACTTATTCCAAGAGTTCAAAAGTTCTGCCACCTAAGCTCTTGCGTTCACATCTTTGATACATTCCCACCCACCTGGGTTTTTCCACCAGTTTCACCTTCCTCTTCAGTCTGGGGGTCCCCTTGCTCTAAAATGGAGATAACATGCTGCTCAGAAAGAGACTCCTGCTTACGTGGAAAGAGGCAGATGAGGTGTGGGGCTTTCCCATAATAGAGTCCCAGCCCTCTGTTCACCTGGGAAGCAAGGACATTACAGACGGGCTTAAAATAAAGTGCACAAACTTTTTCACTGAGTGTCTTCTTCCACATGCTTAAATATTTTAAGTATACAGATATTCAGCTCTCTTCCCAGAACCTCTGATTCCAGAGGAGAGGCATAAAACCAGGCAGTCAGACATCCAAGTTTTCCTGCTGCCTCAGCTTCTAGAACCACCACCAGCCCAGCATGAAGAGGGCAGACCACCTGAAGAAAGGGGAATTTTAAGTCCAGATCCTGCATTATGAAGCTTTCATTCCTAAATTAACACAGCTTCACCCTGGGCAAGCAAGAGCGCTCACAAGAGAAAATGCAAAGACACCCAAAGGTAGATCCCAACTTCTGGAAGGAAACTACCCTCACCCAGGAAGACCAGGTTGCTGTAGTTCTCCTGCATCACGTCCTGGTACAAGACTCGCTGAGCAGGCGCCAGGCATTCCCACTCCTCCTGGGAGAATTCGATGGCCACGTCCCTGAAGGTCAGCAGTTCCTGAAATGGAAACACATTTCCAAGGGGCTATTTAGGAGAGTACTTACAATGAAGAGAAGGAAGATCACGGTCATTTAGAAAGGAGTTTTCTGACAGCTCCATTAAGGATTATTTTGAGGGGGCCCTATATCCCTAATTCTCCTTTATTCTTACAGTTTTCCATTAGAGAATTACATCACCTAAATTACCAGGATCTTACAATTCTGTGCAATACAAAACATACACGTGACAAAAATTCAACAATGGGCGCACAAGTTGTAGACATTACATTCCCTACACCAAACAACAGCTAATTTCTAGGCAAGCTAGGTTATGGGCGCCTTCATGACAACAAGTCCACCACAGCTTCAGGTAAAAACTGAGAAGATGGGGTGATGGGAAGAGTGACAAGAGTAAGCGGCAGGTGTTATGAACACTCCCCACATCAGAAGCATCACTCCTGACACTTTACAAGTATTAACTCATATAAAGTACTTCACCAGAGGAGAGAGATTCCTTCTCACTTTAAAGATGACCCGCAGGACCCGCTCTGTCAAATGCACTCTTAAGAAACTCGCCTTAGGTCAACTAGCTAATAAACGGCAGAGTCAGCACGTGAACCCAGGGCTCACACCAGAATGAACCCTGTAGCATCACACAGCTGAGCAAGAGGCAGAACATCCAAGGTACGCTTGACGGATGGTTTCCTCACTGAGAAGGCCTGAAACACAAGCTGAAGGCAGAAAATGTGGACCTGGGCACCAGGTCAGCACATCCATAAGCACATTCAGACAACAAGCTACCATTCATACTGCTATTAACTCATTATGCAGAAAAACTCAAGGCCATGGAAGACACATAAGACATACTTCCAAAGTTAAAACATTTATGAAATGATGAAATCATGACATACCATGGACTCCTGGTCACAGACACACATCACCACGCACAAACACGTACACTGAAATACCCGAAGTAAATGTAGCTGACCCGAAATGATACCTTTTGTTAGATGAATCTTCATTCTTTGCTCATGTGCACCACCACATTTTTGGTACAGTGAACATATATACATGGTGCTGAATGTAAATAAGACTGTCTACATTATTCTGTATTAGCCTTGCTATAAAATAACACTGCAAAAAATAAAAGCACCTAACTTCAATCTTCCTTAAATGCATACATGTGAAGACACCAGATGGCAGCTTCATGGAGATGTGAGGTGCTGAGGGGAGGCCCAGGGTGAGTGCGAGCCCACCACAGGGCAGGAGTGAGAGATCCACAGGCCCAAATGGCCATTTAGGACAGAGAAGTCAGAACACTGACCTGAGAACATGACTTTTTACCTGGGAAAGAGCCATCCCTGACTCCTGTCCTTCCTCTGCTCCTCTGGGCTGCTTTCTCAGGCCAGATAAGTCTTGACACGTAAATCCTGAGTGTCAAAAATACGCTGTTTAATGCTTATGACCAACACATCCCTCCTGTTCCCCCACTGCATGTGCAGGGCAGGACCTCACCATGTGGAAAAAGGGTCCCCTGCTGCCCACTGCTCAAGAGGTATTCAGGGGCAGTCAGCTCGGAGGCAGACACCGCCGACTGAGGTTTTGACTCTGCAGAACTTGCTCCCCTCCTTG
The DNA here is from genome assembly GCA_032199065.1 of Smutsia gigantea. Classification (NCBI taxonomy): domain Eukaryota; kingdom Metazoa; phylum Chordata; class Mammalia; order Pholidota; family Manidae; genus Smutsia; species Smutsia gigantea. The sequence continues at coordinate 168,487 of JAVSCE010021932.1, read as the reverse complement.
GAGCTCTCACAGCAACAGCAGTGGGGAACTGAGCTGGGCTGACCCTCTAAGTCACAGACCAGGCCCTGATCACACCCATGCAGAGGGCATCCCCCTTCTCTCCCGCTGAGGATAATGGAGGACCGAGAGCCCTGGTGTACAGATGCTGCCTAGAGACAACAGAATCACCCACACACTTTCAACCATCATGAGGCTCACCCGTCTCCCCGGACCCTAAGAAGGGAAGTCTGGGGACTGGGCACAGGGGTGTGTGCAAAAACGCCTCAGCAATCCAGTGTCACGACTGAGCGCCCCTCAGAGGAGGCAAGCCCAGCACACTTCCACCTGGTGGCTCTGCTCTCCCCTGGCGCCCCGTCCCATCTCCAAGCAGCGGAGGCGGAGGAGCAGAAACATGCAAAGTAGGCTCTGCGGACCCGGCTGGGGTAGGGGTGTGGCTGGAGTGTTACACGATCGCGTCAGAGCAGGCCCCACGGAGAAGGTATCGGAACGGGGTCGGAGAGGAAGGTCAGCCGAGCCCCAGGAAGGGGGCCGCCCGTGGGAAAGCCCTGAGGCAATGTGACCACGGCCCCAGGAAAAGCAAAGACAAAGGGGCTCCGTCCCAGCGAAGGGGAAGAGACGAGCAGGAGATGAGGTCACAGGAGCTTTGGGGGAAGCCGGGCAGGACACCGGGCCCCTTATTACACGGGCGGCCGCAGGCGCGGGGCAGCAGGAGGGCGGTGGGGCCTGCGAATCCCAGGGCCAAGCAGAGTCCGGGCCTCAGCGAGCCGAGAAAGGGCGGCCTGGGGGCGGCGCGACGGCTCAGAGCCACCGGCGCGGGCGGCGGGCGCGGCCAGGGGAGGGTTTGAAGCAGGACCACCACGCGGCAGGAGGCGTTCACAGCCCGAAGGACGGAACCCCAGGCGTGGGCCTCAGAGAGGCTCTCCCGGAAACGAAGGCGGACACCCGACCCGGCAGCGCAGTGGGCGGGTCAGGGCGACACCCAGCACTTACGCGGCGCGGGTGCGGGGTGTTCACGTCCGTGGCGACCCCGAGACCGCAGGCCCTGAGGGCCGCGAACTGACACGCTCGGGCCGCCGTGACCCTCAATCCGCGAGAGCCGCTTCCGGGTCTGCCAGAAACCGCGTGTGCGCGCCGCTGAGGGGCGGGGCGGGGGCGGCGCCGGGGCGGGGCGCTCCGCGGCCGCTGGGTCCCAGGGCCTCTCGCTTTCCTAATTCTACCGTTTAACTTTGTTTCGCGTCCCGTGGAACAGAGCTGCCCCGTGCTTATAACTCAGTTTCAAACTGTTTCAGGTGAAAGATTAGAGTTGTGCGGGCCGCCTAGTGGAAAGCTGGGATATTTACGTTTAACAATTGGAAAACAGCTGTAATCTAACGCTGTTTTTTTGCTAAGTGGTGAGGCTCGCGTCCCGGGAGAGGCCAGCGGGACTAGGCGGGCTGGGAGCCCGGACCTCAGTGCTGAATCGTTGTGTGGCGCGATGTTTTTACCCAGGAACGTCTCCTGCAATTAGAATTGCACTTGTCCGTGCAGGGGATGCAAACTTGAATGTGAGAAGCAAAACTCTGCCTGAGCGAATGTGCCGACATCTGTCAGAACATCTTCACGTCTGTTCCCCATTCACTCACCCTGTGCTCAGTTCCAGAGACTTTCATAGGGCGAGACCTGGGGTGAAGGAGTTGGAGGATGACGCACGTGATAATTTTGGTCTCTGATCATTGCTTTTTAAAAAGAGAAAAAGCAGTAACCTTAAAAAAATAGATGTAAGTTTGCGTCGTTCTTTATGCTTGTCATTCTGTTACACACGAGGTGAATGACAGTCAAATACGTTTGAGGTAAACCTTTGTGACATTATAATTCATTTGTCAATAATTTCTAAATACAATTTCAAATTCATTATACATGTATTCAACAAGACAAATTTGTTCATCTAAGGAATAGTTTTGTAAATTTTCCAGGGGCATTTGATGGGGATATGTTTTCTTTTATATGAACTCTAAAGAATGTGAAGCTAGATTATCAAATTTCCCATGGTCTCATACATAACCATCAATAATGTTTAAGGCAAGACCATGAGTTAATATATACCAAGAAATATATGTTTGTTTTCAAATCCCTGAATATGGAAGATTTCTCTTCAGGAAGAATTTTTTGACAAGCTTAGGGCATTTTTTGGATTAAAAAAAACCTTTTTAACATACATTAAATTTATAAGGAACTTAATGTATATATCTTTGAATGACATTGAAGGGTCCCCTATCTTATTTATGGCTATGTTGTGTCTGTTCCTGTCATATATACAAGACACCATTGTATTTTGGAAGATGCTGCTTGAATTACCAAAATCAGAGGTCTGTGCATCTGTTATGTTGAACCAGGAGAACTCAGGCTAAAATACAACTATTTTTTTCCCTTTGCCATTTTTCTAAAGCTCATGGAAAAACTCTGCAGCCAACATCACACATTTTTATGGTCATGATCAATTATAACTAATTAAGATGTCACAGCCAGGTAACATTCAAAACTTTGTATTAGCCTGGCATTCCCTCTTCTACCAAATGAGCTGCAGACAAGAGACGTTCTCTTCCTCTTCATAGTCCCTTCCTCTTCCTCATTCCAAGGTTTCTACTGGATGACGTGATTGCCTCACGACTCTGTTCTTGTCTGGCATTTAAAGCTGCAACTTCTCATAAAACCATTTGAGATGTAGTTTCCAAATACTTTAATTTTTACTCCAAAGAACTTGGTAAAATATTTTCCATCTCATTTTTTTTAAGATGGCATCTAAACTTTTAACCTAAAGGGTAATAGTTACAGAAGATAAACTCTTGAGTGTAAAAAATAATATGTAAATATAAAACGTTACACCATTCTTAAGCAAATGGAATTAACATAGGAATCAGACAGCTGCCATTGTCCATAATAAAAAAGACTGCTTAAGAAAAATTTTATTTACCCATATTTCGCCAAATTTAAGATAGCATTGCATGTAGAACACACTATCAGTTTATGTAATGTTAACCTTAAAAATTGTTAAATTATATTACCAGCAAAAATGCATTCAAGAATTGTGGAGAATTGCAGTTAGGATGAGCAAAGTACCACAGTTTATGTAATGTTAACCTTAAAAATTGTCAAATTACATTACCAGCAAAAATGCATTCAAGAATTGTGGAGAATTGCAAAGTACTACAAAACCATAGGCGAGTCCAGAGAACACAGGAGAGAAATGCTCTTTTATGGGGGGGTGAGGAGTGCTGGGAGAAGACAAAAAAGGCCATTGGAATAAACTGGGAGTTTGAAGTGTAGTGGTTTTTCACCGGCTCAGTTGTGACCATCTCTTATTGGCTGGGCTGTTGCTGGGCGAGGTGAAAATCTGTCTTCAGCCTGCTGGGGTCCTAAAGTATATATAGGATTCTCTTTGCTGGAATGCAAGGTTAAGGGCTTTTGTTTTACTCCACAATTGATGAGGAGTGGTACGGTGTGAAAGCTCCCCCTTGTGGCCTCCTGACTCCATTTTCATGATGTTCTCCAATATTAATTTTCACAATACGTTTCTTGTTATTAAGGTCCAGTGAATTTTCACTCAGAATGTCGAGGCATTTAACAGATTAGCAGCAGCAGGGAAGTGCTTCCACATCTAAAGCTGGAGGGATTGTGGGGAGACCAGAAGCTAGGGCTATCGACTGGAGCTAGGGTCATGGAGGGGACTTCCCAGAGCACGCTATATTGCAAGAGAAGATGCAGCCCCCAACAATAGAGACAATCTGAAGCACAGCATGAAAGGCAGAAACACCCTAACATCTTGCCTCTCCTCCATTCTCTGCCAGTGTCTGCAGGTGTTGGAACCTACCGAGATGCCAGCAAGTGGGGGAGCCTGTGATATATGGATCCCTGCTCTCCACAGCAGGGCAGATGATGGATAGGCAATGTGTCTGATTGTCTCAGCTCTAAGAAAACACTGCTGCCATTCAACTTAATCTGCAAATTCACCATTGCAAAATGTTTTAATGAGAGTCCCTTGTGAGACAGATATTGTTTATATAAACTCTAAGCTGTTTGGAAAATGCCTCCATCTGTTCTGAATGCTTTAGCAATTTTTCTTGCTTGTATTACATGGCTGTTGTAAAAAAATATTTTAATTCTCATTGCTGCAGAGGTAAAGACACTTTTCTTAGAGCATTTACTTAAGAAAACTTGTAATAGTATATGTATGTAAATCTTTTGAAAGGCTTTCCAGTTTTACAACTCAGAATGTTTTCTCTCAGACTTGGGAGCCAACTCTTGAAATGTAATCATCAAAGAAAATAGTGCCCCTATCAGTTTCTATAAGAGGGTAGGAGTCTTAGCTTTCCTAGGCACCTGGGTCCAAATTACAAAACTATCTCCTGTCATAAACACAGTTGCTTTGGATAAAGGTAATTAGAAAACACACAAGACCACCCCAATTGCCTAGTGAATTTAGGATGAATTATGTATAACGAATGATGCTATTAAACTTTGAGAATTAGCTATTATTCATCTCGAGGACAAATATGTAACATGCTAATTGCTCGGCTATTTAAAACGGTGAGATTTCTGTTTTTGGAATCTCTTTAGCAGATTCCCCATGATGCATATTACAGTCTGGATTAATGTTTATTCAACAATAAAAATGTTCTATTTCCTATATTTTGTACAAAGTACACAGGTTGGCAACTGTCAAGGCCACATTTGAGTAACAAGGAAAGTAGGAGAGAGACTTCCCAGGCATTTTAGATGAATTCTGTACCTTATTGTCTTGCCAATGGGTTTCAGCCCCAGGCAAGTTCGCTATAGATTCACTGTGACCAAAGAAATTGACAGCAAAGGGTTCTTGGGGTGAATGGGTTATACCCAACTTTATTTCCACAGTGGCAGGTCAGTCACTAAAATCCCGTTCACTCAGAGCAAGTCTGCATGCAGTAAGCCGGTCTCTGCCTCTGAGTCCCTCTGTCTGCACAGCCGTCCCGCACAGCTGTCCTCTGGGCCTCTGTCCTCGGCATTGCCACCACTCCAGCCTCTGCTCTGCTCTCCTGCAGCCTTGCAGCTGTGCCACTGTGTCATACCCAGAACACTGGGTGGAGCTCTTTATATAGAGTTAACAGCCATGTATTGCCCACAGGTGTGCAGTGAGCTAATCAACCAGGGCCAGGTGAGAATTCTGGCCACAGGAACTCTCATTTTATCCACACTTATCAAGGATGTAAATGCTGGAGAGCATCTCAAAACAGAGTTAGCATCACCCTACTGGGTACGTCATTTCTGCAAAGGCTTGACAGGAAGTAAGAGCTTAAAAATTATTATAAAAAGATAAGCAGAATGAGGACCCTAGATTGTATAATAGTGTGACATTCTGTTAGAAGCCATCCCATCCTACAGGGGCTCTTCTCTAAAAGCCTTGTGAAGAGGAGTTAACCCATTTGTATTTACCTTGGATGAGGGGAACAGATATTTTAAAAAATCTGTTCCCAAAGGAAGTGAGGGAATACAATTGACAAAGGTGGAGGTGTTTGGTTGAGCTAGTATGGTTAAGACTGAGTAAAGGTTGAAACAAGGTATGGGGAACACCTGGTTGTAATAATCTAACCTGACAGGTAATACTCAGAGGCTATCAGGTATAATTAGTAGTGGAATTTGGGACTAAAGAGAAATTTGGTACAAGTAAGACCAATGGGTTTCCAGTGTTGTGAATAAATTGGAATTTCTGGTGACAGACCCAAAGGTTTCCCCTTTTTGCAATGGATTGAGAAATGTAGATTAGAGCATTGTCTAGGAAAGACCAGAAATGAAATGTTTGTGTTCAGCTGTGGAAGAAAATTCCCCTTGCTCAGGTGCATAAAAAAGCTCTGGAATTTTTAGAGGGGTGGTGAGAAAACCAAACCCTGCTTTTCTTTGTTGGGAAGTTTTTAACTGACTCCATCTTCTTATTTGTCACTACTCTTCAGATTTTCTGTTTGTGATTCAATCTTGGTAGGTTGTATATTTCCAGGAATTTACCTATTTCTTCTAAGTTATCCAATTTGTTGGACTAATCAGAATTACTTATGGTCCTTTGTATTTCTGTGTTATCTGCTGTAATGTCTCCTCTTTCATTTCTGACTGGGAGTCTTTTTTTCTTAATGTAGCTAAAGTTTTGTCAATTTTATCTCTTCAAAAAACAAGCTCTTAGCTTTTTTTTTCCTGGTCTCCATTTATTTTTGTGCTGATCTTTATTTCCTTTCTTCTGCTAAGTTGGGCTTCGTTTTTTCTTCTTTTTCTAATCACTTAAGGGTAAAGTTGAGTTTTTTTTCCTTAATGTAGGTTATTAATCATTATCAACTTCCCTCTTAGAGCTGCTTTTGCCACATCTCATCTCTTGGCATGGCGTGCTTCCATTTTCATTCGTTTAAAAATATTCCTCTTTATTTCTTCCTTGATCCATTAGTTGTGTTGTCTAATATCCATGTATTTATGAATTTTACATTTGGTCCTGTTATTGTTCTCCAATGTCATGCCACTCTGGTCAGAAAAGGTACTCGGTATTACAATCTTCTTAAATTTACTAAGATGTGTTTTGTGACCTAACATATGCTCTATCCTGAAGAATGGTTCTACATGCACTTAAGAATGTATTTTCTCATTCCATTGGATGGAATATCATGTCTCATAGGTTCATCTGTTCAAATAGTCCAAGTTCAACGTTTTTGCATTGATTTCCTGCCCAGATATTCTAGTCCTTTAGTATTATGTTATCTCATACTGCCTTTAGATCTGTTAGTATTTGCTCAATATATTCAGGTGTTCCAATGTTTGGTGCATGTATATTTACAATTGTTATATCCTCTTGTACTGACCCCTATGGTGTAACACTTTGTCTTGTTACAGCTTTGACTTAGAGTTTATTTTGTCTGATACAATCATAGCTACTCCTAATCTTAGTTTCCACTTGCATGGAATATATTTTTCCATTCCTTTGCTTTGAGCCTATGCATATCTCAAATCTGAGGTGAGCCTCTTGTAAGCAGTTTGCAGTTGGGTCTTCTTTGTTGTTGCTATTAAATCCATCTGGTCATTCTGTCTTTTGATTGGAGAATTCAAATCATTTACACTCAGACTAATTACTGATAGGTATGAATTTACTAATGTCAACTGATCAGTTGTTTTCTGGCTGTTTTGTAGTTCCCTTGTTCTTTTCTTCCTCTATTTGCAGAGGAGTTGATGATTTTCTATAGCAATATATATGCCTTGATTCCCTTATTTTTTGTGTATGTATTGTAGGCTTTTGCTTTGTGGTTACCAGGAGGCTTACATAAACCATCTTATAGATAAAATAGGTTATTTTATGCTAGTAACTTTTTAAATTAAGGTATCATTGATATACAATCTTATGAAAGTTTCACATGAGCAACACTGTGTTTACTATATTCACCCATACTATTAAGTCCACCCCATCAGTCACTGTCCATCAGCATAGCAAGATTACACTGATAACTTTGATTACACATGAATTTACTCTTGAATTCCTCCCTCACATTTTGTTTCTGATGTCAAAATTTAACTCCTTTTACATTGTATACCAATTAACAAATATTGTAATTATTTTTAGCATTTTGTCCTTTAACTTTTACATTTGAGGTAAGTGGTTAACACTCAATATACTATATTACAGTATTAGAGTATTCTGAATTTGACTACACACTTAAACTTTGCCAGTTCTATTTTCATGTTACTAGTTAGTGTCCCTTCATTTCCCTTGAGCCCAATGTCTAGGCATCCTCAAAAAAATTTTTTTTCCTTGTGACTGAGCCATGCTTTTGTTTCCTTGTATTCTTAACTTTTTGTTGAAAATTGGCATTTTAAATATTATAATGCATAACTCTGGAAACTAGATTTTCCTCTTTTTGGAGGTTTTTTGCTGTTTGTTGTGGGATTTGTTTAGTAACTTTTTCCAAATAATTTTATAAAGACTGTCTTATCATGTGTGGACAATGGAGTCTCTCTTCCAATAGCTTAGTACTGAATAGTGGTTTGACAGAGCTTTCGTCAAATGCCTGGAGTCAAAAAAGAAAAAAGGAAAAATGGAGGAAATAAACTCTCCTGATGTTTGCATAGTAGCATGAGCTGTGACACTCGTTGAATGCCTAGCCAGGCCACTTACCACTCTGCCTTCACCTTCACTTTGTGCAAAGCCAGAGGAAATCACTTACAGTTTTCTCAGGTACTTTATTCCCCAGTACATGTGGACTACTTGAAAAGTCCTTCTTCCACACATACCTTTTTTTCTGTCATTCCGCATGCTTTTGGCTTTTCTGTTACTTATCCCACTCTCCCTTGCCCTAGTCCACTGAGACTCATACTTATGCTTTTAAATGCTGTTATGAGTCTCACTGAAGTCTGCCAGTAAGAAAAACCTATATAGAATTTGGAAGCAGAAGTAAAGCAGAGAATGTCAATCTCAATCTCAGAAGAATCCAGTGACCAGGTTAAAAAGACTTTGATAAAACCTCCCCACCATCATTAATGACACATTTATGGCAGTCAGAAGCAGTAAGTTCTTAGATATATCCATGATCGTTGGCTTCCACCCACCCTAGGATTTCAGTATGTAGTTGCCAATGACTATCTCTATGATCCACCATTCTTTCATACATTTCATTGCTTAAACTCTTTCCAAATCCTTTCCTTTAAATAATAATGCTTACTCTCAAATATTTGTATTGTTTTCCCAACAAAAGAAAGAGTGTTACAATTACCCAAATAATACCAATCCTGTTTCCAGAGTCGACCAGCATGACCATGATTCGTCCACGGTCCCTTGGTCTTCCCATCATTCCAACTCAATCAAAGAGTGATTCTGATGTTATTTTAAAATCTAGCAAAGAATGATGCTTAAAAATAGATGGGACAACTGAATATCTACATGGAAAAGAATGAAGTTTAACCCCTGTATCACACCACATACAAAAGTTATTCAAATCGAGTCAAAGAACTTAATGAAATAACTATAACTATGAAATACTTGGAAGAAAACATAGGTATAAATTTTCCAACATCAGAAGTGTTTCTTAGATATAACACCAAAAGCTCAGGCAACCCCTCCCCAAAATTTAAAACTTGTGTCAAAGGACATTATCAATAAAGTGAAAAGACAATCCACGAAACAGGAGAAAATATTTCAAATCATATACTCAATAAGGGTATAAAAATTCTTAAACAAAAACAAAAGAACTCAATTTAAAAACAAGGCATGGCATTTGAACTTCTTCAAGATATATCAATGGCCAAGAAACACATGAAAAGATGCTCAACATCTGTCACTAGAGAATACTGATCAAAACAAGATACCACTTTATATCTGCTGGGATAGCTATAATCTAAAAGATGGAAAATAACTATTAATGAGGGAGTGGAGAAACTGAAACCTTTGTGCATCACTTGTGGGAATGGAAAATCATGCAGTTGCTTTAGAAAAGTTTGGCAGTTCCTCAAAAAGATAAAATTGAGTTCTTATTCTTGTGACACAGCAATTTAATCCCTATTCATGTACCCGAGAACTGAAAATGTTCACCAAAAACAAAACACAGAAAACTTTGTAAATGACATAACATTATTGAAATAGCCAAAAAGTGGAAGGAGCCCAAAGAATTTCCCACAATGAAATATTTTTCAGCCATAAAAAGGAATGAAGTAATTACCTGTTACATGGATGAGCCTTGAAAACATATTTCACTGAAAGCAGGTAGACCTAAGACAGTAATAGATTGCATGATTTCACTTACATGAAATGTCCAGAATAGGGACATCCTCCTAACAAGGGGTCGGGGTAAGATGTGCTAAGTAAAGGGTGGGCTTTCTTTTTGAGTGATGAAAATGTTCTGGAGTTATTGCTGATGCTTTTAAAAAATTATGAATACATATAAACCTGTTTAATTGTACACTGTCAAGGGGTCAATTTTATGGCATATGAGTTATAAATAAACTAAAATCTAATGTTTATGTTGAATTCAAGAAAGTATTCTGATCTACTGACTCATGCCTGCAAGACCTTGGAGATTCAGGGACCAGTGCCCCCGCAACAATGGAAGAGTTATCTGGCAAGGAAAAGAATTTGAGATAATTTTAATGTAAAATGAGTGTATTTTTAACCAAAATCCAGTATGATTTTCAGGATAGCAATAGGTCTCTTGCCTCCACAATATATAAGACTTCAGTTCACCATTTTGTGTCATCCCAGTTCTTTCACTGAACTAAAGATATAAAGGGCCCTCTTTTCTTACATTCTTTAAGCAACTATTTTGTACCTGTTATGGTTCTATGAGCATTTTTTTGTTACGTTTCAAAACCACCCAGTCTATGTATGCTCCAAATTTTTTTGCTGACTGCAGGAATGAAATGTAAATGAAATATTCAGTTGATTTAAAAGGTGTGTGTTGGGGGAAGTGGCAGGGAAAAATTTTTATAAGAATATAAAGATGTTTACCCAAAGAATGCAGCAGCCCAATTTGAAAAGGACAGATGCACCCCTATGTTTATTGCAGCACTATTTACAATAGCCAAGAAATGGAAGCAACCTAAGTGTCCATCAGTAGATGAATGGATAAAGAAGATGTGGTACATATACACAATGGAATATTATTCAGCCATAAGAAGAAAACAAATCCTACCATTTGCAACAACATGGATGGAGCTAGAGGGTATTATGCTCAGTGAAATAAGCCAAGCCGAAAAAGACAAGTATCAAATGATTTCACTCATATGTGGAGTATAAGAACAAAGAAAAAATACTGAAGGAACAAAACAGCAGCAGACTCACAGAACCCAAGAACGGACTAATAGTTACCAAAGGGAAAGGGACTGGGGAAAATGGGCGGGAAGGGAGGGATAAGAGGGAAAAAGGGGCATTACGATTAGCAGATGTAATGTTGGGGGGGCACGGGGAGGGCAGTACAACTCAGAGAAGACAAGTAGTGATTCTATAGCATCTCACTACGCTGATGGACAGTGACTGTAATGGGGTTGGTGGAGGGGACCTGATGAAGGGGTAGTTTAATAACTGTAATATTGCACATGTAATTGTAGATTAATGATAATTAAATAAATTATATTAAAAAATAAATAAAATAAAACATAAAAAAAAGAATATAAAGATGAATTTTAACATAGTTGAAAAAGAAACATGAGCCATAAAGCTTACTACATAATCTCAGACTGGGATTTGTAGAGCCTTTGAATTGCTCTCCTAGTAAAATTATTAAATCATATATTTGATAAGTATTTCTACACATTTTCATGAAACTACCATAAAAACATCAATTTATCTAAACAGTATTTCACACTTTCAACAATCACATTGTATAAAGGATTCTGTAAGCAGCATTAAAGGACATGTAAACAATTACTAGCATGAGAAAAACTGATCTTCCTCAACCAAGGAGAAACTTCAAGAGTAAACATTCAGTGTTGAATTAGTCTGACTTAATTTTTTATTATTTGACTGCTAACAGCTTTTAAGTCTCCCATCTCTTCCCATTCTACCTAACATCCTGGTGACCTGATTAGAAAGCCAGTGTGCATCCTTTCTTAGGCAATGGTGGAAAGTGTAAATCACAGTTCTGGTACCCTTCCGGCCCTACCCCTTAACCACCATAAAAACCCCATAGCAACAAATCTGGAGAAGAGAGCCTTCATGAGCAGCTAGATCACAGTTCTACATCTATTATATGCCACTCAGGCTGTCACTCCAATTTATACCATATTGTATCATAAATCCAGCACTCCTGTCTTTGAGAAAATGCACCTAGTGAACCTCACCTAATGAAGTATGCCCTTTCATCTAATTAAACCCTTCTTAGACACCTTCATAGTGACATATGAAAGGACTGTCATCAAGGCATAACAGATTTCAAACCTCAGGTTGAAAATCATCAATAGTAACATAGCCTTGAACGTATCTCCTCCAGCAAGGGAAACAAAAGCAAAAATGAACTCATGGGACTACATCAAACTAAAAAGTTTCTGTACAGCAAAGGACACCATCAACAGAACAAAAAGGCATCCAACAGTATGGGAGAATATATTTGTAAATGACATATCTGACAAGGGGTTAACATACAAAATATATAGAGAACTTACATGCTGAAACGGTTCTTTAGCTACCCGGCTCACTTGCTTGCAAAGAAAGACATGAGAACTCCATCAGCGTGGTTTTATTCCCTGTAAGACACACAGGCAGAGTGGCTGGCTCGAAAGAGAGAGAGCAGCAAGGGGGGAGCTGCTTATATAGGAATTTAGGGCCTTGGTGAGCAGGATGGTGGCCTTGGGACTTCTGAGAAACAGAAACTGTTGCAGACGATAGGGAACTTAGAACCTGCTGTGGGGGATTTAGAAACTGCTGTAGACGATAGCTGTAAGTGATAAGGAGCTGCTGTGCCTGCAGGCAGTTCAAGGCTGTGTGTTAAAGGGAACCTAACATTCCCGCATTTTGTTTTATTTCTTATGCGAGGTGTAGGAGGAGGGGGGCGAAGTGTTGGATCATCTGGCTGCTTCGTGCGGGAAGAGGGGGAAGTGTGGCTGATGGCTCGGGCTCTGTCAGCACTGCGTTGTCTGCTGGCAGGATCTTTCTTCCGTTGGAAGGCGGTGGTACTCCTGTATGATTAACTGATTGATTGTTTGGTTAGTGATTCTTGAAATTTGAGTTTGAATGAGGTTTTTTAGACGATTAATTAGGCAGGGAGTGAAGAATAAGAGAAGGCAGAAAATGATGAGAGGCATGAGGAGAGGAAGTAGGATGTCTCTCAGAGTTGGTTTAAGCCTATGGTTTCTGTCTCATTTTCTTTTCTACAGGTAGAGACTTTAGCTGCTGCTAGGGAAAGGGGGCAATGACTGCTCTGGCTGCTTCATGCTGAGAGGGGGTGCAGTAAGGTCTCTACCAATGGTTGGTCAGGAGGGCTTCGGAAGATGGGAGTTTACATGCTGGGTTCTATTGCATCACTATTTGCAGTTTCATGGCTTCTAGGCGAGATAGAATAAATCATGTTATTAGGTTAAGTAGTAACATCTGGAGTTGGATTATCCATTTTGGAAGAACAGACTAACAAGGAGATTGACGAATGCATGGCTGAATATGAGGATTAGAAATAGTAAAACTCTAATTGAGAATCATAGCCATATATCTTGGGGAAACAAGAATTCTGGATGTAGTCTATGTCCCAATGACTAGTATTAGGACTCAGTATAGATAAGGCTGCATTACTGAAACAATACTTTTCTCTAAAATCACCCTCATTTTTGTTAGAAATAACTAGATTAAGAAAATAATTAACACTTGGCTTGATTATTTGCATAAGTGCAGCAAGAAGAGCAATTCATTACATAGGCTCTTTTAAATGTGCTTTGCTGGAACTTTTTATAAGGAACTTCAAATTGGACTTTTAAAGGCCTCTCAAGGCCAGAAAGCCAAGCCAGACTTGCCATCAGGTTTTACCTGCAGTACCTGTAGATTTGGGTGAATTCCTCTCTTCTTGAGGTCCCCAAGACATTCTGAGATTCCTGCACCTGCCAGGAAGTGATCTTCTTTACTCACCTGGTAAGGCTGCTGGGAATCCTGTAAGCAAGGTACCAGGCCAGTTCCTCCAAGGGGCTCTGTTGGCTTTATAAAGTCAACCTCAGTTCCTTAAAGCTGTCTGTTCATATGTGAGTTTATGCACGTGTCTTTCAGGTATAACATTCCAGTCAAAGCTTTGGTAATATAACCAGTGTTTTTAATTGATCCTCTTACAAGGAAAGCAGATTTTTATTGAACTTATGCAAATAAACATACTGCTATGAAATATAAAAGTAGTCACTGAGTTTTTAAATTCTGGAGGGATCAGGTAGAAAGATAAATGTTTCAATTCTGCTTACAAAGGTATTGTCATTTACTAAACTGCTGTCAGCCTAAGAGAAAAAGCTTAAAACACTTTATTAGCAACATTTGAACTTCCTTAGTTTACTTAATCCTATGTAATACCAATTCTGCTGAAATCTAGTTCTTTACTAGTTAAGGAGTAATAAAACAGTGATTATAAATGACAAAACACAAATGACAGTGGCTAAAGATCTGATGAGAGCTTACTATATATAAGACAGTTGATATAAGGAAATTTGAATATTTTTGTAACACAAAACACTTAGTAAAAAGTTTAGCATCATTCTTTTTGACAGTATTTTTTAGGTAATTATATCAGATAAATAAGCCAAATTAGCCAAATACTTTCTCTAATGAGGAGAAAAAATTCCTCTGACATGTTCCAGGGGCCCTCTGGAAAATATCAGAGTTAACTAGAGGTAAAAGCACTTTTTTGATTTTGGAAAGTTGTCAAAAGAAAGTTTTTAAGGCATTTGCCTAAATAGAATTATAGGTTATTAATACTTATTATTTAACTAGAATGACAATAAAAAGGCTTAAATGCAAATACAGGTTACTCAGTTGTTAACAACACTTAGCTTACAGTCCTTTTAATATGAAGATTTCATTTTCTTAAATATCCAGAAAACAATTAGAAAACTTTTTGCAATCTTACAATATTAAGAGCAGGTGAACAGTTTAAGAAAACTTTGTTTTTTTTAACTGAGAACAAAATTCTAATTTTGCTGTGTACTTGATATTGAGGCTCATTTGCTTTAATTTCACATAGCATGACTGTATCAATTCTTCTACAAACTTTCTACAACTTTCTTTTACATTCAGAGTTCTCCCTCTTTAAATAAACAGCTGTACTTTAGAAGTTACTTTCTTTTACCCTCAACAAAGTGAATTTTTATTCCTTATACCTTCTCTTATTAAACACACATCTTTTCTAGCAAGCAGAGATGTTTTCTTTATTACTTTAAGTAGTTTTATTTAGAATTTAAAACCATTAGGAACTTTGTCAGTGAACACTAAGAAGTAGGCTACTGTAAACTATTACACTAGCATTCTTTAGATTAACAAATAACGAACACATTTCATAATTTCTGGAACTGTGTGCTTTACAGGACAATCTCTAAGCATAAAATATGTGTACTTAACTTAGCAAAACTTTGTTTTAGTTTACTAAAAAGATTTTCAGGCAGTTTGTATGTACACACACTGTAACACACAATTAAGATGTTTTCTTGCTACTCTTAGTTTACTCAGAACTATGCTAGATTACTCACTAAAGTTTTACTAAACATTATACAGAGTTAAGCCTAAGCATTTTTTCTTGAAAGATTTAACAGATAAGATCAATTGAAATGACTTTAGGTAAACAGGCAGCTGATAACCATAAGGATATGTCCTTTTCAGTTCAACTTAAATTAGCATTAATGCTTAATATTTTTTATTAGAATCTTCTGGAAGTTTTAGAATGCCTAATTTTCACAATCGCTTGTCTTAAAATTTTTATTAATACCATCCAGAGGTAGAAAAATATTTTTTCTTTACACACTTAGACACACAAACATACAGATTGAGACGTAATGACTACAGTTAGCAATACTTTTCATAAAAGAACAGATAAACTGATATAAAGATTTGAGTTGCTGATATTTAATTGCTTTCTTTCTTTTTAGCTCATTTGACTAAAAGTATCTCAATTTTCAAGAATACACTCTAAAGGCAAGTAGTTTACATAACTGGGTTAAGGTTTAGATGGCCCCAGGCTAACAGGGCCGATGAAGGCTCTGAACTGATAGGGACTGTGTGTGTCCAGGTGGCTGGAAATGAAATACAAGTAGAATTTTAACACCAGTCATTTAAAGCCAGGCTGTATTGCAGAAGATAAATCTCTCTCCGGGATACTGGCATCTTGGTCTAGGAGCATATCAAAAGGCGGCCTGCCCTATTGCCTGTTTGCTAAAGAGTAAGTTAAGAATCCTGCTTTCTAACTTCCTGGGTGTTAAAATGCAATCTTATCTTTAAGGTGGAATCTTTCTTGCCTTTTACTATGTTGTTTACAGCTGGGTCTGCATGCTAAATTAGTTGCCCAGTTTGCAAAATTACCCTATCAGATCTGAAAGAGGAAAGACAGCACATAGGCCTGGGCCTTTTAGCATGGTAAAGTGAATCTTACAAATGATTAGCATAATAAAAACATGGGCTACTCTTCTTTGTCTGGGGAACACTAACTGATCTTACTGAAGAATGACTCTAGAGCTCAATGTTTAACACAGAGTTTTGGTAGGGGGTTTCTGGATTTAGATTGGTATACTGTAAGAGGGCTTGTGTGAGCCTGTCTAGGAAGGCTGAAGGGTTTTTGTCTTTATTTTGGACTTCTCTCAGTGGGGCTAAGAGGTGAGCTTTCGTGCGTCTGCAAGTGGTGGGCGGACTGGGAGGCAAGGGGACTGAACAGGGCTCAGTGTGGGGAGAGAGTGGGGAAGGTGATACAGAGGCTGTGGAAGGAGAAGAAGGGAGGGTCGGAAGGGTGAAGGCAGGTGGCACAGAAGAAGGGAGGGTGGGAGGGGTGAAGGCAGGAGATGTAGGAGACGGAAGAGGGGGGTATAGGTTATGGGTGGGGGGAGTACGGCTGGAAACAGAGAAGTTGGATGTGAGACTGGGGGTGGATGGTTGTGTCCCCATGGCAGGAACAAAGGCAGGTGGAGGAGGGGAATTGACTGAGCCTTGGGCTGCTGAGCGATAAGGGGGGAGTTCATCTGCAGGATCTGGGTCTAGGGGGGAAGGGGGAGCTTGGAGAGCTTGAAAGGATGGCAAGGACATGTTTGGGGTGACAAGAGCTACATAGAGATGGCTTGTTTTGAAGACAGAAGAAAGCTTGAACATAGGGAATTTCCTTCCATTTGCCTGAATACCCACAGAAGTTGTGGAGGTCCTGAAGGACTTTAGGGTCTAAGGACCCATATTGAGGCCAAATCTGGCTGCAGAGCCGAATTGACTTGGAGGGTTTTAGATCTGGATGTAGATGAAGAGTTTTGAAATTGTCTAGGAGGCAGCCGAGCAGGGAATCGGCAGGGATGGAGGGGGACGCTCCCATTGTGACTCTTTCGTGGAGTTGCTGCAGCACACCTGAGGTGTCCCTAGGGGGCTCAGAACTCCAAAGAGTAGCCCAACTCCAAGTGAAGGGTCGTCACCTCTGTCACTGGAGGGGCACGCTTGCCCTAAGCAAGCAGCAGGTGCCTAGTGCTAGGACTTTTCAGCTATGAGCCCAGCTATGAGCCAGTGGAACGGAAGAGTCACAATGGGGGCAGTCTCTCGCCTGCTGGGGATGAGAGGGACTGGGGCGTCACTGACCTGCTGTGGGCCTAATAGGGGTGTAAGAGGGATGGGAGAGAGAGAGACTTCCGGGAAGATGGCGGCGTGAG
Source organism: Smutsia gigantea (assembly GCA_032199065.1). Taxonomy (NCBI): domain Eukaryota; kingdom Metazoa; phylum Chordata; class Mammalia; order Pholidota; family Manidae; genus Smutsia; species Smutsia gigantea. Next base: position 151,174 of record JAVSCE010021932.1, on the reverse strand, counting down.
CAGGGCGGCAGAAATCTCCTCCCAACACTATATTTATCTACGAAAACACAGCAAATACATCTATTCCTAAAAGAGAGACCAGAATACACAGGAAAGCGCACAGCGTGCAGCTACACCCGAGAGCACTCGGCACCCCAAGAGGCGGGTAAGATACGGAGGCGCGACCCGGCGGGACCCGAGCACTCCCCCAGCCCAGCGCACCGGCGGGAGGAGAGGATTCAGAGCCGGGAGGGAGTGGAAGTACACCCCGTGAAGTAGCCAGCCCCGGTGATCTGCGCGGGGAGCGCTGACCCACATCGCGCAGTGCAGTGGAGATTGGAGAAACAGAGGGGCAGGATCTGACCGGGGAACGCGCCAGGGTGCTTGCGGCCGACTCCCGGGAAGGGAAAAAAAAACGCGTGCTTTCTTCAGCAGTCTTAAAGTGACAGGAGCCCAGCGGAGGAGCCGGATCACCCCAGCACACTCAGCCCACCAGGCTGGGAGTCCTGGGGAGTTTCAGACGCCTTAGCTGGCAACTGGGGATGCGTAGCCATACTTACAATTCTCACTGAGATCAATAGCTTCCTGTTCGTTCCCACCCCTGCCAGAGTAATAAAGGGCCCTGTGGAGCAGCGCGGCTACGGCAGTGGAATAGTGGGGCAATAGTGCCACCTACAGCATTCCCACAGAATCTACTCCCAGTGGGCGTTTTTTGTTTGTTTGTTTTGTTTTTTGTTTTTTCTTTTCTTTCTTTCTTCTTTTTTTTCCTCTTTTTAAAGTCTTAAGGAGCCCAGCTGACATACGTGGCAACTACCAGTGACCAATTTTATAGCCATGAAAAGACAGAGGAATATGGTTCAGACCAAAATCAACCAGACAACCCCAGAGAGGGAGCCTGAAGGGATGGAAATGCACAGTCTTCCTGACAAAGAATTCAGAATAAAAGTCATAACCATGCTGATGGATCTACAGAGAAATGTGCAAAAGCTGAGGGAGGAAGTGAGGGAAGTGAGGAAAGACAATGCAGAAATCAGACAAGCAATCGATGGGCTTAACAGCAGACTGGATGAGATGCAGGAGACTGTTAATGGAATAGAAAGCAGAGAACAGGAATACAGAAAAGTTGAGGCAGAGAGAGATAAAAGGATCTCTAGGAATGAAAGAATATTAAGAGAACTGTGTGACCAATCCAAACGGAACAATATTCGCATTATAGGAGTACCACAGGAAGAAGAGAGAGAAAAAGGGATAGAAAGTGTCTTTGAAGAAATAATTGCTGAAAACGTTCCCTCCCTGGGGAAGGAAATAGTCTCGCAGTCCACCGAAGCCCACAGATCTCCCAACACAAGGGACGCAAGGAAGACAACTCCAAGACACATAATAATTAAGATGGCAAAGATCAAAGATAAAGACAGGGTATTAAAGGCAGCTAGAGAGAGAAAAAAGATCACCTACAAAGGAAAACCCATCAGACTATCATCAGACTTCTCAACAGAAACCTTACAGGCCAGAAGAGAATGGCATGATATATTTAACGTTATGAAACAGAAGGGCCTCGAACCAAGAATATTGTATCCAGCACGATTATCATTTAAATATAATGGAGGGATTAAACAATTTCCAGACAAACGAAAGTTGAGAGAGTTTGCCTCTCATAAACCACCACTACAGGATATCTTAAATGGACTGCTCTAGATGGAAGTACACCTAAGGCTAAAAAGATGTCACCAGAGAAAATAAAATCATAGCAAAGAAAGCAGACCATCCAAATACTAACTAAAGGCAAAGAATAAAACACCTATTATAGAAAGAATGGAAGAGGAGGAATAAGAAGGGAGAGAAAGAAAGAAACATCAGACTGTGTTTACAATAACTTAACAAGAAAGTTAAGTTAGATTGTTAGATAGTAAAGAAGCAACCCTTGAACCCTTGGTAATCACGAATCTAAAGCCAGCAATGGCAATAAGTACATATCTATCAATAATCACCCTAAATGTAAATGGACTGAATGCACCAATCAAAAGACACAGAGTAACAGAATGGATAAAAAAGCAAGACCCATCTATATGCTGCCTACAAGAAACTCACCTCAAATCCAAAGATATACACAGACTAAAAGTGAAGGGATGGAAAAAGATATATCATGCAAACAACAAAGAGAAAAAAGCAGGTGTTGCAGTACTTGTATCAGACAAAATAGACTTCAAAACGAAGAAAGTAGCAAGAGATAAAGAAGGACATAATATAATGATAAAGGGGTCAGTCCAACAAGAAGATATAACCATTATAAATATATATGCACCCAACACAGGAGCGCCAGCATATGTGAGACAAATAGTAACAGAATTAAAGGAGGAAATAGACAGCAATGCATTCATCTTAGGAGACTTCAACACACCACTCACTCCAAAGGACAGATCAAACAGACAGAAAATAAGTAAAGACACAGAGGCACTGAACAACACACTAGAACAGATGGACCTAAGAGACATCTACAGAACTCTACACCCAAAAGCAACAGGATACACATTCTTCTCAAGTCCACATGGAACATTTTCCAGAATAGACCACATACTAGGCCACAAAAAGAACCTCAGTAAAGTCGAAAATATTGAAATCCTACCAACCAACTTCTCAGATCACCAAGGTATAACACTAGAAATAAATTTTAGAAAGAAATCAAAAAGGCTCACAAATACATGGAGACTTAACAACACTCTCCTAATTAATCAATGGGTTAACGACCAAATCAAAACAGAAATCAAAGAATATATGGAGACTAATGACAAAGCCACAACTTCTGTGGGACGCAGCAAAGGCAGTTCTAAGAGGAAAGTATATTGCAATCCAGGCCTATTTAAAGAAGGAAGAACATTCCCAAATGAATAGTCTAAAGACACAATTACTGAAATTGGAAAAAGAAGAACAAATGAGGCCCAAAGTCACCAGAAGGAGGGACATAATAAAGATTAGAGAAGAAATAAATAAAATTGAGAAGAATAAAACAATAGAAAAAAATCAATGAAACCAAGAGCTGGTTCTTTGAAAAAATAAACAAAATAGATAAACCCCTAGCCAGACTCATTAAGAGAAAAAGAGAATCTACACACATAAACACAATCAGAAATGAGAAAGGAAAAATCACGACGGACCCCACAGAAATACAAAGAATCATAAGAGAATATTATGAGAATCTATATGCTAACAAGCTGGAAAACATAGAAGAAATGGACAACTTCTTAGAAAAATACAACCTTCCAAGACTGACCAAGCAAGAAACAGAAAAACTAAACAGACCAATCACCAGCGACGAAATCGAATTGGTAATCAAAAAACTACCCAAGAACAAAACCCCGGGCTGCTGGATTCACCTCTGAATTCTACCAGACATACAGAGAAGAAATAAAACCCATTCTCCTTAAAGTTTTCCAAAAAATAGAAGAGGAGGGAATACTTCCAAACTCATTCTATGAAGCCAACATTACTCTAATACCAAAACCGGGCAAACACCTCACCAAAAGAGAAAATTACAGACCAATATCCCTGATAAACATAGATGCAAAACTACTCAACAAAATATTAGCAAACCGAATTCAAAAATACATCAAGAGGATCATACACCATGATCAAGTGGGATTCATCCCAGGGATGCAAGGATGGTACAACATTCAAAAATCCATCAACATCATCCACCACATCAACAAAAAGAAGAACAAAACCACATGATCATCTCCATAGATGCTGAAAAAGCATTTGACAAAATTCAGCATCCATTCCTGATTAAAACTCTCAACAAAATGGGTATAGACGGCAAGTACCCCAACATCATAAAGGCCATATATAAAAAACCCACAGCTAACATCATACTTAATGGTGAGATGCTGAAAGCTTTTCATATAAGATCGGGAACAAGACAGGGATGCCCACTCTCTCCACTGTTATTCAACATAGTACTGGAGGTCCTAGCCACAGCAATCAGACAAAACAAAGACATACAAGGCATCCAGATTGGTAAAGAAGAAGTCAAATTGTCACTATTTGCAGATGACATGATACTGTACATAAAAAACCCTAAAGACTCCATTCCAAAACTACTAGAACTAATATCTGAATTCAGCAAAGTTGCAGGATACAAAATTAACACACAGAAATCTGTTGATTTCCTATACACTAATGATGAACTAACAGAAAGAGAAATCAGAAAAACAATTCCATTCACAATTGCATCAAAAAGAATAAAATACCTAGGAATAAACCTAACGAAGGGAGTGAAAGACCTGTACTCTGAAAACTACAAGACACTCCTAAGAGAAATTAAAGAGGACACTAACAAATGGAAATGCATCCCATGCTCTTGGCTAGGAAGAATAAATATTGTCAAAATGGCTATACTACCTAAAGCAATCTACAGATTCAATGCAATCCCTATCAAACTACCAACAGCTTTCTTCAATGAACTGGAACAAATAATTCTAAAATTCATATGGAACCACAAAAGACCCCGAATAGCCAAAGCAATCCTGAGAAGGAGGAATAAAACAGGGGGAATTATGCTCCCTGACTTCAAGCTCTACTACAAAGCCACAGTAATCAAGACAATTTGGTATTGGCACAAAAACAGACCCACAGACCAGTGGAACAGAATAGAAAATCCAAACATTAACCCAAACATATACAGTCAATTAATATTTGATAAAGGAGCCTTGGATATACAATGGGGAGATGACAGCCTCTTCAGCAGCTGGTGTTGGAAAAGCTGGACAGCTACATGTAAGAGAATGAAACTGGACTACTGTCTAGCCCCATACACAAAGGTAAACTCAAGGTGGATCAAAGACCTGAATGTAAGTCATGAAACCATAAAACTCCATATAGAAAAAAACATAGGCAAAAATCTCTTGGACATAAACATGAGCAACTTCTTCATGAACATATCTCCCCAGGCAAGGGAAACAAAAGCAAAAATGAACAAGTGGGACTATATCAAGCTGAAAAGCTTCTGTACAGCAAAGGACACCATCAGTAGAACAAAAAGACATCCTACAGTATGGGAGAATATATTCATAAAAAACATATCTGATAAAGGGTTGACATCCAAAATATATAAAGAACTCATGCACCTTAACAAACAGAAAGCAAATAATCCAATTAAGAAATGGGCAGAGGACATGAATAGACACTTCTCTAAAGAAGAAATTCAGATGGCCAACAGGCACATGAAAAGATGCTCCACATCGGTAATCATCAGAGAAATGTAGATTAAAACCACAATGAGATATCACCTCACACCAGTGAGGATGGCCAACATCCAAAACACAAACAACAACAAATGTTGGCGAGGATGTGGAGAAAAGGGAACCCTCCTACACTGCTGGTGGGACTGCAAATTAGTTCAACCATTGTGGAAAGCAGTATGGAGGTTCCTCAAAAACTCAAAATAGAAATACCATTTGACCCAGGAATTCCACTCCTAGGAATTTACCCTAAGAATGCAGCAGCCCAATTTGAAACGGACAGATGCACCCCTATGTTTATTGCAGCACTATTTACAATAGCCAAGAAATGGAAGCAACCTAAGTGTCCATCAGTAGATGAATGGATAAAGAAGAGGTGGTACATATACACAATGGAATATTATTCAGCCATAAGAAGAAAACAAATCCTACCATTTACAACAACATGGATGGAGCTAGAGGGTAGTATGCTCAGTGAAATAAGCCAAGCCGAAAAAGACAAGTATCAAATGATTTCACTCATATGTGGAGTATAAGAACAAAGAAAAAAACTGAAGGAACAAAACAGCAGCAGACTCACAGAACCCAAGAACGGACTAATAGTTACCAAAGGGAAAGGGACTGGGGAAAATGGGTGGGAAGGGAGGGATAAGAGGGAAAAAGGGGCATTACGATTAGCAGATGTAATGTTGCGGGGGCACGGGGAGGGCAGTACAACTCAGAGAAGACAAGTAGTGATTCTATAGCATCTCACTACGCTGATGGACAGTGACTGTAATGGGGTTGGTGGGGGGGACCTGATGAAGGGGTAGTTTAATAACCATAACATTGCACATGTAATTGTAGACTAATGATAATAAAATAAATTATATTAAAAAAAAAGAAATAAGTTGGAAGATGCATAAAGTTTAAGAAATAGAACAACAGTACAGAACACTAGGTATGAGAAAGGATTTACAGGTGCAGGGGTAAATGAGAATAAAATAATAACATCACTTCATAATGTATGGAAATATTGGATCACTATGTTGCACACCTGAAACTAATAAAATACTGTAAATCAACTACACTTCAATAAAAATGTAAAGACACTAAAAAAAAAAAAAAAAGATGCTCCACATCATGAATTATCAGGGAATTGCAAATTAAAACCACAATGAGATATCACCTCATACCAGTGAGGATGACCAGCATCGAAAAGACTAAGAACAACAAATGCTGGCTAGGATGTGGAGAAAGGGGAACGCCCCTACACTGCTGGTGGGAATGTAAGCTAGTTCAACCATTGTGGAAAGAAATATGGACGTTCCTCAAAAAACTAAAAATAGAAATACCATTTGACCTGGGAATCCCACTCCTTGGAATTTACCCAAAGAATACAACTTCTCAGGTTCAAAAAGACATATACACCCCTATGTTTATTGCAGCACTTTTTACAATAGCCAAGATATGGAAGCAACCTAAGTGTCCATCAGTACATGAGTGGATAAAGAAGATGTGGTACATATACACAATGGAATACTACTCAGCCATAAGAAAGAAACAAATCCTACCATTTGCAACAACATGGATGGAGCTGGAGGATATTATGCTCAGTGAAGTAAGCCAGGCAAAGAAAGACAAGTGCCCAATGATTTCCATCATTTGTGGAGTAAAACAACAAAGGGAAACTGAAAGAGCAAAATAGCAGCAGACTCAGAGACTCCAAGAAGGAACTAGTGGTTACCAAAGGGGAGGGGTGTGTGAGGGCGGGTGGGGGGGTGGGAGAAGGGGATTGAGGGATATTTTGTTTAGTACACATGGTATGGGGGATCACAGGGAAAACAGTGTAGCACAGAGAAGGCAAACAGTGAATCTGTGGCATCTTACTATACTCAAGGACAGTGACTGCATTGGTGTATGGGTGGGGAGTTGATAATATGGGTAAATGTAGTAACCACATAGTTTTTTCATGTGAAACCTTCATAAGAGTGTATATTAATAATACCTTAATAAAAAAAATCACACAGAAAAAAAAAAAGAGGGACGGGAGAAACTAGTGGACTGGGGGCATCACTGACCTGCTGTGGGTCTAGGGGGCAGTCTCTCGCCTGCTGAGGACAAGAGAAACTGGACTGGTGGTGACTCAGGGGCACAGCCGTAGCCGTGAAGGCCGTGGCTGGGGTGGCCCCCCACCTGTGGTGAGGCCACGAGGGTGCCAGACACTCAACGGTCAGCCCTCAGGCACTCACAGAGGCGTTTTAGTCACTTGATGGGGAGGGTGCCTCACCCCTCCTTTGGCACAGGTGGTGGATGCTGGAGAGGCGTTCAGGGAGATGGAGGGCGCTGAGGAGCCTCCGTGTCCAGAGGGGCCGGGCACTATTGGATTCCCGGTGCAGCTCGAATTCCTAGGGAAGAGCAGGCAACTGGGAGATCCCAAACCGGGCGGAAACACCAACGAAAGGGTTCTTTAACTGCCCAGCTCACTCGCTCACAAGGAAGGACACGAGAATTCCGTCAGCGTGGTTTTATTCCCTGTAAGACACACAGGCAGAGTGGCTGTCTCGAAAGAGAGAGAGAGCAGCAAGGGGGGAGCTGCTTATATAGGAATTTAGGGCCTTGGTGAGCAGGATGGTGGCCTTGGGACCTCTGAGAAACAGAAACTGTTGCAGACGATAGGGAACTTAGAAACTGCAGTGGGGTGAAGGAGTTAATTAAAAGGACAGGCTGCAAACAGCTGTCCTTGGGGAACTGGCCATGAAGACAGGCCGCATACAGCTGTCTCTTTAATGGCCTGTTCCAAGTATGTAAGGGCGGACTCCTTGTTCTGCACACAGGCAAGGACACTCTTCTCTGCAAACAGGAAGAATCTAGTTCAAAGAACACTGAACCAACAGCCCTTGAAAGTTAACGTTTTTCTGTTATATCTGCAGGTTACAAATTAAAAGGAATAGTTATGACCCTCATTTATTGATTGTAAGACTGATTGTTTCTTTGATCAAGAAAGATTTATAACTTCCTGATTCTTTTGATCCAATGCCAGAAAATTACTATAAAAATAAAGCAACTACAGTATTCGGGGCTGCAATCTTGTATTGTCTTTTCGTGTCTGTGTGTCTTTTGTGTTATTCTTTATTCTCTAGAAATTTCCCTATCATCCCACGCGGAGAATAGCTTACTGCAACAGTGGGGGACTTAGAAACTGCTGTAGATGATAAGGGACTTTGCTACACCCAGATGCAGCTGCTGTAATTGATAAGGAGCCGCTGCGCCCGGAGACAGTTCAAGGCTGTGTGTTTAAGGGAACCTAACACACGCCTCTACACCCAAAAAGCAAATAACCTGATTAAAAAATGGGCAGAGGATATAAGAGACAGTTCTCCAAAGAAGAAATTCAGATGGCCAACTGAGACATGAAAAGATGCTCCACATCACTAATCATCAGGGAAATGCAAATTAAAACCACAATGAGGTATCACCTCACACCAGTAAGGATAGCCAGCAACGAAAAGACTAAGAAAAACAAATGCTGGTGAGGATGTGGAGAAAGGGGAATCCTCCTACACTGCTGGTGGGAATGTAAGCTAGTTCAACCATTGTGGAAAGAAATATGGAGGTTCCTCAAAAAACTAAAAATACAAATACCATTTGACCCGGGAATCCCACTCCTTGGAATTTACCCAAAGAATACAACTTCTCAGATTCAAAAAGACATGTGCACCCCTATGTTTATTGCCGCTCTTTTTACAATAGCCAAGATATGAAAGCAACCTAAGTGTCCATCAGTAGATGAATGGATAAAGAAAATGTGGTACATATACACAATGGAATACTGTTCAGCCATAAGAAGGAAACAAAATCCTGTCATTTGCAACAACATGGATGGCGCTGGAGGATATTATGCTCAGTGAAATAAGCCAGGCGGAGAAAGACAAGTGCCAAATGATTTTCCTCATTTGTGGAGTATAACAACGAAGCAAAACTGAAGGGACAAAATAGTAGCAGACTCAGAGACTCCAAGAAGGAACTAGTGATTACCAAAAGGGAGGGGTGTGGGAGGGTGGGTGGGCAGGGTGGGAGAAGGGGATTGTGGGGTATTATGTTTAGTACACATGGTGTGGGGAATTACGGGGAAAACAGTGTAGCACAGAGAAGGCAAACAGTGAATCTGTGGCATCTTACCATACTAATGGACAGTGACTGAATTGGGGTATGAGTGGGGACTTGATAATATGGGTAAATGTAGTAACCACTTTGTTTTTTCATGTGGAACCTTCATAAGAGTGTATATCAATAATGCCTTAATAAAAAAAATAGTAACAGCCTTTTCCAAAAACCTCAAATAAATATTAAGATGAAGGTTTACAAGACCTTTTCACAGGTATTCTTGTAACTGACAGATATTAGGGCCTTATGATTTTGATTTCTAATTACTATGCAGAATTTAACTTGAATAATCTGAAAAGAATTTAAGAGACTTCGTTTTCTCTAGTATGAATTATCTGTGCTTGGCCTGTTGTAATGATTAAACAATTTTTCACATTATTACATTTTTAAGATTTCTCTACAATATAAATTCTTTGATGAATCCTGAAGTCAGACCATTGTCTAACAGCCTTGCCACACTCAATACATGTGTTTTCTTTCCAATGGAATTCTCTCATGACTCCAAAGGTATGAACATTTGGTGAAAACTCAGCACATTTGTAACATCACAAGGTTTCTCTCCAGCAGGAATTCTAATACCACATAATGCTTGACCTTTGGATAAAAGCCTTGCCAAACCCATTATATTTACATTGTTTCTTTCAAAGACCTATGTTCTGTGTAAGCCCTGGGTACAGGCTTTGCCAAATACATAGCCTTTATACAGTTTCTGTTCAGTATGGACTCTGATGTTGAGTAAGGCTGGAACACATATTAAAGGTTTTGCCACACACATTTGCGAGGTTTTTCTGTACTATGAATTCTCTGATGACCCCCAATGCTTGATCTTTGGATAAAACATTGTCACATGTATTAGGTTTACAATGTCTTTTTTCAGTATGCATTTTCTGATGTCTAGTAAGGTCTGCAAATTGGGTAAAGGCCTTGCCACACTCATTACATTTGTAAGGCTTCTCTCCAGTACGAATTATCTGACGTATGACAAGGTTGGAGGACTGGCTAAAGGCTTTGCCACATTCTTTACATTTGTAAGGCTTCTCTCCTGTATGAACTCTCTGATGAATTACAAGGTACGAATGTTTCCACATATATTATTTATATTGCTTCTCTCCAGTATGGATTCTTTGGTGTCTAGTGAGGTGTGACATGTGGTTAAAGGATTTGTCACATACATTACATTTATATGGCTTCTCTCCAGTATGGATTCTCTGGTGTGCAGTGAGGTGTGACATGCGGTTAAAGGATTTGTCACATACATTACATTTATATGGCTTCTCTCCAGTATGGATTCTTTGGTGTCTAGTGAGGTGTGACATGCGATTAAAGGATTTGTCACATACATTACATTTATATGGCTTCTCTCCAGTATGGATTCTTTGGTGTCTAGTGAGGTGTGACATGTGGTTAAAGGATATGTCACATACATTACATTTATATGGCTTCTTTCCAGTATGGATTCTCTGGTGTCTAGTGAGGTGTGATGTGTGGTTAAAGGATTTGTCACATACATTACATTTATATGGCTTCTTTCCAGTATGGATTCTCTGGTGTCCAGTGAGGTGTGGCATGTGGTTAAAGGATTTGTCACACTCATTACATTTGTAAAGTCTCAGTCCAGAATGAACTCTCTGATGAGAAGTGAGATTCGAGTTTCCTCTAAAAGCCTTCCCACACTCATCACATTTATAAGGTTTCTCTCCAGTATGGATTCTCTTATGGTAAGTCACGCTTGAACGCCCAGAAAAGGCTCTGCCGCACTCATTACATTTATATGGCTTTTCTCCAGTATGGATTCTCTGGTGTCTAGTGAGGTATGACATGTGCTTAAAGGATTTGTCACATACATTACATTTATATGGCTTCTCTCCAGTATGGATTCTCTGGTGTCTAGTGAGGTGTGATGTGTAGTTAAAGGATTTGTCACATACATTACATTTATATGGCTTCTCTCCAGTATGGATTCTTTGGTGTCTAGTGAGGTGTGATGTGCGGTTAAAGGATCTGTCACATACATTACATTTATATGGCTTCTCTCCAGTATGGATTCTCTGGTGTCTAGTGAAGTGTGACATGTGGTCGAAGGAATTGTCACACTCATTACATTTGTAAGGTCTCAGCCTGGAATGAATTCTCTGATGAGAAGTGAGATTGGAGCTTCTTATAAAAGTCTTCCCACACTCATTACATTTATAAGGTTTCTCTCCAGTATGGATTCTCTTATGTTGATAAAGGCTCGAACATCCAGAAAAGGCTCTGCCACACTCATTACATTTGTAAGTCTTCTCTTCCATATGAATTATCTGATGATTCACAAGATAAGAATTTTGACTACAGCCCTTGCCATATATTTTACATTTATATGGCTTCTTTCTGGTATGGATTCTCTGATGTCTGGTAAGGTTTGAAAATTGGGTAAAGGCTTTGTCACACTCACTACATTTGTAAGGTCTCTGCCCAGAATAAATTCTCTGATAACTAGTGTGGTTTGAGCTTTCTCTAAAAGCCTTCCCACAATCATTATATTTGTAAGGCTTTTCACTGATATATGTTTTCTGATGTCGTGTAAGTAATGAAGGATGCATAAAAATTTTCCCAGATTTATTATAAATGTTGATGTTGACATTAGGAGGAATTCTTTGAAGAGGTAAAGCAGGACTATTGGTGACCAACTTCTCAACTTGATTACATTCATAAATTTTCTCTTCAGCTTGAAACTTCTGGAGTTCAGCCCTGTGTGACTGAAACCTGAATCCAATCCCATTTTCAGAACATTTCATATACCTGTTCCCTCCATAGGTTATGTCACTTTTTAGTTTTAACAAATATATTATATATGACTCCTCATGTTTATAATATTGATTGGCACTTTTTCTTACAGAAACACTCTGCCTTAGAGGAACATTATTCCAGGATTTGTTATGCTGTTGGTCTCGTCTACCAATGAGACTGCTGTTTTGGGTAACTGTCACTCCTTTATGATCTGTTTCATCGTATCCACACTGACTCTCAAACTCATGCATGTTTTGCCAGACTTCCCTGAAATCAAAATCCTTGATGTTGTTGCTTTTGTGTCGTTCCAACATCAAAGTTTGGAATAATTCCCCTTTGTTGGTATCTTCTTTTGATAATTCCTTGATCACACATCTAGCAGAGTTCTCTGAATGATATAAAGAACCACAGGTATGCAATTAATGACAGTTGTAAAATAAATTATTTCATATTGAAAACAGAGCAAAAGTAACACTAATAGTTGTGAAAATTCTCAACTATAGTATGCAAATATTTAGGAATTAAAAGGGAATAGTATTCCTCAATAAAGAAAGGGTGATTACATGTAGATGGAATTATTTTCAGGAAAACCTAGTTCTAACACCCTATGACCATATCTCTCACAGTATTTATGTAGGCCCTGCAACAAGTTGTATCTTTCCCCAAAGTACACACCAATTGGCAGTAGACATTTAAGTGTCTCATATTTGAAGAAAAGCATATTCTATCAATGAATATTTACTGTATAATTATTGTATTCAAATAAAGCAGAGCACTGTATACTATAATGGTAAATAACCTTGAATAAACTGATCTAATAAGATAAATAAATGGCAATTCACAATTGCAAAATAATGACAAAATAATTTAACAGAACACTGTTGTAAGAATACCAAAATAGTATTCTGAATTCCTATAATAAAAACTACCTATACTCATGCAGAGTAGACATTTTGCAACATTAACCACTGGTAAATGACAGTCATAATACATCAGACATTGAAAAACCATTATCCGTAAATCTTAATAAAAATGAATCAAATATTTTAGAAATTCATGACAAATACAAAAGGTAAATAAGTAAACACAATTAAACAATCATAATCGGCAGCATTCTAAAGGTTTCTTCCTTCAGAACAAAGAAAAAGATCTCTGCTCCAGGAGGCCATAACGAGACTTGGGAAGCATGTTAAGAACTGTTGACTTTTGAAATATCTGGTTTAGGCAAATACAGAATATTTTAAAGACTGATAATTGGGGAAGGCAATCAGAAATCAGAATTATGATTTCATGCCTGCAACTTCCTAACTTCACAACAGTCTTTAATTATGTGATTCTGCAGTCACAACATACATGTACCACAGAGTGTGTGCTTTGGAAATTTATTAAGTAATGTCAGAGACAACACTGATAAGGAACAAATTATAAAACGAACACAAACAAAATGTAATGTAAACAAAGGTCAATCACCTATTAAACAGAAAGTTAAGAAATCTTAATAAACAGAGGTAAGTTTTCAGTCCTTACTGTATGCTATGCAGTGCTCCAAGACCTCTAGCAACATTAATGTATTTAAGTACTCTCAAGATGAATTACCACAATTTTTCAGAGAAAAGCAACAGGCTCATGGTGTTTATGTGGCCACCACGAATTTACACAAAAAGTAAATCCGAATGTCAGGATTTGAACGTGGGCCTGTGGGATTAGCCATGTTCTTAAGCACTGAACACTGCTGGCCACTCAGGAAGTGAAAGAGGTGACAGCAAGTCGCAGCACCATACACAGCAATGCTTCAGAAGGTTACAGGGACAGAGCTCTTTTACTGGCCTCTTCCAATTACCTGAGAGCACTCAACACAATCACTGGCATGAAGAGAGAGGAGGTGAAGGATGCTCTCACTGTACACATTAGTGGATATTTAGCTGTTACTATAAATCAATGAAAATTAATTTGTCCTTACCCAGAATTCATCAATTCTGACTTCACAATGATGACAACATAAGCAACCTGAGGGGGAAATAACTTAATAACCCATGGTGGGGACTGGATTCTACTGAAGGGCGGTGTTAATAACAGGTAATGGTAGAAACAACTTTTGGCAAGGCTTCAGAAGAGGCTGATGTGCAGTGGGATGGGAAGAGCACAGCCAGTGCCAGGACAGCACTGGGCTGTGGGCCAACGAGGGCCAGGTGAGCTTGGTACAGAATGCAGTTCAAAAGATAAAGATCAGGACTTCTGAGAAGATGGCAGCGTGAGCAGGGCGGCAGAAATCTCCTCCCAAAACCATATATATTTGTGAAAATACAACAAATACAACTATTCCTAAAAGAGAGACCAGAAGATACAGTACAACAGCCAGGCTACAGCTATACCTGTGAGAACTCAGCACCTCAGATACAAAGCTGCACCCTGGCAGGACCTGAGCCCTCCCCCCACCCCAGCTCACGGGTGGGAGGAAAAGAATCAGAGTGGGGAGGGAGTGGAAGCACAGAACTGCTAAATAACCAGCCCTGGTGATCTGCATCGGGAGCACAGACACACATCGCATGGTGTATTGGAGATTAGAGAAACAGAAGGGCAGGATCCAAGATGGAGACTGCGAGCGGGTCCCCACAGCCGGCTCCCCTGGGACAAAAGAAAAGCGGGTGCTTTTTTAAAAGTCTTAAAGAGACAAGGGCCCAACAGCGGAACAAAACTGTTCCAGTGCACTCAACCCAGCAGGCTGGGAATCAGGAATTTTGGGCCCCCTAATTGGCCTGCCAAAGCTCCTCACGGCGATAAGCACCCTGCCATTCATTCTCCCTGGCTGGCACTGCAAAAGGTCCGGCAGATCCACCACAGCTGCAGACCAGCAGGAGAGGGGCCCCACCCACAGCAAGCACACAGAATCTCTTCCCGGTGGGCACGCAGCTAACCGGGAAGGGCAGGGAAGCCAGAGCAAGGTCTGGAAGGCACCAAGGGGAGCAGAACGCACCCGGCATGACTGCAAACCCCCACAGTGCTCTAGGCTAGCCAGAGGGTGGCCCCACATATGGCAGCTTGGGATTATCCCAGAGACTGCCTCCCAGTGTGCAGGTAACCAGCACAGGCTCCGAAGAAGGGCAAGGAGAACAGCAAGCAGGAAGGGACTTTGTTGTCCCAGCTGACACACGTGGCACCTGCCTGCGACCACTTCTATCACTATGAAAAGACAGAAGAACATGGTCCAGTCAAAGAGCACCCAGACAACCCCAGAGAGAGGGCCTGGTGGGATAGATTTAAACAATCTTCCTGAAAAATAATTCAGAATAAAAGTCATAACCATGCTGATGGACCTACAGAGAAATATGCAAGAGCTAAGGGAGGAAGTCAGGAGGGACATTACAGAAATGAAACAATCGATTGACGGGTTTAAGAGCAGACTGGATGAGGTGCAAGAGACTGTAAATGCAACAGAAATCAGAGAACAGAAATACAGAAAAGCTGAGTGAGAGAGAGATAAAAGGATCTCTAGGAATGAAAGAATATTAAGAGAACTGTGTGACCAATCCAAACGGAACAATATTCGCATTATAGGAGTACCAGAAGAAGAAGAGAGAGAAAAAGGGATAGAAAGTGTCTTTGAAGACATAATTGAGGAAAACTTCCCCAAGCTGGGAAAGGAAATAGTTTCTCAGACCATGGAAGCCCACAGATCTCCCAACACAAGGGACCCAAGGAAGACAACACCAAGACATATAATAATTAAAATGGCAAAGATCAACGACAAGGACAGAGTATTAAAGGTAGCCAGAGAAAAAAGATCAACTACAAAGGAAAACCCATCAGACTATCATCAGACTTCTCAACAGAAACCTTACAGACCAGAAGAGAATGGCATGATATAGTTAATGCAATGAAACAGAAGGGCCTTGAACCAAGAATACTGTATCCAGCACGATTATCATTTAAATTTGAGGGAGGGATTAAACAGTTTCCAGACAAGCAAAAGTTGAGGGAATTTGCCTCCCACAAACCACCTCTACAGGATGTCTTAAAGGGACTGCTCTACATGGAAGCACTCCTAAGGCTAAAAAGATGTCACCAGAAAAAATAAAATCATAGCAAAGAAAGAAGACCATCCAAATACTAACTAAAGGCAAAAAATAAAATCAACTATCCACAAAAACAGTCAAAGGAAACACAAAATAGTACAGAATAAAACACCTAGCATATAAAGAATGCAGGAGAAAGAATAAGAAGGGAGAGAAATAAAGAATCATCAGGCTGTGTTTATAATAGCTTAACAAAAGAGTGAAGGTAGACTAGATAGTAAAGAGGCTACCCTTGAACCTTTGGTAACCACGAATCTAAAGCCGGCAATGGCAATAAGTACATATCTACCGATAATCACCCTATGTAAATGGACTAAATGCACCAATCAAAAGACACAGAGTAATAGAATGGATAAAAAAGCAAGACCCGTCTATATGCTGCTTACAAGAGACTCACCTCAAACCCAAAGATATACACAGACTAAAGATGAAGGGATGGAAAAAGATATTTCATGCAAACAACAAGGAGAAAAAAGCAGGTATTGCAGTACTTGTATCAGACTAAACAGATTTCAAAACAAAGAAAGTAGCAAGAGATAAAGAAGGACATTACATAATGATAAAGGGGGCAGTCCAACAAGAGGATATAACCATTATAAATATACATGCACCCAACACAGAGGAGCGCAGACATATGTGAAACAAATACTAACAGAATTAAAGGAGGAAATAGAAAGCAATGCATTCATTTTAGGAGACCTCAACACACCACTCACTCCAAAGGACAGATCAACCAGACAGAAAATAAGTAAAGACCCAGAGGCACAGAACAACACACTAGAACAGATGGACGAAACAGACATCTACAGAATTCTACACCCAAAAGCAGCCGGATACACATTCTTCTCAAGTGCACATGGAACATGTTCCAGAATAGACGACATACTAGGCCACACAAAGAACCTTAGTAAATTCAAAAATATTGAAATTCTACCAACCAACTTCTCAGATCACAAAGGTATAAAACTAGAAATAAATTGTACAAGGAAACAAAAAGGCTCACAAATACATGGAGGCTTAACAACATGCTCCTAAATAATCAACGGATCAATGACCAAATTCAAACAGAGATCAAACAATATATGGAGACAAACGACAACAACAGCACAAAGCCGCAACTTCTGTGGTATGCAGCAAAGACAGTTCTAAGAGGAAAACTATACAGCAATCCAGGCCGATTTAAAGAAAGAAGAACAATCCCAAATGAAGAGTCTAAAGTCACAATTATTGAAATTGTAAAAAGAAGAACAAATGAGGCCCAAAGGCACCAGAAGGAGGGACACAGTAAAGATAAGAGAAGAAATAAATAAAATTGAGAAGAATAAAACAATCGAAAAAAAATCAATGAAACCAAGGCCTGGTATTTTGAAAAAATAAACAAAATAGATAAACCCCTAGCCAGACTTATTAAGAGAAAAAGAGAATCTACACATATAAACAGAATCAGAAATGAGAAAGGAAAAACCCCGATGGACCCCACAGAAATACAAAGAATTATTACAGAATACTATGAAAATCTGTATGCTACCAAGGTGAAAAACCTAGAAGAAATGGACAACTTCTTAGAAAAATACAACCTTCCAAGACTGACCAAGCAAGAAACAGAAAACCTAAACAGACCAATTACCAGCAACGAAATTACATCAGTAATCAGAAAACTACCCAAGAACAAAACACACGGGCCAGATAGATTCACTGATGAATTTTATCAGACATATAGAGAAGAAATAACACCCATTCTCTTTAAAGTTTTCCAAAAAATAGAAGAGGAGGGAATACTTCCAAACTCATTCTATGAAGCCAGCATCACTCTAATACCAAAACCAGGCAAAGACCCCACCAAAAAAGAAAATTACAGACCAATATCCCTGATGAACACTGATGCAAAAATGCTCAACAAAATATTAGCAAACTCAGTTCAAAAATACATCAAGAGGATCATACACCATGATCAAGTGGGATTCATCTCAGGGATGCAAGAATGGTAAAACATTCGAAAATCCATCAACATCATCCACCACATCAAAAGAAGGACAAAAACCACATGATCATCTCCATAGATGCTGAAAAAGCATTTGACAAAATTCAACATCCATTCATGATAAAAACTCTCAACAAAATGGGTATAGAGAGCAAGTACCTCAACATCATAAAGGCCATATATGACAAACCCACAGCTAACATCATACTTAACAGCAAGAAGCTGAAAGCTTTTCATCTAAGATTGGGAAGAAGACAGGAATGCCCATTCTCCCCACTGTTATTCAACATAGTACTGGAGGTCCTAGCCACGGCAATCAGACAAAACAAAGACATACAAGGCATCCAGATTGGTAAAGAAGAAGTCAAATTGTCACTATTTGCAGATGACTTGATATTGCACATAAAAACCCTAAAGACTCCACTCCATAACTACGAGAACTACTATCTGAATTCAGCAAAGTTGCAGGATACAAAATTAATACACAGAAATCTGTTGCTTTCCTATACACTAACAGTGAGCTAACAGAAAGAGAAATCAGAAAAACAATTCCATTCACAATTGCATCAAAAAGAATAAAATACCTAGGAATAAACCTAATGAAGGAAGTGAAAAATCTATAACCCTGAAAACTACAAGACACTCCTAAGAGAAATTAAAGAGGACACTAACAAATGGATATTCATCCCATGCTCTTGGCTAGGGAGAATAAATATTGTCAAAACGGCTATACTACCTAATGCAATCTACAGATTCAATGCAATCCCTATCAAAATACCAACAGCATTCTTCAATGAACTGGAACAAATAGTTCTAAAATTTATATGGAACCACAAAAGACCCCAAATAGCCAAAGCAATCCTGAGAAGGAAGAATAATACAGGGGGAATTACATTCCCAGACTTCAAGCTCTACTACAAAGCTACAGTAATCAAGACAATTTGGTATTGGCACAAGAACAGACCCACAGACCAGTGGAACAGAATAGAGTCCAGACATTAACCCAAACATATATGGTCAATTAATATACCATTTAGGAGCCATGGATATACAATGGGGAAATGACAGCCTCTTCAACAGCTGGTGTTGGCAAAACTGGACAGCTACATGTAAGAGAATGAAATTGGATTACTGTCTAACCCCATACACAAAAGTAAACTCAAAATGGATCAAAGACCTGAATGTATGTCATGAAACCATAAAACTCATAGAAAAAAACATGCAAAAATCTCTTGGACATAAACATGAGCAACTTCTTCATGAACATATCTCCCCAGGCAAGGAAAACAAAAGCAAAAATGAACAAGTGGGACATTATCAAGCTGAAAAGCTTCTGTACAGCAAAGGACACCATCAATAGAACAAAAATACATCCTACAGTATGGGAGAATATATTCATAAATGACATATCTGATAAGGGGTTGACATCCAAAATATATAAAGAACTCACACACCTCAACAAGCAAAAAGCAAATAACCTGATTGAAAAATGGGCAGAGGATCTGAATAGACACTTCTCCAGAGAAGAAATTCAGATGGCCAACAGGCACATGAAAAGATGCTCCACATCACTTATCATTAGAGAAATGCAAATTAAAACCACAATGAGATATCACCTCACACGAGTAAGGATGGCCACCATCTTAAACACAAACAACAACAAATGTTGGCGAGGATGTGGAGAAAGGGGAACCTTCCTACACTGCTGATGGGAATGCAAATTAGTTCAACCATTGTGGAAAGCAGTATGGAGGTTCCTCAAAAAACTCAAAATAGAAATATCATTTGACCCAGGAATCTCACTCCTAGGAATTTACCCTATGAATGCAGCAGCCCAGTTTGAAAAAGACATATGCACCCCTATGTTTATCGCAGCACTATTTACAATAACCAAGAAATGGAAGCAACCTAAGTGTCCATCAGTAGATGAATGGATAAAGAAGAGGTGGTACATATACACAATGGAATATTATGCAGCCATAAGAAGAAAACAATTCCTACCATTTGCAACAACATGGATGGAGCTAGAGGGTATTATGCTCAGTGAAATAAGCCAAGGCGAAAAAGACAAGTATCAAATGATTTCACTCATATGTGGAGTATAAGAACAAAGAAAAATACTGAAGGAACAAAACAGCAGCAAACTCACAGAACCCAAGAACGGACTAACAGTTATCAAAGGGAAAGGGACTGGGGAAGATGGGTGGGAAGGGAGGGACAAGGGCGAAAAAGGGGCATTACGATTAGCAGACATAATGTAGGAGGGGGGCAAGGGGAGGGCTGTACAACTCAGAAAAGACAAGTAGTGATTCTATAGAATCTCACTATGCTGATGGACAGTGAGTGCAATGGGGTATGTGGGTGGGGGGGGACTTGATGCAGTGGGGAGTTTAGTAACCGTAATTTTGCACATGTAATTGTAGATTAATGATACCAAAAGAAAAAAAAGATAAAAAAGATAAAGATCAGCACAGCCTTCAAGTGTTAACTGAAAAATGTAATTTCTAGAACATTAGAAATTCTGGGGAAAACACACTTGTGTACAGCAACAGTGGTGTGGACATACGTGGAGTGAAGAAGACTGGCTGAGTTCTCAATAAAATACAATGTATATTTAAATATTAGTTTAGTACAAGAAGATGTACATAATGAATCTAGACAGGGAGATTATTAGAATAAAGCATTTTTACCGACCTGTAAAGTCAGTAATATTCAAATAAAATGCAAGAAGCTGTATTTAGAAAACTTAAAATATACTATAGAAAAAGCAAGCTATCTTATATTGTGGCAAAGAAACTTAAAGGTATTTCTGGGATGAATACAGTAGCTCCATTAAAAAAAAGCTTATTCTCAAGATATCCAATATTTCCAACTTTAAAAATCCATTCACTTTGAGTAAAAGGTACTTTAATAGTAGGTATAAATCAGGTAAAAGAGAAATAAAGGGACTGAGATGACTTTTCCACAAAATTTGTGAGTTAGAATAGATTTTGGGGAATCTGCTACTGAGCCATAACTCTGAACCCTTAAAAAAGAAATCCTGTAAAATGAAAATATGTCATTTATGAATATATTCTCCCATACTGTAGGATGTCTTTTTGTTCTACTGATGGTGTCCTTTGCTGTACAGAAGCTTTTCAGCTTGATATAGTCCCACTTGTTCTTTTTTGCTTTTGTTTCCCTTGCCCGGGGAGATATGTTCATGAAGAAGTTGCTCAATCCAATAGCCCCACAAATTGCAAATACAGAACTGTCAACAAAATATGTAATTATCGATACATGAATTTTTTTTAAGTTCATTTATGATACTCAGAAATGCACACGATGAAAACAGCTGGGCCTAAACATAACAAATTAGAGTCTGAAAATGAAGGCATCATTTGCCCTTGTTAAGGCTCCTCAATGCGCTGCACAATCACATCTGAAGGAGAAGGAACGACGGTACCCGCAGGGAATGAACAAGCGGTGTGAGCACCAGTTTGGCCAAAGCCTCAGACATGCAGCGGTGATGACGTTCTCCCTGGGGTGAATGCGCACACCTCTGATCACTGGCTCAAAAGGAATGATCATTAGCTATTTGATCAAAATTGCCTTGCTGCCCTTGAGAGACATTGTGATACTCCACAAAGAGCAGAAAGACAACCAAATCCACTTCTCAGATTCTCCCCCGTTACTTTCTCAGCGTCCCAGAACTTGCTGACCACTCAAGTCAGTGGCTTAAATGGGCATTTCTGTAAGTAGCAGGATGGCACTGTGACATAGTCATCACTGTTTTCCTACAAAATTTCTGTTTCCCAGTAAACCCCTTCCATGGGTATATCCACCAGAAGTTTTCCATTCTCCACAAGGGGATTATCACAGCAGAAAGAGGAGGTTATTTTAGTCCTGAAGAAAGCAAGTTTCAGAAGCAACATTACATAAACAGGAGACTACAAAACTTAGAAGAGCCAAGCTTTGTCTACATTCCCAAACAAGGCGGAGCTCTGGAAGGAGAAAGAGGCAAGAGCTAGAAGTAGGGCAAGGGGGTCAGATGTTGCAGAGTTCTTGAGATACAGCTGTGTGCTCTGCACATAAACCCCGGGCTAAGCCCCTGAAGTGCTGAATTATGCTCCCTGAGGAGAACTGGGTGTCAAAGAGCCAATCTCTGTCCTGTCTGTACAGTACTGCTAGGTAACAATCTCAGAAGGTGCACCCCACTGCCCTGTCACACACTCCTGTCATGTGGCTGAAGCAGGCATGAAGAAACGTCTCCGAGGCCTGATAAGGCAGAAGGCCTTGAGGCCGCTCCATGCAGTTTCTTGGGGTCCCAAATGCAATGGGAGAACAGCCCATGTTTTCCCATTTCCTAAGCTCTCCCAAATACAGGAAATGAGGATGGAACCCAGACTGGTCCTGGAGTCAGGACTACTGAAGGAATGATGCATTAGGTGGAATCAGATGGAATCAAATACAGAGAGACCAAGGAGGAAAGGGGACCCTTTGAAACATTCCCCCTCATCCCTCTCAAAACCAAGGGACCAAAAAGGTCGTGTGAATGTTGTCAGTCATGATCAAGACTCTGCCTTTCTCTCTGTAGCAGCTGCACCACCCCTGGGGGGTTGGAGGAGAACTCTACACATGTCTGCAGAACAGAGTCATGGGGAGGAGGTTTCTGCTCACAGGTACCCTTCCTTCCCCACAGACCTCTCCTATCTGGGGTGAGTTTCTCAAACAGTATTTGATGAAGTCGATTCTTCTCTGACCATCTGTTCTCTTATCTGTGTTCACATATTTGACACAGTCCTAGCCATCTAGTTTCTTCACTATTTTCACCTTGTCCTCCACAGCCTGGGAGTCTCTGCTCCAAAACGGAGATGATACTCAGTTCAGAAAGAGAGACTCCTCATAAGAAAGGAATCTGATGCACTGGGGCTTTTCAGAACACAATCCCTGTCCTCTGTTCAGCTGAGGACAGAGGATGTTATAGATGCGTCTATAAAAATACCTCGCTAATCTGTCCACAGACTGCCTTCTTGAATGTTTAAGGAGTATTTTACAAAGATACAGAAATCTAGCTCTCTTCTGAGAACTACTAAGTTTTGAGCACAGGGGTAAAACCAGGTAAAATCAGATATTTTAAATTTTTGTTACAAGGTTTTAAGATGACTCAGACAGTGGAAGCACCACTAATCTAGTGTGGAGAGGGAAGATAATCTTAAGACAGAGAAGATGAGAGCTGAGGTCACGAAGTTCGTCCCATCTGAACCTACATGGCTTCGATCTCTCCCTGAAAGATAAGGACCTGAATCTCAGTCAGGAAAGCAGGGTTCCCAAGAGACTATCAAGGGAAAATGCACAGATACACAGGGCGGACCCCAACTTCAAAGGAGACACCATCCTCACCCACGGACGCCAGGTTCCTGTAGTTCTCCAGCATCACATCCCAGTACAAGGCCCGCTGAGCAGGGGACAGGCATTCCCACTCCTCCTGGGAGAATTCAATGGCCACGTCCCTGAAGGCCAGCAGCCCCTAAAACAGAAACACTTTTCATGAAGGGGCTGTGGGGAGTGTTCTTATCTTCATACAAAAAGACAGGAGCGGAATAAGGATTAAATTAGTTGTAGTGAGTGTTTCGACAGATCAATTTAAGATAATTTTGAGCAAGTCATATACCCTTAACTTTGTGTTATGCTTTTCACCCAGAGGACAAAATCATTGTGCACTGCACAATTTTGTGAAGAAAATGAATTTATAAATAAAAATTTAATCACAGGTGTTCTATATAGAAGTGCTAAATAATATGTTCCATATGCTGATATTTAATTTCTATTACGAGTTAGCGCATGAGTCATGTCTTCAGGGATTACAAAGTCTACAGTGCCCTTGAAGAAAATTTAGAATCTAAAATTGTGAGAATGATTGTAATGGCAGACAAAAAGATTTTGATCACTTACCATGTGCTAAGCGTTATCCTAAATATGTATTATTTTGTGGAATAACATTAGAGAAACATCTGTTACCACCTTAGAGAGGAGACAACTTGTCATAGACTCTAAGAAGCTTGCCTTGGGCCAAACAGCTAAGAAATGGCAGAGCCAGCACCTCAACCAGGTGGTCAGAGTTTAGAATCACAACTGAAGACCACACAGTTAAGTAACAGATAGTATCAGAAGCACTCTGACTGTGAGTTTCCTAAATCAGAAAACTTGAACAACTTCCAGAGTAAAATGGAACTGCATGAAAAGTCATTATACAGTATACATTATACATATGCATGCACGCAATTCCTAACTGTCCTCGCTACCATTAATTCACCAGTGCAATAGTGTAAAGGCTGTGGAAAATATGTAAGAACAATTTTCCAGGATAGAAATATAAATTTGTTATTTATGAAATGACAATGTGTCTTTCATACACACCATAGGTTTCTGCTTGCATACACACACTTTCAATAAAAAGTCATCTTTGACTAAATGGAACATTTTGTAACCATGCAATAGGTGAGGTATTCCAAAACAAGATTAAAAAAAAATCACAGGGCTTACAGGAAAATTCTAGGTTCCCATGCTGTGTAATAAAAAATCTGGCAGGCCTTGGTCCTCAGTTGCTGGAAGTTAACCTCTAACCTCCTGGAATTTCTTTAGTGATTGGAGTGTCTTTATTACTCACAGTGGGTTCTTATGGTTTATGCTAATAAGGTGACTTATGGTGGGCCCCTAGCACATGATAATGGGGTGACTCAGACTGGGGGATTGGCCGTTTTAGAAAGACCAACCATGTGATTAGAGGCTGGGGTCTTTGAGTCAGGTGGTATCAGCCTGACCTCCGGGGAGGAGAGACTGCTGGAGATTTAGTCCAATCATGTGGCCAATGAGTCAATCAATCATGCCTGTAGTTAAGACCCCAATAAAAACTCTGGATTTCACAGTCTGAGTGAGCTATGCCTGGCAATACAGTGTGTCTTGTCACACAACAATGTGCCAGGAGAGTTACATGTCTCTTAGGATGATGGAAGCTTCCTATTTGGAATCCTCTCAGACCTCAACCTGTTTTTTCTCCCTTTGGCTGGTTTTGATTTGCATCCTTTTGCAATAATAAAGCTGTAATCCTAGGTATAAGTACTTTCCTGAGTGTTGTGAGTCTTTCTAGCAAATTATTGAATCGGAGGGTAGTGGAAATCCCTGATTTTGTAGCCAATTGGTAGTGAGTGGCCTGAGGGCCCCAGAACTTGTGGCTGGTGTCCAAAGTGAAAGCCTTCCTGTGGATGAGTTGCTTTAACCTCTGAAGTGTGGCCCTGTTAGGGGGGCATTGTTTATTTTCCTCGGTTCTTATCTCCACCACAACAAAGAATAGAAGGGCAGAGACACAGTAGTGAAGCAGAGTAAAAAGTTTTATTAAAAGTTACTTTCTTAAAGAGAGAAAAGGTATGGGCGACCTCAGGGAGGAGCAGCTCCCTGAAAGGTTTAAGATTTATTTAAGGCAAAAAGGTGCACACTTAGAGAAAAGGGAGTGTGCACTACCTCGGAGGAGAGGCACTGGAAGGTTTAAGTTTTATTTAAGGTTACAAACTTAGAAAGTGTGGGCGACCTGAGGGAGAGAGGTGTGCCCTGAAAGTTTGGGGGTTCCCCCTTGTGGGTAAAATTACAACTTTTCCAGAGCATCTCGCTAGGCTTTAGTGCATTTGCATATCCTCAGGGGTGGAGAGAAGTTAATGTCCACCTGGGCAACCGAGGGCGTGTCTGAACCTGAGAGTTTTAAGGGAGGGGCTGGCTTGCTTGCTTGCTTCTTCAGGAGCAGAGGAGAGAGATGGCCCTGGACTACAGTTTGTAAGCAATAAACGGGTTTTAAACTTTATCTCTGCCTTTGACTGATTGCGGTTTTCAGAGGTATTTTGCCCCAGGATTTCCTCTCCCCGGACTTACACCCCATTTAAGGATTTTTCAGGAATGTGACAAAGGGCTAGGGGTGTGGATTTGTTCAGTGGTCCCAAGATGTTTATCTTTGGTAAGAGACATTAAGTCTCTTTTATTATCAATCATCCAGGTAATTCTGCAAAATTATCTTGATACAAGAAATTTACTGCTCTGAGCTCTTCCCAGGATAGCAGCTTCCTAGTCTGGGAGCATATTAATCAAGACCTCCTGCCCTGCCTCCAAGGTGTGCTGAGTTATTGTCTGTTTGCTAAAGAATATGTTAAGAATCTTACTTCTTAACTTCCTGGGTTTTAAAATGCAGTCTTAGCTTTAAGATGGAATTCTTCCTATCTTTACTGTGCTGTTTATGGCTGGGCTTGTTTGCTAAATTAATCATGATGCTTATCTTTTGTCCAGGTTGCAGATTAGTTGATTAGGGGCTAGAGGAGGAGAAAACAGCATATAGGTAAAGTAATACAAATACCATTTGACCCGGGAATCCCATTCCTTGGAATTTACCCAAAGAATACAACTTCTCAGATTCAAAAAGACATATATACCCCTATGTTTATTGCAGCACTTTTTACAATAGCCAAGATATGGAAGCAACCTAAGTGTCCATCAGTAGATGAATGGATAAAGAAGATGTGGTACATATACACAATGGAATACTGTTCAGCCATAAGAAGGAAACAAATCCTGCCATTTGCAACAACATGGATGGAGCTGGAGGATATTATGCTCAGTGAAATAAGCCAGGCGGAGAAAGACAAGTGCCAAATGATTTCCCTCATTTGTGGAGTATAACAACAAAGCAAAACTGAAGGAACAAAATAGTAGCAAACTCAGAGACTCCAAGAAGGAACTAGTGGTTACCAAAGGGGAAGGGTGTGGGAGGGCGGGAGAAGGGGATTGTGGAGTATTATGTTTAGTACACATGGTGTGGGGGGTCATGGGGAAAACAGTGTAGCACAGAGAAGGCAAACAGTGAATCTGTGTTATCTTACTACACTGATGGACAGTGACTGCATTGGGGTATGAGTGGGGACTTGATAATATGGGTAAATGTAGTAACCACGTTGTTTTTTCATGTGAAATCGTCATAAGAGTGTATATCAATAATACCTTAATAAAAAAAAAAGAATAAACTGGGCCCTTTAGCAGGCTGAAGTAAATCTTACAATGGCATGATCTAATTGACACAATGAAGACATAGGTTATGCTGAGATACTTTTCTTTATCTGGGGTATATTCAAACATTCCAAGCCAAGTTGCTCCTGGCCTTTTGAGCTTTAACTGATTAACTCATTAACTCTGTGAGTCTTTTCTGGTTCTCTATAGTTTTATCTGGTTAACTCTTTGAGTCCCTTCTAGTGGGCTTTACTGGTCTTATTCTCTTTCCACCCCGCTCATATCTATTTTTCTGCCTAACAGCCGAACTATGGGAAACTACTAACTATAAATAATATAAACTATATAAAGAATTAAACTACAGGATATAAAACTTCCCAAAATAGATCAAAGAAAAGTCACAAAATGTGAAAATCCGTTTTGCATTTCCACAAAATAATGACATTTACTCACATTCACAAGTAACAGGGAAATGGAAAGAGTTGTCATTTTTCTCAGATTTTCAAAATAAAAAAGGTGTACAATGCTCCAAGTTTTCCTTAAATCTTCAGAAAATTCACACGTTGGTTGGAAGGATCTCTCTGCAACTTTAAGGAAGTGTATCTTCCACAAATCTATCAAAATATGAAAGGCACTGTCCTTGACCCAGCAATCAAGCTTCAATTTGCCCAGTCCAGAAGAACCCTCAGGCATCTGCAGAAAGGTCAGCCAGCTTAGAGGCAGTCACCTCGGCATTTGTCACCACAGCAAAAAAGTGCAGAGGACCCACGTGCCTTCATCCAGAGAAGTCATGAACAAGGAGCTAAAAGAACAAGCTATCTCTATGTTTACTGTACTATGTTCAGCATGAGAAGAACTCTGAGATCCATGTGCAGAATAAATGATCAGAGTATAACATTCGCTGAAGAACTGTAACTAAAATTACTTAACAATCAGTAACTGCATTTTTAAGACTTGCTGTCAATCTCGCTCAGAGTTCAGTGATTCCAAACAAAGACAGTGAGTGATGATGAGATGGAGGATACCATGGGAAAAGAGATGTTTAACTTATTCGCCTGTAACCTGCATCATTGTTTGTGGAGTTTCACCTCAACACAAAGATGTATGTTAGGCGATGTTTAAGACAGGAGAAACATCATATTTACTAACAACTGGTGGAGCCAGAATTTGGCTGCAGCCACTGTGATGATGAGGGTGAAGTTCTCTGCTTCAACGCCATAGCTCAATTATAAACATTTTTCCTACAACAATTCTGCACAAAAGTCTCCATGGACAGATATGCTATGAATGATTTTTAAAGAACCTCTTAACGTTAAAAGCAAATTACACAATAAAACATCCTTCACCACTGATATCTGTTTCAGAGTGTTCCATTCTAATCCAAATAACCAACATTTTAGAGCCAGAAACACAGATTCACTTGTTTGCTTCAAATGCCTTGCAAAGCCAGGGAGAAGAGATTCCCCCTTGTAAGTCTTATCTTCCAGCTGTTCGGGCACATCAGTGGCGCACAGGAATGTGCGGTCGTTTTTAATGCTGGTCTACAAACTGACGGTGCCTTCCTGCACAACCCCTCTGCTAAGCTCACTCACATCACAGGGCCTACTTCCAGCCTGTGCTCCGTGCCTGGGCAGGCCACCCTTCCCAAGAGAATCCCCCAAAAGAATCCCTTCACAGCTTCATGTCACTGGATCCAAGTGCGAAGGAATCCCAGCGGAGATGACCGGGACTGAGGGAAGGCCATGCGCGTGTCTGAGCAACGTGTTAGGTGGGACACTCAGAGTCTGACATCACCAAACGCAAATAACAGCATTTCAGGAAAGAACCCAGAAGATGACTTTACCTGGGAACGAGTCATTTCTGATTCCTCTTTCTTTCCTCTTCCTCTGGGCTTCCTTCTCAGGTAAGGTCAGTCTTGAGAAGCGAATCCTGTGCTGAAAAGAGGCCGTTTGATGGTTAGGATCAACACGGCCCCTTCCTGTGCCGCCGCCACACACGGAGGGAAGACCTCCACCCGTGGAAAAGTCGGTCCTCCGCTGCCCACTGCCACAGGAGGGATTTGGGAACGGGAGACGAACAAGCGAGGTGCCTTCCGCCCTTTCTTCAGCACTCGCTGCCCGCCCAGCGACCCCACAGGCTCTGCCGCCGCCGCAGGTCTCCCCTTCAGGCCACAGACCCGGCCCCGATCAAACCCCACACAAAACCGAGCCCCCTCACCTCTTCCCGGGCCACGAACGAGGAGTCGGGGCCAGTGAGGTAGTTTAAGCAGAGGTCTGTACAGGGTCGAAGGCAGAAATGCCACTGGAGGGTCCGGACTTCAGAGCGACTTGTAACCGGAAGCAGACACGGACCCCGGGCAGCGGGGCTACCGGCTCGGAACGTGTCACGGCGACGCCGGGACTCTCCGTGGGCAGGAAGATGGGCACAGCCGTTTCAGTGTCCGGAGAGGCACCCGAACCCCAAGAGTGGAGGACAAGGGCCTGCGAAGCCGTGAAGCGCGGGTCAGAAACAGAAAAATCTTAAAACTCTTATCACCCGAACGCTGGCTCCCCTCAGCTCGACTTCCTTCCGAGTCTGCAGGAAACTGCACATGCGCGGGCGGGGGGGGTGGGGGGTGGGGGGGGTGATTCAGGGAGGCGGGACCTGAGCGGGGTCGCGGCCGGCCAGAGGCGAGCTGAGCTGTGGAGGGTTGGGACTGGGCGGGAAGCGTTCCGGGGCGGGGCCGGAGTGAGGGCGGGGCTTGATCTTACCTGGCTCCGCCCCTGGCTGTACGGCGTGGGGTCCCGCTGTTTTTCTCTGCTCTTCGATTCCTTTGAATCGCTTTGGTTTCCTGTGGAGCGGAGCTGCTTCTGAGACAGGGACCGTGGGTTTAGACAGAGTAGAGTGAGGGCCTCCGGAAAAAGCAAGGCAAGATAATTACAGTCAGAGCAGTGTAACAATATGCAAAGAAACCCCCTACCAAAACTCCCTGTTAAACATTAAGCTCTAGAGTCATTCTTCAGTGAGATCAGTTAATATTTCCGAGATAAAGTAAAGTACCCCAGCACGGTCCATGTTTTTATTATGTTAATCATTTTAATCATGTGTAAGAATCACTTTAGCACGATAAAGGCCCAGGCCTTTATGCTGTTTTTCCTCCTTCAGACCTAATCAAGTAATTTGCAACCTGGGCAATTAATAACATCAAGCATGTAAAAGCAAGAAAGATTTCATCTTAGATTGCCTTTTAAAACCCAGGAAGTTAAGAAGTATGGTTCTTAACAAACTCTTTAGCAAACACACAATAACTCAGCCCACCTAGAGGGAAGGGCAGGTGGTCTTGATTGCTGTGTTCCCAGACCAAGAAGCTGCTATTCTAGGAAAGAATCTGCAGTAAATTTCTTACGTTAATTTTGCAGAATTATCTGGAAGACTGATGAGAATGTCTCATCAAGGATGAACATTCTAGGACCACTTAACAGGTCTACACCCCTAGACCTTTATCACATTCCTGAAAATCCTCAATGGCCTATAAAATCCCTAGACAGTGCACGACCACAGACTCTCTTGTCTCCTCCTGGCATGAGCCAGGAGCTCTGTCCTCTCACTTTATCTCTAAATAAAAGCCTCTCCCTGGCTTTGCTACCTTGAGTGTTTGCAAAGTTCATTCTTTGACTCCGTGAACAAGAACCCCGGCATCACTTCCTATCCGTTCCAAGTTCATGTTCCTAACAAGTTAAGGGTAAAGAGTAGAAGTGTGAGTGCCACTTTTATTGGAAGCTGAGGTGTTTTCTTCTGAAGTTGAAAATGGCCAAACTCAAAAGCGCTTTGTGTGAGTGCATGGAGATGCATGTCTTGTAAGTGATGGCAACCAGGGCGGTGATGGCCCAGGTGATCTGCTGGAAGGCACCTCGGGAATGGTTCCCTCCCTGGGCCTGCTGACATCAGGGCAGCTGGCTTCCCTAGAGCAAGTGATGCCCGGAAGAGAGCAAGACCAATACGGAATCCACGGTGTCCTATGACCTAACCTCAGAACCTCTTGTCACCTGCCAGATTCTGTTGGTTACACAGACTACTTCAGGTAATTTCCACTGCCCTTGCTGCTGCTCAGGTAAACCAATTGTCCTGCCTTTCCCGGAAATGAACAGGTTCCCCAGAAGCAGGACTTTTTGTGCTAAAACTGGGGAAGTCCTGGGGAAACTGGGCAAACTGATCACATTAACCACTGTACCACTCACCTTCCCAATTCTGCTACTCCTTCTTTCCCTTTCCTCTTTCTCCAGCCCTTCTTATTTCTCTCCTCTCAACCCCCCACCATTGCTTTCTCTCCCATTCTTCCCTCCTCTCCTCTTCTCTCTCACCTTCTCCACTCTCCCACCTTCACATATTATTTTCTCTCCACTCCATTTCCTCCTCTCTTCTTCCTATTTCTTCACTTCTATGTGAGGAATGGAAAAACATATTCCTGAACTGAGCCCTGGTGGGAACTCTGGCCAAGAAAGAAGGGAGAGGGGGGTGTAACCCTAGAGTGTGAAACTTGTCAGGCACCATGACAGGAAATAAAAGCTGAAGATGAGAAAACAAGCCCTCAATAGCTTCTCTACCAGAGAAAACAAAGACACACCAGGAAAGGGTAGACAACCCCTCTCCCTTCAGGCCATCCTAGTGTCTCCAACCCTGGCGGTTGGTGTCTCCCCGGACAGTTCACAGACACTAGCTGCTGGTGTGTGTGGGGTGGGTGGCCAGTTACTCCAATGCCTGCCAGGCAACTCATCAACTGATGGAATTAATGAAGCAACGTAAGGTGTTTCCCTGAGGTCCCCAAACAGAGTAGGGTGTTACCTGCCCGTGATAAAGGCTTTGCTTACTGCAGCAGCCTCCATGGACAGAAATTCATGAAGGCTCATACTGTAGGCTCTGAGACCAGGTTACAACATCTGTTTGGCCGGCAGAAGTCTCATCCATCAGACAACAGCCAAAACCACGCTTGCTTAGGCACTAAATTTGATCCCCATATGTATGAGAAACCTAGCCTAACAGGAAACAAACAGGCAGAAAGAAAGGTAATGGCACTGAGGAGCAGCTGCAATTATAGACCATCTCCCTGTGGAGAAAGAAAGTTAAAGGAGTGGGTTTCAGAGGTGGGATTTGTTGGTGCAGAATTCAGTAATACCCGGTCTATTTCTAGCTTGAGCATGGTGGAGGAATGTGGAAAGGTGATGAGGCCAAATGGCTTTGAGACATGCACAGGGTCACTGTGGACTTTATCTTTGGAAGCAGTTAACCCACAAGCTGGAAATCAAGAAAATGGCAATGAGAAAAGTGACCTTGAGTCACCAGGGACCATAGTCTGCCACATTAATCAGGGTGATAGCTGAAGCGATGTAGGTTATGCCGGTGACATGTTGGAAGCTGGGGCGCTGGTACTGACAAATTCTCTGTACAGTAGCTTTAAGGAAAGTGGATGGCTCGTGGAGACTAACAACAGACTATTAAATGAAGCAACACTGAGCATATTATCAGTGGTTCCCGTACGATTCAGCAGGGCAATAATTGCAGCGGGCCATGGGAGACTGGGCTTCAGTGATTGTGCAAATGCTTTTTTTCTCAGTCTTGACCTCCGAAAAGAACTCATTGTAGTGGATCTTTGGGTGAGAAGGATTGTAATTTACATTTGCTCTGTTGCTATTGCTAGTTATTTAAATTGACCAGTTGATTGTCACAGGTTTGATAGAAGGGTTCGGGATTTGATAGAGGTCCTGAGTGTAACAATACACTATGTTGATTATATCATAATAATATCAGAAACTGAGGAACAGACTAGAGCCATTTAGGTAGGACCTAAATGTGATGGTGATGCTAAAAGAAACTGGTTGCTAAATCTAGCCAAGGTCCAAGGACTTGGCCAAATGGTGGAATTCTTAGGCATAATCTAGGCAGGAGCCACCCGGGACACTCCACAGGTGACTATAAAGAAACCACTCTCCTTAACCTAACCCTAGAACTCAGTAAGAAGCCCAGTGTTAGTTGGTGAGTCTGGATTTGGGGGATGCATAGTCTACATCTGGGAGTATTGCTTCCTCCTATCCTTAAAACTATCCCAAAGAAGGCCATATTTGAACTAGGGCCTGAACAAAGACAGGTCATGTCTAGTTTGCAAAAAGTGGCCTGTCTCTCTCAGATGTCTGTGGATGCCCATAATCCACATTCAGACATGATCTTGAAGTGGCTGCCATGCAGTTATGCAGCCCAGAGCTTGTGGCCAAAGCTTCGGAGTACCACCTAGGGCGACTGCGAGGATTTTGGACCAGAAAATGTCTGGATGCTGTAGCATGTTTACACCGTCTGAGATACAACTACTCGCCTACTGTTGGGCATTGAGCCTGCCCGTATGACTGAAGGATACAACGTAATACTGAGACATGAAATAGCCATAATGGTTTGGGGGACATCAGAGAAACACCCTACGAAGGAATGTGGTAGAGTCCCATAACAAAATGGAGACCATTTATACAGGCGCCTGCGGCTGGTGGGGATGCAAGGAGACAGCTGTTATATCCACAAATTGGCTGCTACTTCTCTTCCAGGAGCGACTTTGGAACCACCTGAGGAACTGCCAGACCCTGTTGCCATAGTTTCTGCAGGCATAACGCTGTTAAACAGAATAGGAAGAAACAATGTTTCCAGTGAGCAGTGGGCATCCTCTGTGGGTCTGAAGTCCCCTGGGAAACCGCCTCACCCTGCGATAAGGAAGGCAGTGGAGGGCCTAATGACACACTTAAACTAAACTGCACCTAGGTGTAACCGATCCAGTTTATTTGCTAGCTCTTGAACACCTCGGCTCCAATAACTTCATTTTTCCAGCACTAAATTACTCATTCACCTCTAGGAGGAGGGACCCACGTTTGGGTAC
The DNA here is from genome assembly GCA_032199065.1 of Smutsia gigantea. Classification (NCBI taxonomy): domain Eukaryota; kingdom Metazoa; phylum Chordata; class Mammalia; order Pholidota; family Manidae; genus Smutsia; species Smutsia gigantea. The sequence continues at coordinate 117,076 of JAVSCE010021932.1, read as the reverse complement.
AGAACATGTATCACCCACACACACATACGCCAAATTCTGTGGGCCTTTATTAGTATTGCATTGAGTGTAGAGACAACTGTTGCTAAGAATTCATGTATTCATGCCATGATGCCTTCCCACTGGTGGAGGTGCTCTTTCTTCAAGGATTTTTCATATCCCATCACTCTGACTGCTGACTCTTGAGATTTGGCCCATGCAGATAATCCAAGATCATCGCTTCTCAGAATCTTTAACCAAATCACCTCTGCAAAGTCCTATTTGCCATTTGAGGTAATATATTCACGGATCCAGAAATTAGAATGCAGGTATCGTGGGGGGCTGCATGGGTGGGAGACCATTAGCCATTATTCTATCGACCACAGATGCTCAACTTCTCTATTACAACAATTAAGCACATGGAAAATGTGTGAGCATTGAGCACACTATTTTGGTCAGTACCTGCTGTCCCCACTAATTATGAATCTCAGGTGGGCAGAGGCTCAACTGTTGTTCACACTCTCCCAGTCACGTGACGGTTCACTGTGAAGTGTAAAACTCTGAGATGGATGAATGAATAAGTGACTGCAATTGTCGGGAGAAACCCAATTAGATCTTTCATATAAGATTAAGAGATTTTATATTACCTCCATAGGTAAAGAAGACACAACAGAGCCAGAATAAATGGGCGTGCCAGCTCAGGAGAACAAAGGGATGGACTGAGACTTGGGAAAAATGAAGTCCTGGGGCTGAGATGTTCAAAAGCCAGCAACTGGGATTCTCCAAAGTCACCACCTGAATTGAAAGGAGGAAAGAGATGATGTAAACATTGAAAGGAGGAAAGAGAGGAGGCTCTGCTATCACTGGAGGACATGGCAAGAGAAGTTGGTCCTCTGTATTTGTTTGTGTCTGTACAGAATGAAAATCATGGAGCCTCTGGAGAAGTTCCTAAGTTCCAAACATGCAACATCAGGGGAGGAAGACAGTTGCGCACTGTTCCAGAAAAGTGCACCAAATCCTTCCTCTTTGTGATGTTTTTGCTGTCCCGCGGTCGGACACATAAATAGCGGTTTGGATATTCACCAGCATTTGCAGAGTCTGGCACAGGGTAAGCCAACGTACCCAGGAGTGTTCACTTTAAGCTCAGTCTGCCCCAAGTTCCTTAGGCTGATGGTGACGGCCTGGAACACACTCAAGAAGCCAGTGGTGCCCGTGGACACACCCCTGGCCGCTATCAACAGGCTGACCAAATTTACACCCAAAACTATGGAAGAAATGTTTTAATCCAAAAGTGTCTGTTGTATGGAGGACTCCTTTAGAGAGAGTAAACAAGGAGTTGGCTAACGTCAGTGCTTGAGAATCACATCTACAGATCTTAACAATATGCCTCCAGTGAAGCAATGGTACCCGTAGTGATAAAGAAGGAAGAAATTTCCCAGGATTCCAACTCCAGTCTGTGATAAGAAGCTTGCCAAATTCCCGGTGGCCATTCTGTCATTTCCCAGTGAATAATATTTATATTCAGAGTCCTTTATGGAAATTGGAGGTTTGGGTTATTATTATGATAGCAACTGAAACCCAATATTCTCCATGCACAATTTTTTTCTCACTCATGAAGACTTACTAAGATATGTTTCCATTTCTATGAGACTTTCTAACTTTGTACATGTTAACCAAGGTGAACTCCTTTTACATATGTGAGCAATGAACTGCCTGGATTCTTGACAAGTCTCCTTTGCTCCCAGTGTCACTTAGACCAAAATAGAAAATGCTCACCTGATCCCTTCCTGTTGTCATGGCCACCTCCGCCAGGGTCACTTGCTGGTGATCCTCCACCAAAGTGTCCCGGCAGAGCCAGCAGACAATTACATTTAAGACACTTGCAACTCTTTGGAGTGCTGTATCAGGACAAGGTTATTTGCTTCGGAAGGAGGTGATTCAGAAAGACAAAATGTCATTAACACCCCCTTCCTCCCCTGCGTCCCGGGGCTAAGGTATTCCCAAAACAGGGTGCCAGTGTTTTGCTCCCCCTTTGGCTTCAAAGAATCAGTGTGTCCCATTACAAGATCTACAGTTGCTCTTTTTTCTCACTCATCCCTTATTTCCACCTGGACATTTCATCCCACAGAGCCAGGTGTAAGAGGGACAAGTTCTTTTCTATAAAACTTAACTAGACTTATCTTTGGGTCCCATAACCCTGCTGTTGGCTAGGCGGCCTCTCAAAGGATGTACAGACTGGGCTGGCCTCCGGTGGCTCCTCAGGGAAGGAAAAACACATTCTGCCCAGGAATGGTCCACGTGGAATGCAAATTTGGAAAATAGATCCATGCCATCTCCACTACTCCTTTCCTCCTTTTCCTGGAAGCAGCTGAGAAAAGATCATTCTTTTTGAAGGACAGCCACATCAGGTCATCAAATTACCCAGCCAGGAGGCTAGACCATGAGGAGGTAGAGGTAGTCCAATCAGATGGTCAGCAGTGGGAGACCTTTTTTTAGTTTTTGTGATAAAAGGCACAACACAGTCAAGGTGCAAATGGACTGCAAAGTCTAAATGGTGACACAGATTGATGGCAAGGGCAACAATGCTGTGGCTGGAATCAACCTCTCTGAAGGTGTCAGCAGTGGTGAGGCATGACCAGCCCCCTGGAGAGGCAGGTCAAAAGTCCCATAGAGTCTGCCAGGAGTGGCCAGGAACCTCCCTGACTGTGAGACAAACAGGCCAACTTCCTCCTGAAACCACAAGCCTGGCAGGTAGTGATGGCTTCTGCAGAGACTAGAGCTGGGCTTCATCAGCTCCTTGAACGTGGCCAGTCTCTTCAGAGAACAGGCCCTTACCGTGAGCTTCGGATGAGTGAACCACACCGTTAGATCAGCAGCTGATTTATTTCCAGGATGCAGCCCCAGAGAGGTGTTCTTAACCAGACAGTCTAAAACTGTCAACACGGACGATCAAAATAGAACACGGGCAGTAACCCCAAACCCCGAGTTCTGATGGCTGAGCAGAGTGGTAACACCTGCTCTCAGTCTGCGTGGCTGGCTCACGGGGCTGAACAGCCAAAGCAGCCCAGTGGATGTTAGCTGTCAGCTCATGTGTGACCCATCAGTGAAACAAGGTCAGGCACTTAGTAAGTGCTTGGTGAATGATGGACCCCACTAGAACTGCTTCGCTTCAGGCAGTGGAGAGAGGGCATAAAATTTCCAACAAAGACTACTTAATCTTTCCCATAGAGCTGAGAACTTGCTGGGTAAGTCAGGTCTCCTGTTAAATATACCACACCCTTTTGGCAAACAAAGCTTTGGGCCTTCCCTACCTCAGAGTCGTGGAGCCCAAGTTTACCTACCCCACCAATGGGACTATCAGGTTGGAGAGGTGCAAGACCTCTACAGGTCAGGCTTCAGTTATGCACAGAACTTTGCAGCAACCAAACAGCCCTCTTCCAAATCCTTGCAGCTAGGCTCTGTGTCAGGATGGCTACGAGTCCAAGACATCCAGGGGGTTCCCCGGAGGAGGCTGCCTCCCCCGCCAGAGGCTCCAAATGACAAAATCAAGTTTTCTCTGACTGCTGGAAGAATTGAGTGTGGTAAGTCTGCCCACATAGTTCCTATAAACTTCCACTGGAAAACAGGACTCTGGTTATTTTAGGGTTTTATCATTCACCCCTAGTGTCAGGGACCTGATGCAAACAGCTCGTTGCTTTGATATGGAGGTCTCAGTTCATAAGAAAGTGTTTGAGCTGCACTGGGAAAAAGTCAACCTCTAGCCACACAACATAGAAATTAATTCTTGAGGAGGGAATACTCCCAAACTCCTTCTGCAAGGCCAACATCACTCTTAATACCAAAACCAGGCAAAGACACCACAAAAAAAGAGAACTACAGACCAATATCCGTGATGAACAGAGATTCAAAAATACTCAACAAAATATTAGCAAACCGAATTCAAAAATACATCAAGAGGATCATACACCATGATCAAGTGGGATTCATCCCAGGGATGCAAGGATGTTACAACATTCGAAAATCCATCAACATCATCCACCACATCAAAAGAAGGACAAAAACCACATGATCATCTCCATAGATGGTGAAAAAGCATTCAGCAAAATTCAACATCCATTCATGATAAAAAAAACTCTCAACAAAATGGGTATAGAGGGCAAGAACCTCAACATAATAAATGCCGTATATGACAAACCCACAGCCAACATTATACTTAACAGCGAGAAGCTAAAAGCTTTTCCTTTAAGATGAGGAACTAGACAAGGATGCCTACTCTCCCTGCTTTTATTCAACATAGTTCTGGAGGTCCTAGCCATGGCAATCAGACAACACAAAGAAATAAAAGGCATCCAGATTGGCAAGGAAGAAGTCAAACTGTCCCTGTTTGCAGATGACATGATATTGTACATTAAAAACCCTAAAGAATCCATTCCAAAACTACTAGATCTAATATCTGAATTCAGCAAAGTTGCAGGATACAAAATTAATACACAGAAATCTGTTTCATTCCTATACACTAACGATGAACTAGCAGAAAGAGAAATCAGGAAAACAATTCCATTCACAATTGCATCAAAAAGAGTAAAATACCTAGGAATAAACCTAACCAAGGAAGTGAAAGACTTATACTCTGAAAACTACAAGACACTCATGAGAGAAATTAAAGAAGAAACCAATAAATGGAAACACATCCCGTGCTCATGGATAGGAAGAATTAATATTGTCAAAATGGCCATTCTGCCTAAAGCAATCTACAGATTCAATGCAATCCCTATCAAAATACCAACAGCATTCTTCAATGAACTAGAGCAAATAGTTCTAAAATTCATATGGAACCACAAAAGACCCCAAATAGCCAAAGCAATCCTGAGAAGGAAGAATTAAGCAGGGGAGATCTCACTTCCCAACTTCAAGCTCTACTACAAAGCCACAGTAATCAAGACAATTTGGTACTGGCACAAGCACAGACCCATAGACCAGTGGAACAGACTAGAGAGCCCAGACATAAACCCAAGCATATATGGTCAATTAATATATGATGAATAAGCCATGGATATACAATGGGGAAATGACAGCCTCTTCAACAACTGGTGTTGGCAAAACTGGACAGCTACATGTAAGAGAATGAAACTGGATTATTGTCTAACCCCACACACAAAAGTAAACTCAAAATGGATCAAAGACCTGAATGTAAGTCATGAAACCATAAAACTCTTAGAAAAAAACTTGGGCAAAAATCTCTTGGACATAAACATGAGCAACTTCTTCATGAACATATCTCCCGGGCAAGGGAAACAAAAGCAAAAATGAACAAGTAGGACTATATCAAACTAAAAAGCTCTGTACAGCAAAGGACACCATCAGTAGAACAAAAAGACATCCTACAGTATGGGAGAATATATTCATAAATGACACATCTGATAAGGGGTTGACATCTAAATTATATAAAGAGCTCATGCACCTCAACAAACAAAAAGCAAATAACCCAATTAAAAAATGGGCAGAAGAGCTGAACAGACACTTCTCCAAAGAAGAAATTCAGTTGGCCAACAGGCACATGAAAAGATGCTCCACATCCCTAATCATCAGAGAAATGCAAATTAAAACGACAATGAGATATCTCCTCACATCAGTTAGGATGGCCAACATCCAAAACACAAATAACAACAAATGTTGGTGAGGATGTGGAGAAAGGGGAACCCTCTTACGCTGCTGGTGGGAATGCAAATTAGTTCAACCATTGTGGAAAGCAGTATGGAGGTTCCTCAAAAAGCTAAAAATAGAAATACCATTTGAACCAGGAATTCCACTCCTAGGAATTTACCCTAAGAATGCAGCAGCCTAGTTTGAAAAAGACATATGCACCCCTATGTTTATCACAGCACTATTTACAATAGCCAAGAAATGAAAACAACCTAAGTGTCCATCAGTAGATGAATGGATAAAGAAGATGTGGTACATGTACACAATGGAATATTATTCAGCCAAAAGAAGAAAACAAATCCTACCATTTGCAACAACATGAATGGAGCTAGAGGGTAGGGAGAGGTTGGGTGTGAGGGAGGGAGAAGGCGATTGAGGGGTATTATGATTGGTACACATGGTGTGGGGGGAAGTTAGTTACAGGGAAGACAGCGTAGCTCAGAGAAGACAAGTAGTGACTCTGTGGCATCTTACTACGCTGCTGGACAGTGACTTCAATGGGGTATGGGGGGGACTCGATAGTACAGGTGAATGTAGTAACCACAATGTTTTTCATGTGATACCTTCATTAGAGTGTATATCAGTGATACCCTTAATAAAAATTTAATTAATTAATTAAAAAAATACATCATAGGGGCCAATACAAATTTTAAATATTTAGATAAATTTTATAAAATTTTATTCATTTTATAAAATGTAGATGCACTGATAATAATGTAATTCTATACAAACCCTGTATGTATGACAAATTTTATTTAATGAATCCATTATTACCTCTATATTGAGATGGCAATAGAAACACTTGTTTGCTTTTATACCAGAAACAAAAGGGTACTTACCACAGGAATCTGTGAATACTACATTGTGTCCTAAAACTATGTTTCCTGAGAAACCAGTAAGTGATAAAATAGTGTAGGGTAGAAACTAAATATCACTACCAAATCATGACCTGATCTGTTTAATAACACATGACAAAATTATAGCAATAAGGTGAGTTCTGTGAAGGATACTAAAATATAACGCACTTACTTACAAATCGGAATCTCAAGGCGAGAAATATGTTCATTTTATAAATGTAAATAGTTGGGATTGATTTGAGAATATTTTGAAACCAGGGAATATATCACAAGATACATTCATGCGCGACAGTGGCTATCAGAAACCCATTTTTGTAATGGGGCTTTTTCCTTAAACGCTGCTTCCTTAACCTTATCACATAAAACAGTCTCAGCAGAATCAACAGACCCTGCGTCTTTTCATTACTGTCTTCATTAAGAACTTTTTGCACCCAGCATTAGAGAAAAGACTTCAGTTACAGCAGCTGTCATTCAGCTACACCATTTCTGAACTAGATGAAATGATTCCTGTAGATTTATCTTGATCTTTGTTATATGTCCGGAAGTGTTACAGGTACATCTCTAGTAATCCTGAAAACGTAGGCTATGATATCTAGATGGTAGGCTGAACAGCAGATTGATTTCAGAACTATAGTCCTTAAACACTTTAAAATCAGGTTTCATTGTCACTTGGATTAAACGCCAACAGTCACTGTCATCGTAGATTCTCTAGATCACATGAGGAGCGTTTGAGGATTGGTGTGAGGTGTGAGGTGTAGGACACCATCTCTCTTTCCTAACTCAGAAATTATTCCTCCTTCCTGTGTGGCTTTGACACTGGGCCACCATCAAACCCAGAAGAATCACATTTCCAATATGATCACGTACGCAGACTTCTGAGAGCCCTCCTTGCTTGCAGACTCTTCCTCTCACAATGAAATAACTACTACTCACCTGACTCATCTGGCTGCCTGATGTTCAGTGCATGGAAATGCCGAACAGTGCTGTGTGGGAGAGAGAGAGGCCACCAGACCCAGAGATATGGGTGTGTGATCCTGTGACCTGGCCTCCCCACAGAACTGCAATTATGTTTTTACTTGTAGCCGCTGTGAGAAGACAGCAGTGGAAGCTGAGAATACTGGTGAGAAACTTTTTTTTTTCCTAGTTGCTTATTACCAAAGAACAAGTCCAAATCTCTGATGATCTTCCCCAAAGAGACCACAGCAGTGTCTGGGAGAGGCTCTTTCCCTGGATCCCTGGAGGCAGGCAGGCTCTCAGGAGGAAGGAGCAGGAAATTCTGGAGTCTGACCCGTGAGGGACAGGTGGGCAGTTCAAGGGTCCCACTGAATTCTCTGCTCTCCAGAGGAGTTCTTTTTTACCCCCAAAGTGAGTTCCTTCCTAACCTTCAGACCACTGAGTTGCACCGTCATTAAATTAATGGCAAAGCAATGGAGACAGAGTTCCTGAGAAGGATTTTAAAAGAGAAGAAAGAAGAAAAAGGAAGACCATAACAACAATCACTTACGTGAGAAACCAGTGGACTTCTCTGGACACAACACAGGGCCAATTAATCTGGATGTCTAGATAATATGAAAATATTTTATAAAAATATGCTTTACATGTACTCATCTTTTCCTAACATCCTCGGTAGGAATAATACTTCTAAACATAATAGGTTTCATAGAAAGTGGTAGGCCCGGACAGGAGTACCACCATTCTGAATAAGCCCACCCGCCATCTCAGAGAGACTTAGATTTCATTTTACTTAGGCCACAAGCATTTTCTGGAGGACACATAAGCAAGCCACAAGCCCATCTTTTCCCTGACCCGTCCCCTCACAAGCCCGCCAAAAAACCTGGCCATAAAAAGCCCCTTAGCCTGTAAGAGACACCTTTGTTCTGCTGGCCAGACAGAGAGGTTCCTCTCAGGTTTAGCAATAAACCTGCTTGGACTGTTGAGCTCACAGCCCTTCTTTTCCTTTTATCTGGTGCTGCAGCCCAGAGTGAGAGGCGAGAGCAGGAGCTCTTTTGCAACCTAGGAAGCAGTGGGCAGTGGCAGCTCGTCCTGGGCTAACCCCTAGATCCTGAGAGCCTCCTGTGTCTCCCCGTTTCCCTTCCCTCCCAGAGTCAATTGCAAGGGCTCGACTGCCCTCCATGGTGGGACTGCAAGGTCCTGGCCGAGGCTACCCTTCCATGAGCTCTCAAAGCCCCTGGAGGCAACTTTCAAGCCCCCACCACCCTACTGGGTCATCGGCTTTCCCTTCCTTCCCTCACCCAACACCCCCCCTTGCACACTCCAGTCCGGGGACCGTCCTGCCAATCCTCAATCTACCCATCCACCCCCAGCCACTAACCCATCGCCATTCCCAGGAAGGTAAGATTCTGGCTTATCCGCTTTCTCTTGGTGCCCAGAGAAAGTCGATCTGCTGTTGCCTGTGTCTTTTCCCTTTTATCCTCTCCCTTCCTCTCTGCTCTCCAGGTGAGAACACCAAGACAAAATGGGACCTCCTGCCCTCTGACTAGGGGGGGACGCTTCCTCTCAGCGTGCAGGATGATCTCATCAGCTCCGGGAGCCCACGGACTCGGGCTGGGAAGCTGGTCATAGGGAGAGGTCCCAGCGGCCTGTTTCCCGACCTTGGCTGTCCTCACCCTCCCACAATGGGCAATTCTCCCTCAAAAACATTGGGAGACACCCCTCTCAGCTGTCTCCTACGTAATCTTTCCTAGTTGGGATTAAAAGGAGACATTAAACCAAAAAAAAAAATTGATCTTTTACTCCATTTCTGTGTGTCCCCAATCCAAACTCGATAATGGGTCACACTGGCCGGTTGAGGGGACTTTCAATTTCCAAATTCTCCGAGACCTTGATAACTTCCTCCAGAGGCCTGGCAAATGGTCAGAGGCTCCCTGTGTCCAGGCCTCCCTCACCCTCCGTGAGCAGCACCCCCTTTGTGCCTCCCTGCCCTCTCTTCAAATCCTTCTTGCTGAACAAACCCCCCCCAAATCTCCTCCCTCTGAAGTTCTCCTCACCAAACAAAAATTCTCTACCCTAGCCTGACAACATGGTGCCTTCACGCCCCTCTTCCCTCCCCTGTTGGCAAGTTCAACCCAACTGACAGCCCTCGGCCTTACCGTCCTCCTCCTCCCCAACAGCCTTGGCAAAGCCCAGGTCCCTCCCCGCCGTCCGCTCCCCCCAAACGCCCCTCCCCTCGTCCTTTCCAATATCCCCAGGCCCACCTGCCTTTTTTAACCCAAGCCCCTCTGCAAATCCGCCCTTTCCCCCCCAACCAGACACGCTCTAACACTCTCGCTTCCCACCCAGCACCTCCCCAGACCGCTCCTCACCCTATCCCACCCTTCCGTGAGGTAGCCGGCACCAAAGTGTCCATTTGTGTTCATGTCTCCTTTTCAATTAATGATCTAGAATGTATTAAAGAAAAGATGGGGTCCTTCTCAGAAAATCCCAATAAATTCAGGAAAGAGTTCCCCTGTGTTACTCAAATGTATGACCTCACTTGGGGGCACATTTACCTCTCCTCCCGTCCACCCTCATGGATGATGAGAAGGAACACATTAGGTGTGTGGCCCAAAATCATGCTGACGAGCTGCACTGCCAGCACCCTGCTTATCACGCTCCGGCAGCTCGAGGGGTCCCCAGGGCTGAGCCCCAGAACCCCGAGTGGACGGACCCGCTCAGTGACCCTGGTAAGGCAAGTCGTGATCACATGATCATTTTTCTCCTGGTAGGGATGGAAGGAAATAAAAGTAAACAGGTCAACTATGAGCCCCTCAGAGAAATTACCCAGGGAGCAGGTGGAAACCCAGCCCTCTTTAGGACCCACCTTTCAGAGGCCATGATCAAATACACAAACAGCAGCCCTCACTCTCCTGAGGGTCTCATTCTCCTACACCTCCATTTCATTTCCCAGTCTCACCCAGATATTCGTAAAAAGCTCCAAAAATTAGACAATGGACTCCAAACGCCCCCAAAAGAGCTTGTAGATCTTGCCTTTAAAGTTTTCAACAACCAGGATGAGAAACAAAAAACGCAGAAAGAAAAACAGGCTAAAGCTAAATATCAGATTCTGGCCTCCCTAGTTCCACCTCCCACTGACAAGCCTGCAAAAGGCTCCACCCCACACCTGCCTAGCAACTGGTTCCGCTGGGGCAATCCGGGCCCCGGGGCAGGAGCTCGCCCTGATCCCAGGCCTCCTGCAAAGCCGGGTCTGCCCTGCGCACAGTGGGGTCCCTGGAAAATGGAGGCCGTCACGGCCTTGTCTGCACTGACCGCCGGACATGGCCCCGATCCCAAGGCCCCCCGACCCACGACGACACCAGCGGATCCCCGGGTAACAGTGCTGCCGGCCAGAGGCAGGTTTCCTTTCTGGTCCACTTGGGGGCCAGCCTCTCTATGCTTCATGAATATCTGGGACCTCTGCTCCCCTCCTCTATCGGTTGTTGGGATGAAAGGCTTAATAGAAACACCAGCCCCAACCCCCCCCATATTGGTCCTTTGGCCATAGTACTTTCACTCACTCCTTTCTGGGGATCCCCCGCTGCCCCACACCCCTTCTGGGAAGGGGTGTCCTCCCCACGTGGGGGCACCTCACACAGCCCCTCCCTTCCCTCGGACCCCCCCTCTCTCCCAGTCAAACCCCCTACAGAGGCCCTCCCCGCTGAGGTGGTTCAGCTAACTAAATCCCAGGCTGACCCTATTGTTTGGGACACAAAAAGCCCTTCTATAGCCTCACACCACCAACCCCTCAAAATAGCCGAGAGACCCAACCCAAGCTCTCACAATTCACCAATACCCCTGAGCCCCAAGGGCCGTCTTGGCCTCCAGCCCATCATCAACTTCCTTCTTAAAAGTTCAAGTCCTCTTCCCTACCCACTCCCCCAACAATACTCCCATCCGCCCTTTAAAAAAAAAACCTGTATACAGTCAATTAATATTTGATAAAAATGCCTTGGATATACAATGGGGAGATGACAGCCTCTTCAGCAGCTGGTGTTGGAAAAACTGGACAGCTACATGTAAGAGAATGAAACTGGACTACTGTCTAGCCCCATACACAAAGGTAAACTCAAGGTGGATCAAAGACCTGAATGTAAGTCATGAAACCATAAAACTCTTAGAAAAAAACATAGGCAAAAATCTCTTGGACATAAACATGAGCAACTTCTTCATGAACATATCTCCCGGGCAAGGGAAACAAAAGCAAAAATGAACAAGTGGGACTATATCAAGCTGAAAAGCTTCTGTACAGCAAAGGACACCATCAGTAGAACAAAAAGACATCCTACAGTATGGGAGAATATATTCATAAAAAACGTATCTGATAAAGGGCTGACATCCAAAATATATAAAGAACTCATGCACCTTAACAAACAGAAAGCAAATAATCCAATTAAGAAATGGGCAGAGGACATGAATAGACACTTCTCCAAAGAAGAAATTCAGATGGCCAACAGGCACATGAAAAGATGCTCCACATCGCTAATCATCAGAGAAATGCAGATTAAAACCACAATGAGATATCACCTCACACCAGTGAGGATGGCCAACATCCAAACACAAACAACAACAAATGTTGGCGAGGATGTGGAGAAAAGGGAACCCTCCTACACTGCTGGTGGGACTGCAAATTAGTTCAACCATTGTGGAAAGCAGTATGGAGGTTCCTCAAAAAACTCAAAATAGAAATACCATTTGACCCAGGAATTCCACTCCTAGGAATTTACCCTAAGAATGCAGCAGCCCAATTTGAAAAGGACGGATGCACCCCTATGTTTATTGCAGCACTATTTACAATAGCCAAGAAATGGAAGCAACCTAAGTGTCCATCAGTAGATGAATGGATAAAGAAGATGTGGTACATATACACAATGGAATATTATTCAGCCATAAGAAGAAAACAAATCCTACCATTTGCAACAACATGGATGGAGCTAGAGGGTATTATGCTCAGTGAAATAAGCCAAGCCGAAAAAGACAAGTATCAAATGATTTCACTCATATGTGGAGTATAAGAACAAAGAAAAAAACTGAAGGAACAAAACAGCAGCAGACTCACAGAACCCAAGAACGGACTAATAGTTACCAAAGGGAAAGGGACTGGGGAAAATGGGCGGGAAGGGAGGGATAAGAGGGAAAAAGGGGCATTACGATTAGCAGATGTAATGTTGGGGGGGCACGGGGAGGGCAGTACAACTCAGAGAAGACAAGTAGTGATTCTATAGCATCTCACTACGCTGATGGACAGTGACTGTAATGGGGTTGGTGGGGGGGACCTGATGAAGGGGTAGTTTAATAATCGTAATATTGCACATGTAATTGTAAATTAATGATAATAAAATAAATTATATTAAAAAAAAACCTGATGGCTCCATCCCATTAGTCCAAGATCTCCGAAAGATGAACAAAACTGTTGTTCCCACCTACACAGGAGTCCCCAACCCCTACACCCTCCTCTCCCGTACCGCCCAGTACTCAGTATTTCACTGTCCTAGACCTCAAAGACACCTTCTCTATTATTTCCCTCAGCCCTGATTCCCAACTTTTCACCTTCACCTGGATAGACCCCGTATCTCTGTTCACCCAACAACTCACATTGTCAGTTCTTCCCCAGGGATTCTGGGACAGCCCCCACTTCTTAGGCCAAGCACTAGGAAAGGACCTCCAATTTTTCAAACTCACCCCTAGCTGCCTACTCCAATATAGTGATGACCTTTTGCACTGCAGCCCCTCACAAAATGATTGTATATCCCACACTAGCTCCCTCCTTAAATTCCTGGGAAAAAAGGGATACCATGTCTCAGAATACAGAGCTCAACTGGTACAACAAAAAGTCACTTACCTTGACCTTGACCTCACCCCTGCCACTTGCTGCACACCCCCCTTCCGAAAACAGGCCTACATTTGAATGCCCAGATCTGGCATGGGAGAGGATTCCTAACAGGAAAAAACACCTCTATAAAAAATGGACCCCAATTCAAGATCTCCTGGAGGCAGCACTTCTAACCCATAGAGCTGCTGTCAATCATTGCAAGGGTGGCCATCAAAGACCTAATTCACAGAATAAAAAATCTCGGACACATCGTTTGTGGAAATAACGAAGCTGATGGAGTAGAAAAACAAGCAGCTACCAACCTTCTCTCCATTCCCTGCTTCCTGTTCCCTCTTATGTCCTCCTACTCACCCCAAGAATTAGCTCCACTCAAAGCACAGGGGGCACTCCAAGGATAATGGTGATTACTTCATGGAAAATCAGTCCTTCCTGAAGGCACACAAAATAAATTCCTTTCATCTTTCCATGACCAGTTCCAGGCTGGATCATCCCCTCTGTTCCAATTCCTACATACATCTTACTCCTGATCTCAGGACCTCCCTACAAAAGATGATCGCCCAGTGTTCCATATGCCAAACCACCAACCCTCAAAGCAACCTCAGACCTCCCCCCTTCCCTGCCCATCGGTTCCGGGAATCCCTTCCCGGCACTGACTGGCAAATAGAGTTTGCCCATATGCCTCCAGTAAAGAAGCAAAGATACCTCCTTGTCCTGGCAGACACCTTCTCCAGATGGATAGAGGCCTTTCCTACATCAAATAAAAGATCCTCCACAGTAACACATATCCTACTCACTGAAACCATCCCCTGCTTCAGACTCCCAACCTCTATCCAAACCAATAATGGACCTGAGTTCACCTCACAGATCATCCAAAAGGTGGCCTCTTCCCTAAATATAACCTGGAAGTTCCATACCCCATATCAACCCCAATCCTCAGGTAAGGGCAAGAAGGCTAATCCCCTTCTCAAACAGGTCCTAACCAAATTCCCCCTCCAGGTTCATTTGGACTGGACTCAGCTCCTGCCCTTAGCCCTTTTTAAACTCAGGTCTCTCCCCATCAAACCTCTTAAGCTCAGCCCCTTTGAGGTTCCATATGGAAGGCCTCTTAGTTTCTTCACTTTTCCCACCTCCAGCTCAAACCTACCCCTCCCTCTCCCGAATTTTTTACTTAATACCTTTAGACATCTCATCTGGAACTATGCTGACTTCCCCTTCCAAAACCCTCTGACAACCCACACACTCTCACTCCTCTGACCCTACAACCTGGAGACTGCACATATACGAAGCTCCTCAGCCCCTCCTAGGGGCTAAAACCAAAATGGATGGGGCCCTTCCAAGTAATGCTGACTACCCCAACAATAGCCAAATTAAAAGGTCATTCCTCCTGGGTCCACTTTTCCTCTCTAAAAAAGGCTCCCCCTTTCCAGTGCACACCAACTGGACGCACCTCCCTGGAGATCACCAAGCTGACTACCGTGGCTGAAGAGACCGAAGATATGGCTAAACAATCCCATGAGTCTCTGTCTTCATAACTTTGCCCATTTGACCATCCTAATAGAAGAACTCTTCCATTACTCGCCCTCCACCTCCTTAGATACAATAATCCAGGACCTATGGCTACAGGGAACCTTCTCAGATTTCTCCCTGAGGCAAATTACCATCTTCACCTCCTATGTTCTCCTGCTCCAATCCTTTCTTTCTCAATATTACTTATCCTCTTAACCCCTAACACCACAACACAGACCCTTCCTAAATACCTCAGTCAGACATTCATCCAAATATTTAATGGAACCATCCAGCCACCTTGCTGGGTCTCCACCTTTCCCAGATAGCAGACTCAGTGGCCCCTGCTACCCTCGGAACATGGGTCAACACTTATGCAGGGCTACATTCCACCGAGACTGCCAGTCCCAGGGGTACAGCCCGAGTTGAAGGATCTGACATCAGACTTCCAGGGGCACTAAAAGGTATCAGACAGGCCTTAAAGGTTCACCGACTTCCCCAGTGGGCCATAACCGGTCCCTTCCAAAGTGGACTCCATCTAACCCAATCTGCTCCTTTGTGCATCTCACAAGCCCAACAAGATCACTATACCCCAGTCAGTTCCTTGGATCCCTCCCTCTGCAGATCCACCATTCAGCCTCTCCCACCCTCTAATCACCACAATACTTACCATCTGGGAACTTTCTTATGGGTATCTGAGTACACTTCTGTCTTGCAAATGAGTTTCAGCCCCAGGCAAGTTCCCTATAGATTCACTGTGACCAAAGAAATTTACAGCAAAGGGTTCTTGGGGTGAAAAGGTTATACCCAACTTTATTTCCAGGTGGCGGGTCAGTCCCTCAGCACTGCCACCACTCCAGCCTCCCCTCCGCTCTCCTACAGCCTTGCAGCCCCACCACCCAGTCTCCGGCAGAGCACTGGGCAGAACTCCTTATATTAACACAATAATGGCTTATTGCCTAAAGGTATGGAAACGGTAGCATAGCAACAGGCCAGTTACATTTAAGTTCAGTGAGGATCCTGGCCATAGGAACCCCACTTTATCCACAACTTCCTTCCAAGGCAGTCTAAATGCCACCACATCTAGATTTTGCCAAAACAGAGGAAAAGACCCCCTAAAAGGCACTTCCCTAGCCCACGGAGGAGCCCAAGAGTGCAAACATCTCAATACGTCTGCTGGCAGGATCTTCCTAACCAAAAGTTCACCGCTTTTAGAGAAGAGAGTCCTACAGTACTGCAACCAGCCTTCCCCCTCTCCCCCTGGATGGCTGCAGCTTTTAGCTCCCCTTCTATATATGAAAGGGGGGTTCTTCAGCTACCCGATTCACTCATTCACGAAGAGAGGACACGAGATCTCCAGCAGTGAAGTTTATTGCCTGAAGGACAGAATGGCTGTCTCTAAAGGAGAGAGCAGCAGTGGCAGCAAGGGGGAAGCTGCTTATAAAGGAATTTGAGCGGGAAGTTGGTCCCATGACTTCTATGCATTACAGGGTTCAGGAAGAGGGGGTGCTGATTGGACGGTTTAAAACAAGGTTGTCTTGTACATTTTCTATAGGTTGGGCTCAGTTGGCGCCGAGTTGCCAGCTGATGTAATTTAGAAGGTATGTAGGTTAAGGGAAGTAGGTACCTTTTATGGTAAGGGCAGGTTACCTTTGCCCTTTATGGTCAGGTGGCTGGCCGTTGCTAGGGAAACTATCTAGGATTAGGGTCACTAGAACAATGGGTGGGTTTTCCAGTAACTAGAACACATTTTTCTTAGAACTAGGTTGGGGGTGAGGCCTTGGGGGGGATTCAAGGCTGGGGTGCAGCTGCTGCAGGTGATACAAAGGGGGGGCTTACTATGCTCGGAGGCAGTTCTGGGTTCTAACAATATAGGGCACAGATTCAAGACAGTCCGACATTTACTCCCCAACCCGCCCCCAGACCTCCTCCTCTTGATCTTACGGGATGCCTTTCCCTGAAAACAGGCATCTTTTGGGTGTGTGGAGACAAGGCATACATCTGCTTGCCAACCAGCTGGACTGGAGTCTGTACTCTGGGCCTCCTCACTCCCACCCATTTTTTAGCAACGTCTGATCCACCCATCCCCAACTCCCCCATAACCCATGTCCGGGCACAGCGCACCGTACAGCTAGTCCCCTTAATGGCCACCTTGGGGACAATCACAGGCGCTGGGACAGGGATTGGGGCCCTAGGAGTCTCTCTTTCAGAGTTCACCAGGCTGTCCAAAGAACTCGCTGAAGGACTCAGGTTTCTGACCGACTGGGTCACTTACAAGATCAAGTAGACTCCCTGGCTCGAGTCGCCCTCCAAAACCAGAGGCCTTGATCTCCCGACAGCTTCCCGGGGCGGCACATGAGCTCTGCGCCAGGAACAATACTGTTTCTACATGGACCAATCCTCGTCAGGGATGGGGCAAAATGCCTTCGTGAGCAGGCTTTCAGACTTCTTGAAAGCTTTTCTAATAACCCATTTCCTCTTCCTCTTCATTGGCTTCAACCTCTCCGGCCCCCACTGGCCTCTATCACCCTCCTCCTTCCTTTCCTTCCCTGCTTAATTAACCTATTCCAGAGACTTTTACAGGATCAAATGGCACCCATCTCCTGGGCAACTACTTGAGAACACCTCCAAACGGCCTTCCTACTTCAAAATTTCAGAAAACCCCCTTTGTCACCCCCTCTCAGCAGGAAGTAGCCAAGAAAAGAACAGTGACCCATCTTCCTGTACCCCTACAGAGCCAGGAATGAGAGAGGCAGACAGGAGAACCGCCATTCTGCATGCCCGCCACCATCTCAGAGAGACTCAGGTTTCATTTTGCTTAGGTCACAAGCATTTCCGGAGGACACACCAACGAACCGCAAACCCGCCCTTTCCCTGACCTGCCCCCTCAAAAGCCCACCAAAAAAGGCCTCTTACCTGTAAGGGAAGCCTTCATTCTGCTCGCGAGAACAGAGAGGTCCCTCTCGGGTTTAGCAATAAACCTGCTTGGACTGTTGAGTTTGTGTCCCTTCTTTTCCTTTTAGAAAGAAGTTTATGAGCCCTTCACAAAGCATCAATTAATTTACAAATAACTTAGTTTTTATAATAGCTTTAACTATCAGATAAACCAATGTCACTTGCTGCATTCTAGAATATGGAGTGACTGCTGATGTCTTCTTGCTTTATTTTCCTGCTGGATTTCAGTAAGGAACCTTATTTCCCTGTGCAACTAATTAAGAAAATAAAATATGAGTTCCACTTACTCCATTGATTAATAGTTTATCATGAAATATGCTACTGCATGGATTAGTTTTTCACTTGTGACATAACAGATTACAACGACCTAACATCTTAGTACAATCTAAACACCACCCATTTACTCACACACCATAGACTAGTAAATTGGACTCCCACCTCTGAAGGTGTTCGTTTTGACCTCCAGATCTGGAACCCTGATCGCCCCCTTTCCAGAGACCCAACCAAACACGCTGCCAGGTCCTGCCCTCGAATGAGGTATCCTCCATGCCCTCCCTCCCCGCCTGACACCAGCCCCTCCCCATGCATGCCAGGTATGTAATGAGTTATAAGAAATACATATTTGGTCATTCAAGTATATGTTTCCCAGGTATATTTGGTCTTCATCCACAGTTCCTGAAAACACTGCAGAGTCTTAAAGGTGAAATGGGTGTCTTGTCATGTTAATGAGAGATTTTTGGACCCTAACCCAAGGGCAGGGGTTGGAGGTTGGATCAGCCAATGGCCAATAATTTAGTCAGTCATGACTATGCAGTGAAGCCCTCGCAAACCCCCCTGAAAACAGGTTATCTCTGCTCTGCTCGGTTGGATCCTGCTTCTTGGTCGGGGGAGAGCTTCCATGCTTGGGGAACCAGACCGCCTCCATGTGCCACCGAGCCAGGCCCCAAGCGCCACGAGGACAGAAGTTCCTTTATTTGGGACCTTGCCCTGTGTCTCGCTTCATCTGCCTGTTAACTTGTATCCTTTATTAAACTGGTAAGTGTTAGGCTCCTGAGTTCTGTGAGCGGCTCTAGCAAATTAATTGAACCTAAGGGGGAGGTTGTGGGAACCTCTACTCTGTAGCCGGTAGGTCAGAAGCCCAGGAACTGCCTGGGGCTGGTGACTGGTGTCTGGAGTGGGGGGTGGAGGGCAGTCCTGCAGGACGGAGCCCTTAGCCTGGGGACTCTGGTGCTGTCTCCGGGCAGATAGCATCAGAGTTGAGTTCTTGGACACCCTGCTGGTGTTCAAGAACTGCTTGGTGTCATATATGTGGCAGACCCCCTCCCACATACTCCCACACGTTGGAATCATGCCTGGAAACCACTATGACTGCTGTGTATAATATTGTTATTGTTATACATATATGTAGGAAAAGAACGAACCATTGCACCGGGTCTCAGCCCATTTCCAGTGTTCTCTGTGGTCCTAGATCTCAAACTCCCCAGCCCTCAACTGCTGGGTTTCCTCATCTTCCCTGGATCCACAGGCATTCTCCGAGCCCTAAATCCCTACCTTTTTCTCGTGGGCTTTAACCCTTCATATGCCCTCTATTTTCCCCAGCTACCTGTACCCTGACCCCACTTGGCCTCTCTGTGCCCAGAGTACCTTGACCAAGGCTCCATATGTCCTCTATCCGCACCACCACCAACACCCCCACGCTCCGTCCTTAGCCACTAGCTACAAACAACCGCATGCCCTGTTCTTCCACTTTACCTGTCCTCTTACTCCTCACACGCATTGCATCTCCTGTGCCCTACCTGCTCTCGGTCTTTAACCACCTTTTCTCATGAGCTCCTGTCCCTGGGACCCCACTTGTGCCACTCACCCACCCAGCCACAGATCTCCACACCCTTTCCTTGAGTCCCAGAGCCTCAAGCCCTGCCCTCGGGCACTTGGTGACTTAATCTGCCTGTGCTTTTTAACATTTCCTCTCTCCCTCTGCCCTCTTTATCTTTCCACGCCCCCATGCCCTCTGCACCCTCCCTCTACACCCTTCCCCGAGTCCCCCCCTCATTTTACCCTGAACTATCACTCATTCACACACACACACACACACACACACACACACACACACACACACACGCTACACAGAGTTGCCTTGCCGGCCCCGAAGTGGTGATGCTCACAGCACCTTTGCAAAGTTGTGCCTTGCAAATATCATCTTTACTGGGTGTTGTAGGGATGGCAGGAAGAACCGGGAGGAGAAGGGCCCTCTTCTGAGCATCTAGATGTGTGATGAAACCACCGTTCTTCCATACATGAACGCCTGACCCAGGGCCACATGCCCGTGTGGATGGTGGGAATGTGACTTCATGAAGGTGAGCAGGGCTGGGTGACTGTGTGTCAGTCTGTGTACACGTGAATGTGTGTTTGTTCTGTGGCCTGCTGAGAACGAGGCTGAGTTACTAAGGAAAGTGTAGGTGAGTATATAGTTAAGTATATGAATGTATGAGATTGTGTGTTTGTGTGGACGTCACACACGTGTGTTTGCATCTGTGTGTGTCAATCAGTGTGTGTGTGTGTGTGTGTGTGAAGTATGGGTTGCTGACCATTGTGGTTCTAATCCCTGGCTTGAAACGGGGGGAGTGTTAAATACTGGTCATGAATCAAAGTGTGCATTTCTTTTTAGGAAAAGCAAAGAATTAATTGTAACTCATAGTCTATATCTCTTCATTAATCACAAAGGAACACAAGGCTCCTTCCTGAAAACTCAGCTAAAATATGAGGGTAGAAGACACTGGGAATCATTCAATGCTCTCGCATTGAGGAAGTGAGCTTGGCTTGTCTCAAGAGTTGAAGGCATTGTAAAACTGTAAAAATCACTGATCCTGCCTGTAAAGCCATGTTTTATTAGTGAAAAGCTTGTAAACTTATTTCAATGGATATTGTTCTATTTATAATTCACACCCCCACTGAGGGTGGTGACGAAAGGTGACTATGGGAAGAATTATACTTTGGTACAAAACTTCCAAATCACCTAGACTTAAAAACCGATGGCCATTGCATTGTGGGCTTCTCGTCCAGAGGTTTCCATGGAACCTTTCTTTCATTGACATCTCTACTCTTAAAATCCTTCTCAGGAATGTTGTCTGTTTCCATTCCTCTGCTATTAATTAAATGATGGTTCAGCTCAGTGGTCTGAAGATTTAAAAAGAACTCATTTTGAAGTAAAAACAAAAACAAACCTCTGGGGAGCAGAGAATCCAGTGACACCTGCTGGTCCCTGACATTTTGAGCTCAGAATTTCTTGCTCCTTCCATCAGAGATCCTGTCTAACTCCAGGGATGCGAGGGGGAGCCCCTCCCAAACACTTCCACAGTGACTTTGGAGATGAGAAGTAGAAACTTATAATTGTTTTCTGGTAATTAGCAACTGGGGAAAAAGTTTCTCACCAATATTCTCCACTCCCTCTCCTGCCTTCTCACAGCAGCTGCGGGTGAGAACATAACTGCAGTTCCGCGGGGAGGGGATGTCACGGAGTCACAAACCCATATCTGGGGGTCTGGCTGCCTGCCTCCCTCCCGCACGCTGGGCGGTGTCCTGGCGGCTGGAAGGAGTCGGGTGAGTGTTCTCTATTTCAGTCCGACAGGCAGAGTCTGAAAGCAAGGAGGGTTATCGGGAGGCTGGGTAAGAAAACACGGATTCTTCTGGGGTTGAATTTAGTCCAGTGCCAAAGCCACACAGGAAGGATGGGTCGTCCTGGGGCTGGAGCTGATCCAGGAGGGATGGGGTCCTGCACCCACACCGCCCCTGAGGGCTCCCAGTGTGATTCGGGGTAATCCTCGCTGACTGTCTTGGCTGGTGTTTACTCCAAGTGATAATGAAACCTGACTTTTAGGTGCTGAAGGACTGTTCTCTGAAACCAACCAGTCTACCTTATTAGGAATCATACAGTACAATTTCAGATTAATAGTAGGGCCACTCTAATACCTCCATGTTTGTAGTAAAGACTAGAATAAATCTACAGGATCGTCTAAGCCTGTGCAGAAATGGTGTGCCCAAATGGAACTGCTGGAATATAAACGATTTCTCTAAATCTGCGTGTTTGAAGAACTTATGGAGACAATATTTCCCACTCAACATATCCATCATCTGTTGATTTTGCTGAGACTGTTTTCCATCTTCCAATTAAGAAGGAAGCAATTAAGGAAACAGCAACGTTACCACAGGGGTTCAGCAGCAGCTCTTAGCCAAAAAATAGCTTGTGATGTATATTCTGTGGTTTAAAACTATTCTCTTATTAATTCCAAGCTCCACAATTTCAATTTACAAAATAGACATATTTTGACCTTCGAGATTCTGTTTTGTATACACGTCTCATATTTTAAATTTTCACCAGCCTTGCCTTCAGGGTAATTCTTTCCCTTAAGTGATATTAATGAACAGATAAGTTTTAGATTTGAAATGAGTAAGATGTGTTTTCCACACTAACTTGTCCCATCTTGGTGTTTCAATCTCACAATTAGGGCATGACAACATAAAGTACTGTGACTCCTATAGGTGTCACTCCATTCCGGTCATGAAAATAAGTTAGTGGGTCTGTGGCCAATACCATATAAATAACAGCACATGCTTTAAACACAGTTTGTCGTGGAGCAGTTCTCCAGGATTGCACTACAGTCAGAGCATCTACATCTTGTTAAGATGTGTAAATATTTATTCATGATTGACAGTTTCTGAGGATCTTATGGAGACATAAGATTTAAAATAAATCTTTAAACATAAATGGAATACTCGTTAAAACATTAAAATACTGCCTATCTAAGATGATGCATACGAGAATGTGTAAATACACATAGCTATTTTTTTTAAGAACACAGTGTGCTAGCTTTGTTAGAACGGTTTTGTGTTTAAACGCATTGCCAATATGCCAGTCTGGCCAGGTCCAAATCTCCCCATTCCCGTAAAGATGGTTTGGAATGTTTTGACAAATCATTAACCTTTATCTGTCTCAATACTACTTTTCTTTTCAATGAAAATACTAGTACTGGCCGTCACGACTTTATGAAGAATACAGGATGTACCACGTACATGGCCTTTATGGTAGTGACCCATATTGTGTGAAAGCTCTTTCAATTTTACACATTCACCTCTTGGAAACCTGTTAAAAATCCTATAATTACTTATAAGCGGAAACTAAAATGAGTAGAGACTATTGACTTTCAGCTGACATGATGCATGTAGCTCATGCCTCATTTTCCCATGCAGGAATCTCTGGCTCAGAAGAAGAATTTCACTCCCTGGGATTTTACATTATGACCACCAGGAATATGGCGATAGGAGTGATCTTTTTGTTACAAACTATAGTTGGAACTCTGGGGAATTTCTCTGTTCTTTACCATTATCTCTTCCTTTACTTGACAGGATGCAAGTTTAGGCCCACAGATCTGATTCTCAAGCACCTGATCATAGCCAACCTCTCGGTCATTCTCTCTAAAGGAATCCCCCAAACGATGGCAGCTTTGGGGTTGAAACATTTCCTCAATGATATTGGATGCAAACTTGTTTTCTATGCTCACAGAGTGGGCAGGGATGTGTCCATGGGCACCACCTGCCTCCAGACCATCTTCCAGGCCACCACCCTCAGCCCCAGGGATGCCAGGTGGGCACCACTTAAAGCGAAAGCTCCCAGGGTCACGGGCACCTCCGCCATCCTCTGCTGGATCCTAAACATGCTGCTCAATATTTTTGCTCCTTTTCATATGACTGATCAAAGGAAACCCATAAACCACACAAAGAAAATAGACCTTGGCTACTGTTTCACAGAATTTCACGGCAAAATCACACAGTCACTTTATGTGTCTCTGGTCTTATTCCACGACGGCTTCTGTTTGGCGCTGGCGCTCTGGGCCAGCGGCTCCATGGTGTTCATCCCACACAGGCACACGCTGCGGGTCCGACACATTCATAAGAACAACCTCCCCCCAGATCTTCCCCAGAGGCCACAGCCACCCAGAGCATCCTCACCCTGGTGAGCCTGTCTGTTTCCATGTGGACTCTCTCCTTCGTCTTCCACATCTGTCTGACAGTTTTTAAAAACCCTAGTTGGTGGCTGATTAACATTTGTGTGCTCATCCCCATGGGTTTCCCAACTGTCAGCCCCTACGTGCTCATGAGCTGTGACCCCAGAGAGTCCAGGTTCTGCTTTGCTGGATAAGGAGCACAGAATCCCCTAAACTCCTCATAAACATGTAAATTATGCATATTCACAAAGGCTAGTTGTTTGGTTACTGATCCCCTTCAATATATATCACATGTCCACATTACAAGAGAGTGGTAAACAAGACAAACTGCTCGTGCTCCAACAGCAGTGATAAATGAAATGTGATCACTTTATCAAGTTTGTATATAATATAACCCCCCAGTATGTGTAGTGTCACTTTCCCTCGTTACAGTTTAACTGCCGTCTGGAAGCAGACGATCCTCCTACTGACGTACCGTCAGAAGGTCAAAGGTAGCCTAATACGATGCCTACATCACTCCCCTCACTTCTTCAGATCACGTAGGCATTTTATCATCTCGCATCGTCACGAGAAGGGTGAGTGCAGTACAAGAAGATATTTTGAGAGACAGACACACACATTCACATATTTTTTATTACAGCATATTTTATTTATTCCATTTTTAATATTGTTGCTAATCTCTTACTATTCCTAGTATGTAAATTAGACTTTACATAGGTATCAATTAAACATACCTATGATATATATATATGACATATATATAGGGTTTGGTACTATCCACTGTTTTAGGAATTCACCGGGGGTCTTGGAACACATTCCCCATAGATAAGGGGGACTACTATATGTGTACATTTATATGTATATGTTCTTTCAGATTCATAGTTTCCTATCAAACAATAATACTGTATAATTGCACATTCTAGAATATTACAGTAATTCTTATTCCAACAATTACAAACTGCTTTTACTTAAATTCTTTTTTATCTGATATTTATCTCATTGCACTGGTTGATTAATTGATTAAAATCACATGCAATACATTATTCATTTTTCTGTTGTACTCTTTTGTTTTAGTTCTATCTCTTAAAAACATCCAGTTCTGTATGTCTGGAACAATGTTTGATTTTAACAGAAGCAAGCAGTCTACTTACGTTTGATAAAACAATGCATATTTTTAGGATTTGTTTCACATGTACCTTGTGGGTTCCTAACAACGTGTCGTTTACTTTCTTATATCGTACCATCTCCTGTGTTAAATTTTTATCCTTTTCTTTAGAAATTGTACATTCAGTATCTCTCAATTCTTAACCTAGATATTACAACATACTTTAAAAACTAATCACAGTGCAAAGTTATTTAATGTCTTTAAATTCCACCTGGAAAATATAAGGACATTTCAACACTACTATATGTGCATTTTCCCAGCTTTTTAAACATTCCCTGTGCAATGAGAGATCAGACCCAGAAATTCTCATGCCTTTTGCCACCAAACTGACAGGATATCTTGTTGGAATTGCAAACATGATAAAATTTAAAACTCTTCATGTTTCTGGATAGTTTGGAAAGGAGAAGGATAGATGAGAGACAGATGACTTTCTGGAAGAGAAAAGGACAAAGACCTCTCATGGGACTCGCCCTTGCTAGGGGGCACTGAGAAAGCCTCCTGAAACCAGGAGCAAATTCTCTTCACAAGAAGTAGACAAAGTTACAGCGAGGACCCTCCACTGTCCTCCTTGTTATTGGGGCTGGTGTGTGAGAGGCAGAATCGGTGCAAGCGACCCGAATGTGCATTGTTTGTTCCTCTCTGACCCACTGGCAGGAGGGAGGGCCAAGGAGTTCCCAAAATTGGTATAGAACTTCAAGTGAATCAAAAAATATTATGAGTTACAAGCAGCCAAGGGCCTCCTAAAAACTAGAGAGAATTATGTCTGGTAGTGCCTTGCTTACTAGCAAGGGTTCTCTTTCTGTGTACCTCCTGACCCCTTCCTCTGATTCAGCAGCTTTAAGGGAAAAGCTGGACATGCTTGGAAATTTAGGGGAGAGAAAAATGTATGTGATTCTGTTGGGCACGGAAGCCCAAGTTCCCATCCTATGTGACCTCTGGCTGAGGGTGGGCTAAGTGCAGGAGTGGGTGACAGTCCTGAGGACTGAGAGGTCAAGCAAAACTAAAGGGACAGAGAGAATGCAGCTACTGCTTCCAAGTACTCTTAGAGGCTCAGAGAAACAGGCAGTAGAAGGCAGAACAGACCCTACAGTAAAACATGGAGTGAAGCCTCCACATTTCCCAGCTGGGTCCCTCCACAGCCCCATCCAGCCTCATCTGACATGCTCTTGCCCCTGACTCGAGCAGAATCTTGCTGCAGCCCCTGACTTTCCTTGTCTGTGCTCATGTAGGGAAAAAAAAGATCACATAAACTAAACTCAACTGGTATTATCTGAGCAGAATTCACAGCAAGGGGAAAAAGGTAACATTGAGGCAGGGACCGTGGGTGTAGTCAGAGTAGGGTGAGGGCCTCCGGAAAAAGCAGGGCAGGATATTTACAGTCAGAGCAATGTAACAATATAAAGTCCCTATGGAAGCTCTGTGTTCAGCATTATGCAAAGTCAAGATCACACTAACTCTCTAGAGTAAAGATACCAGACTAGGAATATAGACATGTTCAGTGAGGTCAGTTAAAGGTCAAAAGGCCAGGAGCAACTTCGCCTGGAATGTTTAAGTGTTCCTCAAGGGTATCTCAGCATAACCCATGACTTCCCTGTAAACAGTCCTAGCAAACAGACAATAACCCAGCCCACCTTGAGGGCAGGGCAGGTGGTACAAGTCCACACCCTAAGCCCTCAGTTTCCAAAAAAATCCTCAACTGCCTATAAATCCCCTAGACAACTACCACCCCAGGCTCTCTTGTCCCCTCCTGGCGTGAGCTGGGAGCTCTGTCCTCTCACTTTATTTCTAAATAAAAGCCTGTACCTTGCTCTCCTACCTTGACTGCTTGCTAAGCTCATTCTTCGGCTTTGTGAGCAAGAACCCCCGCATCAACATGACAATATGGGCACTTTGGATAATTCCAATCTTCCTGTCCTTTATACACTAGAAACCACGGTAGGAATTGATATGGTAAATGCTTGTACTTCCCCACCCGGAAGAGCGAGGGAGGGTCATCCCAGCAAGTGCAGACACAGGCAGAGAAGCAACGCTGAGGCAAACTGCTGCAATTTGCCCCCCTGGGGGTGGGTCAGAATGTATCCTGAATGTCTTTATCTTCCACGTCCCCTTTTTCACTATAAAGGTACAATTCCGTTGAAAAAATAAGAAGCCCTGACAGGGATGTTATCATTTTTCCACCAGTGATTGTGGTGAATAAAACCCGAGGAAGCTCTGAGTTCTGTTTTCATATTAAGATTGACTAGAACTATGTGGTCAGATTTATGTCGCCCGGTTCCCCCAGCAGTCAGGGGAAATGGGACTGATATTTTGGAGCTTGGAGCCTCCAGCCAAGGGTGCGTTCCTCCGCCTAAAGGTGTCCCTTGGGTTTTGGTTTTGTGGCCTCCCTGACAATACCACTAAGTACACTGCTTTGGAAAGTTAATGATTATCTCCCTACTTATCTTTTATCCAAACCAATCCCTGAACCATAGAGGCTCTTCAGCTCCTCCTCCTGAAATTCCCATTTCGAAGTAAGTCAACTTGAACTACATCACTAAAAATCCAGCCAAAATTCCTCCCAGACAAGTAGAAGTGGTGCGGCAGAGCCAGTGACATCTCAGCAATACGGGGCAGATCAAGGGCTCTCTTTGGTGGGGATTATAGGCCCCCTTCGGGGGCTTGTGGAGATCTTCCACCACACCCTCCCTCCTGAAAACAGCGATGCGCATGTCCGTGGCGGTCGTGGGGACACGCAAGTGCTGAAGGAAACAGCACCTCGGCTGAGGAAACCACTCAGGGGGCTCGGCCCCGGTCAGGGGTGTCCTGACTCGCAGAGTTCCCCCAGACGGCCCTCTGTGGGCCGGGGCGGAGGCTGTACTACCTCCAGTCATACCATCATAGCTGGATTAATGATCAGCACGAACAGAAACTTAAGGGAAAAAGCTCCTGGTGTCCTAAGGCATACCTTGATTGTCTGTGGGAACTAGCTGGGTCCAGGATCCTCGTGATCATTTTTGAGAGCAATTCTGTAGTTTGGCCCAATCCTGCTGCTCGATAATCTTAAATACCACAGTTTAAAAGGAAAACTTGAAGAATTTGGCTCAGTCCCTGTGATTAGATTAATCAGACTGTTCAATAGAATGAAGGACACGTAGGAAATTGGCAAGAAGCCATGATAAAAATATGGGGGCATTTTGATATGGAAAGATTATTTATGTAAACTGAAAGTCAATGCAAGATACTGATTAAGTAAAAAGAGAAATATTAATTAACATTAAATCAATCCAACTCATTATTAATTATTAATAGCTTAGTTGTTAGGGTTTAGTTAGTAAATTAAAACTAATTGAAAAGAAACCTTGTAGTGCAAAAACGTGTCAGACTTCACCTTACCAGCTGGTCAGTCAGCATTAGCAATAAGATAGCAAATAGATATCACATGCTCCTGATAAGATGCTCTGAAAAGGACCCAGCATTGCTGTGGTCTTGGAAAAATAAAACTTGTTAGAAAAAGCATAAAACCTAAATGTGGGCTCCTCCTCTGTCTGCACAGCCGTCCCGCACAGCCGTCCTCTGGGCCTCTGTCCATAGCGCTGCCACTACTCCAGCCTCCGCCCCGCTCTCCTACAGCCTTGCAGCCCCGCCACCCAGTCTCTGGCTGAGCACTGGGCGGAACTCCTTATATTAACACAATAATGGCTTATTGCCTAAACGTATGGAAGTGGTAGCCTAGCAACAGGCCAGTTACATCGTCAAGTGGTTTAAGTTCAGTGAGGATCCTGGCCATAGGAACCCCACTTTACCCACAAGATCTCTCAGCCTTTCCCCAAAGGACCACACGCATTGCTGCCTTTTGAAAGATAAGAAGACAGAAAGCAGTACTTTCTGAGTCTAACTTTACTTGGGAAACAACATGTATTTATTCATTAGCGTGGATTGTAGTGGGCATCTACTCTGTGCTCACAGGCATTAGTTAAGGTGCACAGGAGCAGGGTCCTGGCAGGAATGTCACCTGTGTTGTTCTCAGGACATCCCAGGACTAACCCACATTGAGACAGGGACCGTGGGTGTAGTCAGAGTAGTGGGAGGGCCTCCGGAAAAAGCAGGGCGGGATATTTACAGTCAGCAATATAACAATGGGCAAAGAAGTCCCTTTTGAAACTCTGTGTTAAGCATTATGCCAAGTCAAGGTCACACTAATCCTCTAGGATCAAGATACCAGACTAAGAATATAGACATGTTCAGTAAGGTCAGTTAAAACTCAAAAGGCCAGGAGCAACTTGGCCTAGAACGATTGAGTGGTTTTACAAATAGGGAAGGGTATCACAGCATAACCGTGACTTTACTGTAAACAACCCTAGCAAGCAGAGAACCACCCAGCCCACCTTGAGGGCAGGGCAGGTGGTACAAGTCCACACCCTTAAGCCTTTTTCTTCATGTTCTGGAAAAATCCTCATCTGCCTTTAAAACCCCTAGACAACACACCACCCTGGGACTCTCTTATCCCCTCCTGGCATGAGCTGGGAGCTCTGTCCTTCCACTTTATGTCTAAATAAAAGCCTGTACCTTGCTCTCCTACCTTGCCTGTTTGCTAAGCTCATTCTCGGCTTCGTGAACAAGAACCCCGGCATCAACATGACACGTTGGATGTTACAGGATACGGATGAGGTGCCTCGCCTTCCCGACCGTGCACCTTAGCAGGCAAACGCAGATGGAAGAGACGGAGGCACAAAGGTGGGATGGAGTAGGGGTTCTGAGGGGTTCATGAAGGTTTATCCTCCTGGGTACATGTATTTTGGTGACGTGTGAAATGTGGCACTAATGAACCTCCAGGGAGAGAGGACCAGGTGCTGAAAGGTAGTCAGGTAACACCAGCTCTAACCTGAAAGTCACATTCTCTCAGCAAACTTTAAGTCCTTTGCTTTGCTTTTTCTGTGTCCGGGTGTCAGGGACTTGTAAGCGTCAGCCCAGAGCACACAGGAGGAGGAGCCGCCCAGACTGGAGTCTCATCTGAGCGCTTCTGACAAGGGGGCACCTGAAGGTGGGGGTGGGGGTGCAGGCGGGGCCAGGAGATTCCTGGGTTCAAGGTTAGCTTACAGGGAACCTGGACTGGAGATGCTCTTTTGAAGCCAGCCGACTCAAAACAGGCCAAGGGACTGCATCTTGGGTGGACATTCTGGGGTCAGCTGAGCTCCCAGGGCACAGCTGTGTTAGGCCTGAAGTGCAAGACGGATCTGTGGGGCCTCTGCCTGGCTGGCACACACCACACATGGTTCCCCAGCTCCCAGCTTTGCCCCCGTGAGCTTTGTGTGCCGCGGTGTTAGTCCGGGGAAAGGAAATCCCGGGGTAAAATACCTCTAAAAACCTAAATCAGTCAAAGGGAGAAATAAAGTTTAAAATCGGTTTATTGCTTGCAAAACTGCAGTTGGGCCCATCTCTCTCTCCTCCTCCAGCAGCAGCCAAACCGGCCCCCCGCCCCCTCAGCTCTCAGGTACAGATCAGCCCTCCTGGCCCAGGTAATTACCCACTGATATGGAGGTGACTTCTCCACCCTGGAGGAAAGATGCAAATGCACTGAAGCCATACTTCTCACCACCCTTGAGCACCTGTTGACATGAAGATGTACTAAAGCCAGGCGAGAGATTCTGGAAATGTTACAGTTTTACCCACTCGTGGCCACCTCCACAGCTTCCCAGGGCTGGGCATTGTAAACATGGCATGTTTGTGGGCTGTTGCTGGGGTGGAGAGACTGCAGAGAGGGTGAACTGTGCCCTCATTCTCGGCATCCAGGGCTTTGGAGATGCCTCTAGTCTCCCACGTGTGAACACCTCATCAGGAATGGCCTTGCACGTGTGGACGTTGGGAGGCTGACCTTAGGAACGCGAGTGGCTGAGTGCATCTGTGTGTGTCACAGCGCGTGTGAACACGCGCATCGGTGATGGGAAGTTCATGTGTTGAAGCATGTGAGCGTATGTGGCTGCATATCTGAGTGGGCGGGTGTGCACGTGTGTTTGCATCTGTTAGGGAGAGTTCGGTTCGGTGAGCAGGGAAGTCAGAGGACGAAGTGTGGGAGGAATTCATTAAAGGGAGAGTGTCAGGGAATGACAGAATGGAGTAATAAAGGAAGTTCACTAAGCAGCCACTCAGCATGGGCCACGACCCCTGCTACCTCCGTAAGCCAGGGTCACCTGGTGTCCAGCGTCTGCTTGGATCTGCGCGGGTGGGAACTGAGTCCCTCCCACCCCAGGCTCTGGGGGAGCCGCAGAGCACTGGATGGAGGGAGATTAGGTTCTGCGAACTTCCCACAGGTAAAGAAGGGAGACTTTCAGGCAGGCTACCAAAGAGCAGGACTGTCAGCTGCAGTTCCCGGGCACCCAGGCGACGGTAATTTGCAAGCCCAGGTCTGAGCGCTCAGCAGCCTCTCCCTACTTGTCGGAGAGAGGACGGAGGGAAGGTTAAAGCCAGGATTTGGAGGATTAGAATGACAAAGCAAAGTAATAAAACACCCCTGGAAAGGCACAGAGACGGTGCGTTTAAGTGAGAAGTTTATTTAAGGCAAAAGGAGCGCCCTTGGAGAAAGGGGAGCATGGGCTGCCCCAGAGCAGAGGCGCCCCTGAAAGGCTGGGAAAAGATTGAAAGGATGCGCACCTAGGAAGTGCGGGCGACCCCAGAGAGGAGCGCCCCGAGAGGTTGGTAAGAGAGAGTTTAAAGCACTTGGAAAGTACGGGCGATCTCAGAGAGGGGCACCCCAAAAGGCTGGGGGGTCCCCCTTTTAAGGATTCTTTAGGAATGTGACTAAGGGCTGGGGGTGCAGACTTGTGAAGTGGTCTTTGAATACTTAGAATTAACTTAACACAAGGAACTTCCCACTCCCACTCTGATTTCTCCACGGGACACCGCGTCTTGGTCTGGGAGCAGATCAAACAGAATGCCTGCCCAGCCCCCAACGTGGGCTGAGTTATTGTCTGTTTGCTAAAGAGTAAGTTAAGAATCTTACATTATAACTTCTTGGGTACTAAAATACAATCTTGAAGATGGAACCCTTCCTGCCTTTCACTACGTTGTTCAAGGTTGGGCCTGCATGCTAAATTAGTTTCCTAGGTTACAAACTACTTAATTATTGCCGGAAGGAGAAAAAACCAGCATTTAGGTAAAGGTAGAAAAGTAAGCTGGGCGTGCATGATTCACACAATAAAGACATGGGCTCTGCTGAGGTTACCTCTTTTATCTGGGGAATATTCAAACATTCCAGGCCAAGTTGCCCTTGGCTTTTTGAGCTTTGATTAATTTTAGGTCTTTTTCTCTTTTCCACCCTGCTCATGTCTATTTTCCTGCCTAACACATCCGATGGCAAGCTGTAAATGTGTGTGCCTGTGGTGAGGGTCATTTACCATTACAGCGCTAACCCTTGATCTGGTAACTGGGGGACTTTGGGTATTGAACCCGGATCAAACATTGGATTTGTTTGTTAGGAGACCCAAAGGATCAATCGGACCCCACGTTTTGTGCAAAACAAAAGCAAACAAGGCTTATCACTAGATATGAAGGGAAAAAATAATGTGGAAGTTTCTGGTAACGATTCAGTGCTCTTGCATTGAGGAAGGAATTTTGGCTTATCTGATAATTAAAGGAATTGCAGGATCTGCCTGTTAACCATCTGATCCCACTCTTTTTGCGAGAGACAATTTTATCTTTCATGGATACTGTCCTGTTTAGACTTCCTATATTTACTGGAGGTGGGGGGAAAGGTCAATATTCATAAGTTATATTTTGCTAGAAAATTCCCATATCACCTGTGAAAGGACCAAACTAACGCCATGACAGGCCCCAGAAAGCCTCAGAAATCAGAGGGCCTGAGTTTCAGTTTCCCCGAAACCACCTGAAAGAATAGGAAAATTTTAAGTAGGCTCTGACCCTTGGCCTGAGTCATAAAAACCGGCCTGAACACAATGACACAGTAGCTTGCAAACCCGTGCCTAGGTAATCTTTCCCAAACTGATAGACCTTAAAGATAAAGCCCTGTGAGACCCTAATTGAAATATTTTTGCTATCGAATCATCAGCAGACCTCCCCCTCACCTCCCCCTGGTTGTGGTCCCTTTTCCTTTAAAACCTCCTGTGATTTCTGCTCGGGGTCGGACTCCTCTCCTCCTGCGTGAGGTATGAGTCTTGACCCCAGCGTGCTGGTGGAATCAATAAACCTCTTGCTGTTTGCATCAAGACTGGTCTCTTGTGAGTATTTGGGTCGCCGTCCATCCCGGGGCTGAGCAGGGCCTGTTTTCTGGGCCTTACATTTGGGGGCTCGTCCGGGATCTGCGGCCACCCTATTCTCCAGAGACCCACTTGGAGGTAAGCAAAGGATCCTTAAGTTTCTGTGTGCGCCGGCGCCTGTTTGTTCTGTCAGGTATCTGGGTCTGTGAAAAGCGCTTTCGGTTTGGCAGCCGCTTGCCGCTCCCGTAAGGGAACGGAAAGCTGTGGTAAGGCAGACGTGCCAGGGGCCACAAGCTGCAACCCTGGGGGACGCCCCTGGGTGTGAAACGGGGGATTTTTCCGCCCGTCTGTTGGAAGGGGAAAGGGTCCGGTTTGAGCGGATTCAACGGAGGGACCCTCCCCCGTCTGAATACCTCTCGTGTCTGTGGAAAACGGGAGGAGGAAAGTGTTTGTTGGCGTCTTTTGTCGTTTTGTGGCTTGCTGTTTTTGTGTATTTAGAAACGACCAAAATGGGACAGACTGTGATAACCCCTTTGTCTCTGACTTTGGACCGCTGGACGGACGTCAAGAATAGGGCCCATGACTTGTCTGTAGAAGTTAGAAAAAGACAATGGCAGACCCTCTGCTCGACTGAATGGCCGGCCTTCAATGTAGGTTGGCCTCCTGAGGGTACTTTTAACAGAGAATTAATTTTTGCAGTTAAAAATCTTGTTTTTCAGCCAAGACCCGATTCTCACCCTGACCACCAATCCTACATCATGTAACCAATAAGGAAAACTGCTGTTTTGATTGTTTCCTTTCATCATGTACTTCTTTGTCCATATTGTGTAAAAGTAATTTCTCATAACAAAAGCTGTCTTCCTCTCTTCTCTGAGTATTAAAGTGAACAACTGAGCAGTAGAGGGTTTGGACTTGTATCCCTGCCATCCCTGGGCAGCCCCTGCAGCAGAAGATGGCAGAGGTGTTACAGCTACAGAAGATGGGGGTGGGAGGGAGGAATCCAAGTGATCCTGGCCTCAGAAATTCAGGCCTGCCTGTATTCATTTACAGGGAGATTTTTCTAAATGGAAGAATCTCATTTCAGAGTATGGGGAGAGGTCTGTTGTTAATTTATTGTTAACTTTTTGAAATTGGATTACAAAATGTCTGCTCCTTCAGCTTGGGCTGGACAGTTGATTTAATAAACTAGGCAGCTTCTTGTATACTTTGGCAATAAGCTTTCTTAACAGGCAAAGCTTCTCTTGTAAGAACTGGAAGCATTTGCTTTTTTTTTCAGTTCGTATCCAGTGTTTTTTAAAGGGGCCAAAGATTGACTTTGCACTGTATTTTTCCACTGCAGTTAATGGGCCACTGATTCCCCCCACACCCAAGTTATCAAGCCTCTCTCCTTCCCTCCCTCTCTCTGTTTCTCTCTTTGGAAATGTACTTGATTTGAGACACTGCACTGTTTCTGCAGGGTGGGGGAGTCAGCATGGAGCAGGTATGTAAGGCCAGCAATACACTTTCAGCAAGGCTCCCTCACTTGCACTCTCCTGTAAGTCAGTAAATTGTTATATATTACCCCTTCTTCCCATAAGTCTTTTAAAAATGTGGATAGATGGGACCTTACTGAAATTGTATATCATACTATGGGTAATATCTTTTTCATATACTTATTAAAGTGTGAAGTTGTTTTGCTTGTACCATTCCAGTTTTGAGCTGCAATAGTTCATTGTTGTAATTGAAGAAAAGATTTCTTCATAAATAACTTTAAAGATGAACACATACAACTGAATATAGAAAATCTTTCAATAATTGTAATTATAAGGGAGAAACTGATGTTTACTTTGATCTTTAAAATTGTGGCACCTCTTAACCTTTTAGTAACTTTATTTCTGTATTGCTTTGATATTTTATGAGATTAGCTTTGAGAAATAGTCTTGATTTTTAAACCAAAGATTTTCTAAAACCTTAAGGTCTAGTCTAAACCAATTTAAACTTAATCTGGTTATCTAATCAAAGAAAATTTTTTCCATTTTTAAATTGCTATTTTTTAAAAGCTTTTAATTACCCATTTTATAAACTTTATATTCATATTTGTCTGAAGTTCTTATTTTTCCAGTATGTCTAAACCAAAGTTTCAAGTGTTGGTACTAAATAGAAGCAGAACTGCAGGAACCCCGAAACCTAAAATATATCCTGAAGTAGAATCCCCTCCCGAATGGGCAGAACCTTACCCTCCCCCGTATTATCTTGAACAGGCGGCAGAACCTGCTCCAGCCCCTGAGCCACAACCTGCTCAGCCGGTAGTTCAAGAAAGGGAAGAAGAAGGGCCCAATGCTCCCCCTTTACCAGCAGCAGCAGGGGGCCCAGCGGCGGGTACCCGAAGTCACAGAGGGGCCCCTCCTGGGGAGGGGCCAGATTCTACTGTAACCCTCCCACTTAGAGTTTATGGCCCTCCCGTGCCGCCCCCCAGAGTTCAACCCATGCAGTATTGGCCATTTTCTTCTGCAGATATATATAATTGGAAGGCTAGTCATGCTTCCTTTTCAGAAAATCCTGTAGGACTTACTGAATTAATAGAGTCTCTTATGTTCTCCCACCAACCCACTTGGGATGATTGCCAGCAACTGTTGCAGTCTCTTTTCACCACGGAAGAGAGAGAGAGAATCCTGTTGGAAGCCTGGAAAAATGTTTTAGGAGACAATGGGCAACCCTCCCAACTCCCCCATGTGATAGATGCTGGATTCCCGCTGACTCGACCCAACTGGGACTTCAACACTCCGGAAGGTAGGGAGAGGTTGACTGTCTACCGCCGGGCTCTGGTGGCAGGTCTCAAGGGGGCTGCGCGACGGCCCACTAATCTGGCTAAGGTAAGAGAAATTCTTCAGGGGCCCACTGAACCGCCTTCAGTTTTTCTTGAGCGCCTTATGGAGGCTTATAGGCGCTATACTCCTTTTGATCCCACCTCTGAGGGACAGCGGGCAGCCGTAGCTATGGCATTTATAGGGCAATCAGCTTCTGATATCAAAAAGAAGCTGCAGCGCCTCGAAGGATTGCAGGATTTTACTTTACAGGACCTAGTGAAGGAGGCTGAGAAATTGTATCACAAAAGAGAGACAGAGGAAGAGAAAGAAGAAAGGGAGAAGAGAGAGAGAGGAAAGGGAGGATAGAAGAGACAGAAGACAGGAGGAAAACTTATCTAGAATTTTGGCCACAGTGGTAGGAGAGAAAGAAAGAGGATTTCAAGGGCCTAGGCAGGTAGGGAACCTGAGCAACAGGGGCCAGAAGACAACGAGAAGCACGGGCAGACCACCCCTTGACAAAGATCAATGTGCCTACTGCAAGGAGAGAGGGGGAGTAGCCAGGGGAGTTCTTACCCAGGCCTTGAGACCCTGGAAGAAGCCAGTGGCATACCTGCCAAAGAAACTGGACCCAGTGGCCAGCGGATGGCCATCCTGCTTAAAGGCCATTGCAGCAGTCGCGATCCTGATCAAGGACGCTGACAAACTGACTATGGGACAACAGGTGACTGTAATTGCTGCCCATGCCCTAGAGAGTGTTATCCGCCAGCCTCCTGATCGGTGGATGATGAATGCTCGCATGACCCACTACCAAAGCTTACTGCTGACGGAGAGAATCATTTTTGGCCAGCCTGCCCTCCTTAACTGCCTGAGGACACTGAGGAGCCAGTTGTTCACACTTGTGCAGACATACTGGCTGAGGAAACTGGAGTCAGAAGTGACCTCACAGACACCCCCTGGACTAACGGTACCACCTGGTTCACGGATGGCAGCAGCTTCGTAGTTGAAGGTAAGAGGATGGCTGGGGCTGCGGTAGTAGATGGAGAGCAGACAGTGTGGGCAAGCAGTCTACCTGAAGGGACCTCAGCTCAGAAGACAGAACTCATAGCCTTGATACAGGCTTTGAGGCTAGCTGAGGGGAAAGCCATCAATATCTACACGGATAGTAGATATGCCTTTGCCACAGCACATGTACATGGTGCCATCTATCGGCAGAGAGGATTACTGACATCGGCAGGTAAAGAGATTAAAAATAAAGAGGAAATTCTGAGTCTATTAGAGGCAATGCATTTGCCTAAAAAGGTGGCCATCATACACTGCCCTGGGCACCAAAAAGCCACCGATAAGATAACTAAAGGAAATCAGTTGGCTGATCAGACAGCAAAGAAAGCTGCTCACGGAACCCCAATATTGCCAGCAATGAGTGACTATGAGACAGAGCCCAGCCCTGAGGGATTCCAGTATACTAGAGAAGATTGCCAAGTCATGAATCACCTAGGGTACACTATAGAGACGCCTCAAGGATTAAGAAAGACAGAAAATTGGAAAATCATATTCCCCCAGAGGGAGGCTAAAGAATATGTGGAACAGCTCCCCCGGCTCACCCATCTGGGGACCAAACACCTAAAGAAGACAATAAAATCGTCCCCCTACTATGTAATTAGACTTCCTGAGGTTGTCAAGGCTGTAGTTAAACACTGTATCCCTTGTGCCATGATGAATGCAGGTTCCAACCGACACCCCCCTGGACGAAGATTGCGGGGTGATCGACCTGGAGCTTACTGGGAAATAGACTTTACTGAAATAAAACCTGCCAGATATGGGAATAAATATCTACTAGTTTTTATAGATACTTTCACAGGATGGGTAGAAGCATACCCAACTAAGAAAGAAACTGCCAACATTGTGGCCAAGAAGATTCTAGAAGAAATTTTTCCCAGGTTTGGAATCCCTAAGGTAATCGGATCTGACAACGGGCCCACCTTCGTTGCTCAGGTAAGTCAGGGACTGGCCAAACAAATGGGGTTTAGTTGGAAATTACATTGTGTATATAGACCCCAAAGCTCAGGACACGTAGAGAGGATGAACAGAACTCTAAAAGAGACCTTGACTAAATTAGCCTTAGAGACCGGCGGGAATGACTGGACAGCTCTCCTTCCCTTTGCCCTGTTCCGGGTAAGGAACACCCCAGGTCGCTTTGGACTAACCCCCTATGAGCTTTGTGTGGAGGACCGCCCCCCCTTGTAGAAGCAGGAAAGATACATAACCCTGATGTTGCTTTTTCTCAATCCTTGTTCGTCCGTCTAAAAGCCCTAGAAGTAGTTCGCCAGCAGGCATGGGAACAAGTGAAAGAGGCCTACTCCACTGAGACCACCATTGTCCCTCACCGGTTCCAAGTGGGAGACGCTGTCTACGTACGCAGACACCGAGTTGGGAATCTCGAACCTCAGTGGAAAGGACCCTACCTAGTCCTGCTGACAACTCCCACTGCAGTGAAGGTCGAAGGAATAGCCGCCTGGATCCACGCCTCCCACCTAAAAGCTGCACCAAAGGCAGAAGAAGATGAGTCCTGGCACGTGGAAAAGACTGATAATCCTCTTAAGCTTCGCTTACGCCGTCTCGGAGTAGCAGCTGGAGTAAGTACTGGAACTGCAGCTTTGATACAAGGGCCTCAGCACTTCCAGATGTTGAGAGCCGCAATGGATGAGGACTTCCGAGCCTTAGAACAATCTACCTCCAAACTAGAGGAATCCCTGACTTCTTTGTCTGAAGTAGTATTGCAGAATAGAAGAGGGCTAGATTTGTTGTTTTTGAAGGATGGTGGACTGTGTGCTGCATTGAGGGAAGAATGCTGCTTCTATGTAGATCATTCTGGAACTATAAAAGACTCCATGTCTAAGCTGAGGGAAAGGTTAAACACCTGCGGGAACGAGAATCTCAACAAGGATGGTTTGAAGGATGGTTTAGTAAATCTCCCTGGTTTACTACTTTAATATCTTCCCTTTTAGGACCTATTCTGATTCTGCTTCTGTTACTCACTATTGGCCCTTGCATTCTGACCA
Source organism: Smutsia gigantea (assembly GCA_032199065.1). Taxonomy (NCBI): domain Eukaryota; kingdom Metazoa; phylum Chordata; class Mammalia; order Pholidota; family Manidae; genus Smutsia; species Smutsia gigantea. The sequence goes on along the minus strand of JAVSCE010021932.1, from coordinate 78,055 downwards.
GATTAGTAACTTTTATTATAGAACGGATTGGTGCAGTACAAATTTTAATGTTAAGACAACATTACCAGTCCGTACCTGATTCTGAAAAAGAATTTTATGATAATACGGAATTCTAGTTCTATGATTAGAACTATGCATAAGAAGAAGTGGGGAATGAAAGGACCAAACTAACGCCATGACAGGCCCCAGAAAGCCTCAGAAATCAGAGGGCCTGAGTTTCAGTTTCCCCGAAACCACCTGAAAGAATAGGAAAATTTTAAGTAGGCTCTGACCCTTGGCCTGAGTCATAAAAACCGGCCTGAACACAATGACACAATAGCTTGCAAACCCGTGCCTAGGTAATCTTTCCCAAACTGATAGACCTTAAAGATAAAGCCCTGTGAGACCCTAATTGAAATATTTTTGCTATCGAATCATCAGCAGACCTCCCCCTCACCTCCCCCTGGTTGTGGTCCCTTTTCCTTTAAAACCTCCTGTGATTTCTGCTCGGGGTCGGACTCCTCTCCTCCTGCGTGAGGTATGAGTCTTGACCCCAGCGCGCTGGTGGAATCAATAAACCTCTTGCTGTTTGCATCAAGACTGGTCTCTTGTGAGTATTTGGGTCGCCGTCCATCCTGGGGCTGAGCAGGGCCTGTTTTCTGGGTCTTACACCTGCACTTCCAAACTGGCTCTGAGTTGCACAGAAAAGTCTAGTGGTTTCTATTGTAAATGACTACCATGTTTACAGGTATCTCTTTGAAAATCCTTCTCAGGTACTCTGGCTAAATTTCTCTGCTTATAACTTAAGGATGGTGCAGCTCAGTGGTCTGACGATTAGGAAACAACTCACTTTTTGGTAGAAAAGCTACTCAGGGAAGCAGAAAATCCGGTGGCATACGGGAGCTTCATTCCCAGACCCCCAGGTGCCAGACCTCAGTATTTTCCCGCTGCCTCCCTCTGAGCCCTGGGGCTGCCACAGAAACCGCACCACAGAGATCAAGGAAAAGAGTTTTTCCCATACAGTGTAAAATATCACTGACAGAACAATCTACAATATGAATCTTAATTTCCTTCTACAACAGTGTTTCTCTGAGAAAGAGTATACAATAATCAATATACCAAAAATAAGTCATTTATCAGAAATTTGTTGAAACAACATGTCATGCAAGAAAGAACTATGTAAAATGTTCTGAAATTGGCTTAGGTTAAGCTTTCGGTCCCATCTCCTGAACTGCAGAGATTTCAATGTGAAAAGAAAGTTTATTGAATGTCATCGAGTTGAGAGATCAAAAAATTGTTCAACTTCACCACCAGAGATTTCCTCCTACTGTCAAAACAAACGTTTATAATGAATTTGGAAAATGCTTCCTTCATTGCTCATACACCACCAGAAAACACACAGGAGAGAAAATCCTACCGAGTGTAATGAACGCCAGAAGGCTTTTAGCCGATGCTCAGTCCTCAGTAATCAGGATGTCCTCTGAGCAGAGAATCTTACACATGTAACCAGCATAGCAAAGCCAGTTCTCAACCCTCACAAACAGGAGAAAATCTATACCGGGAAAAAAATGTATGAATGTAACGCATGTAGTGTGAGAGCAAAAGAGACTCCATTTTATTTATTTATTTATTTTTAAAATATAATTTATTTTATTATCATTAATTTACAATTACATGTGCAATATTACGATTATTAAACTACCCCTTCATCAGGTCCCCCCCACCAACCCCATTACAGTCACTGTCCATCAGCGTAGTGAGATGCTATAGAATCACTACTTGAAGAGACTCCATTTTAAATAGAAGCCATCCTAAGAGAAAGTCTCGCCCCCAGCCTAGTTCTGAAAGAAAACTTTTAGTCATGAGGAAAAAAACTCACCCTTCGTACTAGGAATCTTCCCCCTTAGATAGCTCCCTGCACCTTGCCATAATCTCAAGGTCTAAACCTCGAAGTACCAGGCACTTCCCTAAAGATAACAAACCGTACATCAGCTAGCAGCTGGATGCCAGCTGGACTTAGCTCCAAGTTTGAGCCCCCCTCTCCCTGCCCCTTGTAATGCTTAAAAACCTTGTCTACTCTGAGCTCAGGGCTCTCACTTTGGAACCGTTGCGTCAGTGACAGGTGTGGGCCCGAGCTCGAGCTTGGATAAATAGCCCTTTTGTGTTTGCATCGGAATCGGCTCCTTGGTGGTCTCTCGGGACTCGCGACTTGGGCACAACAGTAGCAAGGATTTCACCATATGTTCACACCTCTGGAGTCATAAGAGATTGTAGGCTGGAGAGAGGCTTTGCAAATATACCGAATGTAGCAAAGCCCTTAAGCCACATAATGATCTCAGAATTCACCATTTAATTATCAGCTATATTTCTCACTGGTGAGAAACTGTACAAATGAAATGAGCAGGCAAAGCCTTTACCAAGCAATCAGAACTTAACAGCAGAGAATCCATACTGGAGAGAAACCGTAAAAATGTAATAAATCTGGCAAAGCCCTTATCTGGTTCTCAAACTTTACAAAACATCAGAATATATATCGTGAAGAGAAACCACACAAATGTAATGTTTATGGTAAGGCTTTTATCAAACATGCACACCTTTGGGGTCAATAAGAAATCATACAATCAGAAACCACACATATATATTGAATGAGGCAAGGCCTTTGGGTAAAAGTCTAGCCTCGAGATTCCCTGAAGAATTCACACTGGAGGGAAGCCTTACAAACATCACGAATGTGGCAAAACGTTTGTCTTATGTTCAAAACTTACTCAGTGTAAGAGAATTCAACTGGAAATAAAACTTACAAATGTAATGAATGTACCAAAGCCTTTACTAGCAGTTCAAACCTTACTCAACATAAAAGAAACCATGCTGGAGAGAAACCATATAAATGTAATGCATGTAGACAGCCTTTCGTCAAAATTCAGGCTTTAAAATTCACTGGAAAATTAACATTCTGTCATTCTCAATCACTCCCGATCCCCTGGACCCTGGAAACCACTAATCTGCCTCTGTCTCTCTGCATTTGTCCATATTGGATATTTCCTATGGACTATGTATTTGAAATTTTCCAGGCGAGTCAGTTATAACTGTCCTCATCAAAATAAAAAATAAACATCAGGTGACGGCTGCATTACTTAGGTTGATGGTGTTCATTATTATACAATTTACACATAATCAAACTATCAAATTCCATACCTCCAATATGTACAATTTGTCAATGATACTTCAATAAAGCTGGAAAAACAAAACAAACAAATAAAATAAGGGTCAATATCAGAGCAAATTTCTCCTTAGTCTTTCTGCGTTCTGTGGAGTCTTCAGCAGTTTGGTTAGAGGCGCACCCACGCTGGGGAGGGCCATCTGCTTTACTCAGTCTACCCCCGCTCAGATGTTAATTCCATCCACAAACACTCTCACAGACACACACAGAATGATGTTTAACCAAATATGTGCACCCCATGACCTGGGCGGCTGGCAGAAAATATGTTACCATTTAACATAACTAACCAATAAAATACGAAATGGTCCCTGACTATTATTCCCATGTAAACAAGAGTAAGCCTGATAAGGAAGAGGGGTGCCTTTCACCCACCCCGTGTGACACAGAGTCCATCGTACCACACCGAGAATGGGCTGTGTGGGAATGGGGGTACAGTAAATTCAGAGGAGAAGTCTGGGTCTTGCCAGAGTGACGTCCTGGAAGAGCGGTCACTTCCTGAACTGCACCTGCAGACACCCTGTCAAGAGACATGACCAACGCCCTTATTTCCGGGTAGTCTGTCACTCACAGACTTAACCAGCTGAGCTTCTGACCGACTTGCTACATAGATCAGAGGTTCCAAGGACCCCCTCCTCGGGTTTGATTAATTCGCTAGAGTGGCTCACAGAATTTAGGAAAACAGTTTACTTACTAGACTAGGGATTTACTATGAAAGGATACAGCCTGATGGAAGAGTGGTATGGGGCCAGGTATGTGGCAGGGAGCCCAGAGCTTCCATGCTCTCCAGGCCTGGGAAGCTGCCCAAATCCTGAGAATTCTCTGATTCCAGTGAAGCAAAGGCAAGCCCTTCCCCTTGCCCTTCACATTCAAGCCCAGTGTTCTGACGGGAGGCCCATAGTCTCTTTGTGGCATTGATAATAGGCCTTAGGAGCGCATGCTGGCAGCCCTCTGAGGGCAGCTGACCCGGGGGCCAGTGACAGTGGGCAGGCTACTGCAAAGCAGCTTTGTATCTGAAGTCTTCCCCTAGCTGTAATTTTTTAAAGGGATTTACTGACTGCTTAAAGTGCAGTTAATCCCAGTTGTAACTTTGTTAACAGCTGCAGAGTTCTGCACAAGTTGACACTGAGAGTTTTTGCCAGCTCCTCAGGGGTTCATGGCGGGATGGAGCTCTGGAGTTTCATCGAATCACTGCATCATCTTTTCCTTTGCTTGCTGCAAAAAGCTTAACTGTTTCCATTTGGTCCACGGCTAAGGCTCCAGGGTGGTGAAAAAGCTGCCTGGTGGCCGCAGGGAGAGGCTCAGGCTTGAACCCTGACACCAGGGGGAGGCCCGAGGGGTCCCTCGTGGGCTGCTGGGCTCTGCAGGCTCCTCGTTGTGCCTGAGGGTGAGCCTTTCTAAGAGAGATTCTCCGGGCCCGCCTAGCCTGGGGGCCTGCCAGCCAGCCTGCGGAGGCTGGTCAGGTGGTCACCCGCTTTCCTGAGTCTCACCTCCTCATCTAGGAAGGGGCTCTCCAGGAAGCCACAGAGATGGGGTGTGCACGGGCAGGACGCGGAGCATTCAGATCCAAACGGGCCTGCCTCAGGTTCTTCTCCAGGCCCACGGAGGTTTGTTTCGCAGGAAATCAGCCACTCCCATCTGTTCACATATTGTTGGTCCGACGAGGCAGAACAGAGGGGTGACCCAGAGTCTGCAGGGTCCAGTAACACTACCACGTTCCTACCCAGCCCTCGCCCGAAAAACGATTGCCGCCTGTGCTGCAGATTCATATTTTGTATGTGTCTGTCTGACGATAAAATTTGGGAAACGAAAGAACACCAATAAGTCCATATGAGAGTCAAATATTAAGCAAGGGTGACACAAGATTGGCCTCCACTGGAAGAGCAAACCAGAATTCGTGCAGAGCCAGCAGGTCTGGCATCTGCAACAGGGAGAAGGTGGGATTGTATTGCCATCTGTTTGGAGCTACAATATTTTATGTTAAACTACTTTTGACATAGACATTGAAGGTATGAACTGGTGACCTTACAAGTTAAAACCCAGTGATTTTACTTGATGTGACCTCTTAAGTGAAAGTAACAATATTCCCCAGGGTGGCTGTGCTGGGGTAAAGCCAGAGGAGGCATCCTAAAAAGTGCCTTCAGTACTGGTATCACATACCGTAGATGCTTGGCAGATGACACTGACTTCTTCCCATTAGTTCGTCATGTCATCTCCCCGCCCCCAGGGATCACTGGGGTTGTCCTAAAGGAAACCTGAAGTGAGTTCTCCAAATGGGCCACCATGATTATGGGTCCACCATTTACATATTAAGAGCCCTAGGGAACTTTTTCTTTATGTTTTTATTAACAAGAAGTCATCAACAATCAAAACTACATATACCATCAGTTCATACAGGTCTTTACTTACATCCTGAAAACTAAAAAAAGACAAAAAATCTGGAATCCCAAATTTTACAAGTGTCCCGTGGAAACTTACAAACCTCATCCCGGATCTCCATCCAGGGAATTTTCTCCCGCTTTCCCTGCCTAATTGCACTTCTCCCCTTTCATCTGCATGAATTACGTTATTTTGGTAGGAATCATAGAATGCAAGCATCTTTACTGTCCCAAAATACAGATTGACAGAAAGGATGAATATAACAAGATCGGTTCAAAAACCAAGAACTTAAAACAACAGCTCTACCCTGAGATTACCAACGTTCAGGAGCGAGGGGAAGAGGGTGGAGCTGCAAGGCCGAGGTCACCTCCTCCTGCGCACCTCTCCGAGAATGACCCAGAACTGCTAAAGGTCTGAAGAAAAAGCCACGTGGAGAAAGGTCAGGGGAACAGAGCGGTGCTGTCCAGGGACCAAGGCCCAGCGCCGGGAGCAAGCGGCAGGGATACCCGCATGCAGAGCGCCTCCCGGAGGGCCTAGGGGTTCGGGCCTCACGTCTGGCACCCCAGCCCCGGCTCCAAACCTGGGAGACAAGCCCAGCTCTGAACACCTGCTGGGAGCATCTGCTGAGAGCTGGGAAATCGCCGCCACTCTTTGGGGGCTCCGACACCCTGCCTGAGGCCACAGTTTGAGAAACACCGGCCATACCAGAAGGAAATTTGTGGACTAGTTCTAGGGATCTGTAGGAATTTTCTCCTGGAGTGGAAGAGCTTTTGGGAATGGGAGTTGTGACGCTCTCCACCTACCCCACTAGCACCCCTCAGCCCCCTCCTGCGTTCCCCTGCAGATCCCACCCACTTACCCTGGTAGCATCCCTCCCAAGGGCTCCCACCTGGCCACACCTAGCAGGTGGCCTCTGCCAGGACCAGCACCCAGGCAAAGGGACCCCTGCCCTGGGGGCCTGGGGGCGAGGTGGACGACAGCCCGGCCCGCCAGCCTGTCTGCTGCAGCCGTGTTTGAACTCTAAGTGACCATCAACAATATAAGCAGTTTATAATATAAATGCATATAATATAAACAGCTAAGTTACCTGCGAGATGTCAAGTATTAGTAAATTATTGTTGTTATTCTTAGACGTTTTCATTTGTGTCAAATTCTAGATTTTAAAGTTACCCAAGAAGTGTTTTCTCAGTGTTCTAGCTCCTTGCCATTCAATTAGTGATCTGTAGACACACGACTTTGGCATCACCAGGACTTATTAAACGGTGACACCGTGGGCCCCTTCCCAGACCTCCCGAAACAGGAGTCTGCATTTTAGTAAGATCCCAGTGGAACCTTGTACAGATTAAAATTTGCTCAAGTGCATTTCCAACTAACCCTGGCATCTCACCTGAGAAATGTAGAACACGTTGTCTAGGCCACAAAGAACACTCACGAGCGAGGTTTCTTATCTATGGGAGAGAAGGTTCCTAAGTGGTACATTGTATCTTCCCAAATTACTTCTTCCCAATAATATCTGCAGGAGTTTGGTGAATCTCATGTTATCCTCTTTCCATCAGAGCCTAGGACAGAATTAAAAAGGCTTTCTGGTCTCAAAACCTATCTTATGGGTCACTCAGATCGCTTACCTCAACCAGAACCCACAACTCTAAAGAGCTGAGAAACCGAAGGTGGGAAATGAATGATGCTTCTCTGCGCCATAGGGGGAAATGTGTTTTTCACACTCAGGCATATGGCCACAGAATTCCAGTGTGAACGGGAACCGTGGGCCAGCTTAGCGGCATTCACACGGGGACGTGATGACGGACAGCCTCAGGAACCTGGCAGAACTTCCCTCCAGAAACCCTGACCCAAAGCTGAGCATACATTTGAAAGTCCGTAGAGTCATGTCGACTCGAGTAGTTTGGCTTGAATTCATCTACCTCTGTGTGTTCACAGGTGCAGGGCCCTCATAGAGGAGGCAGCCTGGAGACGCGGACCTCACTGCCTTGTGGCGGTGGATGTTATGAGTGTCCTCACTGGGCGGAACCATGAACTTTTGAACTGGGCCAAATAGAAAATGTTCCAAGCCCTGTGACATGAACACCTACAACTTGCTGAAATGACAGACTTCTGCTTAGTTCTAGCCATAGCAGCTAGCTGTGTTCAACCAAGATTATTTTTCTGCCCCCAACACCGGTCAAAATTCTCTGCAAATAACATTCCTTTTCAGTCCTTAAAAACTCCTGAGTTTTGCCCCTGGTGGGATGCTGTTTGTGTTGCTCCCCAAATCTGTGGGCCCCAAACTGCAGTACCTTGATCCCACATAAGCACTTCTTCTCAATTACGGCCTCCTGAGAACTGTAGGTTGACAATAGCTTTTTACTCTATCTGATTCTGGACAGAAGCTCCCCAAAAATCAAATAAAGGGAAAGATAGGTTAGCGAAATGTGTTATCTTAACCCTCCCCCTCCAGAGTTTTTAGCTTTTACTGCCTGTTCACCAATAACACGGGGAGTTTCACAATCCCTCTGTCCACATAAATAAGGAAAAGCTGTGCTTTCCACCTGTGTGATTCTCTCCTGTCCGCCCCCTTCACTACACGGACAGAGCACTTCACTTCTCACCAGCTGTGTGGCCGTTTGCCCCACACCAACAGCGAGTCTCAGACACCAGCAGGTTGTCCAAGAATTCAACTCGATTTGGACACTACCTACCCAGAGACAGCACCAGGTGCCACAGCTAAGGGCTCAGCCCCACGAGACTGTCACCCATGCACCCCTCCCCGCCAGACAGTCTGAACCAGCCTCAAGCCCAGGTTACCCCCCGTGTCTGACGCATGGGCTACAGACCAGAGATTCCCATGCCCCCCTCTTTAGGTTCCGTTAACTTGCCAGAGCAGACCTCAGAGCTCAGAAAAACATCTGCCTTACCTTTCCCACTCCATTGAAGACGATGCGTCGCCCTCCCGGAGCTGACGTGTTCACCAGCTGCGAGCTCTCTGGGCGCCCTCCACCCGGGACGCATGGAGGCTTCCACACGTGGGCACGATCAGTCATTACCTCCAATTCGGCCCCTCGCCCCTCTCCGGAGGATGGAGGGTGGGGCGGAAAACCCCAAGGTTCTGAGCCTGGCTGGGTCTTCCCGGGGACCAGCCCCCACCCAGGAGCCCACCCAGAGTCACCTCATTAGAACAAGCGACGCCCCTGTGGGCTCTTAGCAGTCAGGAAATTAAAGGCGTTTTGGAAGGTCTGTGCTGGGAACCGGAGGCAGAGACAGTCTGTGCATTTTCTATTACCTCTTCCCCCATCTCAAGCCAAGCCCGATAAATGAAAAGCTCTGGAGGCAGTTCTTAAACGCACCGAGTTATTCTCAGGTGCAAATTGTGAGCTTGCCATGTGAGCGCTTATGGCACTCCAACCACATGTGAAACAGCTGGAATCGTTCTTAGGCACTCAGGCTAGGTCAGGAGGGCTGGCTTGGGCCCGAAGGTTTGCAATTCTTCCAAGCTGCATGTCCCTGGATCATACTGTATGTACCAGGTCCTCTTTATGCAGGCAAATAAAACTGGATGAAGAAGAGTAAATTGACCTGAGGTGACAGGGAAAAAATAAAACACCTGTAATATGCGTTGTATTTCAGAGAATTGTATTAATGTTGAAAGGAACTAATCAAATGCTACATCAGTGCTTCATAACAAAAGTTACAAGGTTAAGAGAATATTCCCCATTCCCCACGGCGAAGAAAGTTTCCACTGAAACACAGAGTCAAAAATTCTACACTCAGGAGAGGGCACTGTTTGAAGGGGCCGACCCTTTCCACAGTCATATGTAGGCCGTTTTCCCAGTTTCCCAAGCTTCCAGCCATTTCCTCGCCCAAACACATGGATTTCAGAGCTTTCTATTGACACGGCAGTGCAACGGGGCTTCCTCCTGCTGACCCAGTTTCTTGCATGCTTGTATTTAATCTACAAAGGTCTGCGTACGACAATTTCACAGGCTCCACTTTAAACACAAATTTATGTCATTTGAAGGCAGCGTGTGTCCTGTGACCCCCCGTGTCCCCTGCGCTCCCCCGTGTGTCCAGGCGCCTCCTGGAGGCGCGCCGACTGGGCGGACACACTGCGCCTGTCCCTCTCCCGAGTCGGTCTGTCATTCACTCCCTCCTCTCTCCGTGGGGGACAGACTCACTCACGGCCGCTCCCTTCAGAGGAGGAAGAGACCCAAAGGTCCTCCTGGAGGACGCTCGCTGGGACACGGGGGACGCAAGGGCCCTGACCAGGGGCCGTGCCCTTCTCTGGACGGAGGGAGGGAGGCGCAGCGGGAGGCCTGGAGCTCTGCCTCGTGAAGACCACTCCACGCGGCCGGCCGGAAGCACGCCTGGACGGCGGGGGCCGGGGCACAGCGCGGGCCCGGCCTGCACTCGGGCGCGGCGAGCTGGGGGGCGCCAGGAGGCCAGAGCTGGGCGTCGGGGCTGGCGTGTCCCGGGCCCTGGGGGTGCCTGTGGGGACTTAAGACAGGGATGCAGGCAGAAGTAAAGAGCCCGGAAAGCCCGCCGAGCCGCTACCCAAGAACTCAGCCCGGGGGCTGGGAACAGGCTGGGGAGTCCCGGCAGGTCTGCGAGGGGCTGGGAAGACCTCTCACCTCCTGCCTGGACGCTGAATTCAGAGTTCCTGCCTCGTCTTCCTGCGGCAGGCTGTGGACTGCGCTTGGAGTCTGGACGCTTGATTTGTGCCTGGGGGCCCCAGACGCCATCCAACGCGGGTTTCTTCCTGGCGGCCTGGGGAACGTAGCGGGAGAAGCCGTCAGGCCCGCGGGCTGCTGGTCTGGCCGTGGGCTGCGCGTGGCAGAAGCTCCGCAGAGCTCGGTGGGATGAGCCAGGGAAGCCCGCCTTGTGCCTCTGGGCTGGTCCGCAGGCACTCAGTTCTGGAGCTTTCTTGAGAGGCTGCGTGGGACAGAGCGACCTCATATAAGGTGTCTTGACAGGTGGCTGGGCTGTGACAACAGGGCCCAGGACAGATCTTTTCTTGCTTGTTTAGACAGGCATTGGCCTGGGGGGCTGGGGTCAGGAACGTCAAGCTGTGTTCAACACAGGACCGACATTCAGCAAATGTGAAAATAACAAGCAATTTAGAAGAAAGGGAAAAGGGCAGGCCAATATAATAAACAGGGGGCAAATAACAGAAGATGAGAATCTCCTCTATATCAGAAGAAAGATGATTGAGCCAGACGACACATACGAAATTAAATTTCAGAGACATGAAAATGGTCACTGCACGTTTGCAGAGGCACCCACCTAGTGGTCAGGGGAAAAATTTACCGTCTCAGTCTGATTTATTCTATCAGACATGACAATAAGAACTTTCCTGATTTTCTTGGTTGTTAAGATCAAGAGAAAAAACATTTCCCTAGGCGGCGTGGAGAATATAAATGGCAAATAACCTTTGGAAAGGCAATTCAGGAGTATTGACAAAAATTTAAAAGAATGCCTTTTTTGATTTAATCACAGAAAGCATGTGACAAAACACTTCACATGTACACAGAAATGTCTCCGCTAGACTTTGCAGGTCTACTTGGGCAAACTAGCAAAGGAAAAAAACTTAAGAAACTAGAATATGGAAAGCACACAGGACCCCACAGGCCAGCCTGGGTTTTAACCTAATCCTGGACTCTGAGAAGCCCTGAAGCTGAGTCATCGCGGCCCAGAGCCCAGGGCAGGGAAGCAGCGGTCAGACTCACCCTCAGATGGGCGTCCGTCTGGGTACTCTGCCTCTTCTCTTGCGGTGCCCTGGGGGATTTCAGGGGCAGAACTTTTCTCTGCTGCTCTTCTTGCCTGCAGGATAAGTCATGTCAGCTGCCTAGACACCCCTGACCTTCTTGTGCATGCCAGTGAGTGCAGACCAAGGACGCTCCTGGAGCCCAGGCCCAGTCGGCTGTGGGCTGTGGAGGCACTGAAGCCCCTGTGAGCCCTCCTTTCCCGCCGTGGTCTCCGCATTTCATGCCACTGTTTGGACTTGCTGCTTCCCTGCCTGCCTTGGGCAACCCCCCCACGATATTCCCTGGCCCTTCCTACTGCGTGCCGCTCAGGACCAGAGCGAGCTCTGAGCGTGCATCCCGCAGGGCACGGAGCTCCCGACTCCCTGGGTCAGTCTCCCTGTCCGTCCTGAGTGGCTGCACAGGGCGTGAAGAGGCGAGACCCGGTCTCATCCCAGCCCGCCATTCCTCACCTGGGGACTGGTTCCTTCTCTCTGTCAGGCTTGTACCGGGAGCCTAGAGTCCGGAGGTCCGGGGGATTCCTGGTGGCCAGGCTCTCCTTCCTACTGGAGCCCCAGGGCTGGGGGGCAGTGGCCCCCACCCAGCACTTCACGGGGCACATCCTGCTGCTGGCCTTGCGGCCAAAGGCCCCGCCGTTCTTGCCCTTCGCCTGTGGGGGGCAGGCGGGTGGGCAGCGAGTCCGCAGAAACCACAGCAGGGTTGACAGGTTAGTACAAGGACAGATATCTGGCGTTGGGTTATTGGCTTGTGGGACAGGGCGTAGAACCGGTGGCCCGTTGGCTGCCTGCACATTTAAGAATTACGGCCCGGCCCAGAGCCCAGGGGTGTGAGGGACTTCTGTCTCTGTGTCTACGTGCTTTTTTTCGTCCTTTTCTCGTGACTAGGGAATCCAACAATCAGTCCCTGAGGGAGAGTCACCCGAGCCCAGGGGCACGAGGCAGGCGGCAGGTCACAGCGCACACCCTCAGCCCCGAAGGCCTGCAGCCCAGACCCTGAGGAAGCTGCAGAGGGATCCGTGGGGCCGAGGGCCCTCTCCCCAGAAGGGGAGGACACCAGGGCAGGTGGAGGCAGCGAGGGGTCAGGAACCCGGGGGTCAGCATGGCCCCCTAGAAAGCGAGCTGAGAGGAAGGAAGTTAGTGTCTGAAGGTGATAATTAGGAACTGGATTTGAATACCGAACAAACAGCAAGCTGAACATGACGTGAAACAGGGAACAGGCTGCTCCCAATCACTGGGGGGCGGACCCCACAAGCCAGGCCAGCCTCGGACCATGAGTGCTGAAGGCACAGTCGCTGCATCTCCCACGTTAACTCCACTCTCTGGGGCCATGCTGACCCCCGGGTTCCTGACCCCTTGCTGCCTCCACCTGCCCTGGTGTCCTCCCCTTCTGGGGAGAGGGCCCTCGGCCCCACGGGTCCCTCTGCGGCTTCCTCAGGGTCTGGGCTGCAGGCCTTCGGGGCTGAGGGTGTGCGCTGTGACCTGCCGCCTGCCTCGTGCCCCTGGGCTCGGGTGACTCTCCCTCAGGGACTGATTGTTGGATTCCCTAGTCACGAGAAAAGGATGAAAAAAAGCACGTAGGAGACAGAAGTCCCTCACACCCCTGCTGCTTTAAGTGCATGAGGGGCTCACTCCCCATGCAGTCACCCAACAGTGATGCGGTCTTCTCATAAACAGATGCCCCATTCTGTGTCATTCTGCGGCCATTTCCATCATTACTCACTCCAGGATGGGACACGTCCTGGGAAAAGACCGCTTGGTATATCAGCGCGGAAATGAGAGTCACGTCTGCGGGAGCCTGACGCTGGAGGCCGTGGCTGCAGTGGTCAGGACTTCTGCACGGTTCCTGCCTGAAATGTCGGGGTAGCTCAGGCCCGTGCTCCGGGTGTCCGTCCAGCCATTCCCTCCGGGCTTAAAGCATCTACCAGGATTTCTCAAGGCTGATACCCAAGCAGCTAAGACCTGATGATTCTTTTCCCATCTATTTCCAGGAAACTCACAATTATCACAGAACATCATACTGCAAAACCATGCCAGTTCCTTGGACAAAGCTTTGCAAATGTTTGATAGGAAGCAATGAACACCTGTGTGATTTCATACGTGACCCCCATAACCACATGGCGATTTCAACAGAAGCACGCACAGAACCACACAGGGATGTGCCACCTGAGGGCGCCCGTGCAGGCTCGCTGTGGGTGCAAATTCACACCGGGCAACTCACACAGGAAGGCCTCTGTTATGGTGAGGGACTCACCCATCAGGGGCCTCCCGGCACTTTTAGGCAGAAATCAACAGCCCCCACCTGTGCCCCGCAGGGAATCCCTGCCCACATGACGCCCGGACATTGTCCAACCTCTGGCGCTGGACTCCGTGTCTTTGTGCAGCTGGGTGAGGCCAGCTCACTGAAGGCTGACGTTTCTTGTTTAAGACCCAGCGGACAGTTGGATCCTCTCCTGGCATCAGGGGAAACTGGGGCATCACCTCCACGGAAGCGACCACTACCCATTTCTCGGTCATCAGGTCAATCTAATGGAAGAAACAGAGTCCAGAGGTCTGCATGCAGGAAGACGCCTTGGGATAACAACATAAACCAGCTTCCAATTTCTGGCACCCATCATCTTTCCTCCAGGCCCATGGGGAGTGGGATGATGACCTCCAAGTGGCACCAAGGGTGACAGCCCCATGTTTAGGGAATGCTGGAGGCTCCCCAGTGCAGCTGAGGGCCACAGCTGCCCACACCCTGTCCCTCTGATCACCACGCATCCATGCAATCGGTCAGCATCCATACTGCAAATCACTGAATTTCACCCCTGGTCATGGGAGGGCCAGCCTCAGCTCTGATGCTAGACTGGAGTCCACCTCAGTCCTGCCCGTGTCCCCTTGTCCCAACACGGCCCATACTTACATCTCTCTGTGGAATCCCAAGCTGCTTTAAGAATAGTTTCCCCTGTTCCATTGAAAGCCTGTTGGGGTCCATCAGTGTTGGTCCTGTCCCAGGGGTTCTGTTGACCTGTGGGGGGTGGAAAATAAAACCATTGAGTCCTGCACACGCCTGCAGTCCGTCACAAGCAGGGCGCAGTGAGCGCCCAGCTCTCCTCCCCGCCCATCACCTCACCTTGCACTGCCATTCAAACTCCACGTACATATCCTTCTACTAGTAACATGGTATCAGTGAGGGAGGAAAAGGTGATGATTTTTTAGTTTCTCCACTAGATGTAACATGTTTTATTTATATGTGAAATGCAGTTTCCTTACTTAGAGACCTTACATCATATGCCATAAAATACTTGGGAAAAGTGATCACGTAATTGGTCTCAAAGAAAATTTACTGTTAGAAAACTGGCTATCTTACAATCTATTGTCCTTTTTTGTCATCATTTAATAAAATTAGCTATAACCACATTATTCAACTTCTTCACAATAGTGTTTTTTAAACTATGAAATACATATCCAGAAATTCCTGAAATCAAATTCCTTAAAATAAAAAATGACTTGAACAGGGAAATGATAAAGTAAATAACAGATAAAGCACTTTATGTCAAAACTCAGGAGCAGAACAAAAGCCGGATCGAGGGAAATCCCTTAATCCAAACGGGCACGTTACAGACGGACATAAAACTACAAGACATGTTCATCTTAAGAAATCGGAGACAGAGAAGCAGAAGGTTACAAAAGGACAAAAAAGTTGGAATTTGTTACTCAAATATAGATAGGATCTATTGGAGAACTGAATAGAATATAACAGGAAAATATAATTCTCTGAAAACAGCAAGACAACACATTTTACCACAGGCTGTCACGAAAAGATAACAAAATGTATCAGATTATATTAGGGGAAAAAATCAACTTTGCTGTAGACACAGAAAGGGCCAGGGAATGTTATTTCTAGTCTTGGGGCAAACATATTTCAAAATCTAAAGTAGGCTTTCCTCTTTAAATTTTAAATGACCAAAATTGAGCCATGAGGAAACATATCCGAATCACAAACTAAGGTAGAAAAAGGCTTGCCTCTGCATCAGACTGACAGCTTTACAGCCAGGGCACTGCTCTAGGCTTTTACGGGCTTGGAGTCCGGATCCGGGTCCCGAATCCCAGCCAGGTCCCAGCAAGCTCCGTGAATACACTGGGAGAAAAGATAGGTTAATAAACCACTTAACGATTTTTAAAAGTGCTCGTCAAAGACACCAGGGCCCCATAACTGCTCACCCACCACCCGACCCAAACCAGGTGCTGGGTGGTCATTCTTTGGAAATTTTGTCCTTCATCTGAACATTAACATCTTCAAAATATTTTTCGAATCAGGCTCTGTGCTACAAAATCGTATTAAACAGTTAACTCATCCTTACCCCAACACCTAAAACAGCCCTCTTTCCCTGTTTCCTCCCTTGTCTCTGAGACAGAACCCGAGGCCCCAAATGACCATGGAATCCAACCTGTGGTTTGCTGCCTGTCTGGAGCTGCTCAAGACATGTGGACGCTGGGCAAACTCCACTGGAGACCGAGGGGCTTCCAGGAGGGCGGACAAGACCACTGAGGACACGGGCCCTTCTGGTGGACTTTATACTGCTTCACGTTACCGGGACTTTCCTTCCTGCTAACTCAATCAGCCCAGCCTAATCCCACATCAGCCGGCCCTCTCCTTCTTCCCGCCCATCAGATGGACTGTTTTGCTGTTCCTTAGCTTCGTCTTCTCTCCTCTGTGTGTATCTGAAACGATGCACTCTAATTTGGTCTTCGTCATGCCCAAGGATTTTAAAAAGATTCACATACAACTATGTGAAAATCTTTATACATATGTTGTCAGTGGGGAAGGGTTGTGCATGTGTGGGGATGGCGGGGGAGGGATATGAAAAATCTCTGATCCTTCTCTCAATATTCCTGAGAGCCAGAAACAGCTCTAAAATATAAAGCCTATGCCTTTAAAAGATTTAGGCATAAGCCAATATACTGGCTGATTCGTTCTGCATCATGCACAGGATAGGATTAACTCCAGGCCCCCCGGCAAGGGGTCCATCAGCAACCAGGGCTTTGCCTGGAGCATGGCCTGACTCTCTGTGTGTCCAGGGACGGACTAGGGCATGTGGTGTGCCTTGGGGTGAGGGGTCACGCCAACGCTCCACTTAGTCACAGAATCAGAGCCCATGCCTGATGCTGAAAACACCAGGAGGTCAGACATCAGGTCCAGGGAACAGAGTCCATGCCGGCACAGGAGGATCTGCTCTCCAGCCCCCAGAGCCAGCAGGCATCCGGAGGAGAGGTGGGAGCCGCAGGCTGAGAGGAATACAGAGAGGATCTGGGGTGTAGCCTCACCTCTTAACAGAGACTAGAAGGATGAAGAAGGAGGTAGGTGGCGTTCCCTACGATTCTCAGAGAGGTGCGGGTAGTTGGGGTCCATATCCAGGTGGGTTTCTTACCTACATGCGTCCTCTCTTTCAGGACAAAGGACAGGGGAGAGAGCGGCCTCTTCCTTCTGCTGGTGGTGGCATGGGCAAGGGAATATTGAGGCCGTTCTCAAAACTCAGGTGTGACTTCTAAAGATAAGCGCAGGGAATTGGGAGGTGACACCGGCGGGAAGAGTGGATGTCTGCCTCTCAAGTAAACATCCCATCCTCAATGGATCACTGTGTTCTCTCGTCCTCTAAAAGCACCATATTTTTAGACCTTGAAAACTTTACTTCTCTACCTCTGATGTTCCTGCCTAATGAGTTTTTAAAACTACTTTGTTCCTTCGATTCCCCTTCAAGTGAAAGGTGGCTCACTTGGACAATAAAAATAGATTATATTTGTGGTTTGATGCACCCTAAAATGAAAAGCCTTTAGAATGATTTCCAGTATATAGTAAATGTTAAGATTTTTTGGTTTTGCTCTTTTCAAAGTGATTTTAAACCCTACTATTTCTCTACACTGTCTTGATTACAAAGTCCTCAATCTCTCGGTTCCCTGTCACTCTCTGTGTGCACCACAGAGAGGCGACACTGGAACCAGTAGAGAGCTTCTAAAAATGAAGAATCTTGGGCCTCACCCAACACTTATCACAACAAAAGTCTGCCTTTTAACAAGAGCTCCAGGTCATTGTTGTGTACGAGAAAATTTGAAAAGTGCATTTCTAAATCCCAGATGGTGATAGATGACAGATAATCTATGTTGCTTCCATGTCCCATGTCTTTTGTTCCCCAGAAATATCATATTGGCAGTTGTTTAATGGATCTCACATTATCATCTTTCTATCAGTGTGTAAGAGTAAATTAGAGAATATTATTTTCTCAAAAATTAACTCATTGAAGCAGATCACCCATATGAACCGCACAATTCTTACAACCCTCTCCATGTATCTCGGGATAAATTGAGAGCTCTCCTCTGTGTTTTCATTTCAGGAAACATTGCCCTTCAGAATTTTATGTTGACATAAAATTCTCTCAGGAGGAGTGGGAATGCCTGGACTCCGTTTCCAACCGAGGGGCAAACACTGTTTGGATGCTGTGCTCGAGGGCCCTGCCGCGCAGAGACGGACTCGGGGTCAGCCCAGAAGCCCCATCTCAAACCCCCACGCGGCTCCGAGTGCGTCTCTGGAAGGCGTTTGAATCTCCCCTGAGGTTCCCCATCTCAGCTGTCCCTCCAAGGCAGTTTAATTGATTTGTAAAGTGGGAAAACGAAGAGGCAAGGATCAGTATATGTTGGCAGCCAACTCGCCTTACTTGGCTATTCTTTGTTTTACCCAAATACTGATTTTTTAAAAAAATTCTTGTCAGCAGTTGAGAAATAGAGGGAGGCACTCCACCCCACACAGGATGTATAAAATTGTCTCTCTAAGGCATAAAATTTCAGCTTCAACTCAGCCACAAAACTCAAACAAAACTAGGTATATGGATGATTCAAAGAACACAGCTATCTAGCTTACTTAGTATAGCATAAAGGTCAAATGTACTCTTTCAATCAGATTTGGGTCCACACTTGGCTCTAAATAGGGTATGAATTTAGACAAATCCCATATCCTCTCTATGTTCTCCTTTTAAAAATGAAAGTAATATTAGTATGTGTCATAGACTTGTTAGAGAAAAGTTACCATATATATGACATTCAGAACAGTGATTCATACATTCTAAGTAGTCTTCAAAGGTTATACATTCAACTCTTAAAACTCTCTTTATTAAAGAATGACTTTAGATTGTTCTCTTTTTAAGCTTTATTGATCTATAGTTAATACAACAAAAATTGCATGTTTAATGTATACATTTTGATAAGTTTGGAAATATGCATACCTCCATGATACCACCACCCCAATCAAAGTACTAAACATATCCATCACTTCCAAAAATTTCCTTGTGTTCCTCTGCGTGTGTGTGTGTGTGCTTGTGGTAAGAACACTTAGCATGAAATATATCCTCTTATCATATTTTCAAGTATATAATACCCATACTCTTAATTATAAACTATATTGCATAGCAGATCTCTACAATTTATCCATCTTGCATAACTGAGACTTTGCACACACTGAACACCTCCCTGTTCCCCCTTCCCTCCCTCCAGCACCTGGCAACCACCATTCTATTCTCTGCTTCCATGAGCTTGACTATTTTAGATTCCTCATATAAGTGAAATCATACAGTATTTTTCCTTCTGTGACTGTCTGAAACGAATGAAATAACTTACCGTAATGCCCTCCATGTTCATCTATGTAGGATTTCCTTCTTTTTGAAGTTTGAACACTATTCCATTGCATGTATATACCACATTTTATTTATCCATTCATCAATCGATGGGCATTCGAATTGTTTCCATATCTTGGCCATCATGAATGACGCTATAATGAATCTGGCATCTAGGTACCTCTTTGAGATCTTGATTTAATTTCTTGGATCTAGACCAAAAAGAGGAATTGCTAGATGATAGGATAGTTCTGTTATAATCTTGAGGAACTTCCAAACTGTTTTCCATACTGGCTGCAATATTCTACATTCCTACCAACAGTGTAGAAGAGCTCCAAGTTTTCCAAATCGTTGCCAACACTTGTCTTTTGTGTTTTGGGGATAGTAGCCATCGTAGCAGATGTGACGTACCATCTCATTGTAGTTTCAATCTGCATTTCCCTGATGATTAACAAAGTCGAGGACCTTTTTATATACTTTTGACCATGTATTTGTATGTCCCTTGGAGAAATGTCAACTTAAGAATGTTGCCCATTTAATAATGCGAGTATTTAATAATGTAGATAACTGAAAAATAAGTAAATGATTTTAAAAATCAGGAACTTTGCCCATTTGTTAATTGGGTTATTATGTGGGTTCTCTTATTGAGTGGTAGGGAGATTCTTATGTATTTTGGATATTAGCCCCTTATCAGATGGACAGTGTGCAGTTTCCTTTCCCATTTCGTAGGTTGCCTTTCACTTTGATGACTATCCCTGTTGCTCTGCAGAAGCTTTTTGGTTTGATACAGTCCAACGTGTCCTTTCTTTTTGTTGCTTCTGCTGTTGGTATCAAATCCAGGAAAATTATTGCCAAGACCGGTGTCAAGAAGCTTTCCTCCTATGCTTTCCTGAAGGAGTTGTACAGATTCAGGTCTTATATTGAAGTCTTCAATCCATTTTGGGTTGGTCTTTGTGTAAGCTGTGACAGAGGGGTCCAGTTTCATTCCTGTACATGTGGGTTTCCAATTTTCCCAACACCGTGCCCAGGGAGACCCTGACAGTGGGTGGGATGGGTGCATTCCAGCCGACCTGATATGCAGAGCTCCTACCTCGTATTCCATGCAGGACAGTCTGGTTCTGCAGACAGATTTCAGTGACTGGGAACTGGCAGAATGGCCTCCAGGGATTCGGTCACAGGGATGGTCATCTTGATGCAGACCATGGTTGGAATCTTGGGGAATTTCTCTTTTCTTTACTATGATTTCTTCCTTCACTTCACGGGGTGCAGGTGAAGGCCCACAGATGTGACTGCGACATGCCTGACTGTAAAGGAGTCGGCCCCCAGACAAGGCAGCCTCGGAGTGGAACCATTTCAGAGTGATCGTGGATGTCCACAGAGCGGGCAGGGATGTGTCCGTGGGCACCACCGCCTCCTGAGTGTCCTCCAGGCCGCCACGGCCAGCCGCAGGAGCTCCAGCCGGCAGAGCTCACTGGGAAAGTCCTAAGCGCGTGGACTTCTCCCCGTTCCTGTCTGGACCCTCTGCAGGTCGATGACTATCTTTTCCTATGCACTTGACTGGCAAATGGGACAGCTCAGGCATCTTGATGAAGAAGGATTTGGGACACTGTTCAGGGATGAGTCACACCAAAACCACCCCGTCATTACCTGCAGCGCTGTGACCATGTCCTGAGGTTGTGTGTCCAGGCCTGCGCTCAGGACCAGCGGCACCATGGTTTTCATCCTGTATCGGCACAAGCAGAGGGTCCGACACGTTTGCAGGACCAGCGCCTCCCCCGAGCCCTCTGCCGAGTTCAGAGCCACCCAAAGCGTCCTTGTCCTGGGGAGCACCTTTGCATCCCTGATACTCCCTCCTCCTCCTTCCAAACCTGTGCAGCTCTTGCTACTCATCCCGGTTGGTGGCCGATGAACTGTTCTGCCTTAGTGCATGTCTCCCAGCTGTCAGCCCCTTGGTTCTCACGAGCCACAGCTCCAGTATGCCCGGATTCTGCTTTGCGTGGATGAGGAATACAAAAAATCCCCAACACGCATCCCGAATATATAAGTCGTATGTTTTTGCACAGTGTTCAGCTGTGTAACTCATCCCCCGAACTGCAAGCATGACATGCAACAATCACATCACGAGAGAGTGGTGAGCAAGACGGAGTGGGCTTTTGTCCTAATTATAAGCAATAAATAGTAACAGTAAATGTAAATGAAATATCATGGAATCATTATGAAAATACTTATATCATTGAAATTTTATTTACACTTCCAGTGGAGTAGTTCAGAGTCTGTGTAACAAAAAAATGGTTCCATATAGAGTTTGTGGTGAAGTCTTTGAGTGTGTGTAACTAATTGGACATATTACATATACGCAGGAATTAACTAAGCATGGAATTGTTGGAAAAGTTACAAGAGAAAGAAACATGCGAGATGGCTATTCAGGAAAGTGAGGAACAAAATGTTCTCAATTAATAATGAAGTGGCAGGGTGAAGGTGGACTGCAGATTCAGGTTGTTGGAAGCATTTTAGGCTGTCACAAAATTGCGGGTTACATTCTTAGAGAGATGGTAGTCCTTTAAAACATGATTAGCTGGACAGATATTAGCATACTTAAAACATTTTCACATAGAAATAGCCAAATGGTTCTGGATTGAGACAAAGAAGAGCACAAAAATCTGTTTCCACTGATTTTTGAAAAATGAGTTTAGTGTTGGCATTAAAATAAAACAACGACCATGCCTTCTGGGATAGAACTGCAGGGATATGTAGAAGGAAGATTTTTCTTTAGAATGTGAAGATGTCAGTTGGCTGTGTTGGAATGGAGGAGATTTAGAGAGAGCACCCTCAGATCTCTAAGGTGAGGAAGTCAGTGGAGCTTTCCATTTTATGGAGGTCCACTTCAATGGATAAAGGGGTGGGATGTATACACACTGGAACATTATTCAGCCATGCACAAGAAGGAGATCCTGCCATTTGCAACAACATGGGTGGAACTTGAGGGCATTATGCTAAGCAAGGTAAGTCAGACAGAGAAAGACAAATACTATAAGAAACCACTTATATGTGGAATCAAAATAAAGCCAAACTCATAGAGTAGAAGCAGAGAGTAAAATGATCATTGCCAGGGATAGGAGCTGGGGGAAACGGGGAGATATTGGTTAATAGGTACAAACTTCCAGCTGTAAGTTGAGTAAGCTCTGGGGATCTAATGTCCAGGAGGGTGACTATAGTTAACAATACGTATTCTATACTTGAAAGTTGCTTAGAGAATAGATTTTAAATATTCTCACCACCAAAGAAAAGGGTGATTATGTGACGTGATGGAGGTGTTAACTAATCTATTGTGGTATTCATTTCATGGTTTATGTATATGTATCAAATCACCACTTTGGATACCTTAAACTTACACAATGTTACATGTCAATTATATCTCAATCAATAAACGTCGGGAGCCCTTATACTGCTTCGTAAGATGTTAGAATCCCTTCCACATTGTGGGAGGCTGCCAACTGTTTTGCCTCTCTCTAGTTCTCTTAATTGGGATATTCCTGCCAGGCACTGCAAACCTCATGCATGTTGTGACTGCCAGTGTGGAACTGAGAGTGGGGTCTTGGCCAGAGTGCTTGGGGCCCACTGGTACATCGACCTGCCATCCTCAGGCTGGTCCAGGAGGTCAGAAGGAACCCAGCTGAAGTCTTTTGCTGGAAGGCTGTGCCAGGCGGATGGATCCCAATGACACATGGATGACTTGTGAGGACAGATCCAGGACAAATTTATTCTTGGATGTGCGGAGGGGCGTCAGCCTGGTACAATGCTGTGGGAGAAATAAAGGAAAATATGTTCATATTCAAATAAAATATGTTGTTCTCTCAATGAAAAGTAAAAATACAAAGAGCCCAATTTAGAAAAAGAAATAGGACCTCTAAAAACATTTCACAGTAAAATACAGATGGTCATTCCACTCAGAAAGAGGCATCCATCCTCTGGTGGTCTGAGAGAAATAAATGACAAAGTATCATTTGTTGTGTGACCATCAGTTTGCTAAATTAGAAGCTTACTAATATTGTCTCTTTAACATCAGTGGAAACATACTGTTTCATACATGTTTGTAGGGAATATAAATGGCCAATGATTTTTTGAGAGACAACTGGGGACTCTTTATCAGAAGTTGAAAGGTGCATATTCTTAATTAGAAATTTCTGCCTCCTGGAAGACACTTGAACGTAGGCACAGAAAGGCCCCCAGAACTGTTGTTGGTGGACAGGTAAAGAATAGAGCAAACGTAAGGGAAAATACACACATATCAGGAATCCTGTTGGCCATCCTGGACTGTTGAGATAATCCCCCCATGGGGGCATAGAAGTAAAGCCAATCAGAAGACACGGGAAGAGCAACAGAGCAGGGAACCAGAGGCAGAAACACCCTCAGAGTCACTTTCCAACTCCGCCATCGCTTCTCTTGAAACCTCCCGGGAACCGTTCTCTGCAGCTCTTCTTGCTTAAGCAAGAAATCAGGTCCAGTATCTGGATGTGCCTCAACTCCCTGCCCCTACCTGGGGGCTGAGAAGCAAGGGCCCAGCCCATATTTGCGTTTTGGAGTGAGAGAGGCATTTAAGGTCCTGCGAACTCTGCCAAGGACTCTTCTTCCCTCATGTCAGATGCAGCCCCCAACTCCAGACAGCCCCCCATGGTTTCTCGATATACAATTAAAAGATGGTGTACTTTCATTTGGGCTCCTGCTATTTATTCTGCCTGTCTCAAGATATCCCTGTCCATCTCCCACCAGATAACCCTCCAGGACTACAATGAATGAGTGTTTGTCTTTCCCAAGCATGTAAGAAATTTCAGCATATATAGATAGATATCGACACATATATATACCTATATATATGTTGATATGTACTTTAACATATATACAATGTTTTTTAAATGATGTTTATATATATATATATATATATATATTGTTATATATTATTTATGCTCCTGACTGAAGAACCCTGGATTATATTGGGCTCTTTGTGTATTTCTGTTGAATTTCTCTCTCTGAGCTTGTATATAGCTGTGCATATAGAAAAAAGGAGACACTAGAATTCCAGTGTCTACGGGTTCCAATGTCCTGGGATTCCAGTTATAAGGATAGTTTCACCCACCCAGATTCCTCATCTTTGTCTTTGTTCCTTTTCTCTGGCTGTCTTGCTAAAAGGCTCTGGGGTCTGGAGTTGCTGGGGCTTCTCCTTATTTGAGCCCAAGGGCCGGGGGATCAGAGCCCCACTCCCACACTTCACCAGACACCTCCTCGTCCTTGCCATTGTCCACAGTCCTGACAGTTTTGCGCGTTATCTGTGGATCGAAGAGGAGGGAGATCAGTGAGTCATTACCAATCACAGCCAGCTTTTGAAGGTTGACATTAGGACATATTTTCGGACTTGGGTGTTGGTTTTCCAGCAGGGGACACAGGTGGCCCACTAAGGGTCTGGAAACTCATGATGCAGTGGTCATAGCCACAACCCATTTTAAATAGGGACACGGGAAGGCAGGATCAAAAGGCCTGAGGATGATGGCAATGACCCAGCCTCCTTCCCAGTTCAGGTCGTGGATGCCCAGAAAATTCCATGGGATTCGTTGGGGCTTCAAGGAAAACTGAGGGAAGGTGAGGGTGAGGAGGGGACTCCCTCTCCAGTGGGGGTTTCACTGCCTCAGGACACTGGCTTAAGCGCTGGCGCTGACCTGATCAGCTGGATGGGGTCACATCGAATCTAATTATATGCCTCTCACCCAGGATGTGAAAGGATATTTATTTCCTGCTTACTTTTCCTCTGCATTTTTATTTTATCACACATGCATGTATCTGATATGATCGACTATAATTTGATGCTTCTCATTTCCAAGCATTTAAGACATTTTAACATAAATGTATATACTTTTAACACCATATCTTATTTTATGCAAGTGCAAACTATTTATATACATGTCATTATACTGTCTAATCCTGTTTCATGAATTTTCTCTCAATTGTCTGAAAAAAATCTCCATTTTACACATATTCTTCTAGATTATTCACTTTTCCTACCGTTTGTGACTTATTTGTGTCAATGCAACTGGACTTTCTAGTTTTAACCTCTGATCCTACTGATGGGCATTCATGCTGCTCCCACTATTTTCCTCCTACTGGCAATGTGCCGTGGAAATACCTGAGTGGTCTCCCGCTGCTGTGAGCAGAAAGAGCGGTTAGGTTTCCTAGTCTTCACTGTCATGGGTCTTCATGTTTAGTTCATGTGATCGTACTGTCCCCAGAAGTGGAGAAGCCAATAATGCCCACACCTACTCCAGGGGTCAGTCTTCAATTCCCCAGATCACTGACACCTTGGGATTATAACGTCTGACTTTTTACTAATTGTATGTATGTAAAATGGTGGTGTTTTTATTTGCATCTGTTTTATTATTAGCAACCCTGGTGTAACATAATATTCATTGTTAGTTTACTAACCTGTGAATTGTCTTCTCAAATTTCTTTCAGTTTATTGTGGAGTGCCTTCCGTTTGTTTTGAATGGGTAGAAATTAATTTTCATATACTTTGGACACTATTTCTTTCTGAGTGATAGGAATTACAATAGGTGCTTCCATCCTGCAACTGATCTTTAATTATATTTTCAGACAGAATGAATCCTTTTTGATTTTATAGTAAGTAATCGTAAATAGGAAATTTATTTAGATCCTGGTTGAAAAACACCAAAAATTTAAAAAATGTGTTTGAGTAATTTGGGAGAATGTGATGATAAACAGGGTATTAGATGATATTAAGAAATTTAAAAAATAATTTTGTGTTATAATATCCTGGAAGTCTTTTTGAATAATTATTTATTAGAATGAATTTTATGGCTCACAACTTAAAGGAATACACATTTCTAGGATTTGCATTAAAATATTGCAGCTCCTGGACAGCTACATGTAAGAGAATGAAACTGGACTACTGTCTAGCCCCATACACAAAGGTAAACTCAAGGTGGATCAAAGACCTGAATGTAAGTCATGAAACCATAAAACTCTTAGAAAAAAACATAGGCAAAAATCTCTTGGACATAAACATGAGCAACTTCTTCATGAACATATCTCCCGGGCAAGGGAAACAAAAGCAAAAATGAACAAATGGGACTATATCAAGCTGCAAAGCTTCTGTACAGCAAAGGACACCATCAGTAGAACAAAAAGACATCCTACAGTATGGAGAATATATTCATAAAAAACGTATCTGATAAAGGGTTGACATCCAAAATATATAAAGAACTCATGCACCTTAACAAACAGAAAGCAAATAATCCAATTAAGAAATGGGCAGAGGACATGAACAGACACTTCTCCAAAGAAGAAATTCAGATGGCCAACAGGCACATGAAAAGATGCTCCACATAGCTAATCATCAGAGAAATGCAGATTAAAACCACAATGAGATATCACCTCACACCAGTGAGGATGGCCAACATCCAAAACACAAACAACAACAAATGTTGGCGAGGATGTGGAGAAAGGGGAACCCTCCTACACTGCTGGTGGGAATGCAAATTAGTTCAACCATTGTGGAAAGCAGTATGGAGGTTCCTCAAAACTCAAAATAGAAATACCATTTGACCCAGGAATTCCACTCCTAGGAATTTACCCTAAGAATGCAGCAGCCCAATTTGAAAGGACAGATGCACCCCTATGTTTATTGCAGCACTATTTACAATAGCCAAGAAATGGAAGCAACCTAAGTGTCCATCAGTAGATGAATGGATAAAGAAGATGTGGTACATATACACAATGGAATATTATTCAGCCATAAGAAGAAAACAAATCCTACCATGTGCAACAACATGGATGGAGCTAGAGGGTATTATGCTCAGTGAAATAAGCCAAACCGAAAAAGACAAGTATCAAATGATTTCACTCATATGTGGAGTATAAGAACAAAGAAAAAAACTGAAGGAACAAAACAGCAGCAGACTCGCAGAACCCAAGAACGGACTAATAGTTACCAAAGGGAAAGGGACTGGGGAAAATGGGCGGGAAGGGAGGGATAAGAGGGAAAAAGGGGCATTACGATTAGCAGATGTAATGTTGGGGGAGCACGGGGAGGGCAGTACAACTCAGAGAAGACAAGTAGTGACTCTATAGCATCTCACTACGCTGATGGACAGTGACTGTAATGGGGTTGGTGGGGGGGGACCTGATGAAGGGGTAGTTCAATAACCATAATATTGCACATGTAATTGCAGATTAATGATAATAAAATAAATGATATTTTAAAAATATATATTGCAGCTCCATTACCCACCTAAGCCTTATCCCAGTGGTAAAGTTTGGAAAAAATAATACGGGACTGACAAAACACTGTCACACTTTGAAGTGATCTTAAGGATAAACAGAGATTAGCTTTATTTTCTTTGTGTAAATGGTTAAGGTTTGCATAAGAGCTTTAAAGAAGGTAAATCATTGCTGGGACACTGTGTTTACAATTCATTATTTTTAGTTCACTGCTGGTTTCGTTTTTATATGAAGACACGGTATTTCTCAGATATACTCATAGGTAAGATGGCCTTGTAAGGTTTCCTACAGTGAAATCCAGTCCTTAAAGTTGCAGGGCTGAGTTCCCACTCTCCTCAGAGAGGTTCCACCTGCATGATGCTTCCGGTAAACACATTTTTTAAAAGTCCAATTTTCCTGTGACTTAGGATGAAATTACCAGCAAGCAGCATATGGAAAATAGGTGTACTCCAGTGACGTGGAAGAAACTCACTTCATGATGGAAGCTGCAGCAAAACAGGGTCTTTAATAGTCCTGGGTGGGAATTCGACCAAAAGTAAGAGAGGGAGTGCGCTGCCTTGTGGGCCGCTGCCCCGGGCTGTGATCCCCTGCTCCCGGACATTCTGACCGCAGCCCGCAAACGTCTCCATTCTCTGGGGTGGGCCCACGTGCACGCACAGCCTGCCGCGTCCTCGTCTCCCAGCAGCCGAGGCTCGAGAAGCGGAACGTGGAATCTCTTCAGCCAATCGGAGCGAAAGACGCCCCTCTGCGGGGCCAATAAAAGGCTGGTCCGTCTGGCTCACCAGGTCTTCGGTCTCCGGACGCGTCGCGGTTGGGACCTCCTCGTGGGATTCAGGATGGACCCGGGACCTGGAGACCCAGACCCCCGGAGCCCCTCCATCCCACGCCCCGCTGACCGGTCCCCCTCGCCACACAACTCCTTTAAGGAAAGGGGCTCGGAAATGGAGGAGAAACCCTCGGAAGAAAAAGGCAAGACATTCTCTGCCCAGTTAGGAGGGAGCCGCGCCCAAAGGCCAGGCAGGGACCGGGACGGTCTGTGTGGAGGCTGGAAGGAGGGGTGGGCTCAGGGGTGCTGGGTCTGGTGTCTGCGGTGGGGCTTTGAGATAGGTGATAGGAGATTCCACCCACCCTGGGTGGTTCTGAGAAATGTTAATGACCCCCTGGAACCAAATTGCCCCGGTTCATACCTGACACTGGCTGAACAGGCTCCGATCAGAACTGCCCACAAATAAGGGTCAGGGACGGACTGGGGCCTCGAGGGAGGCCAGTCAGCTAAACCCCTCATTTTCTCCAGGGTTAGAGCCCAAGACAGATGAGGAGAATGTCAAGGATACTGAACCCAGATATGGAAGCAGCTGCATTGTTCCATCAGGTAAGATTTTCTATTCAGGGGAGGTGGGACAGGGCCTGAGGTAAGGGTGCCCTTTGGCCGCCAGGGCATCGCAGATCCTGGACCCTAGGGCAGCTGGGAGCCTACTTTCGGTTGCAACTTAGGTTTCTTGTGTGTCCGGATGCACTAGGGTTTCCCAGTCACTCAAACTCTCCACTTCTTCACCCGCAGAATCAGAAGGCGTCTCGGATCTGGGGAGCTCTGGGAAGAGGAAAGCCATGTCCAGCAGCAGCCCCCGCGACAGGACAGGTAGGAGCTTGCACAGGCCGAAAAGCAGGCCACAGAACCGGCGCGTGGGCACGAAGGCGGCTGGCCAGGGGCCGAAGGATTTGGAGACCTGGGACCCGGGCAGCAGCGGGGGCCCCGGCTTGCGCGCGGCATGGCCAGGCCCTGGAGGAGGACGTGGGTGGGCCGGCCCGCAGCCGTGGGAGGTCCCGGCGTGGGGGTCCCTGGGGGCTGAAGCTGGCGGCTCGCTCACAGCCGCTTCCCTGCAGGGGCCGCCCTAGGAGGTGAGGGCAGGGTGACTTCGGGAGAGAAGAAACGAAAGGTCTCGGACGCCGGCCCCAGCCGCGAGAGCCAAGGCAGCCCGGATGTCCGCCGGTGGGGACGGCAGAGGAGGCGCGCGGGGCGCAGCGGGCTCGGGGCCCGGGAAGACCAGCCGCCCCCGCTGCGGAGGTGTCTGGTGACCTCGCTGCGCTCCATGTCCGAGGCCGTCTGCCACGACGTGGCTCAGCTGCAGAGCCGGCACGCACGCTCCCCGCCGACCTGGGAGCAGCTGCGGGGCCTCACGGAGCTCCGGGGGCGCCTGTGCGCGGCGGCGCACACCTTGTACACCATGGCCAGCCAGGCGGCCTGCTCCCTCCCCACCGAGAGCTGGCTGGTCCCCGCCCCACTGCCGCCCGCCAGGCTCCATCCGCGCCCGGAGCCCAGACGCCCTTCCTGGAGGCGGACGGTCCACGGCCCCCCCGAGCAGGGAACGCTGTCGGCGGATGCGGTCTGGCCTTGGGTGCCGGTACCCCCGCCTCTGCGGCGGAGGGCGGCTCTGGGAGTGAGAGCAAGGCGCGCACCGCGCGGATTCCCCCAGAGGGGCAGCAGGGCCTAGTGCCAACCCCGGGTTGAGGACAGAGCACGTGAGGCGGCCCTGGAAGGGCGCTTGGACCAAAGCCTCACAATGGCGACCGCTGGGTTTCCATGGGAACCAACAGGAGAGTTCAAATCTCGTTAGATAGTTTATGTATTTCTAATACATTAGGTAGCCAAGCTTTGTTTTATGAGAACAAACATCAGGGTGTGTCTCTATTTTAAAGTGTAGCAAAGTAAACGTGTCTTTCTATCCTCCGCTTTAATTCCAAAGAGGCGGTAACTCCGCGCCTCTCCTCTCCCGTCCACGGACGGGGAGCCACAAGCCTTTATAGCATTCTGTATGGAGAAATGTCTCAACTTTTTTAGTTTGATGAACTCGTGATGAAGTCACCACCGGGTTCCTCTGCTTTTTACTTTATATAAACCATCGGTCAAGATATGTTAAATGCTATTGACCATATGTACTTACTCTTCAACTGGCTTGTATTATATGCGTAACTTTAAATTTTCTTGTTTTATAGGTTTCAGTTTATCTTATTAGAGGATATTAAATTGAATATAGATACTATCATTTCTATATATTACGACATTTTTATATAGTTCTCTACTTTCGTTTTATACTGGGATCGTGTGATCTTTCATCATATAAATGTATACAATTTTGTGTAAGAACAAATAAAAGCATTTGGTTATTATTTTATCCTCTGGTTCATAATTTCCATGTTACATAGCAGTGAAATAAATATTGATGCTTTTCATGTATTTTAGATGCCTACATAGCTATCTTTGTGCAATTTGTTTACTGCATGTGTGGGTTAGGGGGATGTTTTCACCTTTACTTCATCTCCACCTTGAGTTTCCTACACCTAACAGCTCCTACTGTAGTTAGGGGTACCGATTTGTCATTCCAATGAGTGGGACAATTCAGTGATAATACATTACAGACCAATTTGAACCTGTGACATAGCTTCAAATTATGCAAAACAAATTCCTATGTAAGTACAAAAATTACAAGTTACATCTAGGAACTGGGGGTCAGTTACAAAAAAGATAAACTAATAAAATACCTAGGAATAAATCTAATAAAAATATACCAAGTGTGTAGGACAAAAACCACAGAAACTTTTCCTGAAATACATTAAAATAGACATAAACAAATATAAAGTCATATATGTTCTTGGGTAGAGAAACTCAGTATTATCAAAACATCAACTGTCCCTAAGCTAATTTATAATTTTAATTTGGTCCCAATACAAATACTACTAGTTTTTGGAGCTGGCATCTTATTGCAAAAAATCCTACACCTGAAAATACCAATAAGGATAGGCAAGAAAACTGAAAAAGAAAGAGAAAGAGGATAAAGTTTCAGTTAAGCAAGATGGATAAACTCCAGGACTCCTGGTACAACATTGTACCTATAGTCCTCAGTGTATTGCACAGTTATGAATCTGTTAAGAGGGTAGATCTCATTTGAAGCATTCTTAAAAATACAGAACAAAATTAGGGTAGCTAGCTCCATGGAACATATTGGTTCTTGAATAAGACTGATAGATAAGCAGAGATAAAAATTCAAAAACAGATGGAAGTATGTAAGGAAGTTACTAAGCGATTAAAAAAAATACAGTGGGGATGACATCATTAAGGCCTGGGATTTGGGAACTTGATTATCACTATCACAAAGATAAAAAATTCATTTACTCTTCACGTCCTATAACAAGGTAAAGGTCCAGTGAAAGACACATCTGCATAGCAAAATATTGGCTTCCTTTCACTATAAACTGCCTCTCAAATTGAAATAGGAAATACTCACTGACTCCTTCCTGCTGCCTGAACAGTGGGCTCAGTGTGATGGTCACGGCAGCCAGACCCCCAGATACGGGTGTGTGATTCTGTGCCCTCCCCTCCCCACAGAACTGCAATTGTTTTCACCAGGAGGACAGGCATGGAAGCTGAGATTATTGGTGAGTAACTTTCTGTGGTTGCTAGTTACCAAAAAACAAGTACACATACCAAGTTAGTATCTCTCAAGAGACCCCTGAGTGTTAGGGAGAGGCTCTTTCTCTCCCGTGAGCCCTGGAGACAGATGGAGCTCACAAGGAGGAGGGCAGGAGATGCTGAGGTCTGACACACCAGGGGCCCTTAGAGAAACACCGGAACTTCAATGGATTCTCTGCTCTCCTGAAAAATTCTAATATTCAGACCACTGAGGTGCTCTGTCATGTATGTTACAAGCACAGAAATGGAGTCAAAATACCTGAAAAGGATATGCAAAGAGTTACAACCAAGGAGAGGAACATGATGACAGTAACTTACATTAGAATCACTGGACATATTTTCATGACACAATGCCAAAGTATTGGCAAGTGAGGATAATATGGAAATCTGTTAGGAAAACGTACTGTGCCAATAAGGGTCTCCCTGGTATCGACAGGAAGTCCAAACAGAACAGTATCTACAGAAAGAGAGAAGTTTAGGAGTCGCTCACAGATAGAAAGCACCAGGATCAGATGGCTAAATTGGCAGATTCTTCAATCCCTTCAACTCCCAGATAAACCAAGGCTGCTTACTCATTTAAAAAGCATTGTGTGGTTACCACATTTTTCTACACTTTTTTTGATGAATTTTCAGTGATCAACTTTGATTGTTTTGTAATTAACCAAGAAACAGGAGTTCAAATTAATCCGTTGTTTTTTTCCTACCCACACATATAAAATTTGATCCATGTTCACTATCAAATATTGCCCATATCCAAAATCAGGGGTTAGGGCCATAAAAGTGGATAACCCATACTTCACAAACCCGTAACACCAATACATAAACCATACACATAGATGCAAACACACGTGTATGTACAACACACACTCGAGTACACACCCATGTACCCTCACACACACTCACACTCACATACTTTCCATAGCAAACTCACACTTGTGTACACTCACCAAATACGAGGACATGCTCACATTTATACCCACTGTGTTAACACAGGTGAGATGTAAATACAGTCTGGAGTTTACTTAATAGTAACACTCTAAAGCTGGTTTCTTAGTTTTGATGAATGTACCATGCTAAAGTTAAGATGTTAATAGTTGGAGTGCTGGGTGAGAGATTTTGGGGGACTCTGTGTCATCTTTGCAAACTTTCTGCAAGTCTAAAGTTATTCCAAAATAAAATGTTTAATTAAAAAATGCAAATGTTTATGATTTAATAACAGAGAGCTGTATTAAAGTATTTCTATGTTTGAGTTAGTTCTTTTCCTTTTGAAGGTATCCGTTTTGCTCCCTTGGGGATTTCGAAAGCAACAGCAGTCCTTAGAAAACAGTATTTATTCATATCTTTCAGCTCCAAATTGCTCCTCATCTACTGCTCCAAGCTTGATGAAAGGCTCCCACAAACTTCTATCCTCAAGCTGGAAATACAGAAGTTATCCTGAGATCTCTTTCTTGCCAACATAGCCAACCGCTATCAAGTCTTAGCACAGAACAACCTCCCTGCGAAACATCCCAGACTGGTTCAGTCTTTTCCTACACACCACATCTCTGCTTCCTTGCTGCCTCCTACCCGCACCCTTTCTAAAATTCAGCTGAAACATCTTATGTTCTTCTTTGTCCCTGCAGTATACTCTTCAAATGTTTACTGGAAAATATATCAATATGCTAATCTTTCTCCATAAGCATTACCGTATTTGAAATGTCCACAACTTCTCTTAGGATTTAATATTCACAATCCAGGCATGCGATAACTCAAACCTAGTTTTCCTCCAGCTTTGCCCCAGGCCATTTACATCACAAATCAGGACCACTGCCCTCACCCCCAGTTTCCTGGAGGACTACTCACCTGCTATTCCTATTTATGCAACTGTCCTTACAATTCCAAGCTCAGGTACATCTTGGGAAAAATTTTTTTGCTATTATTAATGTACAATTACATGAGCAATATTATGGTTTTTAGACTCCCCCTATTATCAAGTCCCCACCACATACCCTATTACAGTCACTGTCCATCAGCGTAGTAAGATGCTATAGAATCACTACTTATCTTCTTTGTTATACGGCCTTCCTCACATGCTCCCCACCCGCTACATTATGTGTGCTAATCGTAATACCCCTTTTTCCCCCTTATCCGTCCCTTCCCACACATCTTCCCCAGTTCCTTTCCCTTTGGTAACTGTTGGTCCATTCTTGGGTTCTGTGAGTCTGCTGCTGTTTTGTTCCTTCAGTTTTTTCTTTGTTCTTATATTCCAGAGATGAGTGAAATCATTTGATACTTGTCTTTCTCCATCTGGTTTATTTCACTAAGCATAATACCCTCTAGCCCTATCCATGTTGTTGCAAATGGTAGGCTTTATTTTCTTCTCATGGCTGAATAATATTCCATTGTGTATATGTACCACATCTTCTTTATCCATTCATCTACTGATGGACACTTAGGTTGCTTCCATTTCTTGGCTATTGGAAATAGTGCTGCGATAAACATAGGGGTGCATATGTCTTTTTCAAACTGGGCTGCTGCATTCTTAGGGTAAATTCCTAGGAGTGGGATTCCTGGGTCAAATGGTATTTCTATTTTGAGTTTTTTGAGGAACCTCCATACTGCTTTCCACAATGGTTGAACTAATTTGCATTCCCACCAGCAGTGTAGGAGGGTTCCCCTTTCTCCACATCCTCGCCAACATTTGTTGTTGTTTGTCTTTTGGATGTTGGCCATCCTAACTGGTTTGAGGTGATATCTCATTGTGGTTTTAATCTGCATTTCTCTGATGATTAGCGATGTGGAGCATCTTTTCATGTGCCTGTTGGCCATCTGAATTTCTTCTTTGGAGAAGTTCCTGTTCAGCTCGTCTGCCCATTTTTTAATTGGCTTATTTGCTTTTTGTTTGTTGAGGTGCATGAGTTCTTTATATATTTTGGATGTCAACCCCTTATCGGATATGTCATTTATGAATATATTATCCCATACTGTAGGATCTTTTTGTTCTACTGATGGTGTCCTTTGCTGTACAGAAGCTTTTTAGTTTGGTATAGTCTTACTTTTTCATTTTTGCTTTTGTTTCCCTTGCCCAGGGAGATATGTTCATAAAGAAGTCGCTCATGTTTAAGTCCAAGAGATTTTTGCCTATGTTTTTTTTAAGAGTTTTATGGTTTCATGACTTACATTCAGGTCTTTGATCCATTTTGAGTTTACTTTTGTGTATGGGGTTAGACGGTAGTCCAGTTTCATTCTCTTACATGTAGCTGTCCAGTTTTGCCAACACCAGCTGCTGAAGAGGCTGTCATCTCCCCATTGTATATCCAAGGCTCCTTTATCATATATTAATTGACTGTATGTTTCAGTTAATGTTTGTGCCAGTACCAAATTGTCTTGATTACTGTGGCTTTGTAGTAGAGCTTGAAGTCAGGGAGTGTAACTCCCCGTTTTATTCCTCCTTCTCAGGATTGCTTTGGCTATTTGGGGTCTTTTGTGGTTCCATATGAATTTTCGACTATTTGTTCCAGTTCACTGAAGAAAGCTGTTGGTATTTTGAGAGGGATTGCATTGAATCTATAGAATGCTTTAGGTAGTATAGCCATTTTGACAATATTTATTCTTCCTAGCCAAGAGCATGGGATGAATTTCCATTTGTTAGTGTCCTGTTTAATTTCTCTTAAGGGTGTCTTGTAGTTTTCAGGGTATAGGTCTTTCACTTCCTTTGTTAGGTTTATTCCTAGGTATTTATTCTTTTTGATGCAATTGTGAATGGAACTGTTTTCCTGATTTCTCTCTGCTAGTTCATCGTTAGTGTATAGGAATGCCACAGATTTCTGTGTATTAATTTTATATCCCACAACTTTACTGAATTCAGATATTATATCTAGTAGTTTTGGAGTGGATTCTTTAGGGTTTTTTTATGTACAATACAATGTCATCTGCAAACAGGGACAGTTTGACTTCTTCCTTACCAGTATGGATGCCTTTTATTTCTTTGTGTTGTCTGATTGCAGTGGTAGGACCTCTGGAACTATGTTGAATAAAAGTGGGGAGCGTGGGCATCCTTGTCTTGTCCCCGATCTTAAAGGAAAGGCTTTCAGTTTCTCGCTGTTAAGTATGATGTTGGTGGTGGGTTTGTCATATACGGCCTTTATTATGTTGAGGTACTTGCCCTCTATACCCATTTTGTTGAGAGTTTTTATCATGAATGAGTGTTGAATTTTGTCGAATGCTTTTTCAGTATCTATGGAGATGATCATGTGGTTTTTGTCTTTTTTTTTGTTGATGTGGTGGATGATGTTGATGGATTTTCGAATGTTGTACCATCCTTGCATCCTTGGGATGAATTCCACTTGATCATGATGGATGATCTTTTTGATATATTTTTGAATTTGGTTCGTTAATATTTTGTTGAGTATTTTTGAATCTATGTTCATCAGGGATATTGGTCTTTAATTTTTTTTTTTGTGGTGTCTTTGCCTGGTTTTGGTATTAGAGTGATGTTGGCCTCGTAGAGTGAGTTTGGGAGTATTCCCTCCTCTTCTATTTTTTGGAAAACTTAAAGGAGATGGGTAGTAGATCTTCACTAAATGTTTGATAAAATCCAGCAGTGAAACCATCTGGTCCAGGAGTTTTGTTCTTTGGTAGTTTTTTGAATACCAATTCAATTTCTTTGCTGGTAATTGTTCTATTCAGATTTTGTTTCTTTCTGGCTCAGCCTT
This sequence comes from Smutsia gigantea, assembly GCA_032199065.1. Classification (NCBI taxonomy): domain Eukaryota; kingdom Metazoa; phylum Chordata; class Mammalia; order Pholidota; family Manidae; genus Smutsia; species Smutsia gigantea. The sequence goes on along the minus strand of JAVSCE010021932.1, from coordinate 41,640 downwards.
GGAAAGTTGTATTTTTCTTGAAACTTGTCCTTTTCTTCTGGGTTATCCAGTTTGTTACCATATAATTTTTCATAGTATTCTCTCATAATTCTTTTTTAAAAATAATTTATTTTGGTATCATTAATCTACAGTTACATGTGCAATATTATGGTTATTAAACTACCCCCTTCATCAGGTCCCCCCCACCAACCGCATTATAGTCACTGTCCATCAGCCTAGTGAGATGCTATAGAATCACTACTTGTCTTCTCTGAGTTGTACAGCCCTCCCCATGCCCCCACCCAACATTACATCTGCTAATCGTAATGCCCCCTTTTCCCTCTTATCCCTCCCTTCCCACCCATCTTCCCCAGTCCCTTTCCCTTTGGTAACTATTAGTCCGTTCTTGGGTTCTGTGAGTCTGCTGCTGTTTTGTTCCTTCAGTTTTTTTCTTTGTTCTAATACTCCACATATGAGTGAAATCATTTGATACTTGTCTTTTTCGGCTTGGCTTATTTCACTGAGCATAATACCCTCTAGCTCCATCCATGTTGTTGCAAATGGTAGGATTTGTTTTCTTCTTATGGCTGAATAATATTCCATTGTGTATATGTGCATCTTCTTTATCCATTCATCTACTGATGGACACTTAGGTTGCTTCCATTTCTTGGCTATTGTAAAAAGTGCTGCAATAAATATACGGGTGCATATGTCTCTTTGAATCTGAGAAATTGTATTCTTTGGGTAAATTCCAAGGACTGGGATTCCCGGGTCAAATGGTATTTGTATTTTTAGTTTTTTGAGGAACCTCCATATTGCTTTCCACAATAGTTGAACTAGTTTACATTCCCACCAGCAGTGTAGAAGGGTGCCCCTCATCAGCATTTGTTGTTCTTAGTCTTTTGGATGGTGGCCATCCTTACTGGTGTGAGGTGATATCTCATTGTGTTTGTAATTTGCATTTTTCTGATGATTAGTGATGTGGAGCATCTTTTCATGTGTCTGTTGGCCATCTGAATTTCTTCTTTGGAGAACTGTCTCTTCATATCCTTTGCCCATTTTTTAATTGGCTTATTAGCTTTTTGGGTGTTGAGGCGTGTAAGTTCTTTATGTATTTTGGATGTTAACCGCTTGTTGGATATGTCATTTACAAATATATTCTCCCATACTGTAGGATGCCTTTTTGTTCTGTTGATGGTGTCCTTTGCTATACACATACTTTTTAGTTTGATGTAGACCCATGAGTTCATTTTTGCTTTTGTTTCCCTTGCTCGAGGAGATGCGTTCAGGAAGAGGTTGCTCATGCTTATATTCAGGAGATTTTTGCCTATGTTGTCTTCTAAGAGTTTTATGGTTTCATGACTTACATTCAGGTCCTTGATCCATTTCGAGTTTACTTTTCTGTATGGGGTTAAACAATAATCCAGTTTCATTCTCTTGCATGTAGCTGCCCAGTTTTGCCAACACCAGCTGTTGAAGAGGCTGTCATTTCCCCATTGTATGTCCATGGCTCCTTTATCATATATTAATTGACCATATATGGTTGGGTTTATATCAGGGCTCTCTAGTCTGTTCCATTGGTCTATGGTTCTGTTCTTGTGCCAGTACCAAATTGTCTTGAGTACTGTGGCTTTGTAGTAGAGCTTGAAGTTAGGGAGCTTAACCCCCCCCACCTTTATTCTTCCTTCTCAGGATTGCTTTGGCTATTCGGGGTATTTTGTGGTTCCATATGAATTTTAGAATGATTTTCTCTAGTTTGTTCAAGAATGTGTTGGTATTTTGATAGGAATTGCATTGAATCTGTAGATTGCTTTAGGCAGGATGGCCATTTTGACTATTAATTCTTCCTATCCATGAGCAAAGGATGTATTTCCATTTATTGTTCTCTTTTTAAATTTCTGTCATGAGTGTCTTTTAGTTTTCAGGGTATAGGTCTTTCATTTCCTTGGTTAGGTTTATTCCTAGGTATTTTATTTGTTTGGATGTGATTGTGAATGGAATTGTTTTCCTGATTTCTCTTTCTGCTAGTTCATCGTTAGTATATAGGAATACAACAGATTTCTGTGTATTAATTTTTTATCCCTCAACTTTGCTGAATTCAGATATTAGATCTAACAGTTTTGGAGTGGATACTTTAGTGTTTTTTATGTACAATATCATGTCATCTGTAAACTGGGACAGTTTAAGTTCTTCCTTGCCAATCTGGATGCCTTTTATTTCTTTGTGTTGTCTGATTGCCGTGGCTAGGACCTCCAGAACTATGTTGAATAAAAGTGGGGAGAGAGAAGACTTTCTCATTTTTAACCATATCAAATATAGCATGGGCATGGGGCAAAAGTGGGAGAGATTTGAAGTGTGATGATGAGGGAGGAAACCAAGCTCAGAAACACAGTAGGATGCTTACTGCCTGGGGTGGGCAGGGGAGATGAGGATAGGTTGCAAGGGCCACAGCAGTGAGACAAATAACAGTGGAGGATCTAATGTATCCTAACATGGTGGGTGGAGTTGGCAGGAGTGTATAGATGAAATCTGCTAATACAGTAGAATTTAAGTGTTTTCACCAAAAAGAAAAAGGTTAAACATGTGAGGAAATGTATATATATTAAGTGATTATAGGAATCCTTTCACAATGTTTATATATGTGAAATCATCAGCCTGTACACTTTAAATACATTAAAAATTTGTTTGTCAATTACACGTTCATAAAGCTGAAAAACAATGTCGAAAATCATTCCACTGATGGCCTCCTCTGAATGCTTAGGGAACAGTACAATATAGAGGTACCTAGCTCTCCTCTAAGAACTACTGAATCAATAGTACAGGGACAGAAAGAGGGGATTGGATACATTAGGTTTGTCATCAGATGCTATGCATACTTATCTTTGGAACCACCCCTGATGTGTCATGAAGTGGGCAAATAACCTGAGGAAAGGACAGATCTAAAGTCCAGATGCCACATCATGAAGCTTTTCCATGTCTGAGTCAACAGGGCTTTGATCTCAGTCAAGCACTGCAGGAATCCCAGGAAGCAGACAACGGGAAGTGCAAAGGCACCCAAGGGCAGGTCCCCACGGGCGGGTGCAGGGAAGGGACACCACCCTCACCCGGGGCCACCACATTCTTGTAGTTTTCCAGCATCACGTCCCGGTAGAAGGCCCCCTGAGCAGGGTCCAGGCATTCCCACTCTTCCTGAGAGAATTCAATGGCCACATCCCTGAATGTCAACCATCCCTGAAATGAAAACTCATTTCACCAAGGGGGCCATGAGGAAAGAACCTCATACAAAACGAGAAGTAGAGTGAGGTGTAAGGATTGATTTAGTTGAAGTGAGTCTATGACAGATCCACCTAAGATATTTTGGGGGCAAGTTATATACATCCCTATTTTTCGCTTATTACACTTTTCCATAAGAGGTTACAATGTTCTCAAAATCGATATGGTTTACTAATTTTTGTGGCATTACAAGAAATATGAAAATATAAAATCAATACAGGGTTACCTATAGGAAGTGCTGTTTAGTATGCTGTATACACGGAGTGATATTCAGTATCCAGAGGAGCTCTGAACAGTGCCTTCAGAGATGGCAATGTCCACAGTGGCTTTTAAGAAAGGTCAGAATCTAAACTGTGTGTTAATCACGGCAGTAGCAGTGCTGGGAAGTCCACCACTTCCCACGTGCCAGGCATCACTCTGAACGATGAACGACCTGGCGTGTCACACAGTCTCTCATTGGGTAAAGCTCTGTGCCCATCTTACTGAGAAATGGTCACAGACATTCTCTGAAACTGGTCTAAGATCAAACTCTTATAAATGGCAGAGCAAGCTCCTCAAACAAGGTGTATAGACTTTAGAGCCGACCCTAAAGAATGAAAGGTATGGAGCAGATACAGCATCAGAGAACACAGAGGGTTCATGGAGAAAATCTGAAACAAGTTCAAGGCTGACAAGATGGAAGGAACCAAGTCAAAGGGCATTATACACACACACACACACACACACACACACACACACACACACACAGGTATTAATAATATACCACCAACGCAACTATAATATGAACATTTTTATGACTATTTAACTCAATGTGATAGCGTAGAACCAACTTAAGGTGATGGAAAATATTTAAGGTATAATTCCATCAATTAAATAATAAGTAACTAATTTATGAAATCATGATTTGTCTTATAAAACTGTGGCTTCCATGTCCATGTACTGATGTGTGCACACACATACTCCTAAATGTACTGTGACAGGAGTTGTCTCTCCATGACACTCCTCAGATGTCCCATGTCACTAGGTCCTAGTGAGACAGGACCCAAGGGGAGGTGTGAGGCACTATGGGAAGGCCTGGGTGAACGCAGGGGTCAGGCCGGACACTTCAGAGTCCGAGAAGATCAGTGAGTCCCAAGATGCGCCTTTCAGGAAGGAGAGAGAGGACAATCAACCAAGAATAGGACTTTACTTGACAAAGAGCCATTCCTGACTCCTCTTTCCTCTTCCTCTTTTTCTAGGCTTCTTCCTCAGGCAACATGAGTCTTTCTTAGAAGTCAATCTTGAATGTCAAAAATATGCTGCTTAATCCTTGGAATCAACATACACCACCATCCTGTGTTACAACCACACACATAAGGGAGACCTAGCTATGTGAAGAGATCCCTGCTGCCCACTGCTCAGCAGGGACGCAGGGACAGTCGACTCCCACGCAGAGACCAACGAGTGAGGTTTCTGACCTCTTTCTGCAGAACTCGCTGCCCTCCCGGCAGAGCCCTCACATCTGCTGCAGCAGCGGGGGTCTGGGCTGGACTGTGCCTGCCCTTCAGGTCACACACTTTCCTTACCGCGGAAACTGCAGCCACTGACCTGGGAAACCCAAAGGCAGTGAGAGGGGCAGGGCCGAGATGGGGGGGGCTCACTCCACTGCTGATGGATGTGTGGCTGGTTTGCAGTTTGTGGCTATTACAAATAATGTTGGTGTGGAAATTCTAGAACAGGTTTCAAAGACAAGCTTACACTTTCCGTTGGCTATGTAGAGTAGAGGAACTGTTGGGTAGCAGCTTTACACCTCTCAGGATAGGGGATGGTGCCAAATAGGCTGGGGAAATGTTTGTTGTACTCGCATCCCCATCTACCAACAGCATGAGACTCTCGGCTTCTCCACAACCTAGTGAACACTGGGCTTTTGTCTCATCTTCATTTTAGCCTGCTGGTTGGTGTGTCATGCACCGAGTGATGTGATTGATCTCCGTCTATCTGATAACTAACACACTGAGTGTATTTCCACATATTTACTAAGCACTGAGTAACTGCTTTGTGAGGTATGTGTTAGTGTATTTGGTCCATTTTCCTACCTGCTGTCCACCTTTTCTGTCTTCCTGACCTGTAGGTTGATATCCCTGTAGACATTTTCTTTCCCGGTCTCTCCCCTCTCCCTTCCCTCTTTCTGGCTGTTCCTCCCTCATTCTATGTAAGTGTGTAGCTTTTGACGGAAAGTTCATTTTAATTTAACTGATTGGACATTTCCCTGCTGTGTATGCTGATTATTACTCTGTTTAAGAGATATTTGCCTATTTGAAGACCACACAGAAGTCCTCCTTAGTTTTATTGTTAAGTCATTACTTAGCTTTAAGATTTCGACCAGCAAAGCATCCAGAATTTATTTCTTCCCTATGTAGATAGCGAATTAAGTATTTTCCCAATAAACTACCAAATTTCATTTTATTCAGAAAAGGGGACATTATTCCTTTCCATTTGCTCTCACCTCTTCTTGCTCACCCAGGTGAATATCCTCTTTCCCATGGAACTGTCTTTCCCTTGAGGTCTCCTCTAAATCTGTGTCTCTTCCAGCCTCCTGTCTTTAACAACCTCACAGCACCACACAACCTAGGTGTGATAAAGAGTTATTAGAAAGATATATTTGGTCATTAAGGTGATGTAATACGTATTTTCCAGGCATATTTGGTCTTCACACAGAGTTGCTGTAAACACTGCAGAGTCTTAAAGGTGAAATGGGTGAATTGTCATGTTCCTGAGAGACATCTGGATCCCAGGCAGGGGGCTGGAGACTCAATCATCCAATGGCCAGTAATTGAGTCAGTCGTGACCATGCAATGACACCCTCACAAATTGCCCTGAGAAGAGCTTATCGCTCTCTGGGATCCTGCTTCTCTGTCAGAGAGCTTCTATGCTTGGGGAACCAGAACACCTCCACGTGCCACCAACCCAGACACCAAGCTCCATGGGGAAAGAAGCTCCTTTATTTAGGAGCTTGCTCTGTGTATCTCTTCATCCGGCTGTTAACATGTGTCCTTTACAGTATCTTTTATTAAACTGATAAATGTAACTGAATGTAACTGTTTTTCTGAGTTCTGTGAGTCACTCTAGCAAATTATTCGAACCTCGGGGTTGGGGGGGGGGCGGTCGTGGGAACCTACGATCTATAGCCGGTGGGTCAAGAGCACATTCAACAGCCCAAGGTTTACAACGGGCCTCTGGAGTGGCAGGTGGAGAGTGGTCTTGTAGGAGGGACCCCTTCACCTGGGGAATCTGGTGCTGTCTCCGGGCAGATAGCGTCAGAACTGAGTTGTGTTTGCACACACCCTGCTGGTCCTGTGTGTGTTGGAAGGCCCTCACCCACGGACCCCTACACACACTGGAATCGGGTCCAGAAACCCAAAAGGAGTTATGTTGTTATAATAGAAGAAAACAACACCAACACACTAGGTCAGTGTTGATGTCTGTCTTGAAAATGGGTTTCAGCTCCGGGCAAGTTCACTATGGATTCAGTTGTCCAAAGAAATGACAGTGGAATGTTTTTAGAGTGAAAGAGTTATACCCAACTTTATTTCCACAGTGGCTGGTCAATAACTAAAATCTCTCATTCACTCAGAGAGTCTGCATGCAGCAAGCTGGTCTCTGCCTGTGGGGCTCTCTGCGCACACAGCCGTCCCAGTCTCTGTCCTCAGCGCTGCCACCACTCCAGCCTCTGCTCTGCTCTCCTGGAGCCTTGCAGCCGTGCCACCATGTCACCCAGAGCACTGTGCAGGGCTCTTTATATAGAGTCAATAACGACATATTGCCCACACCTATGTAGTGAGATAGCCAACCAGGGCCAGGTGAGAATCCTGGCTACAGGAACTTTCATTTTATCCACAGTGTAAAAAATAGTCAATGGGCTTTTTACTCAGAGGATCAATGATTCCCATCCTTCAAATGGAAAGATGGACCTTGTTAGGAGATCATCCTTCATAGCAAATATTTTAACATCTTGTAGCAGCTTCTGTTCTGGACTCTCAAGGATTTCTTTGTGACAACCTTTGAAGATGGCACTAGTGTATCTCTTGGGGGCAAGAGACCAATATAATAAAGAGAATGCCTTCCTTGCAGGCAAAGGTTGGGCAGGCGAACTGTTAACCCACTTTGTAACCATGCCTTTGTCTCAGTCCTAGGAGTCTCACATCTCCCCAGAGCATCCGCGAAGCTGGCAGTTCAACTTATTGACGTTCAAATAAGGTAAAATCTAACGCCCTTCCCAGTTCTTGAGTCTCAGTGACAGGATAGGGCAGTAGCAGAGCCACACACCTGACAGCCCCTGTGCATGTCACAGTAGTGCAGACAGGTAACCCGGAGCGGGCTTGGGGTCCTTCAGAGGAATTCAACATCCTGTTGCTGTCTCCATCAGGATATAACAGGAACTGTTGCATTGAATGTTTGCACTTCCCCATCCCAAGAGCCCCATGAGCACTCCTCCCCAATCCCATGGACTATCCAGTCCGGGTGAGGCATTGGCAGAGAGATGGCATGGGACATGCGACTCTTTCCTCACCAGGGTAAGGTGTCAGGTCAAGGACCACTAACCTCTGATGCATGACGTTTTCAATGTATAAATTAGTTCTGGTTGGTGGTCACTTAGGCGCCTCAGTCTCAGTAGCTCTAAAGTGTCATCACCTCTGCCAGTAGGGGTGACTGACAAAACCTGAACAAATTCCAAGTCCAGTTTAACACTTAAAGTTCCCTGGAACCTATGGGCAGATCTTCAAGGATCAATCCACCAGCAGTGAAGGAAAAACTTGCCTCTGGTTTCCATCATCTAGGAGGCCCAGCCCGATGGGACTCCTGGGGTATGGGAGATGACACGGTCTCTGTGACTCATGATTTTGTCATTCAGAGCCTGTGGCAAAGGGAGGCAGCCTCCACCTACAACCGCCCCTTGGTGTAGGACCTCAGGGCCACCATGACACAACCGAAACGGATACTCTCTGAAAGTGATAATTAGCTTGCTAGCAAGCACCCCTCAAAACTGAAGCTTGTCCCTCAGATGCTGACTAGCTATCTTGATGTTCCAATATTGGAATGAGTCAGACTGACTTCACTTCTGACTTCACTTCTTCTACCTTTGGTCTATGAAGGACCAAAAATGTCCTGCATCTCATGACAAGCATGCACTTAGGAATGGAGACACACTGGCCCTGGCAACCTCTCAGCTTTACCAGAGTAAGAGGGCCCAGCTCCTTTGGAGGAAACTCTAAGCTCCACACTGGAGCCAAAGCCACAGGCACTAGGAGCTCTCAATCCCGAAAGTCCACAAAATCACGGCCCTGGTTCACTGATGGTTTAGGCTGAAATGAATGGTGTCCTTTGGGCCACCTGGCTGTGTACTCTCAGGGCCAGCTCTGCACAACCGGAGTCAGATGCCATCGTCTCCTCTAGGGGTCACAGCGCACACACCCGGACTGTCGCCCAGCCTAGCTGTTCAGTGCCACGTGGAAAGCTGTGGACTGGTAGGGAAAGGACACCATCTTGTGTGCTGTGAACTGGGGAAACAACTGAAGTGCTGAAATGACTGTCTGGGGCACTCCTGTCTGGATACGGCCAGTTCTGTGACGAGCATGACCAGCACCAAGCTGCTGACTGTGCCTGTTTCTGATGCAGAGGCTACCTCTGCATGGCATACTCGGGACTCCTGCTAAAAGTTGGCCCTCCTGTCGTGTGACTGGGGAGGCCCTGACCTGTCCGTGGGAGCAAGGACTCCCCCGAGTGCTAATACTCCTGCCTTACCACAGTTGACACTTCCAATACACCCGTCTGCTGACACCAGTCAAACGTGGCTCTTGAAAATGATCTGTGTCATGTTCTAAGCTTTCTGGACCATGTGCACGGCGAGTGTGGATTGCCTCTATTATAACATCCCCCCAAAATGAGCAGCAATGATACTACCTCCACAGCATCCAGAGATATTGATTTGAAACTTTGATGATTAAATCCATCTTTCCCCAGAAAATTATGCCTCTTCTCAGTTTCTTCTAGGATGATGATCAGCTGGAGGACGGGGAGGTTATATTATCACACTTTCATGATCCAAGCTTTGCACTGACCGTTTCTCAGGAAGATGTGTCCTCTTCCCAACAGAAAGCGCAGGGCATACTGGTTGGTTCCTGTTCTGGGGAGCATTCCAGAATGAAGAAGCCTGTGGGATTTGCTCAATTATGTATTGACAATTATTACTTTGGATAAGTGCTTTTTAAGATAAACTTTATACTATAGCAGTTTTAGTTTAAAAATTTTGCCAAGAACACACAGGGTTCTCATATAGCCCACACTCAATTTCACTGATTACTAATATCATATATCAGTATGTACATTTGTTATAATTAGTAGGCGAACAGATGTATTTGTATTAACCAGTCAATACTTCATTCAGATTTACTTATTTTTTACGTGCAAAGTACCCATCCAGATGCCAAATTTCATTCAGTTGTCACGTCTCCTTCGGCTCCTCTTTGCTGTGACAATTTGTCAGAATCTCCTCATTTTTGATGACCTTGACAGACCTGGGGAGTACTAGACTGGCATTTTCAAGAACGTCCTCAACTGGGATTAATGTGATATTTTTCTCTTGATTATATGGGGGCTCTGTGTTGGAGGGAGGAAGTTGGCAGGTATGAAGTGCCATTGTTCTCACATCCTGAGAAGAGTGCATACCCACCATGACGTATGGTGGCTGAGGTCACCTGGATCACTGCTCAAGGCCTTGCATGTCAGGTCGCTGCATCGTAAGCTCTCTTGTCCCCTTTCCACACTGTATTCTTTGAAAGAAAGTCATGGTGCACAGCCCACATTTAAGAGTGGGGTGTTATATTCTATATCCTTAGGATAAAGTTTCTACATAAATTATGTGGAATTCTTCTGAGAAGAGATCTGTCTCTTATTCATTTAGTCATTTATTTTTATCAGTTTAGACCATTGCACATTGATTTTATACTTTGGCATATAACCCAGTATTACATTTTACTTTTATTCATCAAATTGTTCCAACATGACCATCGGGAGCTCTCGCTGGTGATGCCTGTCCCTTCAACATAGCCCATCATTTTTCTTTTTGTTCTGGTTAGCATCTCATCACCTTAGACCACTATATGGTTCTAGGCTTCTCTCACATACGTCCTGTCCTAGTCCCAGGCTCAGCCATTTCTCCAACGAACCCTGGCTGCGCTCCCGGGGATGGTGTTACAAGACCTGGGGGGAGGTGGGCTTGTCATTACTGTGGTGTCATTGTTTCTCGCCCTCTTAGCTGAAAAAGCAGGAAAATCTGTCTGCATATTATAAACCACTCACACACACATACCTATAAATGTCCATCTGTAATCATCTGAGCCTATGTTAAACCAACAGAAGTTCACACTGATGCCTCCAACTCAGCCCCACTGCACGTGGGTCACTCTACCATCCTGCCCTTTTTCACTGGCAACCTGCTTCTCCAACAGCGAGAAACCTGGATGTCACCATTTGCCCCTGTATTTTGGCTTCACTTTGTATAAATACACAGGTTTTGTATAAACCCATGTCTTGCACCTGGATTTTCCAGACAAAACATCTGAAGGAAATGAGGTAAGGACTGCAAAAAAGATCAAACTATAGGTACTGAAACGGAACTGAGATGGAGGTAGAGGAATAGCTGGAAACCAGGGCAGGGAACCTCAGACAGCAGGAGATACAGGGGAGAGTGTTCATGATCTTGCGCCTTTCAGAACCCCCCTGGTCAACACCACTCCAAGGAGTCCGGATGGCAGGGCCACCACCCGGTGGGCCCAGAGCACAATTCTCGAGCTTCTAAATCAAATGGAATTTTCCCTCCTAGATTTTTTACTTGCTTGGGAAAGGTCACTTTTTTTTTTCCAATTTGTCTTTTTGCAATGGGAATGTCTGTCAGGGGCCTATCCCACCAGTGTATTTTGGAAGTGGGTGACATGTCTGCTTTCACAGGTTCACAGCTGGACAGGGACTTATCTCGGGCTGACTCCTCTCTCAAGTCTCAACTATCCCAGGCTTAGAAGATGTGCAAATGAGATTAAAGATATAGAGCTGATTAGTGTGTGTCTTGGGCTGTTGGAATGGGGGGCAAAGGCATTTTGCCTGTGATGAGGACATGGATTTGGGGGGTCCAGAGGGCTGTGTGCTGTGGGCTGAACCCTGTCACCCCAAATTGATAGGCTGAATTTTTTAATCCCAGTATCTCAGCAGGTGACTGTATTTTGGAAAGGGCCTTTAAGGGGGGGACTAAGTTGAAATGAAGCCATTATGGGGGGTCCTGATCTACTGTGACTGGTGTCATTATAAGAGGAAATTTGGAGACACAGAGAAGCACAGACCTATGCACACACAGAAAACACACCAAGTGTCAATGAGGACGCAGTGAGAGGGTGGCTGTCTGCAAGCTGAGGAGGCGATTCACAGGAAGCCAAACCTACTGAACCTCCATGTTAGACTTCTAGCCTCTAGAACTGTGAAAAAAATAAAGTCTGTTGGTTCAGCCACTCAGACTACTGGGTGCTGTTCGGGCAGCCCTCAAGACCTAATGCACAGGCAAAGGTCTGCCTTTTCCATGCCGGGACCCCTGAGCGTTACCTCTGACCTCTTTTCCATGGGGTCCCAGGTCCCCAGTCTCTGAGGATGTCACTGCTGGAACCTGCCCCTCATGGACAACAAACAGAGGGCCCAGGAGGGAACCAGCCCTGGGTGCCCTGCCCAGGCTCAGGTGGGCCCATCCCTGGGAATCAGAGAGGAACCGTCTGAATGAAGCAAGGTCACAGTGGGAAAACTTTAAAGCAACCTCTGCCTCCAGTTTTAGCTTAACCTCACCAGTAAGATGGTTTTTAAGGAATGACTTTCCTAGTACATGGGCAACCAGCATTTCTGGAGGGGAGGACATGGCATGGTGGCTGGAGCTCTTAGATAACCCAGAAACCCTGTGAACTTTTGAGGATTTTCCAATTTACTAGGTCTCAGGACTCTTCTGTATGTTGGCTGAGGACCAGTGGACTACTTTTCAGGCTAAACTGCCGAGATCGTAAAAATCCTTTTCCCTTATTTTCTTGTACAGTGAACTCAACTGTTCACTGCCCTGAACAATGATATTCTATCTTTCAAGGCACTTCTTTGTTACACAAACAGTGAAAAATAGTCTACGAAAAACAATCCGGAGCAAAAGTTTTCCATGAATTTGCCAATAAGACAGGTACATAAAGAGAAACCCAAGGAGAATTATCTCGCAACAATACCGAGCACTCATTCTTCACTTGTGGCAGATTTTTCTGAGTACACCACTGGGTCAACCACTCTGATTGATGCATGAGAAACTAGAACCAACTCCATCCACTCTGCCTCAAGCAGCACTTGATGAAGACAACTGTTCCCAGGGCACCAGGCACAGACCTAGGCAGGGCTGTGTCCTTCCCTCAACTGTGCCCATGCACATCCCATTTGACCCAGCTGGCGAAACACCACCACCCGTCCGAGTCTATCTCACAAAGACATGTGGCTTTTCCCAGATCTGTATCGACATTCGAGCATGACAGCTCAATAAACAACTGAGTATTGTACAAAAACATAGAGTCTACACATTTCTGGAAAGATGAGGGGATTTCGTGTTCCTTACCCACATTAGGCAGAGCCTGGAAATAGTAGAGTCTCGGCTCATGAGCAGATAGGGGCTGACAGTTGGAAAACACACAGAAATTAGGGCAGTAATGTTCACTAACCACCAACTGGGATTGTGAAAAAGAGCAACACAAACAAGAAAGGTGGAGGAGAGGAAGTAAAAACACACAAAGGTGCTCCCCAGGACGAGGACCCCCTGGGTGGCTCTGGACTCGGCAGAGGACCTGGGGGAGACGTTAGTGCTGTGAATGTGCTGGACCCGCTGCTTGTGCCTGTGCAGGATGAACACCACGGAGCCGCTGGCCCAGAGCATGAGCACAGAAAACGAAACTTCTGGGAAGGCTATCAAGGCTGCATACAGTGAAGCTGTGATCTCCACATCATCTGTGTAGGAACAGTATCCCAAATCTTTTTTCACTCTGGTATTTTTGCTACCCCATCTGCCAGACAGAGACAACACATACATTGGAAAAGTTAAATTTACAAACATGTACAGGATCCAGCAGACTGAAACGGAGAAGCCAATGTACTTTGGGGCTTTGACTTTAATATTCTTCCAACAAGAGTTCACGGAGCTGATCATGACGGCCTGGAACACACTCAGGAGGCAGGTGGCGCTGATGGACACTCCCCTGCCCACTCTCTGGACATACAAAAGAAGCCTGCATCCTGAATCACTGAAGAGATGTTTCAACCCAAAAGCTGCCATTGTCTGGGGCACTCCTTTAGAGAGGACGACCAAGGTGTTGGCTAAAACCAGGTGCTTGAGAATCAAATCTGTGGGTCTCAGCCTACCCTCAGTGTGGTACAGAAAAAGATAATGGTAAAGAAGAGAGAAATTGCCCAGGATTCCAACTATAGTCTGAGATATAAAGATTATTCCTATTGCCAAATCCCTGGAGGCTATTCTGTCATTCCACATGTTTTCCTCTAAATTATGGTAACAATTGTTTTTCTGAGCAAAAAGGCTCATTGAAGATTTTTGACACCACAAGTTAACTTCTGAGATCCCATGCGATTGCCAGACTTCAACAGGAGGAAGAGATGGAGCAAATTTCCAGTAAATTTCATGGGCAAGTCAGCACTAAGAATGAGGTAGGTGATGATATCTGGGTGAAGTCATGACAAGAAAGAAAACAGGATACAACAATTCAGCATAAACTGAAGTTTGCCATAATAGAACACAGAAAAACCTCAGTAACCACCCACATCAGACATCAAATCAATTTCGAATGTATAGCTCACCTGAATTTTAAAGATAAATAACAATGTTTTTAGAAAAACACGAGTACTTCTGCAGCTTTATAATGAGAAAATATTTCTTAATAGCACAAAACTTATTAACCATATATGTGAAATGACAGTTTTATTAAAAATAAGAGCCTGTTCTTATTAAAAGATAGACACACACACAGAAACAGCAAAAGAATGAGAGAAAGAGACAAGTTGTATATAACACAGAGAACTGACAGACCACGGGACAGAAAACAATGGGCAAAACATACCAAAAGGAAGTTCACAGAAGAGATTATTCAATGGATAGTAACATGTGTGAAAAATGTTCAATGTCCTCAGGATATCAAGAAAATCCAAATTAAACCACTACTTGGTACCACATCATATGCCACTCAGAAAGTTAAAATGAAGTGACAGGAAATACCCCGTTTTGGCAAGGATGTGGATAAACAAAGAATCTCAAACACTGCTGGTGGGTGTTAAAGTTGGTACAAACATTTTTGAACTCAGTGTGGTATTTACCTTAGCAGGCCACATGTAAAGAACAATTCCACTCCTGTGAATATACTGAACAGATATGTGTACAGGGATCACCAAGAGACAGGTTACAGGATGATGGGCCAGCACTACCCATGACTCTCAACATCCCCAAACTCAAAACCTGTCCATTCACAGCACAATGAATCAGTTAATGGCTTGATATTCATGCAGTGGCATCCCATACAGAGATGTCAAGGAATGCCAGCCCTAGTGTGCGGCAGTGCAGATGAACTCACCAAGTCATAGGGATGGGAAGGCCAGTGTGAAAGGGTTCATGCTGGAAGATTCCATTTATGCAAGTACAGGTCAGGCAAGAGATAATCCCTTTAAGGTTAGAACAGATGCAAATCTATGTCCCAACATTCTTCTCCTACAAAATATGCAACAGGACCTATACTCTGGGGCACAGTGACTTAGAGGGGGCATGAGAGGGTTTCAGCAAGAAGACAACATTCTGTTTCTTGTCTAGATGTTGTATATGGAGTCATGTTCTGCTTGTGAAATCCCACTGGGCCGTGTACTTTGAACCTGTTGTGTGTCTGTACATGTCACAACTTAGGGAGCCACAGGCCTAGATCATGACCCTACACAAGAAACATCAGGGGCTAAAAACAATGCTGCACACAGAGAGTCTGCGATTTTGTCCTCAAACTTGGCAGAGCAGGATCCTACACCTTTTGTTGTTGGCTGTTTTTGCCGCTGCTTTTGGCAGTCATATGCCGAAGAAAAATTTTACTTACCAGCATATACAGGATCCAGCAGAAGAAAATGGAAAACTCAATGTACCTGGAAGCTTTTGTTTCATGTTCTGCCCACCTGCAGCCCCAGGGCGACAGTGATGGTGGAGACACTCGAGAGGCAGGAGGTGCCAATGACACACCTCGCCAGCTGTGTGACCACAGAATACACATTTGTGCTCAAGCTGGTTGAAGAAATGCTTCAACCTAAAAGTGGCCATTAATTGGAGGGACACCTTTAGATAGAATGACCAAGTGGTGCCCATAATCAGATGTATGAGAACCAATCTCTGGCCCTCAACATGCACTCCCTGTAGTAAAGGAAGATGGAGGGGAAGAGAAGACAGAGCACATCCAGGATTCTAACCACAGTCTGTTATAAGGCCACTCCTACTGCTAACGCCCTCGGATGCTGGTCTGCCAGTTCCCATCGCTGGTGTTTCCCTTCAGAGCCAGAAGAAACTGCAAGGCGACAGGAGGTGGGGGCTACACTGATCCTATCAACTGAAACTCCTCATTGTCACGGAAATACTCACCTCAGGTTTTATTTGGTTAAGCGCCTTCCCCCAGCGGAACAGACCGCTTGCCAGGTCTGTTACACAGCACTTGCCAGGGACGAATTGCCGCTGCTGTACTGCTGTACTCGTGGTTTCCCCTTCGCTTTTTCACATAGACACTGCCATTATTTTCACTCTCAGGAGGATCTGTGTACAGAAGTGAAGTGATCTGTCTAATCCACTTGCTGGTTAGGGTCCCAGAAGAGAGTTGTGCCAGGCTCGGCTGCATGGTACACACGGCCCTAACCACTGTACACACTAGCATGCCCTGTAGGCTGGGCTTTTACACAATCCCCACCGTTATGGAGTTTTTATTTTACTACACTGTCAAAGTATTTTACATTAGTTGCATTTTATTTTATAACATCTGTCAAGCCAAATTTTCATGTCGATGTAATGATTTATTTTAGTCCAAAAGTCAGTATCAAACATAAATAAAGATGTAGAGATCCTAACAGAAGGCAGATGCCTTCATCTCCAACTAATCACACAGGAAACTGCCCCAAGTCCAAGTCAGATCAATGATGCAAGATTGGCTCAATATTACTTTGGCAGCAGAAAGACTCATTTGCTGTCATGCCAGAAACAACCTACAGTGGTATTTATCACAGAAGTTATTGGACAACATTACTTTGTTCTCTAAACCATAATGCATAGAATACTGATATGTGATAGACAGTGTAGGCTGGAAACTAAGTATTGATAATTTTGATTCAAATGCTTCTCTGTTTATTAATACCTACATTAAATGAAGGCATTAGTTAGCAATGAGGTGAGAGGCTGTACAAGTGAAATATAAGGCAAAAGACTAGTGAACTTGGCATTGATGTTAGAAAAGTATTAAACCAGAGAAATAATACAAGATAAATTTGGTCCACATTCCTCCAAAGAAGACACACAAATGGCCAATGGGTTTATGAACAGATGCTCAACATCACTAATCATTGGGGACATGCACACATCAAAACCACAATGAGATACCACCTCACAGCCCTAAGGATGGCTGTTATCAACAAAATTAATGGCAAGGAGCATTGGTGAAGATGTGGAGGAACTGAAACCCACATGCACTGTTGGACAGAATGTAAAACGGAGCAGTCGTGATGGAAAACAGTGTAGGGAGTCCCTCAAAAACCTAAACATTGAATTATCATATGATCAAGCAATTGCACGTTGGGGTATGTATTCAAATGAACAAAAAGGAGGATGTCAGAGTGTCTCGGGACCCCAGGGGTCACTGTAGCTCTAGTCTCAGTCGCCAAGCAATGGAAGCAGCCTAAGTGTCCGTGGATGGAATGACGGCCAAAGATGCAGTGCACCCACACCACGGAGTGTTATTCAGCCTCTGCAAAGAAGGAAACCCTGCAGAATGGGACAACATGGATGGACCTTAAAGACATTACACTACGTGGAACAAGACAGTCACAGGACAGATCACATGATGCCACTGATGTGAGAAAACGAAAACTGTCAAACTCATAGAAACAGTGAGTGGAATGTTGATTACTAGGGATGGAGAGGAGGAAAAACGGGGACTAACCGACAGGCACAGAGCATCAATCCCCCAAGCTGAGTAAGTTCTGGAGATCTGCTGGCTAACACAGTGTCTGTGCTAACAACACTGTATTGGACACGTAAAGTTTGTTAGCAAGGAGGAGCTCATGTGTGCTCACCACAACAATAAGTGAAATGAAATGAACATTCGGTCCTTGATACTCTCATCTGGGACCCATGACTATCAAGTTTCCTCTTCCTTAAATGCTACTTCCCTAACTTTAAGAGAGAAACCAGCCTCTCCATAATCATCAGGCCACTGATGTTTTCATTAGACATGATTAGGTCTCCACCAAGTGCATCCTATGCCCAGAGTTAGATAAAAACATTTTTATCCCAGGAAAATTCAGACACATGGCTCCTGCACAGGCTTAAGTAACGCTAACAGTTTCCTCCTCTCCTTTATTTTAAGCATACAGGTATCAGAAGCACACCTCTAATAACACTGAAATTCAACCTGTGACTCCTGTAAGGTAATGTAAGCAGTTACACTGATTTCATGACTACAGTATTTAAGCACCTTAAAAATCAGATTCCATAACTGGGATTGCTCACCAGTAAGTGTCCTTAGTGAGGATGACACCAAATGATGCCAGCAGCTGTCAGGGGTTGGCGTGGTTCCGGTCCCCTCACCCCTCTTTACTGGCCCGGCTCTTGGATAAGGATCACTCCACCCGTCTGGCTTTGCCACTGGATCTGTTGCCACCCAGACACGAGCACTTATTTAGCCTTCATTTCCTTACAAACTCTGCCTCTCGGATTGAAATAAAAAATACTTACTGGACTCCTTCCTGTTGCCAGGATGGTGGGCTCAGTGTGAAGGTCAGGGCGTCCAATACACGTGGGAGGGAGGCAGGCAGACCCAGATAAAGGTTTGTGAGCCTGTGACCTCACCTCGTCTCGGAGCTGTAATTATCATTTCACCTGTAGTGGTGATGACAGTGCAGGCTCGGGGAGCTGAGAATACGTCTGGAAACCCTTTTCCCAGTTGCTAATTATTAAAAACAATCTCAAGTTTCTTGTGGGTATCTCCAAAGAGACCAACCTTCATAGTGTTTGGGAGAGACTCTTTAATTTCTTTGTCATCCCCAAAGGTAGACAAAGTTGCACAGACAGAGAAGGAAGGATCAAGTCCACATGCAAAGGAACCAGGCTGGACGTCTACAGGTCGTGATATACAAAAATGAACTCAAAATGCATCAAAGACCTAAATGCCAGGCTGAAAATAATAAAACTCTTAGAAGAAAACATTGGTCAAAAGCTTCCCGACATTAGATTTGGCAATGATTTCTTGGACGTTGGTTAGGTAACAAAAGAAATATAGATAGTAAACAAAAGAAAATATAGGCAAAGTGGAATTCCTGAAAATTTAAAACTTTTGTGCATCAAAAGACACTATTAACAGAGGAAAAAGTAGTAAAGGGTACAGGTGGAGAAAGACAAATACCATATGATTTCACTTATTTGTGGAATATAAAAACAAAGCAAAACAGAAGGAATGAAACAGCATTAGACTCACAGACACTGAGAAGTGACTAGTGGCTACCAAGGGGCAAGGGGGCTGCTGAACCACTGTGATGCACATTTGATAAAAAATTTTTTAAAGTAATAAAGGGTAGTACTAGGATGAGGAAGAGTTATCACCTTAACTTCTACTACAGAATGGAAGAAACTACTCACAGTTCATATTATCTGTTAAAGGATTATATACAGAATATATAAAGTTCTCTTAAAATTCAACAACAAAAACAAAAAACTCAATTCAAAAATTGGCAAAGGAATTGAATAGACATTTCTCCAAAGAAGATAGCCAGATGGCAAATAAGCAGATAACAAGATGCACACCATGATTCATTAGGGACATGCACATCAAAACCACAACAAAATACCACACCTTACAACCATTAGGATGGCTACTACTCAGACAAAAAAAAAAAAAAAAAGAACAGACAATAGCAATGGTAAGGTGTGGAGAAACTGGAACCCTTGGGCTCTGAGAGCGGGAATGTAAAATGATACAGCCACTGTGGGAAACAGTTTGGCAATTCCTTCAAAAATTAAAAATAGAATTACCATGGGATCCAGCATCACCACTTCCGGGTATGTACTGAAAAGGGTGGAAGCAGGGTCTCCAAGAGATATATATGCATACCCATGTTTCTAGCAGCATTATTCACAATAACCAAAAGGTGGAAGCAGCCCAAAGTGTCCGACAGATGAGTGGATAAACAAAACGTGACGTATACATAAAATGGACTCGACCTTAAGATGGAAGGAAATTATGACACATATGGATGAACCTTGAGCACATTATGCTAAGTGCAATGAGCCAGCCAAAAAAAAAGCAAATACCACACAACTCCACTTCTACAAGGTACTTATAATTGTCAAAATCATAGAGAGGGAAAGTAGAAGGGTGGCTGCCAGGGTCTTGGGGTGGAGAGATGAGAGTTGCTATGCGATGGGGACAGAGTTTCAGTTTTGCAAGATGGAAAGAGTCCCAAGATGGATAATGGGAGATGGTTGCACAAACATATGTATACGCATAACCACTGACCAGTACACTTAAAAAGATAGTAAAATTTGTTATATTTACCATAATAAAAGTATTAGAAAAAAAGGGTGTGAAGAGAAAGTAGGAGAGCATGAGTGTGACTAGGAAAGGGGGCAATACAGAACAGGAGGGGATGATGGAGAAGGTGGAACTGGGGGAGAGAGATGGGCATTTTGGGGGCAATGAGTGCAGGGGAGAGGGGTTGAGGGGAAAACGCACATGGGATAAAGGGGCTGTGTGACTGCTGTGCACACGGGGAAGCGTGCATGGAGTTGGGGGGAGCACATACTAGTTT
Source organism: Smutsia gigantea (assembly GCA_032199065.1). NCBI lineage: Eukaryota > Metazoa > Chordata > Mammalia > Pholidota > Manidae > Smutsia > Smutsia gigantea. Next base: position 21,255 of record JAVSCE010021932.1, on the reverse strand, counting down.
CTGAGAGGATGTGGGTACAGAGTTCATGGGAACAAAGGGGAAAATGGGGAAGAGGCTACTACTCAGACAAAAAAAAAGAACAGAAAATAGCAATGGTAAGATGTGGAGAAACTGGAACCCTTGTGCTCTGAGAGAGGGAACGTAAAATGATACAGCCACTGTGGGAAACAGTTTGGCAATTCCTTCAAAAATTAAAAATAGAATTACCATGGGATCCAGCATCATCACTTCTGGGTATGTACTGAAAAGGGTATCAGATAATGTGATAAAGGGCAGGGGTGGTACGAGGCACAAGGAGAGATCATGTCCACAAGGAGTTAAGGACACAGGGAGAAGATGGTATATGTTTTGAAGATTTTGGCTCTTTGAAGCAGGATACAACACAATGATACCCAGAGATGGAAGGCAGAACTCTCTACTTCCTGCTCCAGAGGACAGAAGGACGCGCAGGGCCACACAGAGGGTGGCCCAGCCCCAGGGGACAGCAAGTTACAGCTGCAGAAGCAGACAGTGGATGGAACCGGAGTGGGCTTAGGTCTCGAACCTCCCGACACCCTGGCTGATTTGGATAATCTGGCAGCTCCAGGGCACAGGGACTGTCCCTAGTTGTCTGGCACCTGGCTGGGCGATTAGAGCTGCTGCAAAGTGGCCCCGAGTGTGAGAGCCCCACTCAGGAAATGGCTGAGGGGTGAACCTCAAAGCTGGGTCAAGAGGGCGCTAAGAACAAAAACGATGGCGCTGCAGTATTGGAGTATGAATGTCCCGGACGCAGTGGTCCAACTCAGAAAGAGGTGGGAAGGGGGCGATGGGCTCCGGGGGACAAAAGGGTTGCGGGCCATGCAGCCAGCTGAGGCTGTGGACTTGAGGAGGCTAAGGGCGCAGAGAAACAGGGCGAATGTGGCGTGCAGACGACGGACACCGGGAGCTGAGAGTGTCCAGTGTCTGTCAGCTGGGGAGTGGCCGTGGAAGGCAGGGGACGGCGCTGCAGTAGCTGCGATGGGGGCGCATCACGTCCAGGGGAGGAGGACGTGGACGCAGTGGACGGAGAGGACCGTGGGGCTGGGCCCCTGGACGGGTGGGGCACAGAGCGCAGAGGAGGCGGAATTTCAAAGTGGGTGGAGCACCCAAAAATTTACCTTCCCTCCTGTCTGTCCTATTTTAGTGGTTTTAAGGGGCATTTTGTGTAGGCGAGATTTCTGCCGCCTGACTGGAAACTAGAAACTACCCAGGACTGCTCTGACTTGGCCGGACGTCGGGGAATCAAACAGTGCCCTCCAATCTGCCCTCCGCCGCCTCCGCCGGGCCCCGCCAGCCGCTGCCGCCGCCGCCCGCCGCCCGCCCGTCACCTCTGGGACGTGCATCCGTGTGGGAAACTCTCCAGGGCCTCCAGGCCGACCCTCCTCCTTCCACCGCCCCTGCGAACCACACGGGCGGAGCGCCGCTTCTTCCTGCCGCATATCCTCTCCGACTCAAACGCCTCAGCCTGCCTCCCGGCCCTCGACGCTCTGCGCTCTCCGGCGCCGCGGCCTCCACCTCAGGTAGCCTCGGCGGCTCCACGCCTGCCCTGCAGCCGCCGTTCGCGCGCTCCCGGCTCACGCGTGCGCCCCGCTCCGCCCCGCCCACCGCGCATGCTCCGCTCTCTCGCGCGCGCCTGCTCCGCTCCAGGTTCCGCCTTCTCTGCCCACCCCGCAGCTACTGGGTCCCCAGGCCAGCTCCCGTGCGCCTCGGAGCGGCTCTGTCACACCAACGCGCGCCGCCATTCCCCGAGACTCTTAACTTTCCCACCACACCTGTCGACTCGAGGCGGCAATGCTTACAGCACTTTTTAAATGCTGCATGTTCTAAATCTTGCATTTGTAGGTTGGTGAAGGGTGAGAACGGTTATAGAGGGTGGAAGGGGAAGACAGCTCCGCCCCTTTTAGACATCCAGGAACAGGGAGTCGTAACTATATCTTCTTTACAAGGCCATATTGTTGAGATTCATACATGCTTGGTGACTGTGAGATTTAGTGAAAAGTTGCAACTGCGTGAATGTGTCATTTGACTGTTTATGAATATGCCTGCAAGTTTGTATGTGGTGTGTTCGTGAATGTGAATGTGCAACCCAAATGGTTTCCGTATGTGACTGTGTATGTGCATTTGTGTGTGAGTATATACGAGTCGTCCACGGTGTGAGTGTGCATGCAAGTGTGATTCTGTGTGTAAGTGTGTAAATGGGTTTGTGTGTGTCAGGACTGGATTGCCCACCAGTGTAGCTCTAAACTCTGACTTGAATATTGGAGATGACTGGAGAGTGATTCTGGATAAGACTGGATTTTTCTGCAGGAAAAAAAAAACCAAAGAATCAGAACTCTGAACCTGTTTCTTAATTATTAAAGCAGTAAGCGTTGCAATTTCAGCCAAAATAAGTGTAGAGAACTATGGTAGGCACAGTTGCTCTGGAGTTAAGTAAGAGCATTAGTTACCTGACACTGACAACGATGGTAGAATCTCCACGTTTAACCATCAGATCCTGGTGCTTCCTGTGTGAGGCACTCTTGGAAACTTCTTTCTTCTATGGATCTGTTCTGTGCCTACTTCCCACCACTAGAGGAGGTCAGCAGTGGTAAAGGATATTTTCCTACAAAATGTCCACATTAATTGGCATTGTGTTGTGCAAATGAATCAAGATAATTGACCTTGATTCGTGCAAGTGAGTTCAATGATTTCTAATGTAAATTCTTGGCATCATGTTCTGTTCTTCCATTTACTTGTAGCTATTTGAAAATCTTTCCCAAGTATTTTGTCTCATTCCATTTCTGTGCTAATAATTTAAATGATGGTTCAGCTCAGTGGAATGAAGATTAGGGATGGACTAGACCTTGGGTGAACTTCTCAGGGAAGCCGAGATTCCAGTGAGACACATGTGCTCGCTACCCGTCCCTCACTGGTGAGACCGCAGCGTCTCCTGCTTTCCTCCTTGCGAGACCCTGCCTGCCTTCAGGAATAATGAGAAAGAAAGAGCCTCTCAAAAACACACCAACAGTCTCTCAAGAGATGCTAACTAGAAACTTGCAATTGTTTTTGGTTAATTGGCAACAGGAAAAAAGTTTTCAGAAATATTCTCAGTTCCCAAGCCTATGCTCCCATTGCTGCTACAGATAAAGAGATAATTATGTTTCTGAAGGGAGGTGGTGTCACAGAATCACAAACCCGTATTTCAGGGTCTGGCTGCCTCCCTCCCACACACGTTATCAGCTGTAGTGACTGTCAGACCGAGCCCACAGCCCTGGCAGCAGGAAGAAGTCAGGTGAGTGGGATCTGTTTCGGTTTGAGAGCCAGTCTGCAAGGGAAGGAGGCATACCAGGGCTCCGCTCAGTGCTCCTTCAGTCAGTGTTCTCTGGCTTTGAGCCTGCTCTGGTGCCACAGCACAGAGGGCAGAGAAATCATTCCTGAGCTAGTAAAGACAGATGGGGTTCCTACATCCTGCAAAAATCCCCAGTGGCTCCGAATGCAACGGAGTGGAATCCTCCTTGACAGTGACTGTTGAATTTTAACAAGTGATAACAAAATCTGATTTTTAAGGCTCTTAAGCAGGTAGTTCTGAAATCAGTCTGCTATCCTGCCTACTTTACAGGAATCATAGACTGAATTTTCAGGATTACGAGAGGTGTATTTGTAACACCTCCATGTTTGTAATAAAGAGTATGATGAATTTACAGGAATCATCTACTGTGCAGAATGTATATCTGAATGGCAATTGCTTGAATGAAAAGGTTTTTGCTGAGTGTTTAAGCAATTATTGGAGACAGTAACTGTGTCTTTTGAAAACACTGTAGTCTATTGATTATAGTGAGACTATATGGTGAGGGAAACTCTTAAATTTGTGGAAGGAACATTAAAGAAAGTTAAATAATAATTAGGTGTTTCACACAGCATCTGTCTGGCTCTTATGACCTTGTTTTCACTCTTTAAAAAATATTCTCATTGATTATAACAAAGGTGCCACTCTGGTGTGGGATTTTGGTAGGCAGGGAGTCTGTCTGTGCCATGTGTGGGGGGTATACGGGAAATCTCTGTTCTTTCCACTTGTTTTTGCTGTGAACCTAAAACTGATCTAAGGAATAATGTCTATTAAAATATATATATTCTCATAACAATCCAAAAATCTATATCAATTTATAAAATGCACAAGATTTCATGCCTTATAGATGCCATTTTGTGTATATGTTGTATATTAACATCCTTTATAAATATTGTATCATTGTGAATAATTTTTAACTCAGGTATTAATAAATAGATAAGTATATGACCTGAAATTAACAATAATCTAATTTTGACCCGATACTGCTTTATCATGTACTTGTGTGTTATGTCCCAAAATTTAAGGCATGATGCAATGATTCAACAAATCCTGTGACATGTGCCATTACACTTGTGGTCCTGACATACAGCAAATCTTTTTGTTGCCATCCTAATACCAAGCCCTTCTAGCATGTATTACATGTAACTTGTCTGAGGGCAGTTCCCAGCAGTATTCTGCCATTGGTGCATCCACATATATTAAGATATCGAAAGCTTTATTCATGGTTGAAATTGGCCTATAGAATAAATCTTTACAAATAAGTGGAAACTTGTTATGTCTGAAGTTGTACAATAACAAAAATCTACAATCAAACGACAAGGTGTAGAGTTAGAACTGGATTATCTGATGAACACCGCTAACTAGCTGTTTAGCAGAGCGGTGTGGTTCAGTGCGCTGCCACTGTTACCAGCCGTTAAATTAAATACAAAACAGACACCGGACTTGAAAATCCTCTGAGCAGACAAAACTATTTAAGCCACACAGGAAAGACTAAATCATGCTTATTTCAAGAACGTAAGCAAAACTTAGCTTATTTCTTGTAAATGCCTCTGATAATCATCAAAGAAACAAGTCATCTTCCCCAAAACAGGATAATTACTTTAACTAATCCCCTGTCACCTGAAAACCCCCTTTACAATAATCAGTCATTGTAATGGAGAAACAACCTCCTTCCTGCCACTGTATAAGCCATCCTGAAACATCAGGCCCAGGTTTCATATCAGTGTTCAATCTGAAAGCTCCCAGCTCATGAACTGTTCTTATATGCACAGTAAACTCTTACTAAATATTATTTGTTGATTTTTTTGTTGATTTGTTGGTGTTTTTAAGTTTTGCTAGTTCTGGATTTTTGACACAGCCTCAAGTCCCCACTCTGCCCTAAGCTGCAAATTTGGACACTCAACTTGTCTGTGTGCACGATCTGCTCATCTTTTGATTAAAGTCACAGTTGTGCCGGCCTCACAGATCGGGAAGAATGAAGTCACCACATGCAGGGCCTTCCTAGAAGTGATTTCATGTTCTCAGTGCTCCTCAGAGGTACACACTCAACCCTTGGAAATCCTACAGTAAGGGAAAAACATCATGTAAATATTTCTTAGTGGAACCCATGGGAGGTGGCAAATACTGGATTCCAGTTGACAGGATACATATATGATACCGTGCCCGTCCCGGGCCCTGTGGCCCAGAAGACAGTCACCAGGGACCAACAGAATGGCTGCCAGGGATCTGGCCATAGGAATGATCTTCTTAGTACAGACTATAGTTGGAATCCTGGGCCGTTCCTCTGTCCTTTCCTATTATCTCTTCCTCTGCCTCACTGGGTGCAGGTCAAGGTCCATAGATTTGATTCTCAAGCATCTGCTTGTAGGCAACTCCTTGGTCATTCTCTCTGAAGGCGTGCCCCAGACAAGAGCAGCTTTGGGATTGAGACATTCCCTCAGTGATTTAGGATGCAAACTTCTTTTGTATGTTCACAGAGTGGGCAGGGGAGTGTCCATCAGCATCACCTGCCTCCTGAGTGTCCTCCAGGCCGTCACCATCAGCCCCTGGACCACCAGGTGGGCAGAGCTGAAATGGAATGCTCCAAAGTGCGTGAGCACCTCCATATTCCTGTGTTGGATCCTGCAAATGCTGGTAAATGTCATCTTCCCCATCTATGTAACTGGCAAACTGAGCACCAAAAACGTCACAAACAAAAAAGATTTCAGATCCTGTTCTGCTGTTCGTCACAACAAAGCCACAGCCTCACTGTTTGCAGCACTGCTGTCATTCCCTGACGTTGTGTGTTTGGGGCTCACGCTCGGGGCCTCCAGCTGCATGGTGTTCCTCCTGCACGGGCACACGCAGCAGGTCCAGCACATTCATAGGACCAGCGTCTCCCACCAATGCTCCGAGTCCAGAGCTACCAAAACCATCCTTCTCCTGGTGAGCACATTTGTTGGTTTTTACACACTTTCCACCATCTTTCAAGTTATTTTGTTTGTTGTTGACAACCCCAGCTGGTTCCTATGGAGCATCAATTCCGTAATCACTCTGTGTTCCCCAACTGTCAGTCAGCCCTTATGTGCTCACGTGCCGTGACTCCAGGGTATCCAGGCTCTGCTTTGCCTGAGGAATACACAATCCCCTCCTCTAGGAGGAAATGGAAATGGAATGTTTTCGCAGTGTTCACTTGTTTATTTGCTCATCCCCCACAGAATCATATGAAACAGTCATGTTACATGGAAGTGGTGGTACGCACACGCGCACACACGTTGTATGTTATGAATGGTCGTGTGTGCACATGTAGGTGTGTGTGCATACCAGTCTCATCGTGGTTATTACCCATCTTTTCTTCATGTTTCTGTTGAAAATTGTACATAAGCGTGTAAAATTCAGAATTTGAAATACTGATATTTATCTTGCCATTCTAGGTGATTATCTTAACATACACAGAATGTCCTTTTCTTATATCTGCTTTCGTTCTCTTGTCATAGCTATGTATCTCTCAATAAAAATAACCAAATGAGTATGGCCAGACAACATATGACTTGAAAAGGACCAAGTCTTCTAGGTCTCATGTAATGGTGGGCAAACGTGGGGGGCGCTTACCAGCCTTTTGGCGCTCATGATGACTCTTGTTCTACTTTCTTATTGTTTCTGTTGACTTCTGCATTGTTTTAGTTAATTCTTATACTTAAAAATATTTAAATATATAACCAATAAACAGAATTAAATAAATATTGCTTTATTTTGTTCATTTTTTCCTGTTGTGTTTGCTGTCCTTTTCTTAATGAATTTTTGAAAAGTTCTTTCTGGGTTTAAGTTCTTTCTTGGCTTTATCTATCTCCCTGTATCTTGGAGTCTTTTGGTTAGTAGAAGCTCTTAATTTTAATACAGTATCATTTGTCATGTCCTCCTTCATAGCTAGTATTTTTGTTCTGTTTAACAAGTATCTTATTATAAGATCTCAGAGAGATTCTCCTTTGTTTTCTTCTAAACACATCATTTTATACCTTTAAAATTCACATCAGCATACATTCAGAATCAATTTGTTTTATGTGTAGGTAGTCAGATTTAAGTCTTTTTTTTCTACCAAGACAACAAATTTCAATTTATTCTGAAAATGTATCTGGCTTTTTCTTTGCTGTCACCTATCATTGCCCCACCCAGCTTAACATCACTTGGCTCCCAGAGCTGCCTTTCTGTCAAGGCTGCTGGCAATTGTCTCTCCTCATCTCCTTCAATCTTGACAACCCGAGTGTATCACAAAATCAAGGACAGTCTTGGTGTCAAAAATCTTCAATAGACCTTTCTGTTCAGAGGATTGATAATTCCCATGCTTTGAAGGGAAAACTGCACCGTAGTTGGAGACAATTCTCCATTGGTCTCCTAAGTGTTTTCCCAGCTTGTGTCAGCTTGTCCTGAATGAACTTGCCAAGGATTTTTGTGGAGCAGGCAGCCTCGGTAATGCCTATAGTATCTCCGCAGGGAAAGGGGCAGATTAATTAATTACTTGACCAACATAATAAAGATAATACCTCCTTCGAGGCAGAATCTGGGCAGGGTAGCTTGTGACCCACTTTAAACACTGGGATTTCTTAACCTTGACATTCCACAGTGATGATACCGACTATGTGTGCAGCAGCCCCCGGGCCTCATATCACCTCTGCAGGGACTGAGGGTACAAAGACAACAAATACAAACGTGGAGCCCTTGCTGTTTATTATGTCACGAGTAATAAAAATTTTTATCTCAGCCCCAGGAGTCTCATGCCTTCTGTCAGCATTCACGAAACTGACAGGATAATCTGTCTGGCAAATAGGGGAAACCGACATTTTTTCACATTTCCTGAAAGTCTTGACTATGAGGATGAGATGGTGAAAAAGACATGACTTTCTCAAAGAGGAAATTACTAAGATTGGTTAGGGGAGATGAGAAAGTTTCGTGGGACAACTGAAAAATTCTCTCGGCCAAGCGCTGGGCAGAGTGCGATTCAGGGCCCCATACTGCCCTACCTGTTCATGGGCTGGTGTGAGAGGAAGGACGGAAACAAGCAGCTTGATTGCGCTGTTTGTTATTCATTCCCTTTCTCACTGGTGGATGAAGGGTTGAAGATTTATCAAAGCTGATTAGAACTTTGTACAAAAAAAGTTATACGTTCCTGTCACTGCGTTTTGAACAGCCAAAGACTGCTGGAAACAAACAGGAAGTGTGCCTGGGAGGGTGATTCTGCAAGATGGCAGAATAGGAAGCCCAGAACCATCCTCTCCTCAACAGACATGCTGATTCAATAACAATAAAGACGAATTCCCTTTGTGAGAAATCCAGAAACTGGTTGAGAGGTTCCTGTACCGTAGGTGTGAAACCAGCCACAGGGAGGCAACAGAGTAGGAAATGTGAGGCCTGCTTTGGCCGTAATCCCTACATTTGGCACAGTTCCATATGACTGCAAGGAAACCCCCAGGTACCAGCTTCTCCCTGAAGAGAGAAAGAGTTGGATCATATATCCAAAGCTTCAACTTTTCTGGGCCTGCCCCAGTGACTGGCTTGTCCTACCTGCCTCTGAGTGCTGACAGAAACTGGCATACTCCAGAGCCTGCAAGCCAGTGAGAACAGAGGTTTAAATAAGCATACAAGCAGTCACCAGAGCCCCTACCTCAGCTCAGTGCAATGTAAGCAGAAGAAAAACCCTTGATTCCAGCTTCTCCCTCAGGAAGGGAAAGAGTTGACAATGTGTCCAAAGTCCCAACTTCCCTAAGGTATGCTTGAAGGACTGGCTTCCGTCTCACGTGTCTCAAACTGAGAGGACTCTAGATGACTGGGAGCCTCTAAAACAAAAAGTGGTAGTTCAGACTAGTATGAAGGTTTGAGTGGCTCCCAGAATCTCTGGGCAGGATGATTGGTGAGACTTCTCCTGTACAAGGCCAGTCAGTAAAGACTGGTAATGGTGGCTGTTCTTTTTTTCCCAATGTACAGATAGTAATATAGAGAGTCAAGGAAAATGATGAAACAAGGAAACAAAGGAACAAGATAAATCTCCATAAACCAACCATAATGAAATGGCAATACATGATTTACCTGACAAAGAATTCAAAATCACCATCATAAGGATACTGAATGAGGTCACAAGAACAGTGTATGAACCAAGGGAGAATTTCAACAGACAGAAAAAAGTGCCAAACAAATCTTGGAGCTGAAGAATAAGATGACTGAGCTGAAAAATTCACTGCAGGGGTTGAACAGCAGAGAAGAGTAGAAGAAAGGAGACACATAGGCTGATTGTAAAGGAATGAAAAAAGGTACTAACACTTCCTGATTTCAGAACTTATTATGAAGCTACAGTAATCAAAAGACTGTGGTACTGTCATAAGGAGCAACATATAGTCCAATAGAACAGAAAAGAGAGTTCAGAAATAAACCGTCACATATATATGGTCAAATGATTTTTGAAAAGGGTGCCAAGACATTTAATGGGGGGAAAGGACAAGTGGTCCTTTCAACAAATGGTGCTGGGAAAACTGGATATCCACATGCAAAAAAAAAAAAAAAATTTGAACCCTTACCTAACACCACAGGCAAAAATTATTTCAAAACGGATCAAAGACCTAAATGAAGATCTAAAACTATGTAACTCTTAGAAGAACACAAAGGGCAAAAGATTCATGACATTAAATTTGGCAATGACTTTTTGAATATAACACCAAAGGCACAAAAGAAAAAATACATGAACTAGACTTAATAAAATTTAAAAGCTGTTGTGCATCAAAAGACATCCACAGAATGGGAGAAGACATTTGAAAATCATATACCTGGTAAAAGTCTGATATCCAGAACATATAGAGAACTCCTAAAACTCAACAAGAACAACAAAAAAGCAGCAGAAATAATCCAATTAAAAATCAGCAAGTGGATTTGCTTAAAGATGGTGGCATGAGATATGAGACAGAAACCTCCTCCAAAAACCACATATAATATGAAAATATAGCAAATACAACGAATCCTGAATGAGCAACAGGAAAGAAGGCTGCGACAGACTGCTTACATCTGGGGAAAAGAGCAGACCTCATGGAAAAGGGTAAAGTGCCAAAGCTATGATCTGGTGGGACCCAAGTCCTTCCCCAACCACAGTTCACTGGTGGGAGGAAGAGAAACAGAGCAGGGAATGGGTGGAGGCCTAGGACTGCTGAACACCCAGCCCTGGAGATCTGCTCTGGGAGCACAAACCTACATTACATGTTGCTCTGGAGATCAGTGGGGTTGGAAAGCTAAGACAGTTGGAATACTTGGAGAGACTGAGATTCCAGCTGCTTCACACCCGGCCACTCTGGCACAAAAGAAAGGTGAGCACTCTGAGACTTCCCAACAGCGAGAGGCCTCCTAAAGGGGCAAGGATTGTCCAGAGCTTGCTGCTCAGGAGAAAGGACAGGTGGACAAAATTGTCCCAGAGCACTCAAAAGCAGGCTGGGAACATTCACATGCTCCATCCTCCTAGCTGGCAACACAGATCCAAGGCCCCCGATGCAGCCTGCCACTCCTTCCTCCTGGCTGGAACCAGCTTGCAAACCTGCTGCTCCTGCCACTGCACCAGGCAAGCCAGAGGGTGGTCCCACCTACGGCAGCTACAAGTGCATAGAACAGAGGTTCCTCCCTGCACGCTCAGCCCACTGGCCCTGGCAGTGGAGGCAGGCACTGCAGCCAGGAAGCAGGAAAGAGCTCTTTTCCCCCAGAAGGCACCAGCGAAGATCACCTGCAACTGCCACAATCGCTCCAGGGGCTGAGCAGCTCCAGAGACTAAAGCTTCTGGGCATTAGAGGGTGCCACCTACAAATATGAAATGCAAAGTAACCTGGTTCAACCCCAAATCCCACAAACACCAGAAAGAGGGTCAACTGAAACTGAATTCACCAAGCTTCCTGAAAGAGATTTCAAAATAAAAATCATAAACATGCTCATGGAGCTACAGAAAAATACTCAAGATTGCAGGGAGGAAGTCAAGAATGAGATACAAACTTTGAAAAATACAGTATCTGTAATGAAACATACAATGTAGGGATTTAAAAAGCAGATCAGATAAAGTAAAGGAGACAGTAAATGAAATAGAAATTAGAGAACAGGAATACAATGAAGCTGAGGCACAGAGAGAAAAAGGGAAATCTAGGAATGAAAGAATATTAAGAGAACTGTGTGACCAATCCAAACGAAACAATATTTGCATTATAGGGGTACCAGAAGAGTAAGAGAGAGAAAAAGGGATAGAAAGTGTCTTTGAGGAAGATATTGCTAAACTTCCCCAATATGGGGTAGGAGATAGCCTCTCAGGACATGGAGGTGCACATATCTCCCAAAAAAAGGGACCAAAGGAAGGTAACACCAAGACATATAGTAATTAAAATGGCAAAGATCAAGGACAAAGACAGAGTATTAAAATAAGCTACAGAGAGGAAAAAAAGATCACACACAAAGGAAAATCTATCAGGCTATCATCAGACTTCTCAACAGAAACCTTACAGGCCAGAAGGGAATGCCATGATATATTTAATGTAATGAATGAGAAGAGCCTCAAACCAAGAATACTCTACCCGTCAAGATTATCATTTAAATTTGAAGAAGGGATTAAACAATTTCCAGACAAGCAAAAGTTGAGAGAATTTACCTCCCACAAACCATCTCTACAGTGTATCTTGGAGGGACTTCTATAGACGGAAGCGTTCCTAAGGCTAAATAGCTGTCACAAAAGAGAATAAACCACAGTAAAGGAAGTAGACCAATTAATTACTAACCAAATGCAAAATTAAATCAACTACACCCAAAGTCAGTCAAGGTATACACAAAGAGTACAGAATATGATACCTAATATATAAATAATGGAGGAGGAAGAAAAAGGAGGAAAAAAAAGAACCTTTAGATTGTGCTTGTAATAGCATACTAAGTGAGTTAAGTTAGACTGTTAGATAGTAAAGAAGCTACCCATGAACCTTTGGTAACCACGAACCTAAAGCCCACATGGCAATAAGTAAATATCTATGGATAATCACCCAAAACGTAAATGGTCTGAATGCAGCAATCAAAAGACAGAGTCACTGAATGGATAAAAAAAGAAGACACTTCTATATGCTGCCTACAAGGGGCTCATCTGAAACCCAAAGACACACACATTAAAAGTGAAGGGATGGAAAGAGATATTTCATGCAAATAATAGGGAGTAAAAAGCAAGAGTTGCAATACTTGTATCAGACAAAACAGACTTCAAAACAAAGAAAGTAAGAGACAAAAAAGGACATTAGAAAATGATAAAGGGGTCGGTCTAACAAGAGGACATAACCATTATAAATATCTATGTACCCAATATAAGAGTACCTACATATGTGAAACAAATACTAACAGAATTAAACGGGGAAATAGAATGCAATGCATTCATTTTAGGATATTTCAACACACCCATCACTCCAAAGGACAGATCAACCAGACAGAAAATAAGTATGGAGACAGAGGCACTGAACAACACATTAGAACACATGGACCTAACAGACATCTACAGGACACTCCACCCAAAAGCAGCAGGATACACATTCTTCTCAAGGGAACAGGGAACATTTTCCAGAATAGATCATATACTAGGCCACAAAAGAACCTCAGTAAATTCAGGATTGAAATTGTACCAACCAGCTTCTCAGACCAAAAAGGTATGAAACTAGAAATAAATTTTGCAAAGAAAACAAAAAAGCCCTCTAACACATGAAGGCTGAACAACATGGTCCTAAATAATCAATGGATCAATAACCAACTAAGAACACAGATCAAGCAATATATGGAGACAAATCACAACAATAACTCAACACTGCAAAATCCGTGGGATGCAGCAAAGGCTGTGCTAAGAGGGAAGTATACTGCAATACAGGCTTACCTCAGGAAAGAAGAACAATTCCATATTAATGAAACTAGAAAAAGAAGAACAAATGAGGCCCAAAGTCAGTAGAAGGAGGGACATAATAAAGATTAGAGCAGAAATAAAATCGAGAAGAATAAAACAATAGAAAGAATCAATGAAAGCAGTAGCTGGTTCTTCAAGAAAACTAACAAAATAGATAAACCCCTAGCCAGACTTATCAAGAAAAAAAGAGAGTTTACACACATAAACAGAATCAGAAATGAGAAAGGAAAAATCACTATGGACATCACGGAAATACAAAGAATTATGTGAGAATACCATGAAAAATTACATGCTAACAAACTGGATAACCTAGAAGAAATGGACAACTTTCTAGAAAAATACAACCTTCCAAGGCTGCCCAAGGAAGAAAAAGAAAATCTGAATAGACCAATTACAGCAATGAAATTGAGTTGGTAATCAAAAAACTACCTAAGAACAAAATCCCTGAGCCAGATGGCTTCACTGCTGAATTTTATCAAACATTTAGTGAAGACTTAATACCTATCCTCCTTAAAGTTTTCCAAAAAGCAGAAGAGGAGGGAATACTTCCAAACTCATTCTATGAGGCCAGCATCACTCTAATACCAAAACCAGGCAAAGAGACCACAAAAAAAGAAAAGTACAGACCAATATCCCTGATGAACATGGATGCAAAATACTCAACAAAATATTAGGAAACCGAATTCAAAAATACATCAAAAAGATCATCCATCATGATTAAGTAAGATTTATTCCAGGCATGCAAGAATGGCACAATATTAAAAAATCCAACATTATACACCACATCAACAAAAAGGACAAAACCACATGATCATCTCCATAGATGGCAAAAAAGCATTTGACAAAATTCAACATCCATTCACGATAAAAACTCTCAACAAAATGGGTATAGAGGGCAAGTATATTGACATATTAAAGGCCATATACGACAAACCCACAGCCAACGTCATATTTCACAGCGAAAAGCTGAAAGCTCTTCCTTTAAAATTGGGAACAAGACAAGGATGCCCACTCTCCCCACTTTTATTCAACATAGTACTGGATATCCTAGCCACGGCAATCAGACAACACAAAGAAATAAAAGGCTTCAAGATTGGTAAGGAATAAGTTAAACTGTCATTGCTTGCAGATGACATGATATTGTAAATAAAAAACCCTAAAGAATGCACCCCAAAAATACTAGAACTAATAACTGAATTGAGCAAAATTGCAGGATACAAAATCAATACACAGAAATCTGTTGCATTCCTATATACTAATGATGAACTAGGAGAAAGAGAAATCAGGAAAACAATTCCATTCACAACTGCATCAAAAAGACTAAAATATGTAGGAATAAACCTAACCAAGGAGGTGAAAGAGTTATACCCTGAAAACTACAAGACACTCATGAGAGAAATTAAAGAAGACACTAAGAAATGGAAATACATCTCATGCTCATGGACAGGAAGAAAAATGGCCATCCTGCCCAAAGCAATCTACAGATTCAATACAATCCCTACCAAATACCAACAGCATTCTTCAGTGAACTAGAGAAAATAGTTCTAAAATTCATATGGAGCCACAAAAGCCTCCAAATAGCCAATGCAATCCTAACAAAGAGGAATAAAGGTGGGGGGATTATGCTCTCTGACTTCAAGCTCTACTACAAAGCCACAGTAATCAAGACAATTTGGTACTGGCAGAAGAACAGACCCATAGATCAACAAAACAGAGTGGAAAGCCCTGATTTTAACCCAAGCATATATGGTCAATTAATATATGATAAAGGGGCCATGGATATACAATGGGGAAATGACAGCCTCTTCAGCAGCTGGTGTTGGCAAAACTGGACAGCTACATGTAAGAGAATGAAACTGGATTATTGTCTAACCCTATACACAAAAGTAAACTAGAAATGGATCAAAGACCTGAATGTAAGTCATGAAACCATAAAACTCTTAGAAGAAAACATAGGCAGAACTCTCTTGAATATAAACATGAGCAACTTTTCCCTGAACACATCTCTTTGGGTAAGGGAAACAAAATAAAAAATGAACAAATGGGACTACATCAAACTGAAAGGCTTCTGTACAGCAAAGGACACCATCAGTAGAACAAAGTGGCATCCTAAAGTATGGGAGAATATATTAATAAACGAGATATCCAACAAGGGTTTACATCCAAAATATACAAAGAACTCACATGCCTTAACACCCAAAAAAGCAAATAACCCTATTAAAAAACGGGTGGAGAATACGAACAGACACTTCTCCAAAGGTAAATTCAGATGGCCAACAGGCACATGAAAAGATGCTCCACATCACTAATTATCAGGGAAATGAATATTAAAACCACAGTTAGATATCACCTCACACCAGTTAGGATGGCAAACATGGAAAAGACAAGGAACAAAAAATGCCGGCAAGGATGCGGAGAAAGGGGAAACGTCCTATACTCTTGGTGGGAATGTAAATTAGTTCAACCATTGTGGAAAGCAATATGGAGGTTCCTCAAAAAACTAAAAATAGAAATACCGCTTGACCCAGCAATTCCAGTCCTGAATTTACCCAAAGAAAACAAGTTCTCAGATTCAAAAAGACATATGCACCCTTATGTTTACTGTAGAACTATTTAGAATAGCCAAGATATGGAAGCAACCTAAGTGTCCATCAGTAGATGAATGGATAAAGAAGCTGTGGTACATATACACAATGGAATATTATTCAGTCATAAGAAAAGAAACCCTACTATTTCCAACAACATGGATGGAGCTAGAGGGTATTATGCTTAGTGAAATACACCAGGCATAGAAAGATAAGTACCAAATGATTTCACTCATTTGTGGAGTATAACAACGAAGCAAAACTGAAGGAACAAAACAGCAGCAGACTCACAGACTCCAAGAAGGGACTAGTGGTTACCAAAGGGGAGGGCTGGGGGAGAGTGGGTGGGGAGGGAGGCAGAAGGGGATTGAGGAGTATTATGATTGGTACACATGGTGTGGGGGGTTCACGGGGAAGACAGTGTAGCCCAGAGAAGACAAGTAGTGACTCTGTGGCATCTTTCTATGCTGATGGACAGTGACTGCAGTGGAGTGTGTGGGTGACTTGATAATATGGGTGAATGTAGTAACCACAATGTTTTTCATATATATACTTCATAAGAGTGTGTATCAATGAAACCTTTATAAAAAAAAAAGGCAAATGACTTGAACAGACACTTCTCCAAAGAAGATATTCAAATGGCAGACAAGCACAGGAAAAGACGCTGGATATCACTAATCATTAGGGAAATGCAAATCAAAACTGCAATGCGATACCATCTCACACCCATTAAATTGGTAACTATAAAAAAATTAGAAAACAATTGTTGGCAAGGGTGAGAGGAAATTGGAACCCTTGTGCACTGTTGGTAGTCATGCAAGATGGCACAGCTGCTAGAAAATATAATGGCAATTCCTCAGAAAATTAAAAACAGAATTACTACATGATCCAGTAATTCCACTTCCAGGGAAACATACACAAGAATTGAAAGCAGCTTCTCAAGGAGGTATTTGTACATCTAGAGCAGCATTATTCACAACAGCTAAAATGTGGAAGCTACTCAATGTCCACCAACAAATGAATAATTAAGTAAAATGTGGTATATACATACAATGGAATATTAATCAGCTTTAAAACAAAAGAAATTCGGCAATATAATACAACATGGACGAACCTTGAGAACAGTACGCTAAGTGAAATATACCAGTCACAGAAGGACAGACACTGTATGACTGTACCTGTAAGAGGTACTTAGAGTATCACAGAGGCAGAGAGCAAGTGGTGATTTCCAGAAACTGGGGAGAGGGGACAATGAGAAATAACTGAGCTATTGTTTAGTGGGTATAGGATTTCAGTTTTACAAGATGAAATGACTTATGGAGCTGGATGGTCAGTGACAGTTGCTCATTATGGATATATTTAATACCTCTGATCTGCCCCCTTACAAATGGGAAAGACGGCAAATTTCATATTATGTGTATTTTACTACAGTAAAAAAAAAAGAAAAACAATTCAAGGACTTGTCAAAATGAGAAAATCAGTGAAGACCTAGCCCGGGGACCTGACTCAAGCAGTTCTCCCTCTGAAGGACTTGACGTCTCACGTGACACAGCCGGGGATGAGGGGGGTTCCAGGTCTCGTAGTGCTGGGTTTTCCCCACTCAGCCCCAGGAAGGCTATACGATCAAACAGCGCCACATGTTAAAATATTAAGAACTAGGACTTTGGGTTGGCTAGACTCTGACTTCAGAGGGGTGGTCAGAAACCTGTGGCCCTGAACATCTTCCTTAGGAACAGCTGCCCACTGGCCGGACAGCACACCTCACTTTCCCAGTGGAGTCTGAGCTATGCTCTGCTCCCCAACCTGGGGCTTGGCCTGAATGAAGATGTACAGCAGCCCCCACCCTGTTGTTCCTCCACCCTGAGCACGCTCTGGAGTAGGTCCTAGGGAAAGGGGCCTGAGCCTGCTGTTGCGGCTTTGAGCAGGGAGGCAGGGAGCTCCCAGGAGCCTGCTGTGGGCCTTGTTCCACCCTCTGCTCCAGCTGAAACATGTTCAGAGGCTACTTCCCTTCCGTTCCCATCTCAGCCTTGCGCCTGGGCAAACAATGCAGTGAGGGGAAGTGATGCCCGACTGCATCTGTAGTGACCTGTTACTTGACCATTGGAAACTCTGGCCAAGGGACAGACGAGCAGGGGACAGACCTAAATGGGGGGTGGGGGGTGCAGAGAGAGGTCATGCTATTTGCAGGCTTGGGCAGTGTAGCTCATCCTGGCTCCAGCTACTCCCTGGGTCCAGCACCAAGGGCCTAGAGCAGCAAACAAGGAGCAGGAGCCACCTGAGGTGCACGACCTGCAGGTGTCCCTGGAGAACTGCTATGACTTTCCAAGCAGATGAAGGTCGCAAGGTGGCACCTCATCCCTGATGAGAAAACTGTTCTCACCAAGGATAAGATCCTGCGTATTGTCACCAAGTATGGAAGGGAGGACAGTTCATCTCCAAAATGAGTTATGACAGTGCTCAGACAAGTTCCAGGACGAACGTCCAGGATCAAGGGCCTAGAGCCGTGAACTTCAGCTCTTACAGGAGGGGTGAGGCCTCTCTCCAGCCGCTGCATGTAGTGGCTTCCAAGCTAGGGACGTGAAGACTGACCCCTGGCTTGGGCATAGTATTTCTGAAGTTCATTCATGTTGTACCATGTGTCTGGACGTCATTAGTTTTTATGGTCAGGTAATATCCAGTATATGGATACATATTGTATCTGCCCATTCATCAGTTGGTGGACATTTGGTTTCCACATTACTATTGTGAACAAGCCTTTATGAATATGTGTGTATAAGTTCTTGTATGGACTTGTTT
The DNA here is from genome assembly GCA_032199065.1 of Smutsia gigantea. NCBI lineage: Eukaryota > Metazoa > Chordata > Mammalia > Pholidota > Manidae > Smutsia > Smutsia gigantea. The sequence continues at coordinate 2,618 of JAVSCE010021932.1, read as the reverse complement.
TCAAGCCTCTTGTGTGTATACCTAGGAGTGGAATCGCTGGGTGAAATGGTGACTCAGTGGGATGTTTTTCAAAGTGTAAATTGGTTACACCAACTTACATCCCCACCAGCAGTGAGAGTTCTGGTATCTCCACACTCCTTACCAACACTTATATGCAAATGTACAGAAATACAAATGACTTTTGTAGACTGATCTTGTACCCAAGCAATCTAACTGAACTTATTAGTTCAATTTTTTTTTTTTAGCAGATTCCTTAGGATTTCCTGTTACAAGACCATGTCATCTGAAAACATGTTTCTACTTCTTCCTTCCCGATCTGCATGCCTTTTCTTTTCCTCACCTAAATTAGCTGGCTAGAACTTGCAGCACAATGTTGGACAGAAGTGGCAAGAGTGGACATCCCTGTCTTGTTCTAATCTTATGTGGAAAGCAGTCTTTCATCATTATCATGCTAGCTGTGGATTTTTGTAGGTGCCTCTTACTAAGGAAGTTCCCTGATATTCCTAGTTTGTTTTTATCATCGAAGTGTGTTAGATTTTGTCACATACTTTTTCAGCACCAATTGAGATGATTGTGTGATTTTTCTCTTTTATTCTATTAATAGTATGCATTAGACTTCCGGGAAGATGGCGGTGTGAGCAGGGCGGCAGAAATCTCCTCCCAACACTATATTTATCTACGAAAACACAGAAAATACATCTATTCCTAAAAGAGAGACGAGAATACACAGGAAAGCGCACAGCGTGCAGCTACACCCGAGAGGACTCGGCACCCCAAGAGGCGGGTAAGATACGGAGCCGCGACCCGGCGGGACCCGAGCCCTCCCCCACCCCAGCGCACCGGCGGGAGGAGAGGATTCAGAGCCGGGAGGGAGTGGAAGCACACCCCGCGAAGTAGCCAGCCCCGGGGATCTGCGCGGGGAGCGCTGACCCACATTGCGCAGTGCAGCGGAGATTGGAGAGACAGAGGGGCAGGATCTGAGCGGGGAACGCGCCAGGGGGCTTGCAGCCGGCTCCGGGAAGGAAAAAAAAAGTGCGCGCTTTCCTCAGCGGTCTTAAAGAGACAGGAGCCCAGCGGAGGAGCCGGATCGCCCCAGCACACTCAGCCCAGCAGGCTGGGAGTCCTGGGGAGTTTCAGACGCCTTAGCTGGCGACTGAGGAAGCGTAGCCATACTTAACACTTCTCACTGAGATCAACAGCCTCCTATTTGTTCCCACCCCTGCCAGAGCGATAAAGGGCCCTGCGGAGCGGCACAGTCACAGCTGTGGAATAGTGGGGCAATAGCGCCACCTAGAGCATTCCCACAGAATCTACGTCCGGTGGGCATTTTTTTTGTTTTTTTTGTTTTGTTTTTGTTTTTTCTTTTCTTTCTTTTTTTCTTTCTTCCTTTCTTTTTTTCCTTTTTTTTTCTCTCTTTTTTTCTTCTCTTTTTAAAGTCTTAAAGAGCCCAGCTGACATACGTGGCAACTATCAGTAACCAATTATATAGCCATGAAAAGACAGAGGAATATGGTTCAGACCAAAATCAACCAGACAACCCCAGAGAGGGAGTCTGAAGGGATGAAAATGCACAGCCTCCCTGAAAAAGAATTTAGAATAAAAGTCATAACCATGCTGATGGACCTACAGAGAAATGTGCAAGAGCTGAGGGAGGAAGTGAGGGAACTGAGGAAAGACAATACTGAAATCAGACAAGCGATCGACGGGCTTAACAGCAGAATGGATGAGATGCGAGAGACTGTTAATGGAATAGAAAACAGAGAACAGGAGTACAGAGCAGCTGAGGCAGAGAGAGATAAAAGGATTTCTAGGAATGAAGAATATTAAGAGAACTGTGTGACCAATCCAAACGGAACAATATTCGCATTATAAGAGTACCAGAGGAAGAAGAGAGAGAAAAAGGGATAGAAATTGTCTTTGAAGAAATAATTGCTGAAAACTTTCCCTCGCTGGGGAAGGAAGTAGTCTCGCAGTCCACCGAAGCTCATGGATCTCCCAACACAAGGGACCCAAGGAAGACAACACCAAGACACATAATTATTAAGATGGCAAAGATCAAAGATAAAGACAGGGTATTAAAGGCAGCTAGAGAGAAAAAAGATCACCTACAAAGGAAAACCCATCAGACTATCATCAGACTTCTCAACAGAAACCTTACAGGCCAGAAGAGAATGGCATGATATATTTAACGTCATGAAACAGAAGGGCCTCGAACCAAGAATATTGTATCCAGCACGATTATCATTTAAATATGATGGAGGGATTAAACAATTTCCAGATAAACGAAAGTTGAGAGAGTTTGCCTCTCATAAACCACTACAGGATATCTTAAATGGACTGCTCTAGATGGAAGCACACCTAAGGCTAAAAAGATGTCACCAGAGAAAAAAAAAAATCATAGCACAGAAAGCAGACCATCCAAATACCAACTAAAGGCAAAGAATAAAACACCTATTATAGAAAGAATGGAGGAGGAGGAATAAGAAGGGAGAGAAAGAAACATCAGACTGTGTTTACAATAACTTAACAAGAAAGTTAAGTTAGATTGTTAGATAGTGAAGCAACCCTTGAACCCTTGGTAACCACGAATCTAAAGCCAGCAATGGCAATAAGTACAT